>CM038682.1:457195194-457795194 GCA_021605205.1 Aegilops longissima | reverse complement strand
GGATTACGCTAGCACATCAAGGAGAACTTTTGAAGTGGAGTGCTAAATGTCTCTCGGTCGATCATCCAGATTCTGTTTCCTTAGCCTCGCTAGGGGAAGTCTGAGAAGGTGTTATCTTCCTTTGTATCCGCATCATCCATCACTAGTCATCATGGTAGTATGTCGTGTTGCCAGGAACCTTGCCACGGATGTTGGTAGAACCTTGATGAATATGGAAATGCTAGTGTTCTTGAGAGCACGCACAAGAAAATCATCCCTTGCGTTGTCTTCAACAAGGTAGTCCACATCATTATCCTAGTTTGAGTATGCCATTCCCCGAACTCCGTCAAACGATCGTTCGTAAATTGCCTCAGGCTAGTGAAGAGTTCCAATGATCTATGTATCAAAAGTAATTCTTTTTGCCACTTGAGGAAATAATTCTATGAGTCACCTTTCCTAAGGTGCCCCATTGTCGAATCATGGCCGTTAACTCATCGCTACCTTGAAACCCCCTCAACATCTATCTAAGCATGGAATTGATGCCTACCAAATCGAACTATCTCCATCTGTTTCTTCCATCCCTATTGAGGTGTGTTTGTGTCTCAACTCGAGAGAGTTACGTGTCTCATCCTGTGAGTTGATTGTGAATTGCTCGATCTTCGCAGAGATCATTTCCTGTAGAATCTCTTTTTGTCGTCATCAAGTTGGATAAAAATCTCGAAAGCAAAGACGTCAAGATCAATATGAAGCAACGAATCAACATCTTCGAGAAGGGCAATTGGATCATGAAGATTGTGCTAGCTTTGTGTCCCCTCTGTCTTCTTACCTCACGTCTTGAATCTCGGGACGAGATTCTTATTTAGTGGGGGTGACTTGTCACAGCCCTAGATTCATGACTGTAAATAGTTGCATTAGTGAGCATGCATCATGTTTAAATTTTCCAGAAACTTGAAATGGGGATGACTCAAAACCCCCAGCACCACCTAAACCAACTAGGGTTACTAAATAATTTTCTCAATGAACCTGAAATGCCCTTCTAAAATGTTCATCATCTTTGCCTTGGTCCAGAACCTTTGACAAAAATGGTGCACAATTTTCTAGGACACATGAGGTCACTAAATTAAATCATATGCTATTTGCAATTGGGTATTTAAATGCTATATATTATTTTAAGTGCTCAGTTAATTCTGAACTTAAGTGAGGGCTGTTGGGAATAATCCAAACAGAGCCCACAATTATCTTCAGGATTTTTGAAAACGTTTTGGTATTTTTAATAAAGCTCAGAAGTTGCAGAAAAATAGAAAAACAAAAAAATAGAAAACTAAAAGAGTGGGAGAGAGTTACCTTGGCCTCTTACCTAGCCAGCCCAGCCCACTGGCCTGGTGCCAGTCATCGCCTAACTCTGCCAGTAGGCAGAGGAGAGACACCGCGACACCGCCGAGGTCGCCATGCCTCCTCCTGCTTGCCGCCGACAGCCTGGAGCTGGCTGGAGACGCCACGCACCCCCAGGCCCTCTCACTCCTCCCGGCGTGCTCATCCCCCCTGTTCCTCTCGCGTGCACCCACCCGAGCGCAACCACAGCCGCCGCTCGCCGTAGCCATGGCCACCGGCCACCCCTCGCCTCTCTGACCTGCCCACGGGCTCCGCTTCCATCGCCCGCGCCTCTCCGTCAGCTTACACGACGCTGGACACCCTGCATCACCCTCTGCCCCGCCATCTTAGCCGCCTCTGCCCCGAGATCGCCGGCGGCCGCACGACCTCATCAGCCCCTCCCCGAGCTCTCCAAGACCACCACGACCCCGCTATGAGCTCCTGCATCTAACCCCCCTAACCCCGCTGCCCTTTTCTCACTGTAGCCGTCGCCCCCTTGCTGGCCGTAGCACGCCGCTGCCCGAGCTCGCCGTCGACGCAGCTCCGATGACCACTTGGTCACCCTGGCGGCTCCAACGCGCTCGTGGCACCCCGCAGAGCATGCCTAGAGCAAGTAGCCGTCTGTTGCACGCCGCAACAGCTATTCCATGGTCGCCCGAACTCCGGCCGCCGCGGATGACCTCGTCACGGTCGTCTCTGGCCACCCCAGCTCCCGCCGTCTGCTCCATCAGCTGCGCGCGAGCAGCAGCACTTCGTAGAGCCTCCCCATGCCCAAAACCATCGCCTATGGGCGATTTCCGAAGCCCTCTGCCGTCTCTGTCGTCGCCGGCGACGGGCCCTGGACCGGGTCCGGCGTGTTTGACCCCGCTTGACCAGGGTTTGACTTCCCCCCCTGAACCACTGATGTGTGGGCCGCCCCTATTAATTATTAGTTAGGTTAGTTTAGCGCTAATTAACCTAGATTAGTGCTTAACCTAACACTAATGTAACATCCCAAATTTCCTATTTGGAATGTTTTACAATTATAGCTAAGCATCTATGCCTTCTGTTTGAATTTGAGTGACATTTGGAGTTTCAGAAGATTTTGAGTTTTGGTATTTGAATTCAAATTTTGGCAAGTGGAAATCATTTCAAAAATTATGCCTGATAAAATACTTGAGAGAAAGTATGAGAGGAGTAAACATGACACTCCAAAAATATCAGAGGAAAACATTGCCAAAAGTTTTGGATTCAACCTTGAGTTTATTTGAAATTTGGAAAAAAATGAATTTTTATAAAGTTTGGATTTTGCCTGGAAAATGTTCAAATGATAGGAATATTCCCTGATCATTTTGGTATATATATGTCCTATATAAAATATTTATAGTTTATATATTATATCTGTTTTGTTTTTTCAAAAAATAAAATAGAAAAAGAAAAAAAATGCCACAGCGCCGGCCAAGCCAATCGGCCCAGCCAACCCAGCGGCCCAGCCAGTGAGGCCCACCAGCGCCACCAATGAGGCCAACCACGCCACCCAAGCAGCCCGACCGAGCGATCGAGCCAGATCGGCTAGCCCTCGGCCGACCGACCAGCGCCTCCCCGCACTCCCGACGGGTGGGCCACCACCTCCCTCTTCCTCGCCCACGCCAGCGCCGCCGCTTTCATGGGAGATCCGAGATCTCCGGATCTCACCCGATCTCCCGATCCGCCCCTCGCGCAAGACTTCACCCTGCCCTATAAATACCGAGCCCCTCACCCCATTCCCCCTCGCCCCCTCGCGGACCTCTCTCTCCCTTCAGACGCTTTCGCGAGCCCGAGAGCCCGCCGCCATTAACGCCGTTCGACTCACCCCGACCACCCCGAGCCCCAACGACTCCACCAGACCCACCCCCTCGTCGCGCCGACTCCGCGGAGCACTCCGCCGATGCCCCCGACCACCGGAGACGCCGACGCATTAGCCGCCCGAGCCGCCGCCGCCGACGTCCGTAAGCCGCGAGTTTCCCTCCCGTCCGATCTAATCTCGACGGCTAGGATTAGATCCCCAAAGGGTATGTTCTTTAAATAAAACCGGTTCGGTCCGGTTAGTTCGGTTTAATTTTAAGTTAGGGTTTTATTTAAACCGGCCGATTCGTTTAAACCCTAGGCCCGTTTAGTTATATTACGCATGTATGCGTTAGTTAGGCCCGATTAGCCGTTTTTCTTTATTTTCGTTTTTCTGTTTTAACAGAATAGTTTCAGATTTGAAAAATTCATATCTTTTATTCTACTTAATATTTTAAGTGATTCTTTTTTGTTGGTTTGCAAATTTCTTATAGTTTCTGCAGAAAATATAATTAGCTATGTTAAGATTATTTAGAATTGCTTTATTTTAGATTTAGTCAGAATAGTAAATCTGTTATAAAATGAGTTAGGAAAATTATTTTTATATGATTCTTTTGTCTCAATTTTGTTTTGACATTGCCTAACCGTAGGAATTAATTTGGGCATTTTAGGATTAATAAAAAAATAGTTTCTAGCAGAATCATGTTATTCTTAATTAATTAACTAGCTACTGTTTTCCTATTATTTTAGTTAGCAAATAAATTTATTTTTCACATGTGATTGATTATTCTAGGATAGTTTCTGTCACTTTAGAGCATGAACTTTTATTTATAATAAATAAAACTTTTATTTTATTTTTCCTACTAGAATTTGCTTTAGTCCTAATAGGAGTTTCATAATAGATTTTAAAGTGAATCCTTTTGCTCCTAGTTGCATGATGCATTCTTTTCTGTTAAGTTAACAAAGACCCATGCTTAGGTTATGTTAAGAAAATTTTTCTATATAAAAACTATTTTTAGTTGTTGTTTGAAGTAGGAAAACTTTGAGTTGGATTTCTTCGAGTTTTCCTTTGGGTTTTGTTTCGTTTGTTTTGGTGTGTTATGTTACTATGCTATTGTGTTAAGTGATCATATGCTATATGCTTATTGTGATTATTGTTTGTCATCGGTAGAATTTCCGGAGTGCGAAGCTTGCTACTACGAGTCCTTAGCTTACGAAGATCGTCAGCAAGGCAAGTCATTGATCATGTTTCTTTACAATACCTATGATTTTTATTGCATTAGAGATATACCTCCCCACCATGCATGCAGTAGGTGAAATTTTGAAGTTATGTTCTTGAGTAGTATCATGTGGACGAAGTAGTTTATTTTGCTATGCTCGTAGACGGGATTGGTTGAGTGAAATTCATAAGTAAGATGTGAGAGTCAAGATGATGACAACCCCATGAACTTCAAGATCAAGATGAACTTCGGAATTCACTACTGGGTGGAGGATGGTTGACGGGCACCCTGGAGAACCCAGTGGTTGGCCGGGATGCATGGAGAAGTGCCATGACATCTTGTGGAAAGCTTCACCCAGCCACGAAGAGACGGATGGATGCCCCATTGACCGGAAGCTTACCCGTGCAGCCGCAAGCCATTATGGGCTCTGGCTGGGTCAACCCTAGTTGTGACGCTGGCTGGACGGTACTACGAGATGTAGAAGAACGGTAGGATTGGATGGGTACCGGCAGTGGCGAGAAAAACTCTTGGAAGACCTGTTTCATTCATCCGTCTTCAAACACCATGAAGTGCGAAGACTTAAAAGGAGGGAATGATTCTTGCGGGTAAAGTCGCAAACCTCTGCAGAGTTAAAGATCTAATCGATTAGCCGTGTCCCGATTCACGGACAATTTGAGTCTCTGAAACTTGGAAGTATTCGAAATCTCAACACTAAAACTAATAAATTAATTTGAGGGGTTATGACTTAATAATTTGGGAATGAGACATTGGTTGGCGGAACCATCTCAATAACTACCAACAATTTTGTAGTTTTTGCAAGCAAGTCCACCGTAGTAGGAAAAAAGCGGCTTTTAAAAAATGATGAAACTTAGAGCCCCACAACCAAATTGCATATAGTGATAGTAATTTTATTGTTATTCTCTTCACGACTTGCCAAAGATATTCAAAATGCTGACCTACACGGCTGCAACGTCTTATGTTGCGAGAGTATTCCGATCGAGATTGAGGCTACGCTCGCCGCTTGGCGATTGCCCTATGGAGTCGGATGGACTCGCTATTTCGCTCACGCTTCGCAGTTTTATTAGTTTATTTCTCATGAGTTGGCCTTGCCCAATTTATTCTCTTGTAATAAAGACTCTATATGAGAATCGTGTAATAAATTCAGGTGTGATTGAACTTTGATTATTTCATCGATGTCTTGTGAGTACCAAATGATCTTGGGATGGTATGAACACGAGACTTGACCGATTTTGGGTCAGTCGCATAGCGAGAGATGGTATCGAGCACACGCTGACCGTGGGGCGTAACCCCTAGGATCGGAAAGCCATAGGAAGAGACTATTTACTTTATATCCTTATCATTCCGTAATTCTCCCCTGTTCATTTCTGACTTCCCTCCGATTTTCAACATTCTAGATGGCCGTCGAGTTCACCCTAGTTTTGCTACCGGAGTTTTGCCAGCCCGATGAGATGATGCCCTTCGGCAGGAAGCTGGTCCAGATGGTGAAGAAGCTGAAGATTGCTCTGCCCTCGATCACCGGAAGCCTACCAATGCACTTCCGACGGATACCGCTCTGATTGAAGTGCACATTCCAGGAGAACCTTCGAGGGCATCTGAGCCTATTGGCTTTGAGTTCACCGACTTCAACTGGATCCTCGGAAGGGACATGGCGATCTATCGTGCCCTTGGACATCTCCGAGAAGAGTACAGGGCCGAGCTCGATCCATCAGACCTCGCCATGGTTTCTCGCAGAGCACGGAATGGAGATATCATCCGTACCGTAGAGGACAACTCCATTCTCTCTTATATCCAAGACTTGGAGTGTCTCCTCAGGAAACGGGAGATCCAGACTCGCCGTAACTCGAAGGTACACAGGAGGCTGTTGTTCCATGAACTGGAACTGGAGGAGAAGGCACACGCAGACTTCCTTGGCCATGAGGAAGAAATCGCGGACTTCATGGAGAGAGTCGACGACTTGAAGATGAAGCTTGCCGCAATTGAGGAAAAGATGGACTTGGGAGAGGACCTTTTTCCGAGTGGAGATGATGGACCTCTCGTAAGCAATGATCAGGATTATGAAGGGAGTTCCACTGGAGGAAGCCGCAAGAGGAGGCGCCGCAACGGAGGACATCGCACCAGAGGACGCAAGGATTATTGATGAAGACATTTAGCCGACCACCATGTTATTTTACTTTCTCGTCGATCAGTTAGGTCGTTATTTTCGATTAGTCGTGAGCATTATGTAATCGAGATTGAACCATGTTTGAGTGGATTGAATAAATGATTGGTGTGTTTATGATTGTGCATTCATATGGGTAGTGTTATTTCTCATTAGACCATTTTTCTGTTCTAATTTTCTCATCCACTCCAAAACACCAGATGCCTCCGAGGCGTGACCCGGTCTCAACTTTCCGCGGAGCTCACCCAACTGCTCCAAAGCGAGAATGCCATCATGCGATGCTCATCCGAACGAACAACAACAACAACAATCCACCGCCACCACCACCCCTGTTGACAACTTGACTCGATTCCTAAGGCTGAATCCGCCGGTGTTCTCTAGCAGACCGAGCCGATTGTGGCGATGATTGGCTCCGCAAGGTCGGAAGAGAGTTAATCACTGTTGGATGCACCGATGCGAGAAAGGTGCGCTTTGCGCACATCAACTTGATGGACCTGCAGCTTCTTGGTGGGAGAACTACACCGCCACTTATCCCATCGGCACCATCACATGGGATCAGTTCCAGCAGAGCCTTCCGCACCGCTCATGTTTCAGCCGGAGCCATGAGTGCGAAGCGTGAGTTCCACAACTTACGCTAGGGGAACCGTCTTGTGGCGCGATGCGTGGATGAGTTCAGCAAGTTAGCCCGCTATGCCCGATGATGTGGCCACAGATGCCGCAGCGGAGAAGTTTCTCGAGAGACTCAATGACGAATCGAATGCAGCTTATGGTGGCTACTTTACCAACTACCAAAGAGCTGGTAGACAAGGCCATCATACTTGAAGGCAAGCAGCAGCAGATTGAAGCCATAGCGGAAGTATAGCCAGGGGAAGCACAACTCAGGAGCTCAGCAGAAGCCCCGTTATGTCCCATACTCAGGAGGGCATAACCATCATAACCATGGAGGACATAACCAAGGAGGCAATGAGAACAATCACAACCAGGACAACAGGTCAGGCAATGGCAATGGCAATGGAAACGGTAATGGGAACCAGCATCGTTCTGCCCCGGCTCCGAAGGATCTGAGTCACATCACCTGCTTCAAGTGCCAGAAAACAGGGCACTATGCCACCGACTGCCCAGAGGCCAAGCAGAGGAATGGAAACGGCAATGGAAGCTCAGCGAAGAAGCCCAACCCTTTCCCTCGTGCGGGTGAACCACATTGGCGTGGAGGGCGTCTATGATCAGCCGGAACATCGTGGTTGGTAAGTTTTATTGAATTCACGTTCAGTTTTGGTACTCTTTGATTACGGTGCAACGCATTCATTCATATCAAGGGTAGTTGTGGAAAAGTACGGGTTGCCCACTAAAACCCTTAGAAGCCCCTTGGCGTCGGGCCGCAGGAGGAGAAATGATGGCGAGCTTAGGCTGTCATGCAACCCTCAACATCGAAATCATAAATTTCCGCAGACCTCATAGTGTTGGAAACCCGGACCTTGGATGTAATCCTAGGCATGGATTAGTTGACGAAGTTTGAAGGAAACATAGATCGTGCCCAAGAAGTCGATTCTGCTCACCACCCCGGCGAAGAGGATCAAGTATGTATCCATCGTGGCAGATGAAGAATCGGTGAATTCCCTCACGGGAGTTGTTCAGAGGAAGTGCCGAGAGTGCAAGATTTTCCCGATGTGTTTCCTGGAGGAATTACCAGAATGCCACCGACGAGACATTGAGTTTCGATTGAGTTATTGCCCGCACAGCCCCAATATCCAAGAGACCTTATCGGATGCCTCGAGCGATTTGAAAGAGATCAAGAATCAAATTAATGAGTTATTGGAGAAAGGATATATTCGCCAAGCTCATCACCTTGGGAGCCCTAGTTCTTTTGGTAGAGAAGAAGGATGGAACCTTGAGAATGGTTGTGGATTATCGTTCGTTGAACGAAGTGACCATCAAGAACAAGTACCCTCTGCCGATGATTAATGATCTATTTGATCAGCTAGTTGGAGCCAAGGTATTCTCCAAGATCGATCTTGACGGGTATCATCAGTTGAAGATCCGTGAAAAGGATATACCCAAAACAGCATTCACCACCAGGTATGGTTTATATGAGTATATCGTCATGTCATTTGGATTGACTAATGCTCCTGCATACTTCATGAATTTGATGAACAAGGTATTTATGGAATATCTGGACAAGTTTGTCGTGGTGTTCATCGATGATATACTTATTTTCTCCAAGAGCGAGGAAGAGCATAAGGAACATTTGCATCTAGTTCGGAGAAACTTGAGAACATCGCCAGTATGCCAAGTTCAGCAAATGTGAATTTTGGCTGAAGGAAGTTGATTCCTTGGACATGTTATTTCAGGAGAAGGAATAGCGATTGACCCGCCAAGGTTGAATCGATCACCGATTGGCGGTCACCCACCTCAGTCAAGGAGATCCGCAGTTTTCTCGGACTCGCAGGATATTATCGGAGGTTCATTGAGAACTTCTCGAAGATTGCCAAGCCTATGACTGAGCTGTTGAAGAAGGAAGCCAAGTACATTTGGACCGAGGATTGTGAAGCCAGTTTTCAGGAATTGAAGAAACGTTTGGTTACAGCCCCAGTACTGATTTTGCCGGACATACACAAGGATTACCAGGTCTATTGTGATGCTTCTCGTCAAGGACTCGGAGGAGTACTCATGCAGGAAGGGAAAGTTGTAGCTTACACCTCCAGACAGCTACGACCTCACGAGATGAATTATGCCACACATGATTTAGAGTTAGCAGCCGTAGTGCATGCACTCAAGACCTGGAGACATTTCCTCATCGAAACCATTGTGATGTTTACACAGATCACAAGAGCTTGAAGTATATTTTCACGCAGAAAGAGTTGAACCTCAGGCAGAGGAGATGGCTAGAGTTAATCAAGGACTATGACATGAGACTGCATTACCACCGTGGAAAGCTAATGTTGTAGCAGATGCTTTGAGCCGTAAGAGTTATGTGAACACTCTTATAGCAGGAGGATTACCCACAGAGTTAGTCGATGACCTCGAGATCTCCGATCGGAGATAGTTCGAGAGGATATGTTGCAACTCTGGAAGTTCAGTCCACTTTGGCGAAAGGATTCGTGAAGCTCGGAAGTCGGACAAGGAAATTGATGAGATAAAGCGAAGATGAATGAAGGAAAAGCTAAAGGATTCCGTAAGGATGAACACGAGCTATATGGTTCGAGGATCGTATTTATGTGCCCAATGATCCCGAACTCGAAGCTAATTCTTCAAGAGGCTCATGATTCACCGTACTCGATTCACCCGGTAACACCAAGATGTACCGGATTTGAAGGAAAGTTTCGGTGGACGGTATGAAGAAGGACATTGCGAATACGTAGCGATGTCGATGTTTGTCAACGAGTAAAGGCAGAACATCGAAGCCAGCAGGGTTACTTCAACCTTTGCCGATTCCGATTGGAAATGGGAAAAACTTGGAATGGATTTCATCACAAGATTGCCGAGATCCGTTAGGGTTATGATTCCATCTGGGTAGTGGTTGTCGTTTGACCAAGGTAGCTCACCTCATTCCGTGAAGACTACCTATACCAGTGCTAAGTTGGCCAAGATATACATGACCAGGATCGTATATGCGCATGGAGTTCCGAGGAGTATCGTGTCGATAGAGGAACACGGTTTACCTCAAAGTTTTGGAATCGGTTGCATGAAACTTTGGGTGCGAGGCTGGAGTTCAAGACACTTTTCATCCATGAGCAGATGGACGACCGAGAGAGTCAACCAGATTCGGAGGACATGTTGAGAGCTTGTGTGCTAGACTATGGGTCTAGCTGGGATGATAATTTGCCATACGCAGAGTTCTCATACAACAACATTTATCGATCCGATCAAGATGGCCCCTTCGAAGCTCTATACGGAAGGAGGTGCGAACACCATTCTTTGTGGGATGGTGTTGGAGATCGATCACTTTTCGGTTCCGATCTTATCAGAGATTCCGAAGAGGAAGTCAAGCTGATTCGGGATAGACTCAAGATAGCACAGTCAAGACAGAAGAGTTATGCCGACAGTAAACGCAAGGAAGTGACTTACGAAGCGGGAGACCGAGCATATCTTCGTGTGTCTCCACTTCGTGGGATCAAGAGGTTTGGTGTCAAAGGAAGTTAGCACCCGATTCATTGGCCCTACAAAATCCTCGAGCGTTGTGGAGAAGTTGCTTACAAGTTGGAATTGCGGAAGGATTGTCCGGAGTTCATGATGTCTTCCATGTTTCTCGGTGAAGAAGTGTCATGCCGACATGGCGATATTCCGTTGAGAGACACAAAGGTGCCCCTATAGGCCATACAGCTCGACGGTGATCGACTTATAAGGAGAAACCCGTCCGAATTCTCGAGATCTGCGAACGAGTCACCCGCAGCAAGATCATCAAGTTTTGCAAGGTCTTGTGGAGTCATCACTCAGGAAGAAGCCACACGGGGCGAGAAGAAGACCTTCTTGAGACCACCCGCACCTATTTGCTAGCCAACCCGAATCTTGAGGGCGAGATTCATCTTAAGGTGGGTAGGTTTGTAACATCCCAAATTTCCTATTTGGAATGTTTTACAATTATAGCTAAGCATCTATGCATTCTGTTTGAATTTGAGTGACATTTGGAGTTTCAGAAGATTTTGAGTTTTGGTATTTGAATTCACATTTTGGCAAGTGGAAATCATTTCAAAAATTATGCCTGATAAAATACTTGAGAGAAAGTATGAGAGGAGTAAACATGACACTCCAAAAATATCAGAGGAAAACATTGCCAAAAGTTTTGGATTCAAACTTGAGTTTATTTGAAATTTGGAAAAAAATGAATTTTCATAAAGTTTGGATTTTTCCCCTGAAAAAATGTTCAAATGATAGGGAATATTCCCCTGATCATTTTGGTATATATATGTCCTATATAAAATATTTATAGTTTATATATTATATCTGTTTTGTTTTTTCAAAAAATAAAATAGAAAAAAAAAAAAAATGCCACAGGCGCCGCCAAATACTGGCCCAGCCAACCCAGCGGCCCGGCATCGAGGCCCACCAGCGCCACCAATGAGGCCCACCAGCGCCACCCAAGCAGCCCGACCGAGCGATCGAGGCGAATCGGCTAGCCCTCGGCCGACCGACCAGCGCCTCCCCGCACTCCCGACGGGTGGGCCACCACCTCCCTCTTCCCTCACCCACGCCAGCAGCGCCGCCGCATGCCGGAGATCCCGAGATCTCCGGATCTCACCCGATCTCCCCGATCCGCCCCTCGCGCAGACTTCACCCCGCCCTATAAATACCGAGCCCCTCACCCCATTCCCCCCTCGCCCCCTCCCGGACCTCTCTCTCCCTTCAGCGCTTCGCCGGAGCCGGAGGCGCCGCCGCCATTAACGCCGTTCCGACTCACCCCGACCACCCCGAGCCCCAACGACTCCACCAGACCCACCCCCTCGTCGCGCCCGCACCACGGAGCACTCCGCCGACGCCCCGACCACCGGAGACGCCGACCTTTTCGCCGCCCGAGCCGCCCGCCGCCGTCGGCGTCCGATGCTTCGCGGAGTTTCCCTCCCGTCCGATCTAATCTCGGCGGCTAGGATTAGATCCCCGAAGGGGTATGTTCTTTTAAATAAAACCGGTTCGGTCCGGTTAGTTCCGGTTTAATTTTAAGTTAGGGTTTTTATTTAAACCGGCCGATTCGTTTAAACCCTAGGCCCGTTTAGTTATATTACGCACAGGGCGTTAGTTAGGCCCAGTTAGCCGTTTTTCTTTATTTTCGTTTTTCTGTTTTAACAGAATAGTTTCAGATTTTAAAAATTCATATCTTTTATTCTACTTAATATTTTTAAGTGATTCTTTTTTTGTTGGTTTGCAAATTTCTTATAGTTTCTGTAGAAAATATAATTAGCTATGTTAAGATTATTTAGAATTGCTTTATTTTAGATTTAGTCAGAATAGTAAATCTGTTATAAAATGAGTTAGGAAAATTATTTTTATATGATTCTTTTTGTCTCAATTTTGTTTTGACATTGCCTAACCGTAGGAATTAATTTGGGCATTTTAGGATTAATAAAAAAATAGTTTCTAGCAGAATCATGTTATTCTTAATTAATGAACTAGCTACTATTTTCCTATTATTTTAATTAGCAAATAAATTTATTTTTCACATGTGATTGATTATTCTAGGATAATTTCTGTCACTTTAGAGCATGAACTTTTATTTATAATAAATAAAACTTTTATTTTATTTTTCCTACTAGAATTTGCTTTAGTCCTAATAGGAGTTTCATAATAGATTTTAAAGTGAATCCTTTTGCTCCTAGTTGCATGATGCATTCTTTTCTGTTAAGTTAACAAAGACCCATGCTTAGGTTATGTTAAGAAAATTTTGCTATATAAAAACTATTTTTAGTTGTTGTTTGAAGTAGGAAAACTTTGAGTTGGATTTCTTCGAGTTTTCCTTTGGGTTTTGTTTTGTTTGTTTTGGTGTGTTATGTTACTATGCTATGGTGTTAAGTGATCATATGCTATATGCTTATTGTGATTATTGTTTATCATCGGTAGAATTTCCGGAGTGCGAAGCTTGCTACTACGAGTCCTTAGCTTACGAAGATCGTCAGCAAGGCAAGTCATTGATCATGTTTCTTTACAATACCTATGATTTTTATTGCATTAGAGATATACCTCCCCACCATGCATGCAGTAGGTGAAATTTTGAAGTTATGTTCTTGAGTAGTATCATGTGGTAGGATGAACCAAATTCCCCTGTTACCATGGCCCGGGACGAAGTAGTTTATTTTGCTATGCTCGTAGATGGGATTGGTTGAGTGAAATTCATAAGTAAGATGTGAGAGTCAAGATGATGACAACCCCATGAACTTCAAGATCAAGATGAACTTGAAATTCACTCTTTGGGTGGAGGATTTGTTGGCGGGCACCTGGAGAACCCAGTGGTTGGCGGGATGCATGGAGAAGTGCCATGACATCTTGCGAAAGCTTCACCCAGCCACGAAGAGACGGATGGATGCCCCATTGACCGGAAGCTTACATGCAGCCGCAAGCCATTATGGGCTCTGGCTGGGTCAACCCTAGTTGTGATCTTGGGCTGGGCGATACTACGAGATGTAGAAGAGCGGTAGGATTGGATGGGTACCGGCAAAGGCGTAAGAACTCTTGGAAGACCCTGTTTCATTTATCCGTCTTCAAACACCATGAAGTGCGAAGACTTAAAAGGAGGAATGATTCTTGCGGGTAAAGTCGCAAACCTCTGCAGAGTTAAAGATCTAATCGATTAGCCGTGTCCCGATTACGGACAATTTGAGCCTCGGAACTTGGAAGTATTCGAAATCTCAACACTAAAACTAATAAATTAATTTGAGGGGTTATGACTTAATAATTTGGGAATGAGACATTGGTTGGCGGAACCATCTCAATAACTACCAACAATTTTGTAGTTTTGCAAGCAAGTCCACCGTAGTAGGAAAAACTGGCTTTTAAAAAATGATGAAACTTAGAGCCCCACAGTCAAATTGCATATAGTGATAGTAATTTTATTGTTATTCTCTTCATGACTTGCCAGCATATTCAAAATGCTGACCTACACGGCTGCAACGTCTTATGTTGCGAGGAGTATTCGATCAGGATTGAGGCTACGCTCGCGCTTGGCGATTGCCCTATGGAGTCGGATGGACTCGCTATTTCGTCTACGCTTCCGCAGTTTTATTAGTTTATTTCTCATGAGCTGGCCTTGGCCCAATTTATTCTCTTGTAATAAAGACTCTATATGAGAATCGTGTAATAAATTCAGGTGTGATTGAACTTTGATTATTTCATCGATGTCTTGTGAGTACCGGCATGATCTTGGGATGGTACGAACCACGAGACTTGACCGATTTTGGGTCAGTCGCTCTGAGAGATGGTATCGAGCACACGCTGACCGTGGGGCGTAACCCCTAGGATCGGAAAGCCATAGGAAGAGACTATTTACTTTATATCCTTATCATTCCGTAATTCTCCCTGTTCATTTCGACTTCCTCCGATTTTCAACATTCTAGATGGCGTCGAGTTCACCCAGTTTTGCTACGGAGTTTTGCCACCCGATGAGGCGATGCCCTTGGCGGAAGCTGGTCCAGATGGTGAAGAAGCTGAAGATTGCTCGCCCTCGATCACCGGAAGCCTACCAATGCACTTCCGACGGATACCGCTCTGAGGATTGAAGTGCACATTCGAGGAGAACCTTCAGAGGGCATCTGAGCCTATTGACTTTGAGTTCACCGACTTCAACTGGATCCTCGGAAGGACATGGCGATCTATCGTGCCCTTGGACATCTCCGAGAAGAGTACAGGGCCGAGCTCGATCCATCAGACCTCGCCATGGTTTCTCGCAGAGCACGGAATGGAGATATCATCCGTACCGTAGAGGACGACTCCATTCTCTCTTATATCCAAGACTTGGAGTGTCTCCTCAGGAAATGGGAGATCCAGACTCGCCGTAACTCGAAGGTACACAGGAGGCTGTTGTTCCGTGAACTGGAACTGGAGGAGAAGGCACACGCAGACTTCCTTGGCCATGAGGAAGAAATCGCGGACTTCATGGAGAGAGTCGACGACTTGAAGATGAAGCTTGCCGCAATTGAGGAAAAGATGGACTTGGGAGAGGACCTTTTTCCGAGTGGAGATGATGGACCTCTCGTAAGCAATGATCAGGATTATGAAGGGAGTTCCACTGGAGGAAGCCGCAAGAGGAGGCACCGCAACGGAGGACATCGCACCAGAGGACGCAAGGATTATTGATGAAGACATTTAGTCGACCACCATGTTATTTTACTTTCTCATCGATCAGTTAGGTCGTTATTTTCGATTAGTCGTGAGCATTATGTAATCGAGATTGAACCATGTTTGAGTGGATTGAATAAATGATTGGTGTGTTTATGATTGTGCATTCATATGGGTAGTGTTATTTCTCATTAGACCATTGTTCTGTTCTAATTTTCTCATCCACTCCAAAACACCAGATGCCTCCGAGACGTGACCCCGGTCTCAACTTTCCGCCGGAGCTCACCCAACTGCTCCAGCAGCAGAATGCCATCATGCAGATGCTCATCCAGAACCAGAACAACAACAACAAAAATCCACCGCCACCACCACCCCCTGTTGACAACTTGACTCGATTCCTAAGGCTGAATCCGCCAGTGTTCTCTAGCAGACCGAGCCGATTGTGGCGATGATTGGCTCCGCAAGGTCGGAAGAGAGTTAATCACTGTTGGATGCACTGATGCGAGAAGAAGGTGCGCTTTGCGCACATCAACTTGATGGACCTGCAGCTTCTTGGTGGGAGAACTACACCGCCACTTATCCCATCGGCACCATCACATGGGATCAGTTCCAGAGCCTTCCGCACCGCTCATGTTTCAGCCGGAGCCATGAGTGCAAGAAGCGTGAGTTCCGCAACTTACGCCAGGGGAACCGTCTTGTGGCGCGATACATGGATGAGTTCAGCAAGTTAGCCCGCTATGCCCCTGATGATGTGGCCACAGATGCCGCATAAGCGGAGAAGTTTCTCGAGGACTCAATGACGAACGGGAATGCAGCTTATGGTGGCTACTTTCCAACTACCGTGAGTGGTAGACAAGGCCATCATACTTGAAGGCAAGCAGCAGCAGATTGAAGCGCATAGCGGAAGTATAGCGGGAAGCACAACTCAGAGCTCAATAGAAGCCCGTTATGTCCCATACTCGGGAGGGCATAACCATCATAACCATGGAGGACATAACCATGGAGGCAATGGGAACAATCGCAACCAGGACAACAGGTCGAGCAATGGCAATGGCAATGGAAGCGGTAATGGGAACCAACATCGTTCGCCCGGCTCGAAGGATCTGAGTCACATCACCGCTTCAAGTGCCGTAAAACAGGGCACTATGCCACCGACGCCCGAGAGGCCAAGCGGAGGAATGGAAACGGCAATGGAAGCTCAGCGAAGAAGCCCAACCCTTTCCCTCGTGCATGGGTGAACCACATTGACGTGGAGGGCGTCTATGATCAGCCGATAATCGTGGTTGGTAAGTTTTATTGAATTCACGTTCAGTTTTGGTACTCTTTGATTATGGTGCAACGCATTCATTCATATCAAGGGTAGTTGTGGAAAAGTACGGGTTGCCCACTAAAACCCTTAGAAGCCCCCTTCGCGTCAGTTCCGCAGGAGGAGAAATGATGGCAGGCTTAGGCTGTCATGCAACCCTCAACATCGGAAATCATGCAACTCCTACTCATTCATGCTTGTTTGTCATACCTGCTACTGCTTAGAGTAGAGTCAGGTCGGATTCATCGGGAATGGATTGGAATGGTGATGAACATGTGCTAATGTGTGTGAGCTAAGTGTGTGAACACGATTTGGTAAAGGTAGCGGTGAGAGGCCATGTAGGAGTACATGGTGGGTTGTCTCATTGAAGCCGTCCTCAGGAACTGAGTTCTGTGTTTGTGATCCATGAAACGGCTACTACCATGCATTGGGCCCTGAAATATGACCACGCTCGACTTCTTAACCACCCTAGTCCTCTGTCTAGGAGTTGCAAGTAGTTTCTGGTGTTTGTAGTATGCTGGTGGCTGTGCGCAGCGCTGACCCGAGGGGTGGGCTGTGATGTGGTAGGCACGTGGCCGGGTATGTCGTGCGCCCGTTTGGTGTCGCGGAACCCTGTACACATCGTTCAGGGCCGTATGTGGAAACCTCGGCTAGACTCCCTGCAGATGGAACCTGGATAGGCGATAAACCTGGACTAGAGACTTGAGTGTTTAGGTAGGTCGTGGTCTACACCCACGTCGGCTTTCGCTTGAAGTCTGCCGAGCACATGTCGTGTGCAGACGCTGAGTGGGTGGAAACATGTATGAAGAAGTACACCCCTGTAGGGTTAACATCATCTATTCAAATAGCTGTGTCCGCGGTAAAGGACTTCTGGGTTGCCTATAACAGTTCATAGACAAGTGAAAGTGGATACTCTAAAATGCGCAAGATAAGCGTGAGTGCTATGAATGGCGTTCTCGTAGGGAGACGGGAGCAGATCCATAGTGGTGTATTGATTAGTGAATATGTGGACTCGTGTGCGCCACCTCAAAAGAGTTGCTTGCAGTCGTAGTTAAGGTTAGCCACTGAGTCAAAGCTGGCTTGCTGCAGTTAAACTCCACTACCCCCTTTGTTGATACCGATGCATATGTAGTTAGTTCTGATGTAAGTCTTGTTGGGTACATTTGTACTCACGTTTGCCTATTTTATGTTTTGCAGAGAGATGTCAGTCTCGCTAGTAGTTCCGCGTGGACTTCGACGTTTAGCTTGTTACATCAGCTACGATCTTGTACCTTTGGGAGGGTCTTGTAGATAGTCAGGCTTCCCAACCTTTTTCATTTATAGATGTCTGTACTCAGACATGTTAAGCTTACGTATGTGCTTTGACTTGTATGCTCTGAATGTTGGGTCATGAGACCGATGTTTGTAATATCTCGCTCCTCGGAGCCTAATGAATAAATACTTTGAGTCGTAGAGTTTTGTTGTGATGCCATGTTGTATTTACACACATCGAGCATATTGTGTGTATGATTGAAATGCTAGGTATGTGTGGGATCCGACAACCTAGTTGTTTATCCTTGGTAGCCTTTCTCATGGGGAAATGTAGTCTTGTGCTTCCATGAGCCTTAGTAGTCCGCTACAGCCCGGTTCACCGGAGTCCTGCTAACCCAGCATACTGCTCCGGAACACTGGACTGGCCAGCATGTGATTCACTTTGTTCATGTGTCTGTCCCTTCGGGGAAATGTCACGCGGTGACATCCGGAGTCCTGCCTAGCCTGCTACAGCCCGGTTCACCGGAGTTGTGTTAGCCCAGTGCTACAGCCCGGATTCGCACGCTGCTGACCGACATGCTCGATGTTGATTCATGTATGCCTGTCCCCGTAAGTTAGTGCCACCTTGGGTTCACGACTAGTCATGTCGGCCCGGGTTCTCTATCATATGGATGCTAGCGACACTATCATATACATGAGGCAAAAGGCGCAAGCGGTCCCGGGCCATGGTAAGGCGACACCCGTGGGAATATCGTGCATGAGTCCGCAAAGTGATACGAGGTGTTACCGGCTAGATCGATGTTACTTGGAATCTGGGTCCTGACACATGACCTATATACCATAATACAAACCAAAAAAATCCCCTCCTAAGTGAAATTAACCTCTCTCGCTGTCGACCAAATTAGTGATGGACTAAGCGGGCCCACAGATGGAAAGCATCGATATCACTGATAACTGCATGAGTGGGTGCCAGAGGACAACTGCCATCGCTTTGCATGTGGGCCAAACATATGTATGGAGGTGTGTGTGGTTGTGATGTCTGAATACCCAAAATGCACAACTTTGATGTGGCACATGCCTCGAAAACCGTAAAGTCCCAATACATAGCGAGTTTCATGAAGCGCAGTATATGCTGGTCCCCTTCCCCCTCTTTGACGCGTACTACATGCTCCCACCGTAATACAAACCAAAAAGAATCATCCTTGATGGTCAAATTAATTGACCTCTCCCGATGTAGCACTAGTAGAAAAATGGAGCTTTATTACCGGTTCTTAAGGGCCTTTAGTGCCGGTTCTGCAACCGGCACTAAAGGGTGGAGACTAAAGCCCCCCCCCCCCCTTTAGTACCGGTTAGGCACGAACCGCCACTAAAGGCCCACGACGTGGCGTGAACTCGCGACGTGGTATGGGGGACCTTTAGTACCGGTTGGTGTTACCAACCGGTACTAAAGGTATTTTTTTTAATTTTTTTTTGAAAATTTTGGATTTTTTGATTTTTTTCAATTTTTCAATTTTTTGAATTATTTGATGATTTAGTCTCTAATCACCCCTTTTAACTGCTCAAGTGTGGATCACTCATTCCAAATCGTCCGACTTCCCGACCGGTCACCCATCCTCTCACTCCCCCAGCCTGAGCACGCTTGACTTCGGAGTTCTATTCCCCCTACTTTCCAAGTCTGCACTTGTCGTTTTCCTGACAAATGTAAGTTGTAAATCCTATTAACCCTCTGCAGTTTAGCTTGAGCATTAGGTCACACATTTCACCATTTGAGTTTGAAACTATTATTCTAAAAATCAGTAATTATTTAGTAACACTAATATTTCTTGAATAAGTTTGACCATAGTTTGACAATAGTTTGACCAGATTTGACCAAAATTCAAAAAATTGAAATAATTATTTAGTAACACTAATATTCTCGAATAATTATGTAGTAACATTAATACTTGTTGAATAAGTAGTTTGACCATAGTTTGACCAGATTTAGAATCCTCAAATTCAGACATCACAACCACACACACCTCCATACATATGTTTGGCCCACATGCAAAGCGATGGAGGTTGTCCTCTGGCACCCACTCATGCAGTTATCAGCGATATCGATGCTTTCCATCTGTGGGCCCGCTTAGTCCATCACTAATTTGGTCGACAACGAGAGAGGTTAATTTCACTTAGGAGGGGATTTTTTGGGTTTGTATTATGGTATATAGGTCATGCTCTAGGATGACATGATATAGTTTGAGCACATGCATGTGTATGCATGATTCCCTCCCATTGGGTTAGAGTGAGCAGCAGGGGGAGGGGCAGCACCACGACACGTCATGAACCGATCTCGCTCTGTACGGGGACTGTACGATTTTCGACGCACGCGCCACATCAATTTTGTGCATGGTATAAAACATGCACACATCGACAAATATTTCCTACTACCGGGTGTAGTTACTCCCACTCCTGTTTCCTACGTTCTAGGTAGTATCTAGCGTACCAGAGTGTATGTATGCGTAGTATGTAGTATGTAAGAATGTTTAGGTAGTATATATATATATATATATATATATATATATATATATATATATATATATATATATATATACTATTTTAGGTAGTATGTGCCATATTTTGACTATACTCCTTTTTACATACAAATATGTACGCATTTCACAAATTTAAAACAAAACAGAAGCTATCCAACTCATCTCCAGGAGGCTCCCCCGATTTCAGCCTTCGTTGGTCGTTCGATCGTGGTCAATCTGGTCTTTGACTTTGTTTGGGCCGTTAGACGCTCGTTGCTCTCGCTGGTGGTTTTGACCGTGTGGTAAGTTCTCATGCCCAATGACTGGTGGGCTCGTGTTCTATGCCTGTTGGCTGGGTGGATCTATCTCGGGTGGAAAAGGCTTTCGCCCAATCCCCGCGCGCGCTCCGCTCCCAATCCTGGTCGCGGGGTTGATGCGCTAGAGCCCACACCCGCACCAACCCTAGCCGCCACACGCCTCCTCCCTCCCTCGACAGCGCCGCGCCTCCTCCCTCACTCCCTCCCTCCCTCGACAGCGCCGCACCTCCTCCCTCCTTCCTGCTCGTCCGGATAGCCGCCGGCTGCCGCATCCCTTCTCCCCCTTCCTCCTCTTTCCTCCTTCCCGCTGGCTCCGACGAGGGGGCCTCTCGCATGGACGGCCGGGTCTTCAAACCGGGGCTAGAGAACCAGGGGAGGGCCAAGAAGCCCGCGGTGGGGGTGGAGCAGCCAGGGGGGCCAGAAGCCGGCGGTGGGGGTGGAGCAGCTAGGAGGGCCAAGAAGCTAGCGGTGGGGGTAGAGGATCAGGGGAGGGCCAAGAAAGCCGGCCGACGGAGGCCGGGCGGGCGGAGAGGGCGAGCGGCGGCATGGCGGCGGCGCGCCGGCCAAGGCCAGGGAGGACGAGGTTGCGTCCATCGGCGAGAAGCGGCCGATCCACCTATGTACCGTCACTGCTGGGATAGCGAAGGTCATTGATAAAGGTCATCGTGGGGGCACACCGCCGTCTCCCTCTCCCCAGGTGGCACCTCCCTATGTGAGATCCTCCCTATCTTCCTGCTCCTTCACCTCCTCTTTCTCATCCCATGTATTTTAGATTTGTTTGTTCAATTTTACTCCATAGTGCTTGCACGCTCATGAATCTGGAAGTAACCCGCAAAAAGAAAAGAATCTGGAAGTAGACATTTTAGTGTTTTTCCTATTCCATTATCTCCTTGTTTTGTTGCTAAGAGTACCGTTTTTTTGCATGGGGGATTAATTAGGCTGGTTATATAGAATGATAATTGCCTCAAATGATTCAGATTAAGAGTTCTGCTCAAGATATATGTGCTAGAGAGCTAATTATTTTGTACTTGACCACTCTGCAGATGTTGAGGTTTGTCCTGGAATGGTTGGCTTTGGGACTTTTGGTGGCAGTATATTCTTATGCCGACGACAAGCATTTGCAGGACGATTATGTGGTTATCTGTGGCAGTGTGCTCCTATCCTCCCGCCTCCATACTTCATTTTTGGAAAACTAATGATTTTGATTCGTGGATGTCATAGGTAACATTGATTGTGCCTCGGCCGAGTCGATCTTGATCGTCCATGGCATCAACACACAAATTGATAATGGAAACCTCAGGTCAATACCTCCCTATTTGATTTTTTGCGGAGTGCTAATAACTTTTATTGTTTACGCTTTTTGGATAAGATTTGCATGGTATTTCTATGATTGGTTGATTGCTTGGATACTTTCACTATAGTAGTTGTTACGCCTCATCTATCACTATCTGCGAGCTTGCTTTGATTATGTGTCTCCCAACTTTCTGTAACTAAAAAGCAGCCTGTAAATGTAGCTTGAATAAAAATGGAAATTTCTGATGACATGTACATGTAAGGATTCAGTTTTGTGCTTATTGGTTTGGATGATTTTGCAGTTATCTTCAGCAGCCCGGGGTTGTTAAGAAGAGGGTCGGGATTGCCCTGGGCAGATGCTTAAATTCATGGATGTAAACACACACTTGCATCCTACACAGGCCAAAATACTATTGGAGGTGTGTGTGCAGTTCTAATTTACTAACATTATTTTTTCGTTTACCACTGACTGCATCCAACAAATGAATGGTGTGGTTGCTTTCAGATAAGGATACTTGTTTTGCATATTTGCATCTCGAAGAAGCTTGCCCACTATTGTAAGTCTGACATTTTCTTGGTAAGCACCACAGAAGACGAAGAAGGCATCTTGTGCATGTTTTGTTGTTATAGTATATCCTTCTCTTTTCTTTTTGACACTGCCATGTTTAACATTATACTATGTTTTACATGGGAGAAAGCTAGAAACATTAGAGAATATTATTGATATACTTGGCGCAGTTGCAACTAGAATAGTTCACGGCTTGAGGCATGTACTGATATATGCTTTTTTTTAGTATCTCCATATATACAGTTCTTATGTTTGAAATGAAGTTTTCGCTGTCCTTTTTACATTTGTATGAGTGTTCAGTGTATCAAGTTCCAGTTGTCTGTTATCTTCTGTGTATTCATTTCCTTCCATTAACATGGCATTATGTTTTCTTATTCAGCTTGCTTGTGAAAAAACTGGTTCTCGTTAAGTTATGCCTGACAGTCTGATAGAAGATGGACACCCCTCTTCAAGTTGGTTTCTGGGCTTGCGGAGTGTGAGAAGTAAGTTACTACTGGATCCACTTTCTTGTCACTAGACTTTCTTGACATGTTCATTTCTCATGCTACACTGACCATCAGATCCCTGGTACGCCTCCATCCTTCGTCCCTTGCTCCATGGCCCGGATGTCAAGGGAGGGCAAGAGGCGGTGATATGCAGGGGTGAGGGAGATGGAGGCGGTGACCTGCAGCTCCTATTGAAGGGCGGAGAAGAGGGGGTGCTCGTGTGGAAGAACGGTTTTAGGTTCTCTCTTTACTTGTTTATTTCTTGTCATTGGTCTTGATTTCCTGATATACAATTTATCTAAAGACCACAATCTTCTAGATCTCAGAAAGAAGATTTAATCGAAGAATCCAATAGAACATTTGGTGAAGAACAAGGTGATCAACTCTCTCTCGTGTGAATGTTCGTCTCTCTTTTGTAGAAAATTGGTAGGTGACCTCGTATTTGTGTTTCAGGTTACATGGCTTCTTCTTTCAACCAATCTGTTAAAATTATAGTGCATTTTTTGTGGGGCAGGTTAAAGAGCCCATGTTATTTTTCTTGGCTTATATTCAGAAGGTACGATACAATGCTCTTTGGAGTCAAGTTTTTTTATAAATTCTGATTGTTGTATTATTATTATTTATCAATTGAGGCATGATTGTTGTGTGCTCTTCTTGCTGAAGATTATCCTGGTGTTATTTGCTTAGTGAAAAGAGAAAGAGACGAATTGATTTGCATTTCTTATCAATCTCTTTTATAATTATTTATCTATGTAATCTCCTGTTATTAGATGATGAAGTTATGTTTGCATTTGTTAGTAACTTTCGTGGATCATCTGTGCTTGTGCAGATTTTATTTTTGTACGCCTACAAGGTGTTCGATGAAAATCCCAGAAGGCTGGCAGGGGAAGAATGATCTATGTAAGCCATGTTTATTTACCTTACTTAGCAATTGTAAGGGTATCCTGTTAAACTACTTGCTGAAATTTTGTATTCTAATACTGTTAAAGGTCATCCGCAAGTAGAACATTCCAGTGGAAACGCTCAGTTTCATGACATGATAGTATCTAGACAGAACGACCTTTTAGTTTGTAGATAACAAAGCATAGAGTTAGATGAAAGACATATATGATTCACCTGTCACTGAAGAGAAATGATCACATCTAGACAAGCACCTCAAAATGTCTTTTTGTACAATGCCGCAAAGAACCACTGGCTACTGAAAGAAACACATATTGGTTTCAGAGTTTTATTCTTCGTGTTCTGAATGAGCTGACCGGGAAGAAATCTTGGTTTCAAAGTTCTCTCTGTCAGTGGCCAGCTGAGTCTAGTCTACTTTTCTAACTTTGCTATCTGGCAGATATAGTTATTTGATTTTCCTATTCAATTAGGCATTCTTTTGAGGAGGTTGAAATGAGTTATATTTTTGGCATGATTGATGGCTATTTGTATGTTGGGTCATGTTAATGGTGTTCTTTATTTGTTCATGGGTCAGATTGTTTGTTTAGTCTTATGGTTTAGGCGTTTGTCCTGATAGTTTTGATATGTGTATACAGTCATTTCAGAATATGGTATGATTCTTTTTGGGTTTTTCATTCTACGCTTTGGTTCTAAGAATCTTGATATCTGGCTGTGTTGTTGTAGATTTGTAAATTTTTGCTTGGGATCCATCAATTCAGTCATGTTGGAGTAGGCTATAGGATTTTTTTAGTTCTGACAACATATCCTTCTTGTTTCAGTCTGTACGATCTCGAAGACTGCTGCTTCTTTGGTCTGTTCACCAAGGTTTCCTCCCTTCCTTGTTTCTATTATGCTCTTGTGATGCTCTGCATCTGTGCTGATCCACACAACTTGCTGGTCTCGAACTTATTTTTTTTCTCACCCTCTACATTTGTGTATGTAGTCATGCATGCCCACTTAAAAATGAACAAGGCTAAGCTGCAGCTACAGCTGCAGGGTACTATGTCTGGACTTGGCTTTTGATTTCAATTCATCTTGCTTTTTTGTACTAAATCTTTGATTCATGCTTTTGCCCTCTTAATAGTATATCGCCTTACAATACCCATGGTGCCAGACGTGTTTTATTCCACTACTACCAAGAAGATAAACGTGGCAGCTGAGCCTATAGTTCCTGCTGAGGAACATCCCAAGGTTACGCTCCTTTTCTGCCATTTGTCTCCTGTATGGACTCATGTTTCTTTGATGTACCTGAATTTCTTATTGTTGTGTTAGGTTGACAGTGACACTGCAGATGGAGCTTCTCTAACCGTTATCGAAGACACCGTTGTTCATTTTAACCAGCCAAAGACAAAAGTGCTATTATGTAGGCATGGTTTAAAAACTAGAGTCTTTGTCTGGTCTAGGAGCCTTGCCAAAGCGTTAGTGGAATCTCTCCGAGTGGTATGAAGCAAACTCTATGTACGTATCACCCAGAAGCAGATGATAATCATATAGAAGCGGAGAATTAGCCTTGCCAAAATGTTTGTCGAATCTTTGCTCGAGCAGCCTTGCCAAACTCTATGTGTTGTGTTCTTTACATGTTTTCATTTACATTCTCTGGTGTAAAATTTCCTTTTCAGTCAAGCAAAATTTTCTTTCATGAAGTTCACTTATAGTCGCTCACTAGGCTTGGTTTTAGTTGATGATAGACGCCCTGTTCTGGGCTCTCCTGAATTAGCAAATGATGTGGTGGTGATTCACTCACCCCAATATCTGCCAGCTCTAATCAAGTCGATGTAAGATCCTGCCGATGCAATATGGAAGGGAAGAAGACGGAACCATAAACAAAAATGACTCGGTATATATCATATTTTCCTTGATAGCCCCTTTTCACTGGTTAGGTCCAGCCCAGCAAATGTCTGTCGGCCACATGAGCTCCGTATGAGATCTTTAGCAGTTGTTTTGAGATAAAGAACTCGGTTCTTTTACTCATCATAGAGCATCCAGCACAGCAAAACCCAAAAAGACCTTTAAACCATGCCTATATATCATATCATGCAAATTCTTGGTTTTTATTAGTTTCACATGCTAAAGTATATAGTTTGAACATAGGTATTCCTTTTTTTCATGTAAAAGTTTTAGAATTATTACCCCGAGTGCTTGCTCAAACCCGAAGTTACTAACAAATGCAAATATTTCTTGTTATAAAAGCTTTAGAATTATTACCCCAGTGCTTGGTAAAACCCGGAGTTACTAACAAATGCCCACAACTAAACCAACTAAAACATGGATTTTTTTCAACGTGCACATGGATTCATTGTCTCTACGCCATATGCCCTTGCAAAATGAGACTATTTTCATCGACAACATGGCTTTAGCGGGTCTCTGCGCCATTTGGCGCGATTCAGTTTTAGTTTTATACTCAGACATATAGTTGTTAGTGTTGTTAAGCCATACATAGTAGTATCTGTAACTTGATGTTACCGTATCTTTCATTCAAGATCTTGTGCAAAATTACATGCATATTTTCCTTTGCCGTAGACCCATGTTGATTTCTGGAACCAAATTTTAGTGGGTCTCTTGCAGGCGACGTGACGGTGAGCCACTGTGATTGAGGAAATTACATGTATTTTGTGTGGTTTGTTCCTGCTGTTCATCGGTGCTACTAAATGCTATATAAAACTTATAGTTGTGCATAAAATGCCTTGATATGCAAATAACCCACTTAAAATAAATGGCTTGTGCCATCTGGCATTAGACGTTGACATGCACACTTTGCCGCCTAGGATAGTCTATATTTGTATTGCCATCAGTTATCTCATTTTTTCAATAATGAAAAAATTATTTGCTTTGGTTTTTTGGAATAATGTTTAGGAAGTTTATGACGAGTTAGTAGAACCGTTGGAAATGTTGCTTCCATTAGACAATGACATGCTAAAGGCGCCACTAGCTGATTGAGTCTTTGGACTTCAGCTATCTCATATGTACAATAACAAGATTTGTCGCTTCGGTTTTTTAGAAGAATCTTTGATAAGTTGGTGAAGAATTAGAGCTTCGAGTTCGTGTTGCGTGTCTCTTCCATCTGGTGTTCAAGTCGCCGGAGGCACATCTCGGCATTTGTCCCTCATGCTCAATCAAAACAATGGCAGCTTATAAATAACCATTGGAATAACTGCAGAAATTTACTTCCATATGAGTGCATCCCTAAATGGAAAGGCTCGCATCACAAGATCTATAATGCCTAGAAAACGAGACAAAAGGGTGGGAATCGCCACAAAAAAGAGGGGAGATGCAAGATCGAGATAAATGGAAAGTAAATCGATGCATGCAGTCAAATCCGAAATCAAAAGAGGTAAGAAATTGCACCGGTCGACGCCTGAGGAAACGTCTCTGTCACCCAGGCCCCCCCCCCCCGCTTCATATTCAGCTCCTCACGGGCCACAGGCATCGCTCTACGTGGGCTGGACTAAATAACATATGGGCTATCCTAATACCTCATGATTCCTATATCTCCGTATATGCACAACAAAGACATGTTTTTTTCTTAGGTTTCTTATCTTTTTCCCTCTTTTTTGCAGGAAAAAGATGCACGGCCAGGTTTCTCATCACGATAACCATGTTTTCAAACTTACTAAAAAAATACAACCATGCCAACTTTACTCTCTCATCATAGTGGCCATATTTTCAAACTGAACATATTCATATTATGCAAAGTTTCCCTTTCCCAGACTATTATTTAATAACGTAATAAACATGTTTAAGAAATAGCATGATTTATTTGAAGGTTCTTGCAGTATGAAACTATTTTCATCGACAACATGTCTTCAGCAGGTCTCTGCGCCATTTGGTGCAACGGGTCAACTAGTATAATAAAAACTATGTGTCCACATGCATTTTTTGAGATAACTCGCTTTGGAGTATCTTAGATATAGTACATAAACATACTAAAAATGATAAAGTAGTATATATACTACCACATGGTAGTATATAGGACATGGGTGTAACTACACCTAGTAGTAGGATGTATTTTCCATATATATATATATTCTAATCAAAGGATTAAAATAGTTATTAGGATCACAGCAGCCCTATAAGGGCCCGACAGAAGCCCTCCCGAACTTCCGAACTATCGGCCCAAGGAACCACCTGATCCCGACCCGCCCGACAGGATCCACCAGATCCTGATCCCGAGCCGCCCTAGCCCGCCTCCTCGCCGCTCCTCCCCTCGATCCCCGATCTCCCCACGTGGTTCGCCGCCGAACTTCGCCGGATCCAGCGCCTCCCCTCGTCTCCAGCTCCTAGACAACCGGATCTGGCACCTCCCCTCCGTCTCCAGCTCCTGGCCGACCGGATCCAGCGCCACCCCTTCGTCGCCACCTCTTGGCCGACCACCGGCGCGGGCGAGCAAGCAACGGCGGACGCCGGCGCGAGGGAGCCCACATCGCTTGGAGGCGACGAAGCCGCCATCGACTTACGGAAGCCTCCTCCTCCGTCCATCCTCACCTCCCGACGGCTTAGCAGAGCAGATGACAGACAAGGCGCAAGCTACGCTGAACGGCATGGCCAAGGGAGCATCTCGGCGGTGGAGGCGGCATCAGTGGCGCCTTCAAATCTAGCAACGGTATATGAAATTCCTCCCTGATCTTGCGTACTCCTTCAATCTTGCCTTACCTGACCTTCTTGCTTCATGCAGATGAACTTCACGCCCTATGCACGACATGGATTGCCATGCGATTCCTCTTCTAACTCTCCACCAAATTGCTCTCAAGGTGGCCTATCTACTGCTGGAAAAAGGTTGGTTGAACTTCTATCCAAGGTATGGTTGAACTTCCTACCGTCTGTTATCTTCTTTCAGCCATGTGAAGTTCAGGTAGTGTGTGAGCCTCAGTCCAGGCTGCAAACATTAGAAAATCTTCCTGCATTCATATGTGAAGTTCAGGTACTGTGTGAGCCTCAGTCCAAGCTGCAAACATTAGAAAATCTGCCTGCATTCATATGTGAAAAACCATGTGAAGTTCAACTAGTAAGTGCGCTAGAGTTCAGATTGGTATGTATATGGCTGTGTGCAAAAAATAAAAGGAAAATAAAACATACATGTGATCACATGAAGTTCAGGTTGGTATGCACTAGTGGTTCAACCATTCAAACTCATGAAGGTCAGGTTTTTTAACTGTAGACAGTATTTCCCCTTTGCAAACAAGAAGTTCAGTATGTGGAGAGTGCTTAGTTCAGGTACATAAGAAATCAAAATAGTGTAGAATAAAAAGAAATGTGAGGTTCATTCTGTGAAGAGTGCTCAGTTCAGGTACACAAGTATGAGAAGATGCTGACCTCAGTTCAGAGTGTGATACCTGTCCTAGGGAAAAATATGTACATGAACAATACTTTTATATGAGAAGTTCAGGCTGTGAATAATGCTCAGTTCAGTTACACAGGTATAGGCATATGTAATTTGTGTGCTAACACATTCTTTTCTCATGGCAGCAAGATGAGAGACGCAGAAAAAAGCTTAGAAGTTCCCAGCAGCAAGTACACAACCCTAAGCCTGTACCTGTTGCGCCACCCCCTTAATGGGTCACACCTCAAACGCACCAACAACATTACCAAACTGCTCCACACCAAAATTGGATGACACCTGAAACACATGCACACTTCCAAGATGCTGGGTCACAGCCCTATCCGCACCACTTTGCGCCTCCACCTAATTGGGTGACGCCAGAAATCCCCCGCGAATTCTTTGTATCCACCAGCAGACTTCCAAGCACACCAATAGAGGAGGGGTTAGCTCAAGTCTTACATGTAACTCTGGAGGTTATCCTGGTGTGTCTCGTCAATGCCAAAGGGCAGCAGCTAAACCAGATCCCAGGACAAATCCAACAGGAACACACACATGGAGGAGAGTGCTCTGCACACTACCACCATTGAATGCTACTGCTACAACTCAGAATTGTACGAGACATAAGGTAGATGGATTGCTTCACAAAACAAAAGAGCAAACCAAAACCAGGATCGCAATACCTCCATAACCACAACAAGCAAAAATGACACAAACAAGAGAGAGGCCATCTTCAGCCCTCCTTCCTCCTCGTGATCCACTCCTGCATCCTGCTATGATAACTCCGTCGTGCCCCATCCCAGAGGGCCAGCAGCCGACTCCGGTGGAGTTGCGATCATACACGCACGTAAGTGAAAAAAATAGGAATTTATATATGCATCTTGTATGATCTGCAAATTTTCTGCTCCCTCCAGGATGACAAGTTTATAAACTGCATTTTAACGTGCTGTTTGGATTATTTTTTACTTTTCTGCATATGCTGGATCTCCTGGATTCTCTAATACCAAGACTAAAGATGCGATTCTAGAATGTAGGGAAAGCAAGGGAATTTTATAACAGATACGCCAGACGCACTGGTTTTGGAATCAGGAAGACGGGAGGGAATGACAATCATAAGTATTTTGTTTGCGCATTCCAAGGGAAACACACAACTTCTGTTTCAGAGGCTGACAGGAAGCGAAAAAAACATCGCAGAGGACAGGCTGCAATGCAAGAATGAGGGTGAAGGTGCAGGAGGATAACACATGTGTGGTAGTGGACATTGAGTACAATCATAATCACCACCTCATGCAGACTGATGACATGCTAGTATTCTTGCACTCACACAAGAATTATGATTCCATTATATTGGAGTACGTAAAGCTCCTGCTGTACCATGATGTCAAGCATACAACAATCATGTCCATGCTATCCGAAAATGAAGATGGAAGATACTTCCTAAGCATGACTGGACGATACCTACTAAACCAGTAAGTATTCAAAAATGCACATACTTCAATGTACATAGCATCCTAAGTCACCACCCTTTGCTAGCAAAAATAACAAATGCATGTTTGCATATAATTTTCAGGAAAGCCATGAATGCAAGGAAAGATGATTTGGATGATGTATTGAAACTTGTATCTTTCTTTAAAGACATGAAGGCAATCAATGATGAGTTTTTCTATGACATACAAGTAGACAACGACAAATCAGTTAAAAACATTTTCTGGTCCAATGCAAGCTGCCAAGGAGCGTATCAAGACTTTGGCGATTGCATAACATTTGACACAACTTACAAGACCAACATATTTCATAAGCCTCTAGGAGTGTTTGTTGGAACAAACCATCATTTGCAGTCAATGATATTTGCTGTTGCCCTGATCAGAAACGAAGATGCAAAGTCATTCAAGTGGTTGTTCGATACATTTGTATAGTGCATGAACGACAAACACCCAACTTGCATTCTAACAGGTAAGTTCAAAAAAAATCTACAAGTTTCATCATATTTTCAGTCTATGGGTGTGTATTTGGGTACACTGGTTTTATCTGAAAATAATGTAAAGCAAGCAGTTTAACCACTGTTAGCACAAAAGTCCAACAAACAGTACAAGAAACAAAATTATATGTCACATGTTTATAAAAATATAGTTCTGGATGTGAAGTTCAGCTACAGGAATCATAGAAGTTCAGGGACACTTCTGTAACAAAAAAATATGAAACATGTTCAGAAAAAATAGTTATGTATGTGAAGTTCAAGTACTTGTACAACATAAGTTCAACAACACTACTGTAAGGAAAATATATGTGACATTATTAGTTAGTAATACTGCTACCTGTGAAGTTCAAGTACTGGTACCACAGAAGTTCAACAACATTGCTGTAAGGGAAATATATGTGACATTATTAGATAGTCCTACTGCTACCTATGAAGTTCAAGTACTTGTACAACATAAGTTCACCATCAGTGCAAGGAGCAAGTTTCATTTTTTAATTCATGTAGACCTGTGCCCGTTGATGGAGAAAGCTATACCACAATCATTCCTAAACACCATCCACAAGCTATGCCTTTGGCAATCCTGAAGAAGTTCAAGGAATACCTCGTGTCGCTGTACAAAAAGTATAAAACATTCAAAGAGGAGTTCACAACTATCTTAAACTGGCCGCTAATGCCAATGGAGTTTGAAACTGCCTGGGCTGAACTCGTGCAAAAGTACAACCTGCAGAACGACAAGATGAAGATGCAACTATGGAGTGATATGAAAATGTGGATATCAACATATTACAAGAACATTTGGTGTGCTAGAATGACTTCTACACAACAAACTGAGAGCATGAATCACGTGCTCAAGAGAGGGTTTGTCAAGGGGACCCAGAACCTACACAAGTTTGCTAGGCGGGTAAATGCTTGCATACAAACTCGGATGCAGAGGGAGAACGAGCAAACAATGAGCAGCATGGTATTAAGACAAAAAAAACACCCCCATCATATTGTGACTTCCTTCAACATGTGCACTTTGTATTTAAAAAATGAAACCCATAACTCAGCTTCGACTAATATCTTATTTTTTGACATGTGCAGACCAATCCTGTGACAAAAACAACTTACGGCTACGAGGAAGACATGGCTATCAAGTATACGAGAGTCGTGTACAGCGATATGAGGACTAGGATAAGAAAAGCCACAATATTTTGCGCAAAGCCTACAGCAGAGCCCACTAAGTACCTTGTGTACTACCACAACAAGGCTGGCCATGATGATGAAGAAAGATTTGCCTGGTCGAAGCATGAATTCCAGGTTGTAACTGACACAGATAATGAAATATACAAATGTGAATCCAAGCTTTGGACACACACAGGTGAGCGGAAAAACAAACTCATTAAATAGCTAAACTAGTAGTATCATATCAAATATATGAAACTCATTGCTGGCTCACAAACTATGTATTATGCATTCATCACAAAATGCAGGCCTGTTTTGCCTTCACATCATGAACATACTGGACTATCTGAAGCCTGACAAATTTCCAGACAAGCATATCCTCAAACGGTACACAAAGACTACAAAATCACAAGCAACATTTGATACAAGGGACTACAACACAACTGCATCAGATGGCAGCTCAAGACTATCGAAGCAATACATCTTGTTGTAGCTAAATTTGATGGTTAACAAGAAAGCCATGAGATGTGCCCAGCAATATGACAGAGCCTTCTATGTTCTCAAGAGGCTCATGGAAGAACTTGATGCAATACATTCAGCAAATCTAGCGGATGCTGACGAAAGGATGACTGAAGAGGATGTCGAAATTGAAGATGACCTTCATTATTATGAAGCTGAAATGCTCCAGACCACTGCTCAAGCCAACCAATGCAAGCAGGGTGTTGACCAATTAATGCGGCAGCGACAGCAAGAGATGATGAAACTGCCACTACACTCTGAAACAAAGGGTAGGAAGAAACTTTCTGCAGCAAAGAAAAGTGCCAAGAGAGCTCAAATAAAGGCACCACCTATAGATACAGTCGTCGTGCTCGATGAGAACGGAGTGCCACTTGGAGACATGCAATGTAGTGTTTGCAAAAATGTTGCAGGACACAACAATCTCACCTGTCCAACACTCTTAGAAAGAAACGATGCCGAGGAGGTCAAGCAACCCAAAGTTCAAAAACAACAACCCAAAGTTATAGAACAAAAGAAGGGACAACACCCACAGAAAGCAAGCAGCAGGCTTTTGTAGCATATGCAAGGAGTATGAACCACACAATGCAAGAACATGCCCAAAGTGCGCAGATGCTGAAAAGACAAGCCAAAATCCAGCAAAGAAACATAAAGCAAAACCTAGAGCCAGCAACAAGAAAGTGGTGCAAGATGATGAGGAGGACGAGGAAGACGAAGATGAAGACATCATCGAAGAAGAGGAAGACAAAGACGAAGAGGAAGAGGAAGATGAAGACGAAGAGAAAGAGGAAGAGATAGATGAAGAGGAAGAGGAAGAGGAAGAGGCACATGTCAAGCAACAACCACTACAAGCAAAGCCTAGGAGGAGAGCAAGGCTGATGAACAGTTAGACTAGGTCAATTAAACAAAGCAAACTCATGTCAAGTCAATGTGCAAAATGTTATTACACTTTTGAAACAGTATTTTAGGAGAAGCTTACTTGAACTTCTATTGTTGAACTTTCAAAGAAATTATACAGTAGAAGTTCAAGTAAGCTTACTGCAGAAGTCCCGGTATTTTATGAGAGGAGGTGCTGGCGATGTATTGCATGAAAGAGCAAGTAGTAATAAAATGAAAATATGCATTGTGAAGTTCAAGTAATATTACTGCAGAAGTCCTGGTATATGATGAGAGGAAGTGCTGTGCTGGTGATCTATTCCACAAAAGTGCAAGCAGGAATAAAATGAAAATACACACTATGAAGTTCAAGTAAGCTTACAGTAGAAGTTCTGGTATATTATGAGAGGAGGTGCTGGTGTTGTATTCCATAAAAGATCAAGCAACAATAAAATGAAAGATACACAGTATGAAGTTCAAGTCAGCTTACAGAAGAAGTTCTGGTATATAAATCGATGTAGGAAAAAATATGCTTGACAAAATAGGTATTGCCGTGTAAACTAAGGTTAGTAAGCCTAAGACAACGCGTTCAAATATGAAGTTCTGTTTTGACAAGTGAAGAAGTTCACGTAGAATGCCGACAAAAGATAAAGAAATGCAAAGGAGTGTATGAGAATATTTTTACACGAAGTTATAGTTGAAAACCATTCACAGTTAAAAAATCACAAAAAAGCACATATAGATTCTATGCAAAAGGCTACATCTTGGCTGAGTTGAATAATAACAATACATTACACAACACAGAAAATCCTCTCCATCTGAAACCATCAGCCCAGCAAGATCTCAAGCAGAAGTTCAAGTCAAAAGATCATATGTTGGGGCCAAAAATTAAACAACACAAAAAACCCAGCAGTTCAACCATAACCCAGACAAAAGTTCAAGTACATATACTGGGGGAAAAACATGCAACACTGGAATACTGAAAACGATGCAGTACATTGAAATTCACAAGCCAATCTGTCCTCAATAACGTAAATAACAGTGCTGCAGCTATAGATACACAATTTACTAAACCATTCTTACAACCAAATCTTTACGAAATCGTTCCAATCATTATCAAACCTAAAATCTTTACAAAATCAAATCTACACTAAAATTAATGCTTTGAATTCACGGGCCCAAGGACTGGATCTCTGTAGGAAGCTCTCCACGCACAATTTCATTCTTCTCACTAAAGACTAGAGTGTGCATGAACTCGGCTTCCAGTCATCTACAACAGCCTACAAACAAAAATGAAAGGATGGTTTAGTAAAGGATAACTAAAACCACAGCAGGAGCGTCTCGACAAAAACATATAAGAAAAATGAAAGGATGATGAGACAAGAACAAGGAAAAAACTTACTTCCACATCACCAAAATCTTCAACAAGCTCATCGCCATCATATGTACAACAGAACTTCACCGAGAAGAAACCACAATCACTATTCACTTGCTTTGGAACATCAATAAAAGTCGGCCTCTTTGCAATATTCACCCAGTTAGGCTGCTTGCTCGCTTTGTACGCAGCCTTGCCGTAGATCTCCTCGAGCAACCCAACAACTCTCTTGATCTGCCAAAAATGACAAATAAGATGAAATCAAAAACATCTTAACCAATATAGTTAAGTTCAGATACATAAAGCTACACTTGAATAAAATCCAGCTAAACAATACCAGAAGTTCAATTGCCAAATGATAGACAGTTCAAGCAGTATTACCAAAATAGAGACAATAATATTTTGTCAACAGAAGGCATAATAAACTTCATGTCAAAAAGAAAATATGATCGGAGGTTCAGGCTAAGAAACACTAACGATATTTTGGCAGTCTCCGTGGAAACTTGTTCGTGACATTCCCTTATTAGTGTAAGGAAGTGAATCAAGGATGTCAATACTCCCATGATATCTATTCAGCACATACACACTGTAGTGCGCTGTTTTGTCAATTGGCTTGAAAAGTATCAAAAAAAACCTGCCAAGAATGAAAGAAATGGTGAACACAAACTATAAAGCATAGGTATTGAACAACCGGGATGAACAAAAACTTCTTGACAAAATCAGCAAAAGGATGTACATAAAATTAAAAAAGCAAGAGTTATGAAAACCTAACCAGCTTTGCATTAAGAAGGTCTTCTTCGTTGCGAACAAACATTGTGAGGAGTTTAGCCGACTTTTTGCATCAAATTTTGGAACTGTTGCAGCGAAAAAATCATACTCTAGGCAGTACTGCATTCACAAAAACAGAATTAAAACACCTCCCAAATGTCACTACACCAAAACTAGAGCAAAAAAGGGAGATAGGGTTACAAAGAACTAAAACCTGTATGAAGTAGGGACTCAGTACAACCCTGTCAGCAGAAGAGAAGATCTCAGAGGTCTCCGGCCTATCCTTCCACAAGTTTATGAGATAATCCATTACGTCTCCTTCCATCTGTTGTCCTTCACCGAAAAGAGTATAAAGGACACGCCCTGTGAGGTCAATCACATTCCCAGGGATGCTAAACATGAAGTAGCTTGTGCTGCAGATTTAAAAGGATGGGAAAAAATATTAGAAGCGCAACTCCAAGGCAAGGAGAATGAAATAGAAGTTCAGATACTATAACATCAGAAGTTCACAATAAGTAGTATGTCTGGCAACAACAAAAATAAGAAGAAAATAGTCACTCAGAGTACTTCTTCAGACCATCTTCACCAAGCACATACTATTTCAACCTTCGGGCCTCGGATAGATGAGGGTAACTGTATTTATTCAGGGGAACGACAGCAGCACGCCACTTCATAGGCAATCTTAATGCTCTCTTTGAGGAAGTTATGTTGCCACACTCAATTGCCGGTTTCCTCTTGGTGATGACCGCATTCTTCCCACCTCTCCCAACAACAGTACCAGCAGCAGATTTTCCATTCTTCGAGTAAGCAATCTTCTCAAAATCATCATCCGACGAAATCACCTCTGCTTCGACTGCACCAACCTTCCTGGAGCAAGGGGTATTTGGAGCAGCACAAATACCGATAGCCTGCTTCCCCAACTTGGAAGGAATAAGGGTTCGGGAGCTAACATCTTCTCTCGGAGTTGTATGCATTGATTCCTCCCTAGGCTTGTATTCCTGTGACCCAAGGAATGAGTAGTGGTAATAGGTCAAGTCCAATGGCTCCACTGTGAAAGAAAAGGAAAGAAAAAACAGACCATTAAATATAACTGAAGTTCAGGTACAACACAATGTACAATCCAACAAATATAGATGACATGGTTACTACTCAAGCTGACCTAAAAAAATGTGTTGCATTTAAAAACTAAATGAAGTTCAGGCACAACCCAAGGCACAGTTCAAGATAAATTGATGAAATGGAAAACATTCAACTACAACTAATAAAAGCATAAACAGGTATCATCTTTGAAGTTCATGTAGAAGAAATGCTCTTGTCCAAGTAAGCAATGAAAGGAAATAAATACTAAAACAAAATACACAAGCAAAATAAAAAGATAAAAAATGAAGTTCATGTAGAATAAAAGATGCAGTCCAAGTAAGAAGTCCAAGTTTCAAGACTTACATGTATAGTAGCCAGACAGATCATGGAAGTCTATGCCAAACAAATTAGAAGATGCAATTGAGTACAACCATGTCTTCCTGATATCCGCGATATATATTTTCATGGGAATAGTTTGCAAGAACCCCTTCATGAAACGAATCAACATTCGTAAGCATGAATAATTCACAGTCGATACTGTCATCAAACAAAAAAAGAATAGTGTTAAAACAAAAAAGAAAGCCAACGAATAAAAGACGTTGCAGCTTACGTACAACTACAGTTAAACAAAAGTGATAGAGAGAAAGTGGAACTCGTGCTTGTTAGTCTGCTGGGGGACATCAATCCAATCCAAAGGGAAAGGGTCAATAGAAAGAGGACTGGAGGGTGTCTCCCTGTCGTTGCTGGCATCATTCCAAAGCTTCTTGATGTTATCAGTCATCCGCCAAAATAGGCGTACCGCATAGTCATCATTTGGTCTCTAGTAGGAGTCGAGAAGCTGGAACCTTGTATTCCTCAGGTCAAGAAATATCGAAACCCAATGAACAACACCACCCAAGTGAGCAGGAATTTCAGGTGGGTCAAAAGTGGGGAAAACAACCTGAAGCAAGATAAACACACAAATTATTAAAAATTGAAAAATAATATCAAATGGTACAAAGAAAAATAAAACAGTATAAACAGAGTGGATCGCAGTGCAAACTAATACAGAGACAAAGAACAAGATATTGCTCACAGAATCATGTGCATCCATGCTATCTGGACCAGTCACCAAGAAGTACTTCCTCACACGGGAATCAAACTGACCTATGAAAATCTTGTCCTAAAATAATGCAGACAACAACAACATATGGAAATACAATGAGACGAACAAGTTTTAACTAATATGGTAAAGAACAAAACAGAAAACAAATTACTATAGGATTGACTTACACAAACCCAATACGGCAGGATGAGTTTATCTGATCCCTGGTATTTGGCACGTAGACAATACAATGCAACCGCAGCTACATTAGATCGAAGCATTCCGCAAGGAGAAAAATATATTGCTACATATTCAACAGTAGCTTCACACTCATTGTTTTGGAACTTAATCATTAATCTAAAACAAGCAATAGAAAGTAAAATAAGTTCAGCATCAAGAACTCAAGAAGTTCATCAAACATATAAGCACAGAAGTTCAGCTACATCACGACATGCAGTACAAATAGCTAGATGTTCAGCACCAGAGAAGTAACAGAAGTTCAGCAACAGAGAGTAAAGAAGTTTAGGTATAAAACCACATGCAGTTCATAGGGGTAGATGGGTATAAATTGTGACCAGCTGCACTCACCTCTTAAAACGATCATTCTTAAGCCTAGTTACACTGAAATAAAAGTCATCAACCTTTTTTCGGACGATATCAAGTTCACTATCTGCTCAGCAAAAGAAATAGAAATTCAGAGCAACATTCAATCACATAGATCACGACAGGAGCAACAAACAAACACAAGCACATATCAGCTGCTACACCACAAAAGATAAAACCACATGATTATAAACATCACAACCCATGCATTACAAACCTTCCCCCACATAGAAACAGGTTCACTTCACTTTATTTACAAACCACACGACAAAGCACAAACCAGAAGTTCAACTTGCACCACACAGACGGTACACAGGGATATCATGGACCAAAACCAACAACAGAAGGGATGGGGACGGGGAAATAAGAGTGAAGCATGCTCCTCTCTTTATGGATTGTTGCCTAGACCAGTTGAAGCACTAGAATGATCAATCTCCTCTCCCAAGTTATCGCTTTCAGTCTCTTCATCGTCATCTCCAGTAGACATTGCAGTGTCGTCGGCAAGGACACCACCAGCAGCTGGAGAAGCTGGAGAATCTGAAACAACAAAAACTGTTGGTTGTGCTGCACTAGGAAGAGCTGGAGAACCAACATCAACAGCAACCGATGGCTCTGCTGCAGGAGACTTCTCCGGGCCTGCAGCAGCACTACCACCAGTCTCAATAGCAGCCTCGATGGGATCTTTCTCCGAAGTGATATCTTCAGCTGTCTTGCCCTGCTCAGCATCAGAAAACCCAGCGCCAATGGACGACTGAGGTTCAGTTGGGTCCACCACATCGGAGTAGCCGGTGCCTGACACGGACTTATCTGTAACCTTCTTTGGAGGAAAACTAGCATCGTAATTCTGCAGCAAGAACAGAAAGTCATTACAAATGGGCACATAGTGATAAAATGTACAACAAGTAAAATAGAAAATGAAACAAATGGACAAGAAAAATGGTACTTTATGATCACTGCCATGAACCTCATCAACTAATATATCACTTGTGGGAGCAAGTTCATGCACAGGGGCAGTTGCGCTTTCAGGTAAAACATCCTCCTCAACACACCATCATCAACAGCCTACCAAAAAATCATATAGAACATAAATGTCTAATCAGCAGAAGTTCAGATTACATAATTAAAGAAGGTCAGCTATGACCACCGACACATAGTGGAAGTCCAAATACAGTAAACATAGAAGGTCAGATGTCAAACTACTATAATACAAAAGGGAACAAAAAGGGCCACTTATGGAAAGCTCAGAAGTTCAGGTGCTGTAGCCCCTGAAGTTCAGCCACTATAAACAAAGAAGGTCACCTAGGAAACACTAATACTAAAAAGAAGAAGTTTAGAACACATGAAATCAAAAAGGGTCACCTATGACTAAAAACAGTAATAACTGAAAGCTAACAATGAATTAATGCAAAGAACTGTCAAAAGTCAACATAAATAAACCTCTTCGGTATGCTCCACGTGGCCTCCTTCACGAACCAAACGAACAGAATCTTGCCTCTGAATTTGTCTGACAACAACACTAGCCTCATCTTCAGAAGGCTTGCAACGAGTATCCTGCATTTCCTTGAACAGCACAAAGCTAGTCCGGAGGTGGGAAGTGCTCTGACGAAGCTCATCAAGAAATCTAGGTTCAATTGACAAAACCTCCTTCAAAGACTCAGCGTCAAAATCGTGGCCGGGAGGAAGAATCCCATCAACATGACTAAGACGCTCAACAGTTGTCTGAACACACGCCATCTCCCCACAAACAGTTTCCAGAAGACGATCAATCCTAACTAGGGAAATATTGGCAGCATCAAACAAACCCTCAGAAGACACGCCACCTGTAGCACTCACATAGGCAGAAGAACCTCCTGGATCTACAGGGTGGCACCAGTATTGACATCCCAGGAGAATTCAAATCTTGGGGAAGTTCCACTCCCTAGGCCGGTGGCACGAGGCATAGTAAGAATAAGACGTTCGATACGCCTAAAGAACACAACCTCAGCCTGTGTCTTCCACTGCATACAAAACAAAAGTCAACGCATCAAAAAAAATGAAGGAACATTGAACAAAATATAGAAGACAGTACCAGAAGTTCAAGTTAAACTACACAGGAAAGAATGATGCATAGAAAAACTCACAGGCAGTTTCTCAAACACCCAGTTGGCTGGGTCATCATCACCCTTCTTAACTAAGTCATCCGCAACAAGCTCAAGAGGCTTGGCCTGATCCATGAAATTGATGCGAGGGGTTCTCAAGTCAGGATTAGACGTCTTGCCAATGATAAGGCAGTCCAGATGCATAAGAAGCTACATGATAGCACAACATATGATAGATTTTCCTCTGCTAGTCCCTTGCTGATACCTAATGACAACCCTTCGAATATCATCAACAACCAACTAGCAATAGTCCATATTTGCCATATCTTCAAATACAATATTCTCAGCCATTGCTGCGTGCCTAGACACTCCTGTAGACGTAGTAGGAATAATAACCTTCATGAAAAGAATCAGGTAAAACAGCTGCAGAGCCAGATAATCCTTCGTCTCATCCTTCACAAGTTCCCCGAGGATATTCCGTAGATCCTTTGTCTTGATGTCATCACTCCTAACGTAGCCAAGTTTGGCCTTCGGCCTCATAACAACATTATCAAACCCATCATCCGAGGGCCTAGGAGGGGTACGATCACCTTGAGGGAAACCAAAAAGATGGTGAACAGCATCATTGTAATATGCAGAACCTTGTTCGCCTCACCCATGTCCTGAATCATAGTTTTAGGGTCAATCCTCGTGTAGATGTGGCCCATCAAAGGACGAGAAATGTTGGAATCAACCTTCAAGTCAAACACACAACCAAAACCAGCCTTGATAACCCTCGCCTTGCGCCTAAGAGTAGAAATTTTGCGCACGTCTTGACCTCTTTCAGTGACTAGCGAACCGTCTTGTTAAAATGTTTCGCCTCATCTCCTCCTTCATCACCTTCTTCGGCTGCTTTGCCTCCTCTCTTCCCCTTCTCAGACCGCTCCACAAGATGATACTGCAAAAAATACAATGACAAGGAAAAAAGGCAGAACAATGAGATAGACAAACTACACCAAAATTCCACTAATGTCTACATAGGCAGTACATTTCAGAAGTCCAGCTATGTCTACATAGGCAGTATAACCATGTATGACCAGAAGTTAAGATACTTTCAAAATGTTAGAAATTTACAGAGCAGAAGTTCAACAATGTACACCAAGGCATTAAAAAACATGTATACCAAGAAGTTAAGCTAATTTTTCATGTATATATCCAGAAGTTCACATATGTACACAAAGGCAGTAATACCATATAAGCCAAGCATTTCAGCTAATTTATTCGTGTATATGAAGCAGAAGGTCAGCTATGTACACCAAGGCAGTGCTACAAACACAAATACTACAACAAACCTACAAATGTTCTCAAAAGCAGTAAACATGAGAGATTCATACCTGATCAGCAGAAGCATCATCATCATTGTCATCCTCGTCATCAGCGTTGAAATCATCATCATCCTTGTCCTCTGGATTAACACGAGAACGCTTCTTGCAACCCTTCTTAACCTTTGCAGGTGCAACCTTGTGCTTCACGCCGCATTTCTTGCCCTTACCAGATGCACCAGCACCAAGCAGAGAAGGTGTAGGCGCCACAGTGGCGAGCACACAAGGACTACAACATGGCGTACCACCGAGGGCTAGCCCTTCCTCTTCAGCAAGTTCTGCAGCCCTTGAAACACGTGGGCTCCTCCGAGGAGTAACTTACCAACTTAATGCCTCCTCGCCGTGGTCTTCTTGATTTTCTTCTTCACAGGGACAACCATGACATCAGTGCCACATGGCACGTCTTCTCAGCAACAGAGCAATGCCCAACCATGAGCTCAGCAACATCAACAGATTCAGGAACATCAGAACCTTTCTGAAGGTGGGCCGCCATCTTCTGGTCAAAATCTACTTGCTTCTTCCTCTTGCGTTGATCCTCTAGAAGAAGTTGAAGGGGCACGTCCTTAGGTTGCGTGACATGTTCAGTGCCATCAATAGACTGCGACTGCGTCTCTGACATCTGAAGAGAGCACAAAGGCTCCGGAATGAAATCACAACCTTCGACTGATGAAGCCCCCTGCTCGGCCGCAATAGTGTTTTCTGACACACCCAACTCAGATAGAACATCGTTGATGGTGTTCACAGTTTCCTCCTCTGTGGATACATCTGCAAGAACACAAAAAACATAGAAAAAAAGGAAAATAGTCAGGAACAAATACAAAAACACACGACAGGAACAAGTTAAAAAACCATGGCTTGAGAATTTAAAATAAAAAGGCAAGGAGTTGCACATACCAAGTGAAGAAAGAGCTGCAGAAGCAAGATCCTCGAGGCTTAAATTTTTCTCAAGGCTTGAAGCAACCTCAACAATCACAGTCAAAGGAATAATAGGCGTTTTAGCCGCATCAGATCTTGGAGCATCAGTATTAACTTCTGAAGCTCCATCTTGATCGCAGGCATTTTTTTGAAAACTATTCAATTCATCACCAACTACAAAAAATGGAAGTAAAAAGGTAGCTGAGTTCTAATCCGCAAACCTACACCAAAGGAATTTCTGCTTTTGCATGAATGTCCAATATCCAGAAGTTCAACAATACCTAACAAAGCAGTAAAACAATGAACAATCTACAATTTACATACTAAAGATATAACAATGTACACCAGAGAGAGTACTACATATAAGATGAATGTCAGAAGTTCAACAATATATAACAAAGCAGTAAAACAAAATGCATTATAAACAACAATATAAAAACCACAAGTTCAACTATGTGACCCAAGCAAGTAGCACATAAAAAAGATGTAGCATGAGCAGAAATACTATTTCACAGCCAAAGTAATTTTCAATACCATGGAACTGATCACAAAAAAACAAAGATGTATACTATAAATATTAAACATTTGGGAAGTCCAACGACACTTGGTGACATAGTTCACCAGCAATTCATCAAATAAAATTTAAGCAACGCTCTACTAACTTAAAATAAGGGTAAAATGCATACACATCACCTTTGTTAGAAGTTCACACTTTTAAGAATGGGCAGGCGAACAAGACAACCAAGTGAAGATATGGGCAGACATATAAAAGACAACTACTATTTAAAATACAAGAAGCAACTACATCAAAAATACCTGGAGAAGGTTTTGAAGCCATGACAACACAACCCCGTGGTGAATGGAACTCCAAACCCTAGAACAACCTACAAAAAACAGGGGAGAAAATGCATATAGTTAGCAAGTAGAAAATCATACAACAAATGCAAAAAGCAACTAAATCAAAACTCTAGGATGAAACAACTAAAACATATCAACAATTATGAAAGATGAACAGTAGAACATCGAGGCAACCACAACAAAAAAAGTATCCATAAACTAACTAGCATGTGACAGACACAATCTAGACTATGAAATCAATAGCACTAATGCAATTAGATACGTCAGATCCAGCATCAACCATCACACCACACCCTTCTTACATGCATCTCACTGGTGAAATCACCAAAGTAGAAATGAAATCCACACAAGTCTGAAGGGAGAAATAGCACACACAAGCATCTCACAGATATATCTGACCACGGGGGAATGGAATCCACCCACCACGCGCACAAGAACCCTACCTAATCTCCCACCCAACCATCAGAAGAAGGAGTAGGAGGAGGATGCTAGAGCACACAGAAGAAACAGAGAGGCCTCGACATATCTGGCAAAAACTAAGAGCAGGCATTAGGGGGAGGCAGCATTTGTACCTCTCCAAACGACCTCCACACACACGAATCCGCGGCGGTTCTTCCACCCCCACGACACCACACGCACTTTGGAACCGCGCATGTAGTTGCGGCTTCGCTTCAGAGGAGAAGAGAGCGGGCTGGGCAAGGGAGAGCGGGGCGTGAGGGAGAAATAGGACCGTGGCGGGCGCCGGTTACTCCACGCACGAGCGTAGGAGACAGCAGCGGAGAAATCAGGGGAGGTTGGAGGCGACGAGGGCAGTGGAGCGTTAGAGAGGGAGAAGAGAGCGAGCGACATGGGCTCGGGATTTCTGACAGGTGGTGGCGAGGGAGACGGACACTTAATGCCTCTCTGTAGTGGGGTGTTGGAGCGCTAGGGTAATTACAGTTTTACCCCCAACAACTAAAAAAGTAAATATTGATAAATGAATGCATCATTTGAATGCATCTATTATAAAAAGATAAGATCAAATAACAATTCTACTGGTATACCCTAAAACCAAAAATTGATGTTAAACACAAAGGTCAAGTACACTACCAAGGGAATAAAAATACATACACAAAAGCACATAAAACAAAGAAAGAAGTTCAAAAAAGAAAGAACATAAGTTCAAGTACACTAATTAGCGAACTAAAGGCATATGAATAAATAAACACTAAGAAACAAGAAGAAGTTCCAATACAAAAACATATGAAGTCCATATCTAACTAATATACACAACTTAGAAACAATATAGAAGTTCAAAATTCAAATATACACAAAGTACACATGCGGCTCAGTCTCGCGCTACCTCATTGCTGCGCGCTAGGTTTTGACAGGACGCTATGCGGTTATTCTGTTTCCACCCCCACCGCACGCACCCCAAAGCCACACCCCTAAGATAGATAGTGGGGTCACGGATGTGACGGACTTGCCTCCGCATGCGACGACATGGCACGCCGCGTCGTGCATACTCTGCTCAACTCGTTCTGTCTCGGCCTCACGGGGGGGGGAGGGTCCCACCCCCCCCCGGCTTGGCCTCGCGCTACCGCATTGCTGTGCGCTAGGTTTTGACAGGACGCAATGCGGTTTTCAATGATTAAATGTTTTAAATCCAAAAAAAATTATCAAAAATTATTGATGGAGTTCAAATTGTAAAGACACAGAAGTTCGGGGGTTTGAAAAAACATCAGATGTACATGTAAAAAAAAGCAAATTATACAGGAGAAAAAATCTAGTAAGTTCAAGTTAAATACGTACTGAAGTTCTACCACTATTCGAAGTATGCAAACATGTTAAAAAATAAAAAAGTATGCATGCATACTTGGGACTAATCCCATGGTTGTTCACGGGACAAACTCAAAACCAATTCAAAAATTGAAAATTACAAAAAAAACAAAGAAATAAATATAGAGCATAATGCTGTACCGCCTTGCAATGTGGAAACCCAGAAGTTCAATCACTGGTACCATAGAAGTCCATCTTCTACTACAGACCGTTGATGATCAAAAAACTATGATCGGCGATATATTAAAGATAAAGAGCATGTGTGTGTCTATGGACCAGCTCCACATTTACACATATGAGTAGTGTGAAAAACAAAAAAACATACACAAAATTTTTATAACAACACCAACCGAACAGATCGTATTGCAGCATCACCTAAAAAACATGCATAAAAATGACGTAGAATTCAAACACAAAAGGTGTAGAAGTCTAACTTGTAAAACAGACCATAGAATGATTGGAAAATACACACTATCCAATTTGGTTTCCAGATTTAATCACTTGAGTGACTACACCTTGTCAGTCCGCGACCTCGAACGTTATCCTACTCCCCCCTAACATCAAAAAAATGTGCCACCAAGATGTCTCATCGAAGAACCAAACCAAAGCGGGCGGAAATGAGATCCAATCGCTCGATTTCAGAGTGTATGCGCCTGGCTAACCAAATTAACAATGTATGAAGGATTCGATCTCACTACTGCAAGCAAATCCGCCGTCTATCTTCACAGGAAAACAAGAAATCCACAAAAGTGGCGGGAACCACTCCCGCGGACGAAGAACGCAAACCCGAAATCAACTCCGTTCAAATTAACGACAAATTGTCTATGAAACTCATACCTATACCCAATTCCCATCATGTTAGAGGTTCGAGAACATCTAGTGCATGCATTAAACTTGTAAACAAACACAAGTTCATCCGTCCCGAGAGCAAATCCACTAAAATGCAAAATTCAAAATCAAAACTATCATTTAGATGCAAGCAAGTGTATTTGGATTACACTTACATCACAAACAAAATGACTGACCAGAATAATTCACGGGGGAAGGCACGGTTGCGAAGATAGCACGAAGGTCGGGTTCTTATAAAGGGACGTTTAAGTTGTGTAAGTCAAGAAGTTCAGGTTGTGATCAGAATAATATTCTGATCCCGTGATCAGAATAGTGTTTATGTATATATATATATATATATATATATATATATATATATATATATATATATATATATATATATATATATATATATATAGGACATCACTATTATGATCGTGAGTGTTAGAATAGTTATTACGATCACAGCCCGCCTATATAGGACACGATCGAGGTGTTCCTGAACCAGTACAGTGCAAAAAAAAGCAATCGGCCCCATCGTGACCACCTTCTTCACCAATCCACGTCAACCACAACCCTGCCTCGGCCTCGCGTCGCCGGCCGGCACCTGCGCGCCGCCTGCAGCCGGCACAACCCTCCTCTTACTAGTGCGTCACCGCCGGCCCGCACCACCTCCTCCGCTAGCCCGCACCCCTCCCCTTCCCAGCGCGTCGCTGCCTTACCACACTCCCTCCAACCTCCGGCGATGCGCCGCCTCTGCCGCATCTCCGCGCAACCCCACCTCCCCACTGCTCCCTGATCCGGTTGGCCAACGGCCGCCTCCGAACCCCGCCGCGCACGGTCCCTGGCCAAGCACCGCCTCTGCATCTCTCTGGCCAACAGCCATCACGGACACACGCCTCGTCACTGCTGCGCACTGCTCCCCGTGACCCCCACCGAATTGCGGTCGCGGCCAGTTGGCTTGCCGCCGCCCTGAGCCACTCGTCGACGACTACCAGCCCATGTGCGCACACTGGGGGCTCATGCGCAGTGCCGCTAGTGGGGATTAGGTGCTACCTACAGCTGGAGGAGGCCTCAACCTGTAGCTGGAAGAGGCCTCGAACTGCGCTTGCCAAACCGCCCCATCTATCTACCATCTACAACCGAGATAAAGCATGGAGAAATCTACGAGGGGAGTGGCAGGAGGTCAAGACTGGGTTGGGAGAGGAGGCGCGGAGAGAGTGCAGGTGCACGGTGGTGTCCCAAATTGGCAGACCGACTCCGACGAGGCCGTCTATTAGTGAGTTCTGCTATCGCTTATGCTTCTTTTGCTCCTCATCTCGTGGTTGTAGACAGCCCATGTCAGGTCGAACAAAAATTATTATGGCAGGTCAAACAGAAAAAGCTTGTGTATAGAGAATGAAATCTATTGGGCATTTGCATGGAGGTGAGCGTGTGCTTGGGCATGGCAGCGACAGCACAGCCGTCGCAGAACTCCTCGCTGGTCTGTCCCATCCCAATCTCAGCAACCGCGAGAGCTCTCTTCCCCTTATTGTTGTTGTAGCCTCCTGGGCTAGGCTCGTCTGAACTTCTCCATCCATACTTCACATCCGGAGTGGGGAAGAGAGGGAGAGGAGGATGTAGAGCAACTGTTGCTGCTCCAGTGTTGGCCTCACAAGAGCAGAGGCATCCCCTAATCTCTTTGTCCCGGTGAAGCTCAGTGGCCTACACATCTATGCCATGTTGATCTTCGGGCCGCTGCTAAGCTAATTGTTGTTACTGCGATTGTTTTTGTTCAGTGAAGCAGAAGACAACAACGAAAATGGAGAGGCATGGCGAGGATATGGCGTAGCGCTAATAAAAAAATGGTGTACAGTGGACATGGGTCACTGCTTTTGCAAAAATGGACACCAATCTATCATCGTTTGTTTATATAAGCAACAACGCAAACAAGCTTCTGGAATGCCTCCTTTGGGAAGAGCAAGTTTGGTCGACGTAATTCATGCTTGTGTGCCACATCAGATCCCGGAGCTGCCCAACAACTCCAAAAAATCCTTTTTTATTTTGCCATGTGTGCGAATGGATATGAATATCTGTAAAAAAGTGTACGTATACGTTGAGATAGTTACTACTCTCACGCAACCATGCGACTCATTTCTTTTGAGAGTGCATGTTTTTGTGTTAAAAATGACTGATTGTCATACATTTTAGATGAAGGATACAACTTAGAATTAACAAGGGTTCAAACAAAAACAACAAATACTCGAGGATTCATCAAAAAATCATAGGGTTACAGGAGACAATGTCCACAAAAGTTTCATGGTCGAAAGAATGAGAACAGATAAAATATATAATAAACAAATATTTCCATGGGGGAGTTCAAGTTCTAAAAACACATAAGTTGATACCTCAATAATCAAAAGGTCACATGGAAAAATACGAAATAAATACGTTGAAGTTCAAAATAAAAAAACTGAGAAGTTCAAATTAAAATAAAAGAGTAGTTCAAAGCTTAAAACAACTTACTAAATAATGAAAAGTAAGAATTTTGAGCAAGAAATAGAGCAGTTCAAAATTCATAAAAAAAGATTTCACCGTTTCTAAATAGAAAAATTCAATTAGTTCCTAAATAACCAAGCGGTTTAATATTTATTATAAAACTAGGATTTTTCCGTTACTAAGCGAAATGAACCAAGAAGTCCAAATTACATAAATAGAGAAGTTCGATATTAAAAAAAACTCAAATTTTCCTTGCTACTAAATAATAAAAATGACGAAGTTCAAATTAGAAAAGAGGAGTAGTTCGATGTATACGTGAAACTCAAATTATTATAGTTTCTAAGAAAAAAATTATGAAGTTATATTTACAAAAAAAATGTTTGATGCTAAAACATATTTCATTTTTAAGAATATGACTAAAAAGTTGAAATTAAAATAACAGAGGAGTTCGAAGTATACAAAAAATTCAGATTTGTTGCAAGAAGTTCACGTGCACCTCCGTGCATGGTTCAGAATTTATATTGCGGGATGTCCGGCCTCCAATTACATGTTTTAAAATGGCAAAAATGACGTCCGACCTTCAATTGCATGTAATTCGACGTGTACACAAAAATGTGACAAAAGTTCATACTGAAAACAACGAGAAGTTCAAGTACTACAGGGAATGCATTTCAGGTGAGAATAAAGTGTAGAAAAATAGAAGCTTAAAAGGTTTGTTGAATTCAAGTGCTCTGTCTGGGGAAGTTCAAAAATTCTTGAAAGAGAGGTTCATCTTGTATTTCCATGTTCAAAAATTAAAAAATAAATTGTTTTTTTGCGTTTTAAAATAATTCTCTCAATCCAAAAAGAAGTTCACTTATTATTTGTGGAGCAATTTGATTTCAAAAAGAAAAAAATTCAAATTATATAAATGGAAGAATTCATGTACTACATGGTGTGCGTTTAATATGAGAAAAATGAATTAATAAGCAAGGTCCAAATTTTTTGTTTTTATAAGTTCAAGTCCTCGGTCACAGAAAGGTAAAAAAATTATTGTGGGAGAGATTTGTACGAAAGGAACATCGTTTGTGTAACACTGACGAATGCATGAGAAAATTACAAATGAAAATATGTCACAAAAGTTCAGCGTGAAGACAGCAGGAAGTTCAACTACTACACTGAATGAATTTTAGATGAAAAACTTTTAAAACCATCACGAGTATGAAAACATGATCAACACGGGAAAGTTTCGTGATTACAGCAGCTTTCCATTGGTATATCACTTGATCAATTTCGGTGAGTGGATGGAGAGCTACGAGGAAAAAAAGCATGTGAAAAACAGAGTGAAGTTCAAGTAGGCATGCCAAGAAGTTCAAGTTCTTCACGCGGTGCATTTTCAAAGAATCTGTTTCGTGATAAAGGTAGAACGCATGATCTTGAAGTTTTCAAAATTACTAGAAATGGCTAGGAATCAGACAAAACCATGTACATGAAAAGGTTTCACATTTTCTGTAGCTTTTCAACGGTATATTATTTGCCCCATTCCGATAAAGTTTGTAGAAATTACGGCCAAAAATCGTTTTTAGCCATTTCCAAAATTGCTTAAAACCATAAGGAATTTGGAGAAACAATATATACCAAAAGGTTTTGTATTTCCTCAAGCTTTCCAACGCCATATCATTTGGTGCATTCGGACGTACGGTTAAAAATTAACTCAAAAATACGAACTCGGTGGAAGTTGGACCATTTTCTAAATTACTCTTAAACCATTCAAAATTAGAAAAAACTTTGAACATGGAAAAGCAACACATTTTCATAAGCTTTCCAATGCCATTTCATTTGCCTCTTATTGATTAGCTGTTTAGAAACGACATTGAAAATACTAACCTGGCTGTTCGCTTTGTGAAACTCAATGATTTTCCAAATTACTCTTTAACCATAGGGAATTAGAGAAAACTTTCTACATGTGGAAGGAGAGCAATTGCAGCAGCTTTCCAATGCCATATTATTTGCCTCATTCCGATAAATGGTTTCGAAATGTATCGAAAATACGATTCACGTTTTTTGTTTGAAGAAAAGAGGGTTTTCAAAACTGCTCTTAAACCGCTTACATTTTGCCAAAAAATTTACTTGGGTCATGATACTCATGTCCATAGCTTTCCAACGGTATATCGCAAGCCCCATTTGGGTAATGTTTGCGGAAGTTCAACCAACCATATGGGAAAGTTCAACTACTACCGTGGGGACATGTCAGGTAGTTATCAGAATATTATTCTGATCCCATGATCAGAATAGTGTTTACACACACACACACACACACACACACACACACACACACACACACACAGCCGGTCTATTGTGCTAATATTAGCAGAATAGTTATTCTGCTAACACTTTCGAACTGGACGCTCAACGCAAGTGCACTGCATCAATGTACAGTGAGCACTGCAATATTTTACGGGTTAACTGCTTCAGATTTTTGCGGTTCGTCCGTGAGTTCTGTGTGCAATCGGGTGTTGCAGGATGATTTAATTTGTTTATGGACACCAGTTGACCTTTATTATTAGTAATTTATTGGAAAAACGACTAAAATCTGCGCAAATCCAGTGATTTGGAGGGCGAGCTTTTCTCTGTTCGTTTGTGTTTGCGTCGGAATCGAATTTTTCACACTCTGATGTTGTTTCTTAGTAGGAATTCTTTGATTGCGTTCGTTTAATCGCTCCTTTTACTCTACAATCTATGTAATTTTTAGGAATTAGGTTTGAATTTGTGCGAGATCGATTTTGCGGGCGTATGATCTTCTTCCGCTCCTGTGTTCTTGTTGTTTTTTTGGTTTTTGTGCGTCGATGTGTTTTGAACCTTGTAATTAGTGTCTCTATTTGGTTTGAGTTGACTATATTGCGCATGCAATCTTCATATTTTGGTGTGCACTTTTACAGAAGCGCGCATGCTGTCATTTAGTGGCCGTGGGTTCGATGTAATTTTTTGCGGGGTATTTTTCAAAATTGAGTGATTGCCCAGATTTTAGTCGAGTGATCGAACTGCGAGTGGAATTGTCACTTCTGTTTGTCTCCCATGTGTCTGGATCTTCACTACTTTAATTTTACTTTTGCAGTTCTGGCGTACGTTGTAGTGTACTGCACTTTTGTTAGTAGCCGACTTCACTGTAACTATATTACAGTGGGCATGACACCTTATGAGATTTCTCTTTTCTTAAAATGCATTTTGTGGTTTAGAGAACTACATAATATGCACTTTTGTACAACATTAGCAGTATAGTTATTCTACTGTTCTGCTATTAGAATAGATGTCTATTTGTGCTGATGTTAGCAGAATAGTTATTATGACAATTTTTTGAACTGCATACTATGACAATTTTTTTGAACATCGTAGGTTAATTGCAAAGTTTCGGCGATCCGCATTGCACTGTTACTGTTTAGAGCATTGCATTTTTTTATATTAGGACCGCACTATGTGTATTAGAGAACTGCATTTTTGTCACCAGCAACTTGTCAAAAAAGGTGATAAAATGATGCAGACGAGGTCCGATACATTAAAAAGGCACCGTTCAAAGCGTCTAATGGACATAATCTTAAAAACATAAGCCAATCATTAGAATATTCAACAGATGGCTTGCTTTATCTTAGACAACCTCTAGTGCAAATATTGTAAACTTCAGGGAGTATTCTTCTTTGTAGAATAACACCACAGCCACTTCTCGGCCTCAAAGCAATTCTAGGAGACAAAATCTTTCTAGCCAGTAGTTATGTTGATTCAGTCTTCAGAATCAATGTGGTAGTCAGCTTGCATGTCAGCATACCCATTCTTGTGTTCTGTCTCCAAAGTAAGCTTCCCTGAACTCAGAGCAGCAAACCTAATTGTGGATGGCAGTTTGTGCATTTTGGCATGCATGGAAAAAGAATTTCTATAAGTAAACACCAAATGTTTTTCTTTATTTTAAGATGATCTGTTTATGTTGACTCAAATATGTACAGATATATGACTATCATTTAAGAAAGCAGTTGCAATGTATGAACAAAATTATATACGGACTTGACCTCTAGCTTTAGTAGAATATATACTACTCTGTAACACCTTTGCACTGCAACGTCATTTGCAGTGTACTGCGTTAGCATATTAAGAGAACTGCAACGCTGAGCTATGGAACCTCTTTTTGTTCTTGTGTTCGGGTTCTGATCTAACTAGTGTTGACATCTGGTGTGGTACTGAAGAAAAATAGGTAGAACTATCTAGTCTTAATTGCTGACAAATCTGAACAACAACAAAGATCTTTGTATTGTTGATAATACTGAAGAACTTGATGGACATATACATTCATATGTGGATTTGCAGCCAAGATTGGTAAAACATTATTAGGGAAAAAACATACCCATTTTTCCTGCAGGACTGCGGATGTGAGGCAATGAAGAAATGGTGCCCGAACCCCCCTAAATTGGGTACCAGCAGGCACCCGAGCTGGCTGCATCACTCAGAATCAGTGAGCTCTTGACCATCGGCGTACACGCATGCGTCCGCTATCGGCGCCATCCTCTCCAAGCACCCGCACGAACAATCCATGGCGGGTTCAGTGGAAATTCATAGAACAATTGGAGATGGGTGGAACCCTAGATCTACGATTTGAAGAAGAGAAAGGGGGAGGAATGATGTGACTCCGGAGCACGAATGGATAGGTTTATGCAGCCAATTGAGCAACAAAAATAATAAATGTTGTGGTGGGTGTTAGGTGGTGGAAGGATTCTGATTCAGTTTGATAGAATGCATTTGAGAAGAAACAACACTGCTTTCTTGTGTCTAGCGAACTACAGTTTTTATATAAACGAACTACATAATGCGTGGATTGTGTTAGTATTTTTATTTTCCTAGTCATTGCTTTATTTTATTGGGTCGTGGTTTTTCATGGTATGTGGGAATGTTTTTTTATTAGTGGCCTCTCTCGCATGTTGGGTCTGCTGTGGTGCAAAGATGCATTCGGCCTAAGTAGGCCTGCTGGCATGGCTGCTTCGTGATGTGCTATGTGCACGCGCTAATGTGGCAGGTCAAGGGCGGCAGCGACCGGTTTATAAGCCCTAGCGAGGCAAGGCTTTCGAACTCCTCTGGTTACTGATTGGGCACTTATACACGGCACTCGCTTCAGTTTCCTCCCTGACCTATGGGCCCTTGTGTGCCCGGCCCCACGCATCGTGGCTTAGAACGGACTCGCCTATGTTCATAAGCTAGCGCGTAACCTAGTACGAGATTGGCTTGGGCCTGGTTGCACCTGGGCGGTCAATGTTTTCCATATTTTCCTCTTACGTATCTTCTAATATAGGGCGTGCACTGATTTGTTAGATCGTTGTGCACTGCAGTCATCAGGATTCTGTACTGCATGTGCCCACATTTCACACTACATATGGAGGAGCATTTTTGCACTTCATGCATCCTATTTGTGCACTATATCTTTGCCCAAATGTTTTTTTTTCGTTTTTTCCTCTTTACATATCTTCTAATATACGGTGTGCACTGCTTTGTTAGATCGTTGTGCACTGCATTCATCAAGATTCTGTACTGCATGTCCCACATTTCGCACTACATATGGAGGAGCATTTTTGCACTGCATGCATCCTATTTGTACACTGCATGTTTGTCCATTTTCCCCTTTTTTTCCTCTTATGTATCTTCTAATATACTGTGTGCACTGCTTTGCTAGGTCGTTGTGCAGTGCATTCATACTGTACTGCATGTGTCCACAATTTGCACTGCATGCATCCTATTTGTGCACTGCATCTTCGTCCGTTTGTGCACTGGTCGAATCACATACTTTATGTGCACTGCTCGAATCACATACTTTATGTGCACTGCAGTATGTTCTAATATTGAAATATAGTTTTGTAATTGAAATAAACTTCTTCATAACATAAGCAAAGTTCATCATTACAAGCCATTTTGTATGACATGCAAACTAAGTTCAGCAAAGGCAAACGATCACAAGCAAACTAACTTTTAAGCAAACAACACAAAGAAAATATGATGATAAATCTAAAACTACGTGAGCAATGTTGCAGATACTTTATTGGCTGGCACAGTCTGCTTCTTCACCACATGAAGTCTCCCCAGCTCCTGATGCGCTTCTTGGGGGGCCTCTCCTTCTCCAGCTTTGCCGCGGCGAAGCCTGTCCTGGGTGAGGGTGGTGTGGTTCCATATCTCATACTCTGTGTACGCGTCCCTTGCCGCGTGCTTGATGTGCCTCATGGACAGGGGTAGGGAGTCCTAGTGCTTCTGTTCTTCGTTGGTGATCTTCTTCTTCATGTCATTGTAGTAGTCATCGACAAGCATGCCGGTGATGTCTGCAAGGGAGTCCAACTCCTTGGTGGCCTCGGGCACCCTCCATTCCTTCTGGATGTCGATGAAGTTGGTGACCTCCAAATTGACATGCTCGAGCCTGGTTTTCTCGCCGCCGATAGAGAAGCCAGCAAACGTGCACCACCTAGTTGTCGAAAATGATGCACCTTTCAGCGGCGCTTGGTTGGAAGAGCGGCACCGGCCGAGACTTGCTGACGGAGAGTTGGACGAGGGCGGGTTTCCACATCTCGTCAGGCTCGTTGGTGCACTCCAGATCAATTCCGATGATCTTGTGGCGCTGGAGCCTAAGCTGGCGCTCGTACTGCTCGAGGGAGATCGCCGTCTGCTTCCTGTCGTTGGTCTGGATCACGTGCAACTTGGTGTTTCCGTGGGCTTTCACCTGCTTGTACTCGTTGATGAAGCCCATCCCCGGCAGAAGGGCTTTGTGTCCTCTACGGATATTGATGAGAGGGAGGGATTTCGTGGCAGCGCAATGGCGACTTGTGTTTGTTGTGGACGAGGAAGCTTTGGTGGGGGTTGGATGTAAGGGGGAGATGACCGCTGCTACCTCTTGAGCACTGCGTTGGTTTTCCCTTGAAGAGGAAAGGGTGATGTAACACAGTAGCGTAAGTATTTCCCTCAGTTTTTGAGAACCAAGGTATCAATCCAGTGGGAGGCTACGCGCGAGTCCCTCGTACCTGCACAAAACAAATAACTCCTCGCAACCAACGCGATAAGGGGTTGTCAATCCCTTCACGGTTACTTACGAGTGAAATCGATAGATATGATAGGACAATATTTTGGTATTTTGTGATAAAGATGCAAAGGAAAATAAAAGCAAAGTAAAAAGCAAAGGAAATAACTAAGTGTTGGAAGATTAATATGATGAAGATAGACCCGAGGGCCATAGGTTTCACTAGTGGCTTCTCTCAAGAGCATATGTATTTTACGGTGGGTGAGCAATTCTTGTTGAGCAATTGATGAGAATAGAGCATAGTTATGAGAATATCTAGGTATGATCATGTATATAGGCATCACGTCCGAGACAAGTAGACCGACTCACCACGCATCTACTACTATTACTCCACTCATCGACCGCTATCCAAAGATGCATCTAGAGTATTAAGTTCATGAAAGCAGAGTAACGCCTTAAGCAAGATGACATGATGTAGAGGGATAAATTCATGCAATATGATAAAACCCCATCTTGTTATCCTCGATGGCAACAATACAATCGTGCCTTGCTGCCCCTCTTGTCATTGGGAAAGGACACATAAGATTGAACCCAAAGCTAAGCACTTCTCCCATTGCAAGAAAGATCAATCTAGTAGGCCAAATTAAACTGATAATTCGAAGAGACTTGCAAAGATAACCAATCATACATAAAAGAATTCAGGGAAGATTCAAATATTGTTCATAGATAATCTTGATCATAAACCCAAAATTCATCGATCTCAACAAACACACCACAAAAAGAAGATTACATCAAATAGATCTCCACGAGAGAGGGGGAGAACATTGTATTGAGATCCAAAAAGAGAGAAGAAGCCATCTAGCTACTAACTATGGACCCGAAGGTCTGAGGTAACTACTCACACTTCATCGGAGAGGCTATGGTGTTGATGTAGAAGCCCTCCGTGATGGATGCCCCATCCGGCGGAGCTCCGGAACAGGCCCCAAGATGGGATCTCGTGGGTATAGAAGGTTGCGGCGGTGGAATTAGGTTTTTGGCTCCGTATCTGATCGTTTGGGGGTACGTACGTATATATAGGAGGAAGGAGTACGTCGGTGGAGCAACAGGGGGGCCACGAGGGTGGAGGGCGCGCCTAGGGGGGGAGGGCGTGCCCCCCTACCTCGTGGCCTCCTAGAAGCTTCCTTGACTTAGGGTCCAAGTCTCCTCGAAGTTTCATTCCGTTTGGACTCCGTTTGATATTCCTTTTCTGCGAAACTCTGAAATAGGCAAAAAATAGCTATTCTGGGATGGGCCTCCGTTTAATAGGTTAGTCCCAAAAATAATATAAAAGTGGATAATAAAGCCCTATAATGTCCAAAACAGTAGATAATATAGCATGGAGCAATAAAAATTTATAGATACGTTGGAGACGTATCAAGCATCCCCAAGCTTAATTCATGCTCGTCCTCGAGTAGGTAAATGATAAAAAGATAATTTTTGATGCAGAGTGTTACTTGGCATAATTTCAATGTAATTCTTCTTAATTATGGTATGAATATTCAGATCCGAAAGATTCAAGACAAAAGTTCATATTGACATAAAAATGATAATACTTCAAGCATACTAACTAAGCAATTATGTCTTCTCAAAATAACATGGCCAAAGAAAGTTCATCCCTACAAAATCATATAGTTTAGTCATGATCCATTTTCGTCACACAAGAATGCTCTCATCATGCACAACCCCGATGACAAGCCAAGCAATTGTTTCATACTTTAGTGATCTCAAACCTATAAACTTTCACGCAATATATGAGCGCGAGCCATGGACATATCACTATGGGTGGAATAGAATATGATGATGGGGGTTATGTGCAGAAGACAAAAAAGGAGAAAGTCTCACACCAACGAGGCTAATCAATGAGCTATGGAGATGCCCATCGATTGATATTGATGCAAGGAGTAGGGATTGCCATGCAACTGATGCACTAGAGCAATAAATATATGAAAGCTCAAAAAAAAGAAACTAAGTGGGTGTGCATCCAACTTGCTTGCTCACGAAGACCTAGGGCACTTGAGGAGGCCCATTGTTGGGATATACAAGCCAAGTTCTATAATGAAAAATTCCCACTAGTATATGAAAGTGACAAAACAAGAGACTCTATCATGAAGATTATGGTGCTACTTTGAAGCGCAAGTGTGGCAAAGGATAGTAGCATTGTCCCTTCTCTCTTTTTCTCTCATTTTTTTTGGGCCTTCTCTTTTTTTATGTCTTTTCTATCTTTTTTTTAATTCCTCACTTGGGACAATGCTCTAGAAAATGATGATCATCACACTTCTATTTATTTACAACTCAACGATTACAACTCGATACTAGAACAAAGTATGACTCTATACGAATGCCTCCGGCGGTGTACCGGGATATGCAATGAACCAAGAGTGACATGTATGAAAGAATTATGAACGGTGGCTTTTCCACAAATACTATGTCAACTACATGATCATGCTAGCAATATGACAATGATGAATGTGTCATGATGAACGGAATGGTGGAAAGTTGCATGGCAATATATCTCGGAATGGCTATGGAAATGCCATAATAGGTAGGTATGGTGGATGTTTTGAGGAAGATATAAGGAGGTTTATGTGTGAAAGAGCGTATCATATCACGGGGTTTGGATGCACCGGCGAAGTTTGCACCAACTCTCAATGTGAGAAAGGGCAATGCACGGTACCGAAGAGGCTAGCAATGATGGAAGGGTGAGAGTGCGTATAATCCATGTACTCAACATTAGTCATAAAGAACTCACATACTTATTGCAAAAATCTACAAGTCATCAAAAACCAAGCATTACGCGCATGCTCCTAGGGGGATAGATTGGTAGGAAAAGACCATCGCTCGTCCCCGACCGCCACTCATAAGGAGGACAATCAAAGAACACCTCATGTTTCAAATTTGTTACATAACATTTACCATACGTGCATGCTACGGGACTTGCAAACTTCAACACAAGCATTTCAAAAATTCAAAACTACTCAACTAGCATGACTTTGATATTATTACCTCCATATCTCAAAACAATCATCAAGCATCAAACTTCTCTTAGTATTCAACACACTCATAAGAAAGTTTTTACTATTCTTGCATACCTAGCATATTAAGATTATTTAAGAAAATTACCATGCTATTTAAGACTCTCAAAATAATCTAAGTGAAGCATGAGAGATCAATGGTTTCTATAAAACAAATCCACCACCGTTCTCTAAAAGATATAAGTGAAGCACTAGAGCAAAACTATATAACTCAAAAGATATAAGTGAAGCACAAAGAGTATTCTAATAATTTCCAAATCATGTATGGCCCTATCAAAAGGTGTGTAAAGCAAGGACGATTGTGTTAAACTAAAAATCAAAGACTCAAATCATACAAGACGCTCCAAGCAAAACACATATCATGTGGTGAATAAAAATATAGCTCCAAGTAAAATTCTTGATGGAAGTAGATTTAAAGAGGGATGCCTTCCGGGGCATCCCCAAGCTTTGGCTTTTTGGTGTCCTTATATTATCTTGGAGGTTCCATGGGCATCCCCAAGCTTTGGCTCTTGCCACTCCTTGTTCCATAATCCACCAAAAATCTTTCACCCAAAACTTGAAAACTTCACAACACAAAACTCAACAGAAATCTCGTGAGCTCCGTTAGCGAAAGAAAACAAAAGACCACTTCAAGGTACTGTAATGAACTCATTCTTTATTTATATTGGTGTTAAACCTATTGTATTCCAACTTCTCTATGGTTTATACTCTATTTTATTAGCCATAGATTCATCAAAATAAGCAAACGACACACAAAAAACAGAATCTGTCAAAAATAGAACAGTCTCTAGTAATCTGTAACTAATGCAAACTTATGGAACTCCAAAAAATCAGCCAAAATAGGAAGACCTAGGAAATTTGCTTATTGATCAGCAGCAATTGGAATCACTATTTTATCACGTTCTGGTGATTTCTAACAATTGTTTTTGTGAACAGAAAGTTTCTGGAAATTTCTGCAAGGTCAAATAACTATCATCCAAGAAGATCCTATAGGTTTAACTTGGCACAAACACTAATTAAAACATAAAAACACATCTAACCAGAGGATAGAACAAATATTTATTCCTAAACAGATGCAAAAAGCAAAAAATAAAATAAAATTGGGTTGCCTCCCAACAAGCGCTATCGTTTAACGCCCCTAGCTAGGCATAAAAGCAAGGATAGATCTAGGTATTGCCATCTTTTGTAGGCAATCCATAAGTGGCTCTCATGATAGATTCATATGGTAATTTTATTTTCTTCCTAGGTAAGTGTTCCATGCCTTTCTTTAATGGAAATTGGAATCTAATATTCCCTTCCTTCATATCAATAATTGCACCAATCGTTCTAAGGAAAGGTCTACCAAGAATAATAGGACATGAAGGATTGCAATCTATATCAAGAACGATAAAATCTACGGGCACATAATTCCTATTTGCAATAATAATAACATCATTAATTCTTCCCGTAGGTTTCTTAATAGTGGAATCCGCAAGGTGCAAGTTTAGAGAGCAATCATCAAAATCACGGAAATCTAGCAAATCGCACAAAGTTTTGGGAATAGTGGAAACACTAGCACCCAAATCACATAAAGCATAAAACTCATGATCCTTCATCTTAATTTTCATAGTTGTTTCCCACTCATCATAAAGTTTTCTAGGGATAGAAACTTCCACTCAAGCTTTTCTTCATAAGATTGCATCAAGGCATCAACGATATGTTTAGTAAACGCTTTATTTTGACTATAAGCATGAGGAGAATTTAGCACGGATTGCAACAAGGAAATACAATCAATCAAAGAGAAACTTTCATAATTAAATTCCTTGAAATCCAAAATAGTGGGTTTAGCAACGTCTAGGGTTTTGATTTCTTCAATCCCACTTTTACCAATTTTAGCATCAAGATCTAAAAACTCCAAATTTTTGGAACGCCTTTTATGTAAAGGTGGATCATATTCAGTCCCATCATTATCACGATTCATATTGCAAAACAAAGATTTAATAGGGGACTCATCAATAACTTTTAGATCTTCCTCTTTGTTTTCATAGAAATTTGAAGAACACGCTTTTATAAAGCAATCTTTCTTAGCACGCATCCTATCGGTTCTTTCTTTGCACTCATCAATGGAAATTCTCATGGCTTTGAGAGACTCATTGATATCATGCTTAGGAGGAATAGATCTAAGCTTTAAAGAATCAACATCAAGAGAAATCCTATCAATGTTCCTAGCCAATTCATCAACTTTAAGCAATTTCTCTTCAAGCAAAGCATTGAAATTCTTTTGTGAATTCATAAACTCTTTAACACTAGTCTCAAATTCAGAGGGCATCTTATTAAAATTTCCATAAGAGTTGTTGTAGGAATTACCATAATTATTAGAGTAATTACTAGGATAAGGCCTAGGTTAAAGTTTCCTCTATACGCGTTGTTTCCAAAATTATTCCTACCAACAAAATTCACACCCATAGATTCATTATTATTCTCAATCAAAGTAGACAAAGGCATATCATTAGGATCAGAAGAAACACTCTTAGTAGTAAATAATTTCATAAGTTCATCCATCTTTCCACTCAAAATATTAATTTCTTCTATCGCATGCACTTTTTATTAGTAGATCTTTCAAAGTTGTGCCATTGAGAATAATTAACCATAATATTATCTAGGAGTTTAGTAGCTTCTCCTAAAGTGATTTCCATAAAAGTGCCTCCCGCGGCCGAATCTAAAAGATTTCTAGAAGCAAAATTCAATCCGGCATAAATTTTTTGTATAATCATCCACAAATTCAAACCATGAGTAGGGCAATTATGTATCATTAATTTCATCCTCTCCCAAGCTTGTGCAACATGTTCATGATCAAGTTGCTTAAAATTCATAATATCGTTTCAAAGAGAGATGATCTTAGCGGGAGGAAAATACTTAGAGATAAAAGCATCTCTGCACTTGTTCCAAGAATGAATACTATTTTTAGGCAAAGACGAAAACCAAGATTTAGCACGATCTCTAAGCGAAAAAGAAAATAGCTTCAATTTAACAATATCATTATCAACATCTTTCTTCTTTTGCATATCACACAAATCAACGAAGCTATTTAGATGAGTAGCGGCATCTTCACTAGGAAGGCCGGCGAATTGATCTTTCATGACAAGATTCAACAAAGCAGCATTGATTTCACAAGATTCAGTGTTGGTAAGAGGAGAAATCGGAGTGCTAAGGAAATCATTATTGTTGGTATTGGTAAAGTCACATAATTTGGTATTATCTTGAGCCATCGTGACAAGCAAGCAATCCAACACACGAGCAAACAAAAGGCAAGCAAAAAGAGGCGAATGGAAAAGAGAGGGCGAATAAAACGGCAAGGGTGAAGTGGGGGAGAGGAAAACGAGAGGCAAATGGCAAATAATGTAATGCGGGAGATAAGGGATTGTGATGGGTACTTGGTATGTTGACTTTTGCGTAGACTCCCCGATAACGGCGCCAGAAATCCTTCTTGCTACCTCTTGAGCACTAAGTTGGTTTTCCCTTGAACAGGAAAGGGTGATGCATCACAGTAGCGTAAGTATTTCCCTCAATTTTTGAGAATCAAGGTATCAATCCAGTAGGAGGCTACGCGCGAGTCCCTCGTACCTGCACAAAACAAATAACTCCTCGCAACCAACGTGATAAGGGGTTGTCAATCCATTCACGGTCACTTACGAGAGTGAGATCTGATAGATATGATAGGATAATATCTTTGGTATTTTTGTGATAAAGATGCAAAGTAAAATAAAAGCAGAGTAAAAAGCAAAGGCAATAACTAAGTGTTGGAATATTAATATGATGAAGATAGACCCGGGGGCCATAGGTTTCACTAGTGGCTTCTCTCAAGAGCATAGGTGTTTTACGGTGGGTGAACGAATTACTATTGAGCAATTGACAGAATTGAGCATAGTTATGAGAATATCTAGGTATGATCATGTATATAGGAATCACGTCAGAGACAAGTAGACCGACTCACCTGCATCTACTACTATTACTCCACTCATCGACCGCTATCCATGCATCTAGAGTATTAAGTTCAAGAAAACAGAGTAACGCCTTAAGCAAGATGACATGATGTAGAGGGATAAATTCATGCAATATGATAGAAACCCCATATTGTTATCCTCGATGGCAACAATACAATACGTGCCTTGCTGCCCCTACTATCACTGGGAAAGGACACCGCAAGATTGAGCCCAGAGCTAAGCACTTCTCCCATTGCGAGAAAGATCAATCTAGTAGGCCAAACCAAACTGATAATTCGAAGAGACTTTCAAAGATAACCAATCATACATAAAAGAACTCAGAGAAGATTCAAATATTTTTCATAGATAATCTTGATCATAAACCCACAATTCATCGGTCTCAACAAACACACCGCAAAAACAAGATTACATCGAATAGATCTCCACGAGAGAGGGGGAGAACTTTGTATTGAGATCCAAAAAGAGAGAAGAAGCCATCTAGCTACTAACTATGGACCCGAAGGTCTGAGGTAAACTACTCACACTTCATCGGAGAGGCTATGGTGTTGATGTAGAAGCCCTCCGTGATAGATGCCCCCTTCGGCGGAGCTCCGGAACAGGCCCCAAGATGGGATCTCGTGGGTACAGAAGGGTGCGGCGGTGGAATTAGGTTTTTGGCTCCGTATCTGATCATTTGGGGGTATGTAGGTATATATAGGAGGAAGGAGTACGTCGGTGGAGCAACAGGGGGCCCACGAGGGTGGAGGGCGTGCCTGGGGGGGAGGGCGCGCCCCCCTACCTCGTGGCCTCCTGGAAGCTTCCTTGACTTAGGGTCCAAGTCTCCTGGATCATGTTCGGTGAGAAAATCACGTTCCTGAAGGTTTCATTCCGTTTGGACTCCGTTTGATATTCCTTTTCTGCGAAACTTTGAAATAGGCAAAAAACAGCAATTCTGGGCTGGGCCTCCAGTTAATAGGTTAGTCCCAAAAATAATATAAAAGTGGATAATAAAGCCCAATAATGTCTAAAATAGTAGATAATATAGCATGGAGCAATCAAAAATTATAGATACGTTGGAGACGTATCAACCGCAACGGATGAACTGCATGATCTCGCTGATGATGCGGTTGTGCAGATCGTCGGTTGGGTTGCGTCTATGATCATGGGTTTCTGGCAATGCAACCTCTTGCATTGGGCGGTTGTCTCTGAACGTGGTTTTATTTTATTTTCATCAGTAATTTTTGTTAACCACCATGTTTTCTACGGACGGTGATTGTCCCATTATATGTGGTAAATGTGTTGCCGAACTGCACCTGCTGCGTGTACTTGCTGCAGCCCGTGGCATGGGTGGGGGGTTGGGGGGAGGACCCCCCATTTTGTTGTTGTTGTGACACTTATTTGAAGGCAGACTTTTTTCGGACTCATTATCTTAACACACACGTTGTTTTTTTTACTTATATGTATTCCTTTGTTTGACCGTCCGAACTTCATTTTCTAGCATAGTGAACTGCATCTTGTACGAACTTCTTTGCCAACTGGTCTGTCTATTTTAGCCGAGCCATTTTGGGCCAGCCCATTTATGCAATTCTTCCCACGTGGACCTCACACATGGCCCTCCCACGCGCTCCTATTGCTCCGCTCAGAGGGAGAGACCAAAAAAACCTCTCCACTCTCTTCCACCGGTTCTTGAAACATCTTCCCCTTGTGCAAACTGGCGTCTCCCGCGGAACCGCCGTCCTCAATAGCTCCATATTCTTGCATTCCGCGCCCCCGTACGCTCCAACACCCCTTCCCGCCCCCGCGCCCCATCGCTGCTGTTCATCCCCTTGGTAGTGGTATGTTTCTCGTGCCCTCGGTCATGATCGTCCCCTCGTCTAGTTTTCCGATTCCCGTAGCGGCTGCGTTATTTGCTCATGTATTTTTTTGTAAGCAGGCGATTTGTTCTTGATTTGAAGTTGGTACTCGTGTGTGCTCTGTAGGCAGAGCAAGGTGCATCTAGGGTTTCATCGGATTTCATTGATTTTGTTGCTAATATATGAACTCTGTCCTTGCGCTACACGCAAACGCCATGTCTTCGCCAAGCAGAGTAGATGGAGGAGTTCAAGGTATGTGGGCTGCTTGCTTGGCCTCGTTTATTTTCTGTGTTGTTTATCTAGTTGTCTACTTCATCCTGCAGATTTGTTTATGCTATGTTAGTTGTCAGCGTTGCTGGCATTATTGTCATGTGATGTTTCTAATTTCTGTTTCTAGTTTTTATTGAATCTAGTAGGTGATTTTGATGGCACTGGTCATAATGATTCACCAATTGGCACTTGTTTTCCTGGTGGTGAGGCAGGCCATGAAGTGAATTCACCAATTGAATCTTCTCCTATAAGTGTGGCTCCTCGTTTTGGTATGTTGTTTGTTCTTTTTCTTATTTAGTTTGCCTATTTGGTTGTATCACTCTATCTCTTGTAAATTTCATATGTGTCCTGTGAGTTTTGAACTACATTGTTCTTATATACACTTGCTATTTTTGATGTGAATTCTTTGTTTATTGTGTATGCTACTTACTTGATGTTGTGTAACAAACTGTTATTGCCTTGCTGAAGTTACACTACTGCAGGATGCTGCTAACGCGATACTACGATCAGAGACCCTTCGAGAAACTGTGTGCGATGCAATAATCACAAACTATGTTGTATGAAAACTGTCAGAAATGTATAAAACGTTCGTGATGACGGATGCATCAAACACGGTTCAGGTTTTAGTTGCGTGTGCGATGAAGGGCATACAGTTCAGTTCAATTAACTGCTTGCGATGAGGAGGAACAAAATAAACGGGAATCCAGATGAAGGCGTGTGCGATACACAGCATACGGTTCACTCGGATGAACTGTTTGTGATTAGGCAACACAAAAGAAACGGTCAGCCAGATCAAGGTGTGTGCAAAATACGGCATGCGGTTCACTCGAATGAACTGTTTGCGTTGAGACATGAGAACAGAAACATTTCAAAATAAGACGTGTGTGTTGTGCGATGTGATACGCGGCAAACAGGTCTGTAATCAGAAATGTGTCTGAAGACCAATAATAACACGATTGCTGCTAATAAGACGTGTGTGTTGTGCGATGGGATTGCATATAGAACAACAACATATATATACACACACACTTATAAGGACATGCTTGCATAACCAAATTAAACATCCACTTACATAGGTGGCTACTACAACCATGGCCTTTGCACACACCAAAGTAAACTATTACATGCATAATTACATAGGTGGCTACTACACACATGACATTTCCACACACACCAATAAAGTAAACTATATATTACATGCATGATTAACTAGCATAAACGATCATCTGATCATCATCTGCTTGTGGCTCAATCCGGGCTCGTCGATTTGGGTAACGAGGCACTTCCTCAGGTCGACGATCCGCCTGTGCATCTCGTAGCATGTGTACATGCTCTTGGCCGCAAACCTGAGGTGAGGTTCATCCAGTTGCTGCATCCAGGCCCCGTGTCAGGATACGGGACTTGTTCTTCGGGCATCCTGCTTCATCTTTTCGTAGTAGGGGTCCATGATGGCCGAGGCGAGTTCGACCAAGGAGTCCTTCTTCGTGCTTCCCCAGACCGTGTAGTGATCATGGATTTCAAAAAGGTTCTTGCAGGCCAAGCCCGTAACACTGAGCACTTTTACATCGTTGGTGGTATCCACCATGGAGAACTTGTAGTTAGTGTTGTTGACAAACCTGTTGAAAAGATCACAAGGCTCTGTGGCCATGTAGTAGTGGTAGATGATGACATGATGGCGCACGCACAATTGGGCAACAACAACCTTCTGATCTATGCTAGGACGACCCGCAGTGTACTGGAGGTTGATGCCGACCACCTTGAACTTGTCTCCAGCAAGCAAATGCTCAATGTTGTTGATGTAGTCGTCCACCATGGCCGGGTCGATGGTGTACACCACCGAGAGATCTGTCTCCCTCGCGTGGGTCTCCACTCTATGCTCGCCGAACTCCATTGGAGCGCCGCTGGACATCCCCTCTCTACGTGTCGTCCTGGGTGTGCTTGTTGTGTTGTGGGGCGCGATCGAAAGGTTGAAGAGACTAAGGTTATAATGGCCACGAGAATTAAAAGGGAAGCCGAACGGCCAGGAATATCGGCAGGCCCTGATGGCAGTTCTAATTTGCAGCGCATAACTCCATCGTGCCGCACGTAAATGCATCGTGTGGCAATGCGCGCGGCGCAACCACATGCATATGGGGCCCCGACGTGATCGTGCGCATGCCCAACCGCTGGCAGATCGTGCGCGGAGGGATGCGAGCAGAGCGCTCGGCGGTCGCCTCAAGGAAAAGCTATCCACAAGTCTAGCGCGCCGACGGACACGAGCAGAGCGCGCCAACGGACGCGACAGAGCGCGCCGTGGCGCCTAACGACAAGCATAGCACGCTGCGGCGCCTAACAGCGAGCAGAGCTTGCCGAGGGACACGAGCAGAGGACGTCACAGTGATACGTGGCAAATAAGACGAACTATGCAAGTGATGTCGGAGACATCAAGCATGAATCAAATTAGAGTTGCATGTGCGATACGTGGCAGACAGTTGATCCATCAGAGCTGTTTGTGATGGAATAAGCCATGTGTGTTGCGGGCAAACGCTTGCTGGTGTATAACCTTAAATTTAACCAAAAAAGTGTAATGCATGTTACAAAAATTGTATAGCTGTAAAGTATGTTCAAATACGACTCCAACGATATAATCTATGGCGACATGCATTCGTATTTTATTAGTTAAATCCTACTTATAAACCAGGATGGGGGTATAGTAGGTCATTAAATCGCAAACGTTTTTTATTAACTGTATGTGTACGTGTCCTCTCGTCCTCCTCTCGCACGTCTTATCACCCTGCTGCCGCAGACGGCTTACAGCGCAAGCTTGCCCAGCACGCGGGGGCGTTCTTTTGGCCAAACGGTGGCGCCAATGAATCGTCGGTGAGCCCGTTCCCACGCAACCTCGCAGGTTCCCGCGCAAGCTTCCGGCCCGACTCGGTGAAATCCCCAAAATCCCAATGCTTACCGGCCTGCTATAAAAACCCTCACGGTCGGCGAGAACTGCGTCGCATTTTCCCCTCCCTCCCTGTAGCTTATCTTGTCTGCTTCTCCCACAATCGTCAATGGCACCGGTCCGTCGTCGTCGCTCAGCCACTCCGCCGTCATCAGAGGACAACTCCAGCTGGGAGGCTACACCGCGGAGGTGGCGCAGTTCCTGGCGTAGTGTAGTGCGCGTGGCGTCCCTGTTGGGTGTGCGCGGAACACCCACCACATGCTCTGCCGCCGCTGCCCTTCGGCAGCTGTTGCCGGCCGGCGTTGCCAGCACACCACCATCGCAAGCTAGGGCCATCTCCCGCTCCGCCGCCGTGACCCGAAGGCGAGAGGTGGCCGTCGTGGCCGCCACCCCACTGCCGGCCACCGTGGCCTTCACTCGCTCCGCCACCGTAGCCCGAAGGAACAAGGTGGTGGTTGTGGCCGCCACCCCATCGTCTGCCGCGTGGCCGCCAGCCCACCGTCGACCGCCGAGATTATCACCCGCTCTGCCACCGCCGCCCGAAGGAGGGAGGCAGAGGAGGAGGCCCGCACGTGCGTTAGCGACCTTGCACGCTACATCGAGTTCCCGCGGGAGGAGGAGGAGCGCCTCGTCGAGCACACAAAGAACCTTACCGCAGCCGTGGCCGCAGCACATGCCGACGCAGAGGCGAGGAATCAGGAGATCTAGGAGCAGTCTGGCTGCTTCGAGAGGGATCGTCTAGAGCGGCAGTGGGCGTTCGAGCTGGCGAGCGTCGCTGAACATGCAGCAGCAGCAGACACCGTATTGCATTTATCCGGCTCGTCGGTAGGCTCCTCCTCCTCCTCTGCCTCTTACTGAGCGCGCTCGACAGAGGAGAGGTTGCCAGAAGTAGCACAAAGCCCTCCGTGGTAGTAGTAGTATTTAGGGGCTACTTTGTTCAGTTCATCTGACTATAGATGTGTGGTCGAACTGTACAACGTACTTAAAATTAGCTAGTATATATAGTTGAACTAGCTATTTCAGTACGTGGTTGTCAACAATTGGGGAGAAGTTTGGTCGGTTCAGCTGTCGAGTTGAACTGTTTGTATAAATTAAGAACGACTGCTTAATCTATGAATGAAATCTATGCTGAATTACTGAATTTTAGTTGCAAAAATTATATAGTGCTAATGATTTCTAGCTGCATATTTTGACAAATCACAGTGTTACAACGATTGACAAATGACAACGTTACTAGATCAACAAATGTAAATCTTTCTAGTTTGACAAATGGCAACATACCCAATATGACAGATGCAAATCTTACCAAATTTTTTGTACGTGGTTGCACACGGGTCATCCAAAACAACCGTTTTTTTGAAGGGATGCACAAATCCTGCGCTGCTCTCAGTTTGCATACGGGTGTTCTATCTAAATCGTTTGCGATCAAGAGCTGTAGAAATCCTGCTCGGCACATTTTCTCTTGGCTTCCTGGGGAAGCTGTCGGTTTGCATACTGGTGTTCTAACTAAAACATTTACGATGAGTGTTTTATATTTAAAAAGCGAATTAAACTGCGGCTTGGGCGCCATTAATGGAGAGGATGCGAGCACGGCGGGCGGCCATGGAAGTCAAAGGGCTCGCTTCGGTGAGCCTATCAGCGATAGCTCATGACGCTTCCGGTGAGTCTGCGCACTCGAGGACAGCTTGCACGCCTCTCGGTCAGCCTGCGCACCAGACGGCACTCGCACGTCTCCCGTTCAGTCAAGGTCAAGCAGCTGTCCACACGGCACCTCCTACAGCCATTAAAGCCAAGACACGTGGCGTCACGTGAATGGTTAACAGAATTCTGGATTTACTAGAATTTAAAAACCAAGAATCTCAATGTTTTGCCGGCAATCAACGGTGCCCTGGTGTTTGAAATTTATTCCCATTTCTTGCATGGGACCTAAGCATGCACCCAAGGACACATATTTGATTTTTTAACCAATTTATATGCACTGGAGCATGTGCATGTAGTTCAAATTTGAATTATGCACATAAATGCAATGATAACTCAGTTAATGCATAAAAATGTCCAAACGAACCCCGAAAAATCACAAAAATTCACACAACACTCCTGTTGTTCTATGTTGACACGAGAAAAAAATTGAAAGCAATAAGAGGCAATGGATATCATTTTGTCCCCAAAGGTGGGACGTTCCCTACAGAAAACCATCATGCTTGTTGTGAGAAGCTCCGGTTTGTGAGAAGCACATACCCAAACCTGCCCCAAATGGGACAAAAATTGTACCACGACATGTTGATGCCGTTCCATGATAGCATGCCAAGGTTCATGAATTTCAGAGGAGTTTAGGATTTACTAGAATTTAAAAGCAGGCACCTCAATGTTTTGCCGGCAATCAATGGTGCCCTGGTGTTTGAAATTCATTCCCATTTCTTGCATGGGACCTAAGCATGCACCCAAGGACACAGATTTGATTTTTCAACCAATTTATATGCACTAGAGCATGTGCATGTAGTTCAAATTTGAATTATGCACATAAATGCATTGAAAACTCAGTTAATGCATGAAAATGTCCGAACGAACACCGAAAAATCACAAAAATTCACACAACACTCCTGTTGTTCTATGTTGACACGAGAAAAAAAATTGAAAGCAATAAGAGGCAATGGATATTTTTTCGTCCCCAAAGGTGGGACGTTCCCTACAGAAAACCATCATGCTTGTTGTGAGAAGCTTCGGTTTGTGAGAAGCATATACCCAAACCTGCCCCAAATGGGGCAAAAAATTTACCAGGGCATGTTGATGCCGCTCCATGATAGCATGCCAAGTTTCATGAATTTCTGGATATTTTTGGATTTACTATAATTTAAAAACCAAGCATCTCAATGTTTTGCCGGCAATCAACGGTGCCCTGGTATTTGAAATTCATTCCCATTTCTTGCATGGGACCTAAGCATGCACCCAAGGACACATATTTGATTTTTTAACCAATTTATATGCACTGGAGCATGTGCATGTAGTTCAAATTTGAACTATGCACATAAATGCACTGAAAACTCAGTTAATGCATAAAAATGTCCAAACGAACCCCGGAAAATCAAAAAAATTCACACAACACTCCTGTTGTTCTATGTTGACACGGGATTTTTTTTTGAAAGCAATAATAGGCAATGGATATCATTTCGTCCCCAAAGGTGGGACGTCCCCTACCGAAAACCATCAGGCTTGTTGTGAGAAGCTCCGGTTTGTGAGAAGCATATACCCAAACATGCCCCAAATGGGATAAAAATTGTACCATGGCATGTTGATGCCGCTCCATGATAGCATGCCAAGTTTCATGAATTTCAGACGAGTTTTGGATTTACTAGAATTTAAAAACCAGGCATCTCAATGTTTTGCTGGCAATCAACGGTGCCCTGGTGTTTGAAATTCATTCCCATTTCTTGCATGGGACCTAAGCATGCACTCAAGGACACAGATTTGATTTTTCAACAAATTTATATGCACTGGAGCATGTGCATGTAGTTCAAATTCGAATTATGCACATAAATGCATTGAAAACTCAATCAATGCATAAAAATGTCCAAACGAACCCTGGAAAATTCCAAAATTGAACACAACACTCTTGTTACTCTATGTTGACACTAGAAAATTTTTAAAAGTAATAAGAGGCAACGGATATCGTTTCATCCCCAAAGGTGCCACGTTCCCTACCGAAACCATCACGCTTGTTGTGAGAAGCTTTGGTTTGTGAGAAGCTTATACCCAAACCTTCCCCAAATGGGACAAATTTTTTACCATGGCTTGTTGATGCCGCGACATGATAGCATGCCAAATCTCATTTTCGGTGTACTAGAGTAGGGGTATCCTAGTATCCCGAACTTGTGCACGGCGATTCTGACACCCAGCAAGACTTGCCGGGTGACCGCCAAGGTCCTCCGTGGTTCCTTTGGAGCCATTCAAGAACAAAGTATTCAAGCCAAGGAGACAAGGCCCCGGCAAGAGGAGCTTACCGGGAAGGCCCCGGTCCTCCGTGGTTCCTTTGGAGCCATTCAAGAACAAAGTATTCAAGCCAAGGAGACAAGGCCCCGGCAAGAGGAGCTTGCGGGAAGGCCAACCAAGGCATCTCAAGGAACTTGCCGCGACGCGCCAGCGTCCGGCGAGGCCCGATGGCGACAAGCTTCGGACACGACAAGACAACGACAGCGGCAAAGGCGCTTGCAGCGACAAACTACCACTCAGTGCCGCGCTCCAGACATCCACCAACGTGTCGCCTACAGGACCTTTCGGTAGCGCGCATGGCAAGAGGCTGTCTGCGGCCAGCGGTCTTGTGATAACAAGTAACGCCGACAAGATTGCCATCGTGTAGCGGTGGCGTCCACACGGTCCCTTTTGCCTTTGTTTGGGCGGCGTGAGCGGGCATTTAATGCCTTTGTCCCCTGCCGTTAGGGTTAGGTATGATACACTTTATGGGTAGTTGCACCAACCGCAATTCCTTTTCCATTTTACCCTTGTCTATGTTGCCACCGTCGGAGACCCTTTAGCATATAAAAGGAGGCCCATGCATAGCGTGGGGGTTCGGAAGGCAGAAAATCACTCACGCTTTCGGCCTCGTTAGCAGCTAGTGTGTCTTGTAGCACTCAGCGCTCCCGAGCAAGAACTCAATACACTCAGACATGCAGCAGTAGGAGTGTTATCTCTCCGGAGAGCTCCGAAGCTGGGTAACTGCTCGTGTGCTTCGCCTCGATCTGCTCTTCATGCGATCTCCGCCCCCCGCCGAACCAAGGGGCTCGGTCCGCCGGTCCCATAGGTGTTCGTGGATCAGCTTCCCCGACATCTTTGGCGCGCCAGGTAGGGGGCGTCGAGGTTGTGTGAACCTGATCCGGCGTTCACACGAGCTAGATCTTCATCTTCTTCATCGACATGCCACCGAAGAAGAAGGCTTCGGCGGCAGCTGTTCCGTCCACGTCGAACCCACCACCACCGGAGCAAACGGGTGGTGGGGTAGACGCCGGCGGAAGAACGGGCATCGATGAGGGAGCCCACGGTGCTGCCAGGTCCAAGGACAAGGCTGCGCAGACCTCGGCGTCCGTACATGCACCACGCCCATCTCAGGAGGCGCGGGACCGACAACGTCATGGTATTCACAATGCCATCGTTCGTTGGACCAAGATCGAGCTGGTGGATTTCGGGTGCTCAAGACCAGCATGCACGCCAACATCTTTGGCACGAAGCGAGGCACGATCGCTGGGCGGGATCTGCTCCTTCTAACGTAGTTAGAAGTCCGAGCATATCCGCTCCTCGCGCCGTTCGCCATCGCCACCCACCACTCCAGCGAAGCTTTGGCGAGAGCTCAACGCTCTGGATTACCCTCAGCGGCGAACAAGATCGATGAATGGAGGCCACCATTCAGAGTCTCATCGGCTTCGCCAGCGGTGACACTCCGCGGCCGCCAGTACACCATCGCCGCGCGGCGGACTGCAAAACACGAGCGATGGCGGCGAAACCGGTGGGGTGCAACCACCATGCACTCTCCACCCCGAAGGCCAAGATCGCCAACTCGCCGGATCCACCTCGACGGCGACTCCACCGCATCATCAGATCCATGAGCTCGTCGCGATCAGCGCCAAGTTCTTCACGAACGACAGCAAGAAGACGCTCGAACTTGCATCGGCGCCGAAGAGAAGCGCGGCGTCAACCAGACCAGCGCGCCGGGCCCTCTGTCGACATGCATGCACCAGGGGAACCAGCGACTTGCCGTCGCGGTAGGTTGCCCTGCGTTCACTCATGAGTTGCGGCAAGTCCGGTGGCCCAAAGACGAAGACTTTCAAGCGACGCGTGCGGAGAAGTGCGATGGCAAGTCGCATCCGTCGGAGTTCCTCGGCATCTACACCATCGCGGTGCAAGCTGCGGGGCGGGGCGACAAGATCTGACGAACTACTTCCCGCGGTACTCGGGCCCAATGTCGATCTGGCTCATGCACTTGCGGACAACTCCATATCCTCTGGCAGATCTATGCCATCAGTTTGTCGGCGCCTTTACAGTGACCACAAGCCTCATGGCCAAGAGAGCGACCTTCATCTGCTCGCCCAGAAGGAAGGAGAGCCCCTGCGCAAGTACATTCAGAGATTTAGCCACGTACAGCACAACATCCCAGATGTCCACCCTGCCACGGTAATCAGCGCGTTCCATCAGAACGTGCGAAACCGCAGGATGCGGGAGGAGATGGCGATGTGCAAGATCAGAGACGTCAGTGAGCTATATGCCCTGGCCGACAAGTGTGCACTTTGAAGAAGGAGGAAACTCCCGGAGAGAATCAGAAGCAGGAGGATCTGATAGTGAGGAGGTTGCCCCGGCAAAGAAAAACCGGCGGTGGAACAACAGGAAGAAGAAAGGCAAATATGTGCTAGTCGTTGAGCAGTCCGGCAACGGAGGTGGCGCCAAGAAAGCCAAAGCTGGTAGCTCCGGCGAGGAGATTGTCGCAGGCACCAACTACCGGCTGTGGCGGTCACCGACAAGCGTGACGAGCCAACAAGCGATCTTGCAAGATCCACCGCACCAAGGGCCATGACCTCCAGAGCTACAAGAAGGTCGAGCAGCTTGTCGAGCAGCAAAAGGCTGAATCTGACGACGCGACAAGGAGAAGGCCAGGAAGGTCTTTGGAGGAGCCAGCAAGAAACGCCCGGCCGGGAGGACGCCGGGCAAGGCCAAGCAGCGGCAAGGAACAGAACTCCCGCGGCGCGGCGAATGATGAAGATATGGATGATGACGAGACCGATGAGCAGGAGTTCGAGAAAGCCACAGAGGTCCTGTGCATTGGCGGTGGTGCTTCTGCATACTTCACACCGCCAGCTCAAGCGGTGGTGTGCGGAAGTCAATGCGGCGAGAACCACCCGTCGAGTCCGCAAGCCTCGAAATGGTCCAGCCGCCTATCATCTTTGATATTGAGGACCACCCTAATCGCGTAACTGCGGTCGGGTGCTTGCCGATGTTGGTTTCACCAACTATCCGCAACCTCAAGTTCACTAAGATGCTAGTTGATGGCGGGGCCGGCTTAAACCTGATCTCCTCCGCGGTACTCCAGAAACTCCAGATCCCTGATGGCGAGCTCGAAGAGACTGACACATTCCAAGGAATCAATCCGGGAAGGAGCAAGCCGAAGGGAAAGATCACGTTGCCGGTGACATTTGGCAGCGAGTTGAACTTCAGAACTGAGAGGGTCACTTTTGACGTTGCTGACTTTCCATTGCCTTACAATGGGATACTCGGCCGTCCGGCACTCGCCAAATTCATGGCAGCCTCTCACTATGCATACAACATGCTAAAGATGCCAGGCCCGATAAGTGTCATCTCTGTCCCTGGCGACAAGAAGGATGCCCTTATCTGCGCCGACAAGATCTACCGGGAAGCAGCAGCCGCAACAGATCGCAAGTCACTTGCCGTTGAGGCCCCCGGGGCGAAGAAGAAGACCAAGTCCGGCAAGAGTTCTGATGCCCACTCCGGCAAGCGCACCTCTTCGGAGTGCTGCGCTACCGTCGAGGACGCACCATCGAGCTCCACCGGCAAGTGTAAGAAGACAATGGCAGCTCCACCAGAGACCAAGAAGGTGTTCGCCAAGGAGGATGGCACCGGTGGTACCTTCACCATCGGTGCCACTCTCGACCCTAAATAGGAAGCGGCGCTTCGTTGCTTTCCTGCGGCGAACGTCGGCGTATTTGCGTGGCAACCGTCGACATCCCGGTGTTCCCGTGAAATAATCGAGCACCATCTTGCCGTCTGTCCTCATCGCGCGCCCGTCAAGCGAGAGAGTCGAAGCGAGCGGTGGGCGCCAAGAATTCATCGCGAAGAAATCAAGAAATTGGAAGCAGCAGGCCTTGTCGAGGAGTGCTCCATCCTCGTGGTTGGCCAACCACAGTAGTCGTGTGCAAGGCAAGCGAAAATGGAGGCTTTGTATCGACTTTACCGATGTCAATAAAGCTTGTCCCAAAGACCCATTTCCCTTGCCGCGCATCGACCAGATTGTTGACTCCGGGCGGATGTGACTTGCTTTCATTTCTTGATGCATACTCGAGGATACCATCAGATCTTCATGGCGAAGAGGATGAGGAGAAGACCGCATTCATCACCCCATGTGGCACATACTGTTTCGTCGGATGCCTTTCGGTTTAAAGAATGCTGGTTCAACATTTGCAAGGGTAGTCCATGACGCTTTTGAGCCGCAAATACACAAAAATGTGGAAGCCTACATGGATGACATAGTGGTCAAGAGCAAGGACAAGGCGACTCTGATTCAAGATTTAGACGAAACCTTTGCAAATCTGCGCAAGATCAACCTCAAGCTCAACCCCGAGAAGTGTGTGTTTGGAGTCCCCTTCGGCAAGCTTCTCAGGTTCTTCGTGTCTCAGCGGGGAATTGGAGCCAATCCCGACAAAATTAAGGCCATTGAGCAGATTGAAGCACCAAAGCGCGTCAAGGATGTACGAAGACTTGCCGGTTGCGTAGCTGCTCTCAGCAGGTTTATCTCTAGGTCTGCTGAGTGCGCCCTACCATTTTTCAAAATATTGAAAAGGGCAGGTCCAATGAAATGGACTCCGGAAGCGGAGGCTGCACTGCAGGACTTAAAGAGATACCTGTCCTCCACTCCAACACTTGTCGCACCTAAGCCACAAGAGAAGTTGCTGATATATATAGCGGCAACCAATCAAGTGGTTAGTGCTGCGTTAGTAGCGGAGAGGAGGCGGATGATGAGCCAAAGAACCACGGCGGATGCATCCAGCGACAAGCAAGGTACTTCACCGCAAGCTCGGGTCCCGACAAAAGATGGATCTGCGCGGTAGCGTGAGAAGATCTGAGAAAAAGAATGGTGCAGCGCCCAGTTTACTTTGTCGGTTCCCTTCTGCGAGGGGCTAGGTCAAGGTACTCGGTGTGCGAAATTGCTTTCGGCCTTCTCATGGCCTCGAAAAGCTGCGCCATTACTTCCAAGCACATGAGATCACAATCGTCACTCGTTTTCCGCTGAAGAGGATCTTGCAAAATCCGAAGCAACAGGCAGGATTGTCGAGTGGGCCTTTGGGCTGTCAAGCTTTGGTCTCAAGTTTGAGAGCACCTCAACTATCCAAAGCGAGCATTGGCGGAGTTCATAGCAGAATGGGCGCCAACACAAGATGAAGAAAATCCGAAGCGAGCATCCCGTCAAGGAAGCAAGCAAAGAGTGGCTGATGTACTTTGATGGTGCCTTCTCGCTGCAAGGCGCCCGGTCTGGCGTGCTACTTGTTGCACCCACCGGAGAGCACCTCAAGTCGTACTCGGATGCACTTTCCCAAGGAGCAAGCAACGAACAATACCGCAGAGTATGAAGGTTTGCTTGCCGGTCTCGAGATCACAGCAGACCTTGGGATCAAGAAGCTCATTGTCAGGGGTGACTCACAGCTTGTCGTCCGCCAAGTGAACAAGAATTATCAGAGTCCGTTGATGGAAGCTTACGTTGATGAAGTGAGAAAGCTAGAAGAGCACTTTGACGGCCTACGATGGAACATGTTCCAAGAGCTCGAACGACATTGCCGATGGCTCGTCGAAGTCGCGCCGCACTTAAGTTACACAATGGAACCAGGATCTTTGTGCTCAAACTGACTCAACCGTCTGTAACGCCATCAACTGGACAGAACAAGAAGAGGAAGTTGATTTCTGGTGACTATTTTCCGCAGAGCTCCCCGAAGCCGCCGCCAAGAAGGTCCTCAAGATCAACACCAAGGGTGCCGAGGAGCGATCTGCTCCGGCAAGCCCTAGGGTTTGTTCCGTTGAAGCGAGCGCTCCGACAAGTTTTGCTCCGGCAAGCTTGCCGGGAACGTCAAGCTCGGCCGAGCCGCAGTTCTCGCCGTGAAGCGGATGTTCCCACAGCAGCAGATGTGCCTTTAGTACTTGTTGTCGAGCCGCAAGCTCCAAAGATGGGCACAGCAGATTGTCCGTTTCCTTGACAGGAGAACTTCCGAAGAGCAAGAAGAAGCGGAAAGAGTAGCCCGGCGATCAAGTCTGTATCAGTTTGTCGACAACACACTGCATGTAAGAAGACTCAACGGTGTGAAATTGAAGTGTATTCACCGGAAGACGGACAAAAGCTGTTGGCGAGAGATACATGGAGGCATATGTGGTCACCACATTGGCGCAAGAGAACTTGCCGCAAAGCGTTCCGCAAGGTTTCTTTTGGCCGACAGCCCTCCGGATGCAATCGCACAAGTAACCAAGTGTGAAGCGTGCGGTTCCATTCCAAGCGAGATACACCAGCCAGCTCAAGCTCTCCAGACGATCCCTTTATCCTCGCCATTTTCGATGCTGGGGCTCGACATCCTCGGCCCCTTTCCCGAGCTGTCGGGGCTTTGAGTACTTATGCGTTGCAATCGACAAGTTCACAAAGTGGCCGAAGTGGAAGCAGTGAGAAAGGTGACAACACGATCAACAATCAAGTTCTTGGTCGATTGTTTGCCGTTTGGGATCCCTAACAAGATCATCACCGACAACGGCACGCAATTCACGAGCCGCACCTTCATGCGATCGTCCAAGATCTTGGCGCCAAGGTGCCGCTTCGCTTCATTGCTCATCCGAGAAGTAACGGTCAAGCGGAGAGGGCGAATGCTGAAGTGCTGCGCGGGCTCAAGACCAAGACTTTCGACAGGCTGTACAAGTGCGGAAAGAACTGGATTGAGGAGCTGCTGGTGGTTCTTTGGTCGATCAGGACGACGCCAAATCGAGCCACTGGCCAAACACCTTTCGCTCTAGTCTATGGAGCAGAGGTAGTTCTCCCCACGGAACTCGTATACGGGTCACCTCGAGTGCTCGCTTATGATGAGCTTGAGCAAGAGCAGTTGCGACAAGATGACGCGCTGCTCCTTGAGGAGGACCGTCTTCAGGCCGTTGTACGAGCTGCTCGATACCAGCAAGCTTTGCGCCGCTACCATAGCCGCAAAGTTAATGCCAGAAGTCTCGAGGAAGGCGACCTTGTTCTTCGGCGTGTTCAGTCCGCCAAGAATTCCAACAAGTTGACGCCGAAGTGGGAAGGCCCTTACCGGGTGAAACGAGTCACTAGGCCTGGCGCTGTCCGCCTTGAGACCGAAGATGGCATTCCGGTGAGCAACTCCTGGAACATTGAGCATCTTCGTAAGTTTTACCCGTATGGTAGCGGTTGCGGAACCTGTTCCGCAACCACCTTTAACACAAGTCTTGCCGATGTTGCATGTAATCCTTTGTACGAAGCCGGGCGCAGACCCCGTGCATAAGTAAAGCTCATGTGCTCCGCACATCTTGTCAATTTCATGCTTTCTACTTCTTTTCTTTTGCATGCGTTATCTGACACTTTGTGCAGCGCCTACCCCCGGTAAGCAATAACGAGCCATAAGGCTCCATATCTTTATTTTCTCTTCTTTCTCTTTCTCAAAGAAAGGAAGGTTCCCTCGCCCACAAGTTTGCCGGGGGGAAAGGAGAGGATAATGGTGTGGACCAAGCGTCGCTCGAGGAAGTTTAAGCCTTCCGGAAGCAAACGACAGAAAATCTAAGTTGCTAAAGCTCGAGCAATCAGTTTTAAATTTTTAAGTTATCTTCCTTGAACGACCGTGCTTTGTATGGAAAACCAGTGCGCGGAGGAACCAACTCGTAGCTAGTTGCGCCCTTACTTTTTTTCGAGTCCGCTCAACAACTTAAGTGAGCTGCGACTAGTTGCGACAAGGTTTCTTGTCGGTAGTGGCACCGCCAGTAGGCGGCTGATGTCCCACACTCAGCGCTCGCGGCTAAGGTGCCTGCGCCGACAAGTTCCCTAAAAGCGTAGGGCAAAAACATGCAAAGGAAGGAATCAAGTAAAGGAAATAACATAGCAATCGCTACCCGGAATAGAGTCATATTACAAGATAGCTTGTCGCAGCTCTAACAGATTGTTCTCATAACATGACCAACAGCGACAAGGAAAAGAGAAAACGGGCGGCCTAATCTACGCGATCGCCCTCAACCCTCTTGATCCCGCTCACCTTGTCCACAATGGGTGCGACAAGGGTCTTGAGCGCTTCCAGATCTGCATCCGGCGGCAAGGTCCTGAGGACGTTGGTGAGGTTGAGGCCTGGGTTGCGGAAGGCCACCTTCACCAGCACCTTTTGAAGAGCTCCCGCGCAGATCTGGCGCGACTCGTCGGCCAGCTGCTTTGGGATCTTCTCCCGGAGTCGCTGGAGGGCCGTCGCCACGCCTTTGAAGAACAAGCTGAGCTTGGCGCTGGGTTGGAGGTGCTCATCGGAGGAATACCGAGATCATCCATCCCAGTGCGCCCGGCTCCTGTCGATGGCTGCGGCAACATCCACGAGACCCTCGGTCCAAAGCTCCACATTCTCCCTAAAAAGTGTTACAGGCGGCGGCAAGATCGCCAAAGCCAGCGCCTCTTCGGCCTTGATGTTCTCCTCCAAGGCCACCTCCCGCTCCCTGGCGCCGTCCAGCGTCTTGGTCAAAGTAGTCAGCTTCAACTCAAGATCTGCGTTGGAGTCCTTGGCGGCGCTAAGCTCCTTGCTCCTCTCGGCGAGACGACCCTGCAGCTCGCCAAGGGTGTATGCGTCCTTCTCGCGCTCACGCTTGAGCACAGCAAGCTCCTCGCCGCTCACCTTGAGATCGGCCTCCAGCTGCGCCACCTTCGTCTCCAGCTCCTTCTTGGCGGCCTCGGCAGTTGCGGTAGCATCCTCTGCTTCCTTGAGAGCCCCGCCGAATGTTTGCTCATGCGAAAAAGATCCTCCTCGTGGCTGTCAAGGTTAACCTTCCGCTGCGCCAATTCGCCTTCTGCGCGAGCAGCTTCTCGGCAGCAAGCCGTTGTTGCTCTTCAACTTCAGCCTTCTCGAGGAGGAAGGCTTTACGCTCCTCGGCGAAGTTGCTCCGGCTCCTCTGCCGGGACCGGAGAGCTTCTGGTTGAGGCCGGAGCTCCTCCGCGCTTCTCGATGTCCTCTCCGCCCTCGCGACAAGCGCTTCTCGGGATACCAGCTTGGCTTCGTCGGGCGCGGTAGAGCGACAACAGCTTCGCAGCAGCTGCTCCTCCTCGGGCTCGCCCGCTGCTTTGTCCGTAGCGCGTCGACCAGCGTCGGCCAGCGGAGGCGAGCAACTCTTCATCAAAGGTCTCTCCTTGATCGGCGCCACAGGCTCGGCGCCCGGGGAGCTTGATGAAGACGCCATCGCCGCCTTCAAATAGGCGCCAGGTGGGCTCTTGAACTGGCCTGCTGCAGCAGCGGCGGAGGGATCGGCGGTCGGCGTGGCGCTGGCGCTCCTGCGACCTCGGGGCCGTCGGTCGCGATCGCCGGACCCCTCGCCCGGCTTCTGCGGCGGCAGATTTAGCGGCCTCTCCGCCGGCGGGATCATCAGCGCCGGCTCCTTCTTGATGACAATGGCGTCGTCGGTATTGCTGCTGCTGCGTCCTCCTCGCCGGCGACCTCGGTTTCCATCGGCTCCGTGGCAGATGGACTGACGACCGGAAAAGGAAGAAAAGTCAAGCAAATATTCAAAAGAATATCGAAGAAGAAGAACCCAAGGGAAGTTTTCAAGCAAGAGGATTACCTGTACTAGGATCTCGGTCATGGTCTCCGCCACGGGGTCATTGGTCTTGTCCTTGCCGGAGAACTGTCCCTTGCGGAGACTTCTCCTTGCCGGAGAATTCTCCTTGCCGGGGAATCCTCCCTTGGCGGTGTAGTTGAAGCAGATGGCATGTCGGGAGCGGCTTCCGGGCACTCCTGGTGAGACTGCTCTGCTCCTACACAAACCAATAGTCAGATGTCAGCAAAGAAAGAGCACCCATGCTCCTACACAAATCAGGAAGTAAACCATATACTTACGCTGGGGGCTGCGCTGGGGGCTGCTTTGGGGAATAGTTGCCGGGTCCGGCAAGGTGGTCTCGGACACATCCCCTGCTGCCGCGGTGGGTTCGTCTTCGATGACAATCACCGGGACCTTGGCTCTCTTCGCCGCTCTCTGGGCCAGAGTCCTGAAAAGGAATGGGTTCGAAGTAAAGCAAATCAGATACAAGACAAAACAGCAAGAATTGAAGAACTACAAGTACAGCAAAGAATCTTACTCTTCCTCCTCCTCGTCGGAGCTCAGCGCGGAGAGGTCGAAGTCTGGCCCACCTTCTGCGCGACAAGACGGAGGAGTAGGTTCCCTTGGCCGCTTGGCGGGAGCAGAAGCGGTGGTCCGGGAGGGCCCCGATCCAGTTGCCGCAGCGGCGTGAGGTGCTCCAGCGGCAACAAAGATGCTTGCCACGGTGGAAGCGCGTCGCGCGCGGCGGCTGTTGACCGTCTGCCGCCCGCTCGTCCCGGCCTTGCGGAGATGCCTTCTTGGTGGAGCTGGGGCTCCGCTTGCGGCAAGCTGTCCGAAGGCGAAAGAGGAGGAGTCGATCTTCAGCGAGTCGCTCGCGCCCTCGGCGGGCTCGCTCGGCCGAGCTTCAGCTGGACAAGCTCTTCCTCGCCGGCAAGCTCCTCTCGCTCGGCAAGGCTTGCCGCCTCTGCTGCCTCTGCCTCCTCCACGGTGAATCCAACTTCGCCGCAGCGGCGCTGCCGCCGCCTCTTCCAGCCCTAGTGGCGTCGCTGCATCTTCGCGCCGGTGGTGTCGTGAGTAAGGCTCTTACATTCATCGGAGCGGACCGGCATTTCTACCAAGCCATCAAGGAACTCCGCTGCGCCGTCGTCGCAGGCTCTTGCCAAGTTGGGACAATTCCATGCGAATCGCTGGCGGCATCATTACACGGATGCGGTCGGCGAGGAGTTGTTGCACAGCGAATGACACCCTCGGCAACCTGAACACCGGGATGATCAGGATCGTGCTTGAACAGTTCCAAGAGCATCGCGTCCGGTTCAGGACAGTGAAGTTGAAGTTGAGGCCCGGCGCAGCCTCATGATATCTGCCGCGTACGGAACTCCCAGCGGGTCTCCTCCTCTCCTGCAGAAGCGTCTGGCGGCGAAGAAAGTCTATGCCAGCGGCGCCTCGGTGAGCCCGGCAAGCCCGAGGCGTAGGATCCGGTGACGGCAATCTTCAGCCTATCGTCTTCCGGGCCCACGTGGCTCCAATCGTTGCCAGCGCACCATCGGGGCTTGGCGCTGGGCGGTAAATGGCTGCGGTTCTCCTCGACAATCCAGCACCGATCTGCTCTCCACTCATCCCACTTGCTGCGGAGCTCTCCCTCGAGATAAGCTTCCTTCTTGCGGTTCTCGAGATCCAGCGATTCCGCGGATAAAGGCTCTCCTCTCTCAACTCGGGGCATAAAGAAGTGGTGAAAAGAGCTACATTTGGATAGACTCCGACAAAGTTTTCGCAGAGATGTGCGAAAACTGCCATGGTCGAAACGGCATTGGGGGTGAAGTCAAGGAGGCGGAACCCGTAGGTGTTCATAATGTCACGAAAAACTTCAGAGAAAGCGGCGAGCCCGCAGAGAAGAACAAAGCAAAGAAAGGATATCCATTGGAGCCAGTTCGAGCGGCAGTGGGAGTACCTTCGTCGCGGATGCGCTCGCGTCTCCGTCGACGAAGAGGTAGTAATACTCACTCGGATCCTTCATGGAGAGCTGAGGGGAAGGTTGCCGCTCCTTCGCGCGCCCTGAGCCGCTGCGCCTCGGCCGACTTCACAACCTTCCGGCTTTGGAGCCATGGCGGAGGTGGTGAGAAGATCGGCGGCGTTGGTGGTGCCGGTGGCGATGGGGCGGGCGCTGCTCTTTTTCAGCTTTGGGAAGAAGGGGAGCGGCGGAGGTTTTGAGATTGGAATAGCAACGGCGAGATGGGCGGACTGTCCTGTTTCCCGCTTATAAAGAGGAGGGGCAGATGTTCCGTCTTTCGAATAAAGAAACCACCCACGATCTCTCCCACGACGCCGCATTCGACGCGTGCCGTTCGTGGAGGGTGGTGGATCCAGAGTGAGATCTGGCATAACCCGGGCCGCGTGCCGTGCCTGTTTTGGGCCTGGCCCAACAGCGCTTCGGCACCGTGTGTGGCCCAGCCGAGGGCTCTGCCGGTGTACTAGAGTAGGGGTACCCTAGTATCCCTAACTTGTGCCTGACGATTGCAGCACCAGCAGCAAGACTTGCCGGGTGACCACCAAGGTCCTCCGTGGTTCCTTTGGAGCCATTCAAGAACAAAGTATTCAAGCCAAGGAGACAAGGCCCCGGCAAGAGGAGCTTGCCGGGAAGGCCCCGGTCCTCCGTGGTTCCTTTGGAGCCATTCAAGAACAAAGTATTCAAGCCAAGGAGACAAGGCCCGGCAAGAGGAGCTTGCGGGAAGGCCAACCAAGGCATCTCAAGGAACTTGCGCGACGCGCCACGCATCCCGGCGAGGCCGGTGGCGACAAGCTTCCGGATGCGACAAGACAACGACCGCGGCAAAGCGCTTGCCGCGACAAACTACCACTCAGTGCCGCGCTCCAAAGACATCCACCAACGTGTCGCCAGGACCTATCCGGCGCGCGCGTGGCAAGAAACTATCTGCGGCCAGCGGTGCGCGATGGCAAGCAACAACGACAAGATTGCCATCGTGGCAGCGGTGGCGTCCTGCGGTCCCTTTTGCCTTTGTTTGGGCGGCGTGACGGGCATTTAATGCCTTTGTCCCCTGCCGTCGGGGTTAGGTATGATACCTTGTGCAGTAGTTGCACCAACCGCAATTCCTTTTCCATTTTACCCTTGTCTATGTTGCCACCTGTCGGAGACCCCTTTAGCATATAAAAGGAGGCCCATGCGCAACGTAGAGGGGGTTCGGAAGGCAGAAAAACACTCACGCTCGGCCTCGTTGGCAGCTAGTGTGTACTGTAGCACTCAGCGCTCGAGCAAGAACTCAATACACTCGGACATGCAGCGGTAGGAGTGTTATCTCTCGGAGAGCTCGAAGCTGGGTAACTGCTCGTGTGCCGCCTCGATCCGCTCTTCGTGCGATCTCCGCCCCCCGCCGAACCGAAAGGGGCTCGGTCCGCCGGTCCCATAGGTGTTCGTAGATCAGCTTCCCCGACACTCATGAATTTCAGATGAGTTTGGGATTTACTAGAATTTGAAAACCAGGTATCTCAATGTTTGCGGCCGAGTGACAGTGGCATGGTGTTTGAAATTCATTCCCATTTCTTGCATGGGACCTAAGCATGCAACCAAGGAGATATATTTGATTTTTCAATAAGTTTATATGCACTAGAGCATGTGCATGTAGTTAAAATTTGAATTATGCGCATAAAATGCCTGGAAAACCCAGTTAATGTATAAAAATGTACAAACGAACCCTGAATAATTCCAATTTTTTCGACGACACACCTATAGTTGCATGTTCACTGCAGATAAAAGTTCTAACAATTCAAACACCATCCTTTGTAGCTATGACCCCATTACGTAATTCAAATGATCAAGACGACAAATCAAGTAGATCGCACACAGTTTATTATCACCAACCGTGTGAGATGCAGCACAAAATATCTTGGAGCGTCGTCTGAATAAGGGACCGTGTCTGATGACACTTTGGCGCCAATTTTTTGGCTGAAGCGATTCAAATTTTCGCTTCATGAAATATCTACCTCCGCCCCTCCCCTTACCAAAAGCCACATTTCCCCTCTTTCCGCCTTCCTTTCCAAGTTGAAACCTTCACTCCTTGCTTGCAGCGCTGCCGCCTCCTCGCCGGCGACCCTCCTTCACGCTCCTCGGCCTCGCCTATCCAGGCAGGTAATCCACACCCGACCCCCATCCTCGTCCTCTTTCCACATCCCACATGCCCCTACCGCCAACGCGAGCGCGACACCTTCCACCCAAATCACTGACCCCTCCACCAAATAAGCGCCGACCTAAGACATGGTGCACGCAGTATAGCCAGGACCTCAAGCAGCATTTGGCAGCGGAGAAGCAAATCGCAGCCGCACGCACAGATGAGGTCGTGATGGCTGCCATTCGTGCCGACCCCCAGATCTTGGAGGAGCACCTCACCATCGAGGACACCATTGACGCCTCTCGCGCTGATACCGCGACGCATTTGGCTGCTTTAAACGACAGTTCGTGGCGTTTTCTCGAGGCCATCGTTTGCTAGCTACTGCCTTTCCTTAACAAATTCTAGTGAATTGTGCTATCTACTTTTACCGTGCAATCTTCTGCTATAGTGTATATGTTCTATATGTCGTGCAATGTGGTGTTCAATTAACTTCTTGGTTAAATTCTGCAAATGTGATGTTCAATTCTTCAGGGTGCAATATTTCCAAGTTGTTAAGCATGCTTGGTTTGGTTAACTGTCTGATCTTCTATTAGGAGTATGTTATATTGTGCAATGTGGTGCTCAGTTAACGTTTGGTTCATTTGTTGTGGTGTTTAGTTAACTGCTTGGTTCAATTCTGCAATGCGATGTTCAATTGTTGTGGCTGCATTCTCTTATTGTATACCATGTGAGGAATAAATCGAATTTGGCTGTACTAAATACATGAGAAACAAATACAATTGCCATATTTCCAAGTTGTTAAGCATGCTTGGCTTGGTTAACTGTCTGATCTACTATTAGGAGTATGTTATATTGCAATGTGGTGCTCAGTTAACGTTTGGTTCATTTGTTGTTGTGTTTAGTTAACTGCTTGGTTCAATTCTCCAATGCGATCTTCAATTGTTGTGGCTGCATTCTGTTATTATATACCATGTGAGGAATAAATCGAATTTGGCTGCACTTAATACATGAGAAACATATACAAGTGATATATTTCCTAGTTCTTAATCTTGCTTGGTTTGGATAAATAGGTTTTCCATGTGGCTTCAATTAATCTGGTGAATCTGCAATGTGCTTATTTATCGTCAACATATTTTACTGATAGCATGTGAACCCTTACTTAACCTGATGACTAACTACCTTATATGTGTTGCAGGGAAACAACGGGAAGCACTGAGGTTTGCAATCGAGGTTAGCACGTTCATGGTACGCTGTCTAATTGCACATTTATTGTGCAATTGCAGGAACCATTCTAATATTTAGGTTTTTAACAATTTGGTCTTGCACATGTAGGTCCTACTGTCAAAGGTTTTGACCCACTATTCGACCCTTTTTGCATATGGGGAAATGAGCTGTCCATGAATATCAGTCAAGTCAAGAAACTTAGAAAGATTGTTAGGATAAACAAATTAGCGAAAAAACAACAAGATCTTTGTCTTCACAATGAAGAAGACATCGGTTCACTATAGGATGGTACTAACTATTATACCTTGCCTTTTTTATTCCTTTGCCCCATTTCCAATATAGAGAAGATATTTATGCACATCCTCGTTTTCAGGCCTTTCCAAAGGAGTTCACTGATGATTACCTCTCAAACCACCTGTATGGTCAGGAGGTGAGGAAGGTATTCATACAACACACACGGTTCAATATTGAAGTGTTCCTGAAGAGGACGAAGGATGGACAGTCAATCATCCACAGGCACTGGCCTAAAGTTAAAAAGACCTTCAACATCAATGAAGGCTCAATATACGCCTTCTTCTTCAGTAGTTTTCCAGATGAGATACGTCTGTCTATGTATCGTCTATGATGCTAATTTTGAAAGGTTATAGATGTTGCATGTGAAACTTGGTCCTGGTGTAGTTGTGTAATGGGGTAGCTGAGTGTTGAAGCTATATGATGTTGTACTCTGATGTATTTCAATTATGAAAATGAAATATATAGTGGGCTTAATATGAAATGTCAATTAGATTAATAAATGGATTATGAATAATCGGATAATTAGCCTGCTAGTGGAGAATTAGCCTGATAATTGGGTTTTGCTATTGCAAACGGTTGTTGAAAAAATACCGTGGGCGATGACCTCAGGCAACGCACACAGTTTCTAGGAATAAACCGTGTTAGCTCAATGAACAATCACACACGAATTTCTCTTGAAAACTGTTTGCGTTAGGCCACCTTGCGCAAACGTTTTCCACATGAAAACCGTGTGTGATGGACAACCTTTGCCACACAGTTTCTTCCATGAACCGTGTGTGATATATTAAATAACCCAAGCGATTTTACGGGAAAAATTGTGTGTGATGTACGTGTGAATGGAAACGTTTTCCTTGGAGCGACTGTGTGGGATGTACATACGAACGAAACAGTTTAGCGGGGACTGACTGTGTGGGATGTACTTGCGACCAGAAACAATTTCATCGTATAATTGTATTTTTAGCTTTATTATACGTATTTCTGTATTTAAGCGCTCACCGGTCGCACACAACCTCATTTTGCCGAACGGCGTGCCAGTAGGGCATATCCCGGACGGTTTCTGGGTTGTGTGGGAAGGACCCCCCCTATCACCCACACTCACTTGGTGACGGTTCCAAATGTCGTCGCGGAAAGGGGTTAAAAACCGTTTGGCTAGGAGCTCGCTATACTAGTGTTAGTCAGGCATTTTTTGGAAACAAACGTGAAGTTAGTGTATGCAGCACTGCATTTATATGTATATGTGAACTGCACTATATGTATGTGTGAACTGCATTGTCGTTTTATCCAGATTTGTATGCATATGGGTGAACTCCATTACATTGATATGAGAACTTCATTATTTTTTATTTAGCTTGTGAATGCAGTACTGCATTTATATGTACAAGTGTACTGCATTTTTTCCTTTTGCGCACTTCTTAATGACCATAGTTAAACTTGATTTTGATGCGGTGTCTAGTTTTTATGCTGGGGCGCCTGGGTTCGAGGAGGTTACTCACTTGATTGACCAATATTTCGTAGAGGGTGACGTTGGTGTGAGTTTTGACCAGAGCCTTAGGCGCCCAGTCTTGTCTGAACACAATCACAATGTGTTGATGGTACAGAGGAAGTTACACAAGAGTGGATGGTCGCAGATCAAGTCCGTGCATATTAATTGAAGCAACGCAATAAAAAGTTGAGGTTTAAAAGGGACTCAAAGGAGTATGCGGAGAAATAGAAGTAGAGGAGGGCTACAGATGGTGCCAAGAGTTCCAAATTTGGTAAAGTCAAGCAGCCTGCTCTGCAGAAGAAGAGACAGAGTTCTGTTGCTGAGGAAGGTGGTACTCCTCGGCCGAGTCCTCGTGTTGCTTGCATGAACAGGAACCTTGGTAAGATAACTGCTGAAGCTGGTGCAGAGGATCCTCAGCGGAAGCGACCACTTGTTAGTGAAGGGCCCAACTCTAATGATGATGAATTTGTGCTTGCTGATTTTGTGAGGGATGTTCAGGCTAGTAGATGGAAAGATTGTGGTCCATCTAAGCGTCAACCTAAGCGGCCCCGTGATGATGGCAATGAAGATGCGGATGCTAACTCTGTTGGGGAGGCAGATGTTGTTCCAAAGGTTTGTTGAATTGGACTGCATTTGTTTCTTTCATTGTCACTCTACTACATGTTTTGTCTCTTTTTTGGCTACACTTCCAATTGAAGATGACAGTGAGGGAGATGATGCTCGACTTAACAAGACCTACGTTTGTGACTCACCATCGTGTGTAAAGCTGCTGCTTTATTGGAAGAAGCACACTGTAATCGTGTTCGAGATGCTGGCTCTGGTGCCGTATTTGACTTGACAGTAAAGAAAGATGTGTTGCACATTCTTATGTGCTATTTGATGGAAGTGCCCCAGGTGTCGGAGTTCTAGGAACCGGGTTACCCAGAATTGCCTGCCTGCGGCCCATTGCGTGGCTCCATCAACGGCCTGGTATGGCCCATCTTCAGCATCAACAACTCAAGACCCTCGCGAGGCAAACGACGCCAAGACCTCTGGAGGGAGCGGCCTCCTTAGGTTGGTACCTGACGAGCGGAGATTCCTATGCAGATGCCCACCTCGTGAGGTTAAGGTGATGCAAGACATGACGACCAAGGCCAGGCGGGCGTCAGCGGGCACAGTACAACAGGTTTCCTCTTCGGTGCTAATGTAACGCCCGGGATTCGATGCGCCAGGTGTCTGCCAGTTATTCGCTGTCATTGCCATGTCATGTGCTTGCGTGTCTCTCTTTTCCATGTCATCATCTGCATTTCATATCATGTCATCATGTGCATTTCATTTTGCATACGTGTTCGTCTCATGCATCCGAGCATTTTCCCCGTTGTCCGTTTTGCAATCCGGCACTCCTATGTCTCCCGGCGCTCCCTTTTACCTCTTTTCATGTGCGGGTGTTAAACTTTCTTGGAATGGCCCGAGGTTTGTCAAGCGGCCTTGGTATAGCACCGGTAGACCGCCTATCAAGTTTCGTGCCATTTGGAGGTCGTTTGATACTCCAACGGTTAACCGGGTAACCGTAAAAGCCTCCTTCTCCGTGCAGCCCAACACCCCTTCTAAAGTGGCCCAAAACCCAGCAAACTCCCCTCCATGCTCTCGGTCGTTCGATCACGATCGTGTGGCTAAAAACCGCACCTCATTTGGACTCTCCTAGCTCCCTCTACCTATAAATATGTGTCCCTCCCCGTCCAAATCGCAGACGAAACCCTAGAAATTCCCCTCGCGCCGCCGGACGTTTCTTCCCCCGCACCGGACATGTCCGCCCCGTCCACGCCGCCGCTCCGCACCAGTCCCTGCGCGACACCTGTCCCCGCGCCCGCCCGTCCCTGTGGCCAGCGTGGCCAGATCCGGCCCATGGGGCCCATCTCCCCGCCGCCCGACCGCTCGCCGCCAGCCAGCATCCCGCGCCGCCCGCCGCCATCGCGCTGCCGGCGATCGCCGCCTCGCCGGCGCCTCCGCCGCCCGCCGCGCCTCCTCGCCGCTTGCCGGTGTGCTGCCATGGCGCCGCCCCGACCAGCCACGCCCGCCCGCCGGCCCCGCCCCTCGCCGGAACCCTCGCGGTCCTCCTCCGGTGAAGCTCCGGCCGCCTTCCCCGTCGTCTTCTCCGGCGAGCCGCCGCCTGCTTCGGGAAGCGTGCCCGATCCAGATCCGGTCAAACGAGGTTGACCCCCGAAATTCCCCTAAGTCCCCGATATTTTTTGTATTATGTTGCCATATTCATCGCGTCGTATCTCTGCATCCGTAGCTCCGTTTTGGGCGTGTAATATGTCAAATTGTTCGCCTCGACGAGTAAATCATTTCATCTCATTGCATCATTTTCATTTGAGCTCATCTTGATGCCCGAAATGCTGTTAGAAGAGGGCTATGTGATGTTAGTTTCAGATTCTTATCAGAACATGCACTTTTGTCATTTTTTCCATGATTGATGTGTGCACCCTATGAACTTGATTCCTACATGTGTTTTGTAATATGACATGCCATCTTTACAGGGGTGTATGCCATGTATTTTTTTGATCTATGTGGTGACTAGCACAAGCATGCAAACTAGGCTTCATGATGTTGCTGATTTCAGCCCCTGTTCTGCTAATATTTTTATGCCATGTAAACTTGATGCTATCGAGAGATCCATGCATATTTTGAGATACTTCAGTAAGGATGTTTTTAACCTATGGTTATTCTCTATCCATCCATGCCCTTGTTTGCAATTATGGAGTGACATAGCTTGAGTCAATCGAGCTCTACTTTTGCTATAAAATGTTTCCTGGCAGGTTGTTTACATGTTATTCAATTTTGCCAAGGTTGTTGTAGTTGATCCGTGTATGATATGATGTTGTTCTTGCCATGTATATCTTCTATGCCATGTCTTCTTACTGTGAGTTGCCTTGCCATGCCATGTATTGCTCTGTGGTGAGTGGTTCAAGCTCACCAACATGCCTACTTATTGTTGTTCCTGCCATGTTTAAATCTGTAATATAACTTGCCATGTTTACATGGGTGCCATCATATTTTCTGATCCTTTTTGGCTTATGGTCAGTAAGGGACTTTTGTTATATGCATTTAGTAGTATCATGCCATGCCTTTGTTTGCCATGATAAGTTCCTGTAACATTTTATTTGATAGCCCTAAACATTGCAACCTGATGTTATTTCTGCAAAGTCTGAAACTGTTATTATTTGCAATCTTGCCATGTCCTTTTGAGCATGTTCTAGCCATTTCTGGATTTAGCTCAGTGTTCATGTTTTGTTGTGCTTTACCTGTACTTCATGTCCATGCCTTTTGTTATCATGTTAAGATGCTGTAGCATGTTGTTTTGATGCTTGCAATATGCCTACTTGCTGTTATGGACAGATTGTTGTTATGCCTTGTATAGAGTATGTGTTGCACCGTTGCTCCGTTTTGAGTGTGCTCTATATGATACTTGCTTGATTTTGCATGTAGCTTCATATTATCATGTTGCATCCTTGGTTTGAGGTGTTTGCTTGATGTTTGTATGCATTTTGCATCAATGCCATGCTTATCTTGTTTTGCTCATATCTTCTAGGCCGTAGCTCCGAATTAAATGAACTTTATATGTAACTTGACTAGAATCTCGTGTAGATCATCTTGGTGCATTTTAACTTTCTGTTTAACAACTTGAACATAAGGTTTAATCAGACCTGGACCAATTTCGAAATTTGCATATGAGGACTTACCGGAATTGTTCTATGTTGTCCCCGGCCTCATTTAAACTTGTTTTGATGTGTTTCTCTTGTTTGCATCATCTCTTGCCATGAGTAGCTTCATGTAGCTTGTCATGCATCATGCTTGATTGTGCATCATGCCTTCTTCATGTGTGGTGTGTTTACCATGTTGTGTGCTTCTTCTCGATAGTTCCCGTTTTGTTGCGATCGTGAGGATTCGTTCGTCTACGCTTGGTTCGGCTTCATCCGTTCGTCTTCTTCATGGACTCGTTCTTCTTCCTTGCGGAATTTCAGGCAAGATGACCGCTACCCTGGATCTCACTACTATCATTGCTATGCTAGTTGTTTCGTTCTATCGCTATGCTGTGCTACCTATCACTTGTTCATCAAGCCTCCCAATTTGCCATGTCAGCCTCTAACCTTTAGCACCCTTCCTAGCAAACCATTGTTTGGCTATGTTACCGCTTTGCTCAGCCCCTCTTATAGCGTTGTTAGTTGCAGGTGAAGATGAAGTTTGTTCCTTGTTGGAACATGGAGATGCTGTTCCTTGTTGGAACATGTTTACTTGTTGGGATATCACAATATATCTTATTTAATTAATGCATCTATATACTTGGTAAAGGGTGGAAGGCTCGGCCTTATGCCTGTGTTTTGTTCCACTCTTGCCGCCCTAGTTTCCGTCATATCGGTATTATGTTCCCGGATTTTGCGTCCCTAACGCGGTCGGGTGATTTATGGGACCCCTTGACGATTCGCTTTGAATAAGACTTTTCCAAAGAAGGCCCAACATTGGTTTTACATTTGCCTCACCTAGCCTTTTTTCCCTTGGGAATCGCGCATCCCGAGGGTCATCATTATTTACCCCCCGGGCCGATGCTTGTCTAGCGTTGGTCCAAACTAGAGCACCGTATGGGACCATCCCTTGGCAACTTGGGTTACGCCGGTACTGACGCTTAGCTTATCCGGTCGTGGCCTGAGACGAGATACACGCGGCTACTATCAGGATGTCGGCACGCCGGGAGGTCTTGCTGGTCTTGTTTTATTACTGTCGAAATGTCTTGTAGCCGGGATTCCGAGACTGATCGGGTCTTCCCGGGGAGAAGGAATATCCTTCGTTGATCGCGAGAGCTTATCATGGGCTAAGTTGGGACACCCCTGCAGGGTATAAACTTTCGAGAGCCGTGCCCGTGGTTATGTGGCAGATGGGAATTTGTTAATATCCGGTTGTAGTAAACTTGAAGCAAACTCTTCTAAAATACACCAACCGTGTGTGTAACCGTGAGTGTCTCTTTTCGGGGTTGATCGAGAGGAGAACACGGTTTCTGGGTTATGTCTGACGTAAGTAGGAGTTCAGGATCACTTCTTGATCATTACTAGTTGACGATCGTTCCTTTGTTTCTCTTCTCGCTCTCATTTGCGTATGTTAGCCACCATATATGCTTAGCCGCTGCTGCAACCTCACCACTTTACCTCTTCCTTACCCATTAAGCTTTGCTAGTCTTGATACCCATGGTAATGGGATTGCTGAGTCCTCGTGGCTCACAGATTACTACACCACCAGTTGCAGGTACATGTTTGCGATGATCATGACGTGAGAGCGATGTTTGCTTGTGTTGGAGTTCTTCTTCGATCAGGGGATAGGTTCCAGGTCGGCAGCCTGGGCTAGCAGGGTGGATATTGTTTGAGTTTCTGTTTATGTTTCATCCGTAGTCGGATGTTGATCTTGTATATGATGTTGTTGTATTCATGTGACATTGTATGTTTTGGATGTATTCCCACTATTATGTAATGTTTATGTAATGATATCCACCTTGCAGAAGCGTTCCAATATGCGGGTCTATCCTTGGTGGGACCGTCGAGTTCCTTTTGGATAGGGTCGCATATTGGGCGTGACAGCTAAAGAGGCAAGCGCAGGCACGGATCCCCGAGGAATCAGCCAAAGGATTCCATTTCTGTGCTACAAGACCAAGACCGCTAGGACGGAGGTCATTGCCGAGCCCACCACGGCGTCACAGCCAGAAGCTTTGCAGGCGAAGACCACCTTTCGTCAGGATAAGATGTACTATTTGTCTCCCTTCAAACTTGGCCATTGTGGGATCCCTACCCGCCTTCATTTTGGGGGAAGAGGACTAGGGCCACTAGAATATAGCTTAGCCACCACCATAGAAGGGTACGGATCGATCAGACCATCTAAACCCTCACCAGCTCACTCCCACACAAGAACACACCTCCTGAGGTTGTTCTTCCTCTGTACTAGTTCATCCTCAGCCCACCTCGAGGCTAATCCACCACAAAGTAGGAGTAGGGTATTACACCGCAAGGTGGCCCGAATGTGGGTAAACTGTCTTGTACCTTTCCTTTACCGTTCATCGAGCTAGGCGTGAGATCAACGAGTTGGCAGACTGGGGAGATTGAGTTCTTCGCACGCACCCCAGAGTTCGAATCTTTCCCGGGTCTGCGGAGCCCTGAATCCGACACCAGGCCTGTAGTTCATTTGGGCAAGGTCGCTGCCATGGTTGAGAACATGGATTATGCGGCTATGGCGTAGATGGAAATTTGTCAGATTGTTGTTGATGAGCTTCAGGTAGCTGTTGTGAAGTGGTAGACAGAAGGTAGAAAGCAGCATTTTGCAGAGAGTTGTGCCATTGTCCCCCTGATTATGTATCTTGATTGCTCGAAGCTTTGCAAAATTTCAGTTATGCACACGTTGACACCACGTGCGTCATTCCTGACGAACAAGGACCTGTTGAAGTTATACAATGAGGATATGGTTGTCAAGGGAAAGATTTATCTGGAAACTTAGAAATTTGGAAGGCTGTCGGTTAGTGCATCAGAGTTTTTGTTTAAAACTTTTTTCCAGTCATTATAAATCTGAACTTTCTAGTATTCACACGTGTACTTCTTTCCCTTTTTATCTTTTTTGCAGTGGAAGGAATCGGGCGATATTGTGTACAACCGTCCTGCTACAGTGCTGTGTGGAAGCTCTGATGCGGGGCCTAGCAGTCATGCTAGGTTCTATGACCCTATCTGTAGCCAGCTTCATACATATGATGATGAGCTGCCGCCTGCTCGTGGTTTCACGGCTTGTCGAATGTTTGATAATAGAAACTCTTCTGAACAGACATTTGTTGGCAGCAAAAAACACAACGAGATCGATGAGCTTCTTCTGAAGGTTTTGAAGTTAACTGAAGATTTGCCAACCTTTGGTGACAGGTTGAGGACCATTACTGGATTTTTCCCTACTGGCTATGGCCCCCGTGAAGAAGATATTGTTGTTGCTCACAACTTTGATTGTGGTGTGGTTGAAAGCTTGAATATTACAGTGATGAATATTTGGTCTTCGTACACTCAGTTGAAACATTCACAGGAAGAAAAATGCACTCTGTATGAGAAGTATGTTGAGCACATTTTGGATGAAATTAACCGACAGGATGCTGGCGCCAGTGCTGATAATGTACGTTGTCCGTTTTGTCCTTTTTGAACCTCTTTTTGTGTATTATGTGGAACTGTCCATCACTCTTTGTTTTTGTCATAGGCTGGAGTGGAATCTGCTGGTGTTCATGCATCTAGTGATGATGTAATTGATCAGGTATAAGTACTTCTCCCATGCATGTTCTGCTATGTGCTTCTCTTCTCGAACTTGTACTTTTTTCTTTCCATTTCATTTTATTTTTTGTGTACATCGTTATTGTAAAATGTGTACTGCTTGTGCATAGTTGAAGTTTTTTTTCCTTTTTTGGTCGTTACCATCTTATTTCATTTTGGTTTGTTCTATGCCCGTAGACTGGAGTTGTTGCTTGTGATGTGCACAAGGATTCCTACGACGACTTTGAGAAGGATGTGGACTTGGCTGATGCGTCGTCCCCTCCGGATGTTGTAGTTGATAAGGTTTAGTGGAATTACTTTTTCTGTTAGTTGTTTGTAATCTATTTTTTGTTGTTATAAGCTAGACGTACGCTGTTCTGTTCACTCAGATGCATTCCTTTTACATATGTGAGCTGCATAGTTTTACATGTGTGAGATTCAGTCTTTGACATAAGTTAACTATAGTTCTTTTACATATGTTGGCTGCAGTCTTTTACATCAGTGAACTGCGTGTTGTTGTGTTAATTCTCCCGCTCATTTGTGTTATTGTGGCTTTTTAAAACTTTTTGCAGCATGGAGGTGAAAACGTAGAAGTTCGTCAATCAGTTGGTGTTGTTCATGTTGATGTGAACCAGGGGGATTGTGTTGTTGCTGGTGGTGACTGCGAATGCTTCAATATTAGTTGTTGTTGACAATGCAGAACCTTCTGGTAGCTCAGGTATCCCACCATGTTGTTGCCCCTAGTCGGCACAAAGATGTTGATATTGACATTGAAAAGCCGCTGGAGAATGTCGTTCCTACTGATAGTGTTGCTGGTTCTCCTGTTTGTCTAGCGTCCAACAATGTTCCTGATGTATTTAGAGTGGAGCCACATGTAGCTGAATTATCTGAGGATGTTGCGTTTGTCCATACCGTTGAAAATCCTGACAACGCTGATGTTGCTACGGTAGGGCAGTCTAGTGAGGCTGCGGTGGTTTCATTGCAACCTAGCCGAGAAATTTTTTTTGGTTAGCTCTGCAAAGCAACAACATGAAGACTCTGACACTGAAGGCAAGTGTTTTGTTTCGAACAGTGAAGTTGAAGTTTTTCTCATTCATTTCTTAATTACTATGGTAGTTACATTAGATGTTTAATGATAAGTTCTTTTGTTGGTGATTTTCAAAATAGTTGCTAGCTAGTTAGCACATTTGCTTATCTTACAATTGAACTTCATATTTTAGATAAGCGAACTTCATCTTTTATTTGTTCCTTATTTTTTTATTGCAAATGAGAACCTTCCTATTGTGACACCGTCGAGCATTGATCCAACTCTTCTCAAAAGATACAACGAGTTGTACACTGATGTTACCAGGGCTCGTAGGGACAAAAGGAAGAAGTATGGCTTTTTATAAATTGTTTTGTTAATATGTATTTTCTAATCGCGGTCTTTGCCCTTTTTCATTCTTGTTATTTTTGTAGTATCTTATGTTTCAGTTTTTCAAAAATATTCAGGGACATGATTGCTTTTAAAACTGAGTTGGCCGATATTTGTGTAAGCATCCAGAACTTTTTTGTTTGCTATTTGATTATCTTTTATGTTTTTGTGTGATGACCTGTTTGCTTCAACACTATTTCTTGTTTGGTTTTGTTTTGGCAGACAAGTATTTGGAATGGTGGTAGTGTAGGTAGGAGTGTGAAATTGATGTTCTCTTCAAAAGCTGAGGAACGTGTCGATAAAAAAGATATGGTGAGTAATGTTTTTATGTGTGCAAAACAATTTTTGTGTGTTGGTTTTATAGTGTTCGGTTTATTGTTCTTGTAATATTTTATTTATTTTTATTTCCAATAGGTCCTGTTTGCAACATTTGATCCGCCAGGGACAAGGGATGGTGTTGGCCATTATTGTATAGTTCCCTTGAATGTGAAGGATAGGCAGTTTTAATTTCTTGACTCACTCAATAAACCTGGCATCTCTAAAGCGAACAGGGTTTTTAGGAGGATGGTTAAAAAATTTCAAGCATGCATGGGGAGATGGTAGCTCAAGTTCTGATGAGCCGCTAAATCCTCCTAAACCTGATGGCTTTACGTTGAAACATGTGTTTGTCCCAGTTCAGCCAAACGGGTATGTTCCTTGTAGGCCCTCCCGCCCATACTCCACAACTGTTCTTTTTATATTTATGTGAAACTGATGTTTTTTTTTCTTTTTTGCAGACATGATTGTGGATTCTATATGTTTCAATTCTTGCAGACTTGGGATGGTGTTCGAGTTGCTTAGTTTGGGGCAGAGCACATTGGCTACACCAGAAAGGCCATGCTCTACAGCTGGGTCACATCGAAAAAGTGTTCCCTTGAGTTATTGTTGCTTTTAATATTTGCAGATAAATGTTAGTGAACTGCTTTATTTCCCTTATTTATTTTTCTCTACTGCATGCTTCCGCTTCTTAAGGTTTTTTATTAGTGTGCTAGTGAAATGTGTGTTTACTATTCTCCTCTGAATGCAGTGCCGCGGTAGAGTGTTCCTTTGAAATCTACAAAAACTGTCCTTTTGTATACTTTCGACAGCTGAACTTCGAACCCAAACTGCGGCATTTTCTTTACTTCTGATTGCATGATCAGAAATGAAGCGTTACGAATCAGAGAACTGAAAAATGTTGTTTCTTTTTGTAGTAATTTTAACAGTTTTTGATGGATTTTTTATTTACCTGATTTCCAACTGTCTCTACGTGCTCAATGGCCTTCCTGGTCTGAATGCACTTGTCCACCTGTTGAGCAAACACATGGAGATCATGCTTCTCTTTGACGAAGTTTTTATTCAATATACTATTCATGCTCTCGCTTCTCTACGTGGAAGTCATCCGAGCACAGAAAATTTCCTTGTAGTAAGCTGAGATCCACTCGTGCATGTCATCCCACAACGAATTCATCAATTCATCGCTTTGCAAGTTGTATTTCTGCATGAGGTCCTTCCATGCCCATTCAAATTCTGACGGCATTAGTGGGTGGTTCGGCACCGCAGTGAGTTCATCCTTGACTTTCTCGTGCGCCTTATACAGTAACGCGAGGTGGTCTTTGTACTTCTTCATGATGTGCCACCGACACAATTTATGCAATGTACCCGGGAGGCTAGTTTTTAATGCTGCCTTCATCGAAGAACATTGGTGTGAAAGGCACAAGTAGTGTATTTTTATTAAGTTCTTTATGTGTAAGAAATACAGAAGAAATATAACTGTACCAAACAAACGGAAGTATACAGGTGTTGTATTGTACCTATGATCATGTAGATTGGCGGCTTGTAGTTCATACACCTCAAGAATGTTTTGAAAACCGACTCGAACGACGGTATCATTTCATCTCGCACAAGGGCGACAACAAATATGGTGCTCTATAGATGATGGTTCACTCCCATGAAGATTGCCAGCGGCATGTGCAATTTGTTAGTTTTATATGTCGTGTCAAATGTAACACAGTCTCCAAAATCTTCATACAATCCTTTGCAAGTTGCGTTGGCCCAAAAGACATTTCTTACATTATTTTCTGCATCGATGTCGTAATCATAGAAGAACTCTGGGTTGATCTTCTGCATCTTCTCGAAGAAATCTAGAAGTTTCTTGACGTCATCTTGAGAGTCTTCTCTAGCAAGCTTCTGTTCCTGCATTTCAAACGCAATGCAAACTCATCTTATCAAACATGAAATAATTACACATAGAATGCTGAAGCGATATGTTCTATGACTTGCTTACTTGTTGACCCAGTCGTGGCTGGTATGTCCCATGAAGTGCAGACCACCGGACATACGCGACAACGTTGAAATCATCTATGCATGTGTGTGGTTGTCCAGCTGCATGTCCTTCACCAACTGGTCAATCAAAGGATGGTCTCTTTTGTGTGATTGCATGTGCAAAAGCATCCCGGGGCTTTCTAGCATCTTGTGATTGTGGTTGAGCCCAGCCGTTTCTATCACAAAACTTCCAGTCTTCCTCTTTTTGACTCTAATTCTTGCCTTGCAGCCAATCGTTTTTTATGTCTTCTCGCGTTTCCGGTCATATCTGAGATAGTCTGCTTGTGCGTCCCTTCTCTTGAGTAGACAATGTAGGCATTTGTCTTGTGTTTTGCCCTCTTGTGTATGCCAAACCCTACATATCTTGCATAAGTATTGTAAAAGTCCCATGCATTGTCGTACGTGGTGAGCTTCATTCCAGCGGCAGGTATGAGGTTCGGCGGCATGTTTTTATCCTGCATCAAGTGCAATGCTCTACGAGACAAAGTGTACTGTTCTATTAAAATACAAGGATTGCATACGAGTTAAGAAAACACTACAATGTTACTATGTTTTTGGAAGAGTCAACTGTATTAGATGTTAGGCCAAACTTCACAAGAAATATTAGTGTGCGCTGCAATGTTATCTGAATGGACTACAAATATTATTATTTTTTAGGACATCAACTTACATGTGTGTAATTTCATTCATCCGATGGCGTTTGCAGCTCGCCGGGTTGTATTGGACATGGTGGGGTTATAGCAGATCTGTGTAGTTCAGGATCTCATGCACTTCTGACCGAGGTACCCTTGGTGGTCGCAGTGTTGAAGTTGATGCAGCAGGTGCACTCAAAGCTATGTTTTTTGGTGCAACATGTGCACGCTAAGCTCTATTTTGTGGTGCAGCAGGTGGATGCTGAGCTCAGTTTTTTTGTGCAGCAGGTGGACCCGGTGGTAATCCAGTGTTGTGGTGATGTCTCACTGGATTGGTTTGAAATAGTTGGAGTGTCACATCATCATAATCATCATCTTTTACAACATCATGGTCAACAACATCATCGTTGTCTGTTTGGACCTACTGTCCAAATGTAGTGAACTCGTGCTTGTACTCTGGGTTGAGAACCATTATTGGTTCATCGTCATCATCTTCATCATCGTATTGGTGAGTGCCCTCCAACATGCAGGTGAGGTCGTCGGCCATCTTCGACTACCTCTTCTTCCTGGAAAAATCTTCTTCCAGAGAATATTGCACCCTGTTTGTTGTCATGAAGAATCCTCTAGGAATCTCAGGGGTAACCCAGCCAGTGTCTCTTCCGAAAGAAGCTTGACCGTTCTGAAAGTAGATGGTCCGTGGCTTGTCAATTATGCGCGGCATTCTGTATTTGTTGAACTCCATTTCCTGCACAAAACGGTCGAGCTACATTGTCAGGTAAAATGAACTCAATCATATGAACTGCATTGTGTTTGAAAGGGTACTGAGAACTAATACACGCAGACTGCATCATCTCGCAGGGTGAACTGAAGTAACCGCACTACCTCATTGTCCATAGTGAACCTATACAACCGTACTGCATAACTGAGCAACTGCACTACAGTTTTAATCATGGCGAACTGAAGTAACAACACTGCATCGTTTTTGGAGGTGTACTGGACTGCGTGTACTGCTTTGTCTGGAGTAAGTATACTGAGAGAGATGAGGAAGTGTACTGCTTACCTCGTGTTGCAATGCTTTCTTGCGTTTGTAGGAGGAAGTTCCCTTCGCGTCCGTCTGCACCACTTTTGCATTCACCCGTGCAGTCCACTTGCCCTTTAGAAGTTCATGAGCGTTCTGGACATTGCTCAAGGTGAGTGGAGACAGAGGATTTGCACTGAAGGTCGTCGCATCCTTCATTGATGAAGCTGCTGTGGATGAAGGAACCTTGTGCATTGTCCTCCTTCCTCGAATTGGTGTTATGTCGAGGCAGCACCAATCCACATCTGATGAAGGACAGGTAATTGAAGACGCACCGCTCGATGCCATGGAAGAAATCCCAGAGGAGACCGGCGGCGGTGCTACCGAGCTGCTACCGCGGAAGAAGGCCGATATGCGAGCAAGGGAGGCACTGCTCGGTTGTTGTCGCGGAACAAGGCTGAGGGGCGATGGGCGGTGGCGCTGCTCGGCCACTGACAAGGAAGAAGGCCACGAGAGGAGGGGTCGCTTTGCTTCCTGCCACCATCGTGGGAGAAGGCCAGGAGGGGAGCGGTGGCAGCGCTTCCACGCCGTCGCCGTGGGAGAAAGCGGGGAGGGGAGGGGCGGCATCGCTCCCAGGCCGCTGTCGTGTAAGAAGGCCGGGAGGGGAGGGGCGGTGGCTCCCCCAGGACGCTACTGCGGAAGAAGGCAGGGGGAGGGGCGGCGACGCTCCTAGGCCGCTGTCGAGGTGCAAAGCGGGGAGGGGAGCGGCGATCGGGTGGGGAGTGTGCGGAATAAGGTGGGTGTTAGCAGAATAAGACTCTTAAGGGGTGTTATTAGAATAGACCCACCCTATATATATAGGACTCCTCTTTTATACTCCCAAGAGTATGTACTCCCATCTTAATGGATAAGGCAGATGGGTGTTACCAGTGATGATAGCTAATTAGTTTCTACATGCACAACTACTCCCTATAAGAAAGGCACATGCACATCTCAAAAAAAAAGAAGGGCACATGCAGCCGGTCGCTTTAGTTCAATTACCATGATGATAACTTTGGAAAAACGACTATTTTGTTTTTTTGCTAGAGCTCCTCGCATCTCATTTAATAACAAAAACTCGTGCAAGCACCTTATGCACCCAAGCTTCTTTGATGCCAATAAATTTCATGTTTTTTTGAATTTTCTTGCTATTTTATTTCAAATTTACTGTTCACAAGCATACAGATTAACCGTTTTACCTTGCCACGAGCTCCTGGAATGTCCAAATAGCACGAAAATTTGCACGCACCTTGCGTACATGAGTATCTTTGATACCACAAAATTTTAGATTTTTTAGATTTTTTTGCTATTTTTTTCAGGACGGTCAAAGCCCTTTGACCGGACGGTAATGATGCGGAAGGGCATTTCTATAAGAGCACCTAACGGCAGAGGGGCGGATTTGAGCAAGCTCCGAAATTTGGGGCAAATCTGAGTAGGTGGTTCGAGTTAGGGACAAAAATGAAAATGGCCCTTACAAATAACGGTCCATTAAAACGATCATCATACAATACATAGTTCCACAAACAAGTCACATACTTATGGATACATATCATTCATGATGTTCAAGGACAATACAAAGGACTCATGAATACATAGGGAAATATCATCATCACATGATTGCCTCTAGGGCATATCTCCAACAGTCTCCCATTTGCACTAGAGTCAATCATTTAGGCATCGTATGCCCATGGAGCTCATTTGCGTCTCATGCTTCGACTGTGGGAGAGGCTTCGTCAATGGATCAGCAACATTTGCATCCGTGTGTACCTTGCATATGTTTACATCACCTCTCTCGACAATGTCGCGAATAATGTTAAAACGCCTGAGTATGTGTTAGTATTTTTATGGTTCCGTGGTTCCTTGACTTGCAAGATGGCACCACTATTATCACAATGGAGGTACAATGGATTGGACGCGCTCTGAACCACACCAAGATCAGAAATAAAATTCTTCACCCAAACACCTTCTTTTGCAGCTTCAGAAGCATAGAATCATGTACCGTATCTTGCTTGGAACTCCTCCAGCTCATCGCTCCTCCGTTCAGAATGAACACAAACCCAAATTGCGATCACTATCATCCGTATCAGTTTGGAAACTAGCATCGGTGTAACCCTTTACAATGAGCTCATCCTCACCTCCATAAACCAGCAACATATCCTTAGTCCTTCTCATGTACTTAAGGATATTCTTAACTGTTGTCCAGTGACTCTCACCTGGACCAGCTTGGTATTTTCCTACCACACTGAGAGCAAAGCTAACATCAGGATGAGTACCTACCATAGCATATATGATGGACCCAACAATCGAAGCATATAGAATCACATCCACACGTCTTCACTCACCAGGAGTCGAAGGACTCTGAGTCTTGCTAACACTAATGCTATGTGACATGGGAAAGAAACCCTTCTTGTCATCCTGCATGTTGAACCGCTTCAACACCTTGTCAATAAATGCACTCTGTCTTAATCCAATAAGCTTTCTTGATCTATCTCTATAGATCTTGATTCCCAAAGTATAAGCTGCTTCTCCCAAGTCCTTCATCGAAAAACTATTTTTCAATGAATCATTGCACCAGTACCATAACGTGCTATACAAACAGTTTTTAACCCCTTTCCGCGACGGCTTCTGAACCTCCATCGAGTGAGGGATTGTGATAGGGGGGGGGTCCTAACGATCGCATAGAATAAACGTATGAGAAGTCGCCCCAGTCCCACACGTTATGTCTCGACGTTACGTTTCTGATTCGAGAGACGTCCCAAACGATTATGCTGCTATAGTTGTGTGAAAAAGGTGGACATCAACATTTAATCTACCAATGTGTTTGCGAAAGGTACGTTATCGCACATAGTTCAAGAATGTAAACTCTGTGCGGTGCCTCTACTAACACCAATGTGTCCATTCTCATAACTGTGTGCGATAGGTATTCCTATCACACACAGGTTTGAAAAGTTTGTCGTATTACCATGAATCACGCACGCATATGAGATGAAACCGTGTGTGCGTCCGTCGGGCATCGCAAATGTTTCATGTCAAAGAACCGTGTTCTCTCTATTTTTCATTGCACATGTTGTTTTCTTTCTAACCGTGTGCACATTATTTTATTCGCTTATGTATACCTTTATTTTTGCCTGTAATTTATTATTCGAATTGGAAATTTTGAAATATGAAACTTGGAATTCAAATTCTCAGCATAATGGTTCAACGACCAGTCCATAAATAAAATTCTCAGTACAATATGTTCAGTAATTACAGGATTAGACATCAAGTAATTATGATGAACCACAATATTTAAAGGTGGTAAAGGTGAAGAGAGAAGTGTAAATCATTTTGGCTGCGATGGTGTTGAAGAAGCGGAATGCCCGTAATGTTCCCTCCTGCATGCCATAGGCATGAACAACTTTTGTCCAACCCCTTGTGACGATAGCCCGCCCAACCTTCACCGCCTTTAGGAAGACTTCTAGAGCATTATCATGGTAGCATGACATTAGTTACCTCCACTCCGGTCATGTAGTTTGCAAGGTAATCATCATTAAATAGCTACAGAAACCACTGAAAAGAGAAAAATTTCAGATACTTGGGTCTAATAGAGTAATTTGTTGTGGGCAGGGGGCAAAGGCAACACATTACTTACCATCCTAAAGTTCACTGTTGTCTTGGACAAAGTGTAAATAAAGAGCTTAATTCCCATCACCCGTTTCTTTCGCCTAACAATATTTCTTAGTTTCCTCACTTGACGCTTGTTCATGAATATCTCATTGCCCCATACGCAAAAGGGATCGCTGTGTGGATCAGTACCGCTCATATATGGACCTACAAGCAACCACTAAAAGTTAGAAGCTAAACTGAGATTGCACAAATGATGTAAATACAACTACCTTCGTTCCTAAGTACAAGTATTTTTAGAGATTTCAATATGAACTACATACAGATGTATATATAATTATAGACATAGTTTAGATTAGAATCTAGATTCGTTCATTTTGCTCCATATGTAGTCTATATTGGAATCTCTAAACATACTTATATTTAGGAAGAGATGGTGTATAAGACATGGGATGCAGCTAACCTCGATGGCAAAACAGCATCGCGCATTGTAGCCCTGTGTAAGTACATGGAAAGCCAATATACATCTTCAACGATATGTTACAATTGGTTTTTATTCCACATTTCAACAGAAATTGCCTGTTGTAGCTGTTCCTGGATCGATTTCCCGGCGTGGTTGAATTACACTTGTGCCTGCTAATAACGCCAAAGTGATTACAAGGTATTGCATTTCCCACAGTTATGGAACCATTCAAATTAACAAGTTCTCGTTTGTCTTGGCAATGCATCCATACTGGAAAATTGGAGACACTATTCTACTCATGCTCTACCAAGGCACAGGGGGGTTCTTCCTTTTCATTGACGAGATGCTGAGTCGTCGTGATAAAGCTGCTTCCAGCGGATAGTTGTGGTTGTTGGCCCTCAGCCTCTTAAAATTTTCTAGTTGTTACCATGTTAAGTATGTAGATATGGACCATATGGTTGTTGGCCCTTAGCCTCTTAAAATGTTATAGTTTTTACTATGTTAAGTATGTAGATATGGACCATATGGTTGTCAAAACCATGTTATGAAGATCCTTCCTTTGTCAAATAGTGTAACCACTATATATTTGTTACTCAAATGTTGTTAGCCAAGTTCTTAAATTTTCATGGAAAGTATTAGTATCGTACACAGTTCATTGAGTTTAAGCGTGTGCCCGATAGAGCGGTTGAGTAGAGGACGTCCATGTTTTTGATGTGGCGATTAGCACCGATGTCCAGAAGGCATTTGCATATTAATTGTCTATATTGCAAATTCACACATGTGTTAACATAAGGAAACGTATGTGTAACTTACTAACATCACACACGAGTACTCACAGACGCATCGTGTGCGATACTCGTAGCCACCGCAAGCAACTAATTTGCATTTTCAAAGGTTTTTGTACACACAGAATTGCAGACGAATTAATTGTAGTAACCGTCTGTGTTATAATTTCTCATCGCAAACAGTTCATTCGAGTCGGTTGTTTGCCGCGTATCACACACAACTTGTTTACACGAATCGTGTGTGTTCTTTTGGCTCATCACGGATAGTTCATCTATGTGAACTGTATGCCGCACATCACACACATCTTGTTAAGTTGAACTGTTTCTGTTGTGTTCCCTAATCAAAAATAGTTCATCCGAGTGAACCGTATGCCGTATATCACACACCCCTTAATCCGGCTAACCATTTATGTTGCATTCCCTAATAGTAAATAGTTCATCTGAGCGAAATGTATGCCGTATATCGCCCACACCTTGATATGGATGCTTGTTTTTCTTGTTCTGTCTCATCGCAAACAGTTTGTATGGATCAACCGTATGCCCTGCATCGCACACGCAACTAAAATCTGAACCATGTTTGATCTCTCCGCCATCGCAAACGTTTTGCATCTTTTTTGGCAGTTTTTTACATCATAGTTTGTGATTAATGCAACACACACAATTTCGTCAAAGGGTCTCTGATTGTAGTGTCGTGTTATCCGCATCCTACAGTAGTGTTGATAGATATAAGTATTTGAACATCATTTCAAATCAATAATATGTCATCCACATATAATATCAGAAATGCGACTGAGCTCCCACTAACCTTTTTGAATACACAATGATCACAGTTGTTCTTGATGAAGTCAAACTCTTTGACTACTTCATTGAAATGAATGTTCCAATTCCGAGATGCTTGCCTCAATCCATAAATCGATCTCTGAAGCTTGCATACCATGTTAGACTTATTTGGCTCAACAAAACCCTCGGGTTGTGTCATATACACATCCTCGGTTAAATTTCCATTAAGGAAAGCTGTTTTTACATCCATCTGCCATATCTCATAGTCGAGATATGTTGCTATAGCAAGAATGGTCCAAATTGATTTAGTCATCACTACCGGTGAGCAAGTCTCATCGTAGTCAACTCCTTGAACTTGTCGACAACCTTTAGTGACAAGTCGAGCCTTATGGACTGTGATATTTCCGTCCATATCAGTTTTCTTATGAAAGAACCACCTGCACTCAATGGCTCGAACGCCATCTGGTAGATCAACCAAGTTCCAAACTTGATTGTCATCCATGGACTTCAATTCAGAACTCATGGCCTAAAGTCATAACTCAGAATCAGGGCTCTTCATCGCTTCTGCATATGTAGTCAGCTCATTGGTCTCCAAGAACAACACACTGCAGTTGTTGGCATTCTGGGAACGGGGGTACCCAGACTTGCCTGCCTGCAGCCCACAGCGTGACTCCGTCGACGGCCCGGTACGGCCCAGCTACGGCAACGACAACTTAAGACCCTCGCGAGGGGCCAAGCCTCGTGAGGCGGACGACACCAATACCTCCCTGGGGGCGGCCTCCCAGGATGGCTCCCAAGGAGCGGACATATCTATGCAAGGTGCACCTCGCAAGGTTCATATGATGGGAGCCGTTGACGACCAAGGCCAGGCGGGCGTCGGCGGGCGCAATGTACCAGTTTCCTCTTTGGTGCTAAGGAGGCAAGCGCAGGCGCGGAGTCCCGAGGAGTCAAGTAAAGGTTTCCTTTCGGTGCAACAAGACCAAGACCGCCGGGACGGTAGGATGGAGGTCATCACGGAGCCCATCGCGGCATCACCACCAGATGCTTTTGTAGGCGAAGACTACTTTTGTCAGGATAACTGGTACTAGTTGTCTCCATTTGAATTTGGTCGTTGTGGGATCCCTTCCCGCCTACATTTGGGAAGAGGACCAAGGCCACTATAAATAGGACCTAGCCACCACCATAGAGGGGATCGGATCTATTCCACCATGACCAACTCACCAGCTCATCGAGCACAAGAGCACCTCACCTCCTGAGGCTGTTCTACCATTGTACCAGTTCATCCTCAGCCCCTCAAGGCAAATCCACCACAAAGCAGGAGTAGGGTCTTACACCGCAAGGTGGCCCGAACCTGGGTAAACCGTTGTGTCTCTTGTCCATTAGGTTCGTCGAGCTAGGCCATGGGATCGGTGAGTAGGCAGACTGGGGAGGACGAGTTCTTCGCACGCACCCAGAGTTCAGACCTCTCAAGGGTCTGCGGAACCCTGAATCCGACATTTGGCGCGCTAGGTAGGGCTTCGTCGGAGCCTCTCTTCCGCCGATCAATTCGTCACCGTTCCACCGCTTCCATGGCTAACGCCCGTTGAGCCCGTGCTGAGCGTCAGGCCGCCCTAGCCACTCGCATCGCCCAGACTGCGCTTGCTGGCGGGCCTCCCGTCGTTCCCCGTCGCCCGCCGCCAACGCCGCCACCGGCCCGGCGGGGCACGAGCAGCAAGCTTCGTCGCTGCACCCCTCGGTGCGGCGTGATGGGCGCACCACCACCCCGTCGCTGTCCTCGGCTGGTTCGTTGTCCCACGCTCGTCACGGCCCAGCGAATGCACAAGCCGCGTTGGTCATGGAGCGCGAGCTCTTACGCTATCGCCCCGTCGACGACCTCTACGAAGATTGGTTGGACCGCATCGCCGAGCTCATCAGTGCCGCTGGGGGCTCTCTTACACCGTCTCTCCCGCTTCCTCACTAGCCGCCTGCTGCGGGTGATGTAGCCCACAGAGCGCCTCCTCCACCTCCCCGTCAAGACGCCATCATCGAGCCAAGCCGCGAGGCCCCAAGGCGTGACCCACTGTGCAAGGTGCCCACGCGCGAAGAAGAAAGCTGCCAGGTGGTCCAGCGGCCGCAAGCAGAGGCGCGTCTGCTCCCAGCACCGCCACGTCAGGACCAGAAGCCACCTGTCGTGGCGGCACGCAAGCCCCAAGATCAAGTGGGGCACCTCTCTGGCGAGCCCCCCTCCCCGCTGTGGGTGGTTCTTCCTTAACTCCGGCGAGCCCCTATACCCCCTTGAAAGTCGACTGACCCAAAAGTCAACTCAGTTGACTGAAGTGTAGCTGAGGGGAGCTGAGCAGTAGCACGAGCGAGGGGGAGAGCAGCAGCAGCAGTGTGAGCGAGCGAGAGAGAGCAGGAGCAGCAGCAGCAGCGCGAGGGAGCGAGAGCCGGAGCAGCATCAGCGCAAGTGAGAGCCGGAGCAGCAGTAGCAGCGCGAGCCGGAGCAGCAGCAGCAGATCCGGCTGGTATGGACGCCTCTGCCGATGGGGCCTCGCACTGGGGGAGAGCCGCCGTGGAGATGTCACCCGCGGCGCCGACTTCGAGGTAGCCGCACCATGGAGGTGCGGGATGGAGCACCATCGGCGCTGGGAGGTCGAGTATGGACTCACTCATTTCAAATGTACATATTTTAGAGTGTGGATTCACTCATTTTGCTTCGTATGTAGTCACTCGTTGAAATCTCTAGAAAGACAAATACTCCATAGTATATTTAAGAACGGAGGGAGTAGTGCACAACCGCATGGGAGACTCAGCCCGGTCGTTGCGCCGCACTAATAGTGAGTAATGAGCAGTCAAATCATAAGCCCCACCTTTCCCACTGTAAGTTGCTCGGAAGAAGCAACCATCAATACGCTCTTCTTTGAATCCGCTCATACTACTCCCTCCGTCACTGTTTATAGAGCGCGCTTCAAAAAAAAACAATCTCTAGGACCAAGGCGACTAGCGATCGGCCAGATAAATAGCATTGGTAGTTATAGCACGGCGTCTATTACTAGAGGAAATAATGCGAACTCACATGCATGCAGTGCTTTCACCCCGGGCACGCACATGCATGCACTTACTCCACTCCGCGCACACACGTAGTACATCGAGAGAAAATTGTGGAAATGATTGTGGTTACCATGCCTTAAATAATTGAACATTAGACCAAACGTGTCTAAATTCTCTCTGGTGGTGGAAATGCATGGAGAGAAATGCATCAGAACTAAGCGCGCCTTATAAACTGAGACGGAGGGAGGAGTAGTATGAAGGTGCAAAACCAAGTACGCGTATGGCCAGTCGGTCAATGCACTTCCTCTTGGCATATCACTGACATGTGGGACCGGAGTGTGAGAAAACCGATTCAATTGACGGCAAAATGGCCAACCCGCCGTTCCTTGAGAGAGACGAGGAGCGAGAACACATAGATGGGCTCGCATGGAGGCCAAGATATATTCGAGCATGGTTGATCGATATCATCATTACATGTTCGATGTTTTTTAATACTACTATTGGGATGCCGTTTTTCGCACTTCTCTCGAATAAATGTGTACTTTATCAGAGATTAAAATAAAATAAGAGTACATGCGCTCCACCATGCGGTTCTAGTAGTAGTACTACTCGTACTACTAAACCTTGCGCTTGGCTCTTCGCCTCTCCGTGAAGTCAAACAATGATGGTACTCCGCATGTTGGGTACTACAGTGTATGCCTCTGGTAATCTGACACCAAATGAACTGCTGCATGTCCACCGCCTGGGCGAGGGTAGGTTGCATTAGTCAAAAGCTTCTCCTCGTCCTGCGAGCCACCAGGCTTGACGTAGATGGAGTGGGCGTAAGCAAGCTTCACCTTGTCCTGCAAGCTTCTCCTCATTCAGCGAGTTGACAGCACACACCAAAAAGTAGTGCTAGTCCATACTCCCTCCTTTCCGATTAAGATGGCTTAATCTTTTTTGCAGGTAAATGAGAGAGCCTTATTCATATATAAGCATTCTTAGGACGATCAGCCAAGAGATTGGTCACTAGGAAGTGAGGTACCCCGCAAAAAAAGAAGGAAGCGAGGTGTTTCGTCAAGCCAGCTCTTGGTCACATTCAAAGTGCAGCAAGCACGATTCGCACAAAGATGTGCCGCAAGGTTTGCTAACCTGTTTACATGCTGAATAACAAAAAATAGAAAATATTACCGAGCGCTCCTATTTGTAACAGGACATGAGCCATAATTAAGCGAGAATTGTGGCGAGTGTTCCATGTAATCAACTTCCATTATCACATGCGAGAACCCTCGAAGATAACCAAATGTGTTGAACATTGCTTTATCACATTTTAAAATAAAATAAGAGTAAAGACGCTCCTCCATCCGGTTCCTAGTAGTAGTACATACCTCTATAGTAGTAGTACTAGTACTAGTAAACATTGCGCTTGGTTGTTCGCCTCTTCTAGAAGTCGAACAATAATGGTACTAGTTTAGTGTATGCTTCTGGCAATGTGACAGTGTATTAACTGTTGCACGTCCACCGCCTGAGCGAGGGAGAGCTTGCATTAGTCAAAAGTTTCTCCTTGTCCCGCGAGCCACCGCGCGCAAGCTTCTCCCGTCCTGCAAGCTTCTCCTCGTTCGGCAAGTTGACGGGACACAACAAAGTAATGCTAGTCCATACTGCCTCCTTTCCGGTTAATATGGCTTAATTTCAAACGAGATAAATACATTGTCTGTCACTGTGTATTTGTAAAAATACGGTCAGTGGACTTCATAATATGCTCATTGCGCTCAATATATACATTTTCCGGTCACTAGCTCACCCTGGCTGAGTATGTGTGTGCATGCACGTGTAGGTTGAGCACTTGAGCGTGACCGTGTGTGTTCTGTCCTGTCCTCGGACATGCATGTGTTAGGTCGTCGCGCGTGTTTTTGCGTCCATGTGTACGTGTGACTGTTGCATGCATGCACAAGGTTGTAGTCCCTCACATTCACATGTTCATAAGTCAATGCTTTGTCAAAATGTTGCATGCGAGGTTTAATCATTTGTTGTTCACGCATGCATTCCCGATATTAATACGTTGGTAAAGACAATTTATTGAGGAAAACGAGCCCATGAATTGAGTACAAAGGGGACCAATAAGCTAGGATGGAGGGAGTACCAGTAGTGAACCGGATGGACGGAGTAGGTACTAGTAGTACTACGTAACAACGTGCAGTAACAAAATTCCTCTATGCGCATCTTGCCTACGTGTCATGCAAGAAAATAGAGATAAGTACAAGTGAGACTCAGGAACGGTCATACACGTAGGGGGAGTACGTGTAGGGGCCACTAAGGAGCAGTCAAATCACATAGTAAGTTAGTCGGAAGAAGCAACCATCATTTCACTCTTCAATGACACGTACACAATATAAAATGGTTGATATGGAGAGAAAAAGAAAACCACTATATATACACTAGCAGGATTCTAAGCTACAAGCCTGCTTGCTTGGGTTGCTCTCTTCACAAGCATAGAACGACGGTGGCCACACCGCTTGTCACAGATCCGGCCTAATCCCACCGCTGGGGGAAGGGAACGATGTTCTCGTAGACGCGGTCGACATTGCCGAGGGAGAAAACCCACAGTCGGTGCGTCCCAATCGGGGTCCCGCGGTATGGGCTGATGCCACCTCCCAACCGACCTTCTAGCTACATCCCGACGTCCCAGGTACATCTTCCTTATGGAGCCGGCTTCCTCCGCTGCCGCAGCTCCCCACGTAGCTCCATCTCCATGTCAATCTTTCTCTACTTCTACCGGCTTCTATTTGTGATGAGTTTATGTCTCATAAACTAGTGCCAGTACTATTATTCTAATCACACTTCTTCAATATCTTTGCCATCAGGGATGCTCAGCTCGATTTTAGTGGAACTGCACAAAAGCATCGCACGATTCGAGGGTGCCAGCCGTCTTTCCTTCGACATGTTCTACCTAGCCAGGAAATTAAATCCTATCTAGGGTTTAGGGTTTAAGTCGTAGTGACCCCATCAGTAGTTTTTCTTTTGTACACACTCTCGCAACTTTTGTCTTTAGTTGTGAAGTAAATATTGGCTATGATCTGTGACTCATTGAGATGCATCAGCATGCGTGTTAGTTTTCCTTTGTATTTGATGGAATGTTGTAATGGGGCAACCTTGGAGTAGGAACGAAAATGGAGTGGAAAGTTTCCGTTTTTTCGGAGAAAAAATGGAAACGAAGAGAAACCAACGTTTCGTTTCGTTGGATCGCGCCATCGAGAAAAACCAACGCTTAAATCACGTTTGTCGCATTCGTGTCTCACCCTCCTCCACGGCTCCACCCCACATGGTTGCTCAGCATGCCACTCACCGCAAACCGAGTATACGATAACTTTCCCGCCTGCTTGTCGATGGATCACGCCATGGAGTACTAGCACTACTGGAAGAGATTGACGAGTTGGGGGAGGACAACTAGTTGTAGCACAGATTCCCAAGAACTTTTTACATGCATGTTGTGGCCGGCTATTGCGACCTTTGAACACGCAGCAGTCGCGTGCACCGGGAAGCGGCGCAGGCGACATTCTCTCAGCCGGTGCGCCGCTTCAATGACGGCACTAGTGAGAGGTCACGTTCGCTCTGGCTAGGCATTAATGCGGCACTTACCGTTTCGGGTGGGAAGCATGCGCGGGTGATGAAGAGGGTTCTGGTTGGTCAGAAGCGGGCGTGGCAGCAGTACGGACGCCCGCAAATAAGAGATGTTGTACGTTAATATTGTCGTGTACATAATTAACAACGTAAATAATGTTCCAGTTGGACAAATATGATTGGAGATGGAGATGGAATTTTACGTAAACACGGATATGCATGTCTATGTCTATGTGTGTGTGCACGATGACTCTCGTGACCTGGAAGCGGGGGCATGTTTTTGATCGAGTTTTCTTTCTTAGTACGTTAAAAAAAATTGTCCACCAGTTTTCGTTTCTTTTTACCGGGAACGCGCATATTCTATTTAAAACCACTGCTATGGCGAGATTTTTTTACTCCATTGTATATATAGCCTCTTGTTTGATAGGGTTTCTCGCGTCTCACTCTCACACTCTCTCCATATCAAAACAAGATGATAGTGTCCACTCTATGTCTCTCCTCACCGGTGGTAACCGATTTGGCCAAATCCCATCCGCTACGGGAGGTGAGGAGGTGCAGCGTTGACGTTGTCGCCGTCGGCGATGGAGGAAGATGATGCACACCGTCCTCTCGGAGCCGGCGCTGGCGTGGACGAAGGTCCTCCACGCCCTTGTTCGCTGTCGTCGTGTGGGCAGGTCCCGCCCACCCGCCTAAGCAACATCTGGCCCACCTGAGGTATAACTTCTTGTACTGGTCCAGCTCCCCAGGTTGCTACATGCGAGTTTTCTTCTATGCAACTACTCCCTAGCTCCCCATGTACAGTAGCTAGGGTTCGTCGGCTGGTCCAACATCACATACTATGTTAGAGGAAATGCCACCCGAAAAGTTGTCCTGGCTTATGCCTCGGTGGAGGTATACATGTTGTTTCGACAAAAAGTACATGGTGGTTGTGTGGTCATTGTCCATATGCTCCTATTGCTGCTGCTAATCTAATACTATCACTGGTTAAATGAAGAAATGCTTTTTTCTCGGGTATCCTAGTTTAGTTCCCATCAACATAATCATGATGCTTCTGTTTATTGGTGTAATTTCCATTAATTCTTATTGACAATTGAGATGTTGCTATTAATCCTATACCGTTGCCAAAACAAAGTAACAACACTATATCCCTTCTATATATTTTTCAAACAGCGATTCGTATATCCATACCCGGGCATGTCTTGCTCAATTTTAGTGGAACTACACAAAATTGGATGGCCATTGTTGTTCCGCCTCACAGTCCTCTGCCACGTGGTTCTTCCTTGCACGAGCTTGACTACTGAGAAGAAACAGACCACAGTGAGGATTTGTCGAACTTCATAGGTGCCTCACCCAAACTTGATGCCAAATGGACGATCCATCACCATGATGACCTATCGATGCTCATGGTTGCGCCTCATGGTTGCATCAGCTGGTGAAGCTGATCGATTTTCAATGAAAAACAAGTTGTCTTCCATCAGTGCTCTTTGCTTGTTACCCACAAAGATGATATCCTTCATCAGTTCACCTTGGTTGCGTTGGAGACGCCGTCGTCTTTCACGTTGGTGCAATTTTATCACACAATATGCTATGAACCAAATGTTTCCTTGAAGAAGGATCGACGTTGGTACTAAGAGCATAAGTTTTGTATTGATTTCTAAGCCTTCTCACAACTTTGTCTTCAACTCCCCTATAATTTTATTTGTCCATCTATTAACTTTGATTAAAAAATGGTGTGGACTAAAAACCTGGATGGACGTAGTAGCCCTCCGTTTTTATTTACTCTGCATATTAGATTTGACTGAAGTTAAACTTTGTAAAGTTTGACCAAGTTTAGGCCGAACACAACAAACCATAATTATTGAGAGAGGGCAAACTGTACATACTCGCAAACCTTTTCGATAATTGAAATTAAAATTCTTTATTTGTACACACTCTCACACGTTTCTGATAATCTAGCGCATGTGTGGTTGTTCATTTAACAGAGGGTAGTGTACCGCAAGTGAAGGATGGGAAGTGCAACCAGGACGCGTGGATCGTTAGTTCATCGTAAGTAGTAGTTTTCTTCACTGGTACGTTAAATAAAGAGTTTCATTTCATACTTACACAATTTAAAACGATTGTTATGGAGAGAATAAGAAAACCACTCCACTATATATTAGCAGTATACACGAGTACTATATGGACGATCATCATTGACTTAGTGCACCTGCCTTTGGGTGTATGACAGGTGGGCCCAACATGTGGCTGGCCCACCTGTCATACAGCCAAAGGCAGGTGCAGTTAAGGCACCGGAGCTCAGTCCATACTATATATGTTGTACTATATAAGTTGGAGCCTCAACACTTGTTCGCTAGGGTTTGCCCTCTCCACACTCTCGCCGCACTACATATATATATACACGCTAGAGGCTCAGCGTTCCTTTTCTAGGGTTTGCTATATTCACAGTCTCTCACCCTCTTCACCAGATATAAACAAGACTGCATTGGCCTCTGTCTCTCTCTCCCCCCCTCACAGCTGGTGAAGGAGCCGCCCGGATCCCGTCACACCGGGAAGGGGAGGAGTTGCAGCGTTCACTCTATCGCCTTCGGCGAGGGAGGCAATCCACTGTGGGATGCGCTGTTCTCTTTCACCCAACGCATGTGTGGGAGGGCCACCCACCCCTTCTTCCTTGTTGCCATATGTAGTGTGGGCAGATCCGGCCTCCCGCCGCACGCCTAGCCACATCCCGACAACCCTAAGGTATAACTTTCTTTGAAACCGTCATTGCTCTAGCTGCATGCAGATCTTTTTCGATTCTGTAGTCGAATCTAGGTCTTGGTTCAAAGAGGAAAGGAGGGTGGGGTGGGGTGGAGCATGAATCTAGGACATGGTTCAATGAGGAAAGGAGGGAGGGAAAGTAGTATACGCTGGCTATCCAGCCGCTTTGTTGGTCGAAAAGGGAAAAAGGTGGTAACCCAGTACACGCGTCTCTAAGGAACCTATCTCTTTGTTGAAAAAGGAAAGAAACAGGGGGGTCAGGTAGTTTGTGCAGGACTAGATTTGCTGCCCTCACATAGGAAAAAGGTTCAAAGAGAACAAATATGGGACCAACGCAGATATGCTGCTTGGCAACATACTTTGCATCACCCATTTATATGTGTGGACGCACATGGTGCTGGCATGTCCCATGTCCCATGTCCCATACAACTATTTTGCTGTTGTTAATCTAATAATGCCACTGGTAAATTGAAGCAATGCCATTGTTAAAAGTAAATTACATTTTTAATGAATGTTATTTTAAGAGAATTTCTTTGTTAATATGAATCAATGCAACCGTTTTAGAAATGATATTGTCCTATACTTTGTTTTCCATCAAGATAAGGTAGATGCTTCTTTTTGTGGCCGCATGTTTCACCCTCCTTTATTGGCAGTCCACCGTCGACTTCCTCCAGCCTCCACCTGCTACTGTTCATCCACCATCGATTTCCTCCAGCCTCCACCTGCTAGTGTTCATCCACCGTCAACTTCCTCCAGCCTCCACCAGCTACTGTTCATCCATGGGATCCTATTCATCCAGCCTCCCCGGCTACTGTTCATCCAGCCCTCCATGGGGTCCTGTTCATCCAGCCTCCACCGGCTACTGTTCAACCAACCCTCCACGGGGTCCTATTCAACCAGCCCTCCACGTACGGGGTCCCTCCACCGGCTACTATTCATCCACCCCCACGCCTTCTCGATCGGGGTCCTATTCATCTTGCGGGAACAACCTCTACTACCATGCGATCCTGTTCATCCAACCCCCATCGAGAACTGTTCATCCAACCCCCACTGGCAACTGTTCATCAAGAGGCAGCGTCGATCGACTTCAGTTAGCAACAATAACGAAGGAATCGCTTGGGTTCAGTTAATAGCAAGGGATCGATCAGGTTTCACTAACCTAGTTAGTGTAATCGCTCGGGTTCAGTTAGTGCCCAACGCCTCGCTCCGGGTTCAGTTAGAGCAAAATGCATTGCACACACACGCGTACGTGTACGAGAGAAACGCGCAAACCTCCGTGCATCACTCGGCCCCGACCACTGCTACCTCTTGAGCATGCGTTGGTTTTCCCTTGAAGAGGAAAGGGTGATGCAACAAAGTAGCGTAAGTATTTCCCTCAGTTTTTGAGAACCAAGGTATCAATCCAGTAGGAGGCCACACGCAAGTCCCTCGTACCTACACAAACAAACAAGAACCTTGCAACCAACGCGATAAAGGTGTTGTCAACCCCTTCACGGCCACTTGCAAAAGTGAGATCTGATAGAGATAGTAAGATAAATATTTTTGGTATTTTTGTTGTATAGATTGAAAAGTAAAGATTGCAAAATAAACGACTAGAAATAGCTAGTTTACGGGAGATCAATATGATGGAAAATAGACCCGCGGGCCATAGGTTTCACTATTAGCTTATCTCAAGATAGCATAAGTATTACGGTGGGTGAACAAATTACTGTCGAGCAATTGATAGAAAAGTGCATAGTTATGAGAATATCTAGGCATGATCATGTATATAGCCATCACGTCCGTGACAAGTAGACCGAAATATTCTGCATCTACTACTATTACTCCACACATCAACCGCTATCCAGTATGCATCTAGAGTATTAAGTTCATGAGAACAGAGTAATGCATTAGGTAAGATGACATGAATGTAGAGGGATAAACTCAAGCAATATGATATAAACCCCATCTTTTTATCCTCGATGGAAACAATATAATACGTGTTGTTTCCCTTTCTGTCACTGGGATCGAGCACCACATGATTGAACCCAAAGCTAAGCACTTCTCCCAATGCAAGAAAGATCAATCTAGTAGGCCAAACCAAGCTGATAATTCAGAGAAGATTCACATATTTTTCATAGATAATGTTGATCATAAACCCACAATTCGTCGGATCTCGACAAACACACCACAAAAAGAATTACATCGAATAGATCTCCAAGAGAATTGAGGAGAACTTTGTATTGAGATCCAAAGAGAGAGAAGAAGCCATCTAGCTAATAACTATGGACCCGAAGGTCTGAGGTAAACTACTCACACATCATCGGAGAGGCTATGGTGTTGATGTAGAAGCCTGCTATGTCTTGAGCTTGCGTTGGTTTTCCCCGAAGAGGAGAGGATGATGCAGCAGAGTAGCGTAAGTATTTCCCTCAGTTTTTGAGAACCAAGGTATCATTCCAGTAGGAGGCCACACACAAGTCCCTCGTACCTACACAAAGCAAATAGCTCCTCGCAACCAACGCGAATAGGGGTTGTCAATCCCTTGACGGTCACTTACGAGAGTGAGATCTGATAGAGATGATAGATAATATTTTTGGTATTTTTGGTATAAAGATGCAAAGTAAAATAAAAGGCAAAGTAAAGAGCAAAGCAATAATAAAGCGTAGGAAGATTAATATGATGAGAATAGACCAGGGGGCCATAGATTTAACTAGTGGCTTCTCTCAAGAGCATAAGTATTTTTACGGTGGGTGAACGAATTACTGTTGAGCAATTGACAGAATTGAGCATAGTTATGAGAGTATCTAGGTATGATCATGTATATAGGCATCACGTCCGAGACAAGTAGACCGACTCTGCCTGCATCTACTACTATTACTCCACTCATCGACCGCTATCCAAAGATGCATCTAGAGTATTAAGTTAATGAAAATAGAGTAACACCTTAAGCAAGATGACATGATGTAGAGGAATAAATTCATGCAATATGATAAATACCCCATCTTGTTATCCTCGGTGGCAACAATACAATACGTGCCTTGCAACCCTTTCTGTCACTGGGTAAGGACACCGCAAGATTGAACCCAAAGCTAAACACTTCTCCCATTGCAAGAACTACCAATCTAGTTGGCCAAACCAAACGGATAATTCGAAGAGACTTGCAAAGATAACTCAATCATAGATAAAAGAATTCAGAAAAGATTCAAATATTTCTCATAGATAATCTTGATCATAAACCCACAATTCGTCGGTCTCAACAAACACACCGCAAAAAGAAGATTACATCGAATAGATCTCCCGAGAGAGGGGAGAACATTGTATTGAGACCCAAAAGAGAGAAGAAGCCATCTAGCTACTAACTATGGACCCAAGGTCTGAGGTAAACTACTCACACTTCATCGGAGAGGCTATGATGATGATGTAGAAGCCTCCATGGTGGATTTCCTTCCGCGGAGCTCCTAACAGGCCCCAAGATGGGATCTCGTGGATACGTAAAGTTGCGGCGGTGGAATTAGGTTTTGGCTCCATATCTGATCTGTTGGGGTATGTAGGTATATATAGGAGGAAGGAGTACGCCGGTGGAGCTTGAGGGGCCCACAAGGCAGGGGCGCGCCTAGGGGGCGCCCACCTCGTGACCGCCTCGTGGCTTTCTCGACGGAGGGTCCAAGTCTCCTGGTCTTATCTCGATGAGAAAATCACGCTCCCAGAGATCTCTTTCCGCTTGGACTCCGTTTGATATTCCGCTTTCTTGAAACACCAAATAGGCAAAAAACAGCAATTCTGGGCTGGGCCTCCGGTTAATAGGTTAATCCCAAAAGTAATGTAAAAGTGGAAAATAAAGCCCAATATAGTCCAAAACAATAGATAATATAGCATGGAGAAATCAAAAATTATAGATACGTTGGAGACGTATCAAAGCCCTCCGTGATCGATGCCCCCTCCGGCGGAGCACTGGAAGATGGGATCTCACGGGTACAGAAGGTTGCAGTAGTGGAAATAGGGTTTCATGGTGCTCGTGGATGTTTTCGGGGTATATGGATATATATGTAGGAGGAAGAAGTAGGTCGGTGGAGCTACGAGGGGCCCACGAGGGTGGGGAGCGCGCCCAGGGGGGTAGGCGCGCCTCCCTGCCTCGTGGCCTCCTCGTTCTTTTCTTGACGTCCACTCCAAGTCCCCTAGATCACGTTTGTTCCAAAAATAACTCTCCCGAAGGTTTCATTCCGTTTGGACTCCGTTTGATATTCCTTTTCTGCGAAACACTGAAATAGGCAAAAAAACTGCAAATTCACTGGGCCTTCGGTTAATAGGTTAGTCCCAAAAATAATATAAAAGTGCTTAGTAAAGCCCATTAAACACCCAAAACAGATAATATAATAGCATGGAACAATAAAAAATTATAGATACATTGGAGACGTATCAAGCATCCCCAAGCTTAATTCCTGCTCGTCCTCGAGTAGGTAAATGATAGAAACAAAAAATTTTGATGTGGAATGCTACCTAGCATATTTCTCAATGTAATTTTCTTTATTGTGGCATGAATTTTCAGATCCGAAAGCTTGAAGATGAAAGTTTAATGTTGACATGAAAATAATAATACTTCAAGCATACTAACAAAGCCATCATGTCTTCACAAAATAACATGGCCAAAGAAAGTTATCCCTACAAAATCATATAGTCTGGCTATGCTCTATCTTCATCACACAAAGTATTTAAATCATGCACAACCCCAATGACAAGCTGTAACGCCCCGGATTCGATGCGCCAGGTGTCTGCCAGTTATTCGCCGTCGTTGCCATGTCATGTGCTTGCGTGTTGCACTTTGCCATGTCATCATCTGCATTTCATATCATGTCATCATGTGCATTTCATTTTGCATACGTGTTCGTCTCATGCATCCGAGCATTTTCCCCGTTGTCCGTTTTGCAATCCGGCACTCCTATGTCTCCCGGCGCCCCCTTTTGCCTCTCTTTCGTGTGCGGGTGTTAAACGTTCTCAGAATGGACCGAGGTTTGCCAAGCGGCCTTGGTATAGCACCGGTAGACCGCCTGTCAAGTTTCGGGTCATTTGGAGGTCGTTTGATACTCCAACGGTTAACCGGGTAACCGTAAAAGCCTCTTTCTCTTTGCAGCCCACCACCCCCTCCAAACAGGCCCAAAACCCAGCAAACTCCCCTCCATGCTCTCGGTCGTTCGATCACGATCGCGTGGCCGAAAACCACACCTCATTTGGACTCTCCTAGCTCCCTCTACCTATAAATATGTGCCTCCCCCGAAACTCGCGGATCATTCCACCCCCGAAACCCTAAAATCGCCCCACACAACGGACATGTCCGTCCGCCGACGAAACTGTAGGCCCCGAGCGAGCCAGCGCTGCCACGTGGCCCGCCATCGCCCGCCGCCCCGGCCTGTCGGGGCCCGAAGCGAGGCCCGCCTGCCCGATCCGCCTCCCCCCGCCGCCTGCTCTCTGGCTCGGCCCCGGCTGGCGCCGCCCGGCCGGCGAGCGAGCTCGCGAGCCAAGGCCGCCGCCGCCCGCCGGCCTGCTCCGGCTGCCGCCCGCCTCGCCGGCGAGGCAAGGCTGCCCCTCCCGCCGCCAGACTCGCCCGACCTGCCTCTCGCGCCGCCATGCTCACACACCGCCTTCGCCGCGCCCTGCTCGCCGCCCGGCGAAGCTCCCGCCACGCCGCCTCCTCCTCCGGCCGGGCGCCAGATCCGGCAGCGCCGCCTGGATCCGCGACCTCGACCGCCGGGCGCTTCTTCTCCGCCCTCCCGGCGCCATCTCCGCCATCTCCGCAACGAACCCCGGCGAACCCCGAGATCCGTGCATGGTTGACTTCTTTACCCCTCCCCCGGATTCCACTAAGTCCCCGATTCTGTAATATTTTCATGCATTTTCATCATGCCATAACTCTGTCATCGTTGCTCCGTTTTGCGCGTGTAATATGTCAAATTGTTCGCCTCGATGAGTAGATCATTTCATCTCATTGCATCATTTTCATTTGAGCTCATATTGTTGCCCGAAATGCTGTTGGAAGAGTGCTATGTGATGTTAGTTTCTGATTCTTATCGGAACATGCACTTTTGTCATTTTTGCCATGATTGATGTGTGGCTCCTATGAACTTGATTCCTACATGTGTTTTTTTAATATGCCATGCCATCTTTCCAGGGGTGTATGCCATGTATTTTTGTGATCTCTTTGGTGACTAGCACGAGCATGCAAATTAGGCTTCATGATGTTGCTGATTTCAGCCCTGTTTTGCTGATATTTTTATGCCATGTTAACTTGATGCTACCGAGAGATCCATGCTTATTTTGAGATACTTCAGTAAGGATGCTTTGTTATACATGTCTTGCTCTATCCATCCATGCCCTTGTTTGCAATTATGGAGTGCCATAGCTTGAGTCAGTCAAGCTCTACTTTTGCTATAAAATGTTTCCTGGCAGATTGTTTACATGTTATTCAATTTTGCCAAGGTTGTTGTAGTTGATCCTTGCATGCTATGTTGTTGTTCTTGCCATGTATAGCTTCTATGCCATGTCTTCTTACTGTTGATTGCCTTGCCATGCCATGTATTGCTCTGTGGTGAGTGGTTCAAGCTCACCAACATGCCTACTTATTGTTGTTCCTGCCATGTATGAATCTGTAATATAACTTGCCATGTTTACATGGGTGCCATCATATCTTCTGATCCTTTTTGGCTCATGGTCAGTAAGGGACTTTTGTTCTATGCATTTAGTATATTCATGCCATTCCTTTGTTTGCCATGATAAGTTCCTGTAACATGTTGTTTGATAGCTCTAAACATTGCAACCTGATGTTATTTCTGCTAAAGTCTGAAACTATTATTATTTGCAATCTTGCCATGTCATTTTGAGTATGTTCTAGTGATTTCTGGAGATAGCTCAGTGTTCATGTTTTGTAATGCTTTACCTGTACATCATGCCCATGCCTTTTGTTATTATGTTGAGGTCCTGTAGCATGTTGTTTTGTTGCTTGCAATATGCCTAGTTGCTGTTTTGGACAGATTGTTGCTATGACTTGTATTGTGTGTATGTGTTGCACCGTTGCTCCGTTTTGAGTGTGCTCTATATGAAACTTGCGTGATTTTTCATGTAGTTGCATATTATCATGTTGCATCCTTGTTTTGAGGTGTTTGCTTGATGTTTGAGTGCATTTTGCATCAATGCCATGTTTATCTTGTTTTGCTCATATCTTCTAGGCCGTAGCTCCGAATCTAATAAACTTTATATGTAACTTGACTAGAATTTCGTGTAGATCATCGTGGTGCATCTTAACTTGCTGTTTAACAACTTCAACTTAAGGTTTATTCAGATCTGGACCAAATTCGAAATTTGCATATGAGGACTTACCGGAATTGTTATATGTTGTTCCCGGCCTCATTTAAACTTGCTTTGATGTGTTGATCTTGTTTGCATCATCTCTTGCCATGAGTAGATTCATATAGTCTTGTCATGCATCATGCTTGTTTTGCATCATGTCTTGTCTATGTGTGGTGTGTTTACTATGTTGTGTGCTTCTTCTTGTTAGTTCCTGTTTCGTTGCGATCGTGAGGATTCGCTCGCTCACACTTGGTTCGCTTCATCCGCTCGCCTTCTTCATGGACTCGCTCTTCTTCCTTGCGGGATTTCAGGCAAGATGACCGCTACCCTGGATCTCACTACTATCATTGCTATGCTAGTTGCTTCGTTCTATCGCTATGCTGCGCTACATATTACCTGTTTTTCAAGCCATCACAAATTGCCATGTCAGCCTCTAACCTTTTGCACCCTTCCTAGCAAACCGTTGTTTGGCTATGTTACCGCTTTGCTCAGCCCCTCTTATAGCGTTGTTAGTTGCAGGTGAAGATGAAGTTTGTTCCTTGTTGAACATGGAGATGTTGTTCCTTGTTGGAACATGTTTACTTGTTGGGATATCACAATATATCTATTGTTTAATTAATGCATCTATATACTTGGTAAAGGGTGGAAGGCTCGGCCTTATGCCTGGTGTTTTGTTCCACTCTTGCCGCCTAGTTTCCGCCATATCGGTATTATGTTCCCGGATTTTGCGCCCCTAACGCGGTCGGGTGATTTATGGGACCCCTTGACAGTTCGCTTTGAATAAGACTCCTCCAAAGAAGGCCCAACATTGGTTTTACCATTTGCCTCACCTATGCCCTTTTTCCCTTGGGTTTCGGAGCCCAAGGGTCATCTTTATTTTAGCCCCCCGGCCAGTCCTCATTCGAGTGTTGGTCCCAACCGAAAGCAGATCATGGGGCCACCACGGGCAACTCGAGGGCTGGTTTTACTCGTAGGCTGACTTATCCGGTGTGCCCCGAGAACGAGGTACGCATGACTCCTATCAGATTTGTCGGCACATCCGGGCGGCTTTGCTGGTCTTGTTTTATTGCTGTCAAAATGTCTTGTAGCCGGGATTCCGAGACTGATCGGGTCTTCCCGGGGAGAAGGAATATCCTTCGTTGATCGCGAGAGCTTATCATGGGCTAAGTTGGGACATCCCTGCAGGGTTTGAACTTTCGAGAGCCGTGCCCGCGGTTATGTGGCAGATGGGAATTTGTTAATATCCGGTTGTAGTGAAGCAAACTCTTCTAAAATACACCAACCGTGTGCGTAACCGTGAGTGTCTCTTTTCGGGGTTGATTGAGAGGAGAACACGGTTTCTTGGGTTATGTCTGACATAAGTAGGAGTTCAGGATCACTTCTTGATCATTACTAGTTGACGATCGCCCTTTGTTTCTCTTCTCGCCTCTCGCTTATGTATGTTAGCCACCATATATGCTTAGCCGCTGCTGCAACCTCACCACTTTACCCCTTCCTTTCCCATTAAGCTTTGCTAGTCTTGATACCCATGGTAATGGGATTGCTGAGTCCTCGTGGCTCACAGATTACTACACCACCAGTTGCAGGTACAGGTTCGCGATGATCATGACGCGAGTGCGATGTTTGCTTGTTTGGAGTTGTTCTTCTGCTTCTTCTTCGATCAGGGGATAGGTTCCAGGTCGGCAGCCTGGGCTAGCAGGGTGGATGTCGTTGAGTTTCTGTTTATGTTTCATCCGTAGTCGGATGTTGATCTTGTGTATGATGTTGTTGGATTCTTGTGCCATTCGTGCCTTATGTATGTATCCCTATGTATTATGTAATGTTGATGTAATGATATCTACCTTGCAAAAGCGTTTCAATATGCGGGTCTATCCTTGGTGGGACCGTCGAGTTACTTTTGGATAGGGTCGCATATTGGGCGTGACACAAGCCAAGCAATTGTTTCATACTTTTGATGTTCTCTAAATTTTTCAATCTTCACGCAATACATGAGCGTGAGCCGTGGACATAGCACTATAAGTGGAATAGAATGGTGGTTGTGGAGAAGACAAAAAAAGGAGAAGATAGTCTCACATCAACTAGGCGTATCAACGGGCTATGGAGATGCCCATTAATAGATATCAATGTGAGTGAGTAGGGATTGCCATGCAACGGATGCACTAGAGCTATAATTGTATGAAAGCTCAACAAAAGAAACTAAGTGGGTGTGCATCCAACTCGCTTGCTCACGAAGACCTAGGGCATTTTGAGGAAGCCCATCATTGTAATATACAAGCCAAGTTCTATAATGTAAAATTCCCACTAGTATATGGAAGTGACAACATACAAGACTCTCTATCATAAAGATCATGGTGCTACTTTGAAGCACAAGTGTGGTAAAAGGATAGTAACATTGTCCCTTCTCTCTTTTTCTCTCATTTTTTGGGCCTTCTTCTCTTTTTTATGGCCTCTTTTCTTTTTATTTTTAGTCCGGAGTCTCAACCCGACTTGTGGGGGAATCATAGTCTCCATCATCCTTTCCTCACATGGGGCAATGCTCTAATAATGATGATCATCACACTTTTATTTACTTACAACTGAAAAATTACAACTTAATACTTAGAACAAAATATGACTCTGTGAATGCCTCCGGCGGGTACCGGGATATGCAATGAATCAAGAGTGACATGTATGAAAGAATAATGAATGGTGGCTTTTCCACGAATACGATGTCAACTACATGATCATGCAAAGCAATATGACAATGATGAAGCGTGTCACAATAAACGGAACGGTGGTAAGTTGCATGGCAATATATCTCGGAATGGCTATGGAAATGCCATAATAGGTAGGTATGGTGTCTGTTTTGAGGGAGGTATATGGTGGGTGTATGATATCGGCGAAAGGTGCACGGTATTAGAGAGGCTAGTAATGGTGGAAGGGTGAGAGTGCGTATAATCCATGGACTCAACATTAGTCATAAAGAACTCACATACTTATTGCAAAAATCTATTAATTATTGAAACGAAGTACTATGCGCATGCTCCTAGGGGGATAGATTGGTAGGAAAAGACCATCGCTCGTCCCCGACCGCCACTCATAAGGAAGACAATCAAGAAATAAATCATGCTCCGACTTCATCACATAACGGTTCACCATACGTGCATGCTACGGGAATCGCAAACTTTAGAGCAAGTATTTCTCAAATCCACAACTACTAAACTAGCATAACTCTAATATCACCATTTTCATATCTCAAAACTATTATCAAGTATCAAACTTCTGACAGTATTCAATGCACTCTATATGATAGTTTTTATTATACCTATCTTGGATGCTCATCACTTTAAGACTAAAATTTTAACCAAAGCAAATTACCATGTTGTTCTAAAAGAATCTCAAAATAATATAAGTGAAGCATGATAGATCAATTATTTCTATAAAATAAAACCACCGCCGTGCTCTAAAAAGATATAAGTGAAGCACTAGAGCAAGATTAGCTCAAAAGATATAAGTGAAGCACATAGAGTATTCTTATAAATTCCGATTCATGTGTGTCTCTCCCAAAAGGTGTGTACAGCAAGGATTATTGTGGTGAACTAAAAATCAAAGAATCAAATCATACAAGGCGCTCCAAGCAAAACACATATCATGTGGTTAATAAAAATATAGCTCCAAGTAAAGTTACCGATGGATTTAAGATTTAAAGAGGGATGCCTTCCGGGGCATCCCCAAGCTTAGGATTTTGGTTGTCCTTGGATTTTACCTTGGGGTACCTTGGGCATCCCCAAGCTTAGGCTCTTGCCACTCGTTGTTCCATAATCCATCAAATCTTTACCCAAAACTTGAAAACTTCACAACACAAAACTTAACAGAAAATCTCATGAGCTCTGTTAGCGAAATAAAACAAAACACCACTTCAAGGTACTGTAATGAACTCATTCTTTATTTATATTGGTGTTAAACCTACTGTATTCCAACTTCTCTATGGTTTATAAACTATTTTACTAGCCATAGATTCACCAAAATAAGCAAACAACACACGAAAAACAGAATCTGTCAAAAACAGAACAGTCTGTAGTAATCTGCAACTAACGCAAACTTCTGGAACTCATAAAACTCTACCAAAATAGGAAGACCTAGATAATTTGTTTATTGAACTACTGCAATTGGAATCCTTATTTTATCACGTTCTGGTGATTTTTAGAAATTGTTTTCGTGAGCATAAAGTTTCTGACTTTTTCAGCAAGATCAAATAACTATCATCCAAGAAGATCCTATAGGTTTTACTTGGCACAAACACTAATTAAAACATAAAACCACATCTAAACAGAGGCTATATCAATTATTTATTACTAAAAAGAACCAAAAATCAAGAAACAAAAATAAAATTGGGTTGCCTCCCAACAAGCGCTATCGTTTAACGCCCCTAGCTAGGCATAAAGGCAAGAATAGATCTAGGTATTATCATCTTTGGTTGGTAATTATTCAATAGAACACTTATAGACTTTAGGGTTTCCTTCTTATTATTAATGATCAAACTCCTAGGAAATAAATCAAGAAATTCATTTGTAGCAAACGGTTCCTTAATGATAGCGAGAAAGTTGGGGTGGACATTTATTGATTTGAGATCCGCAGTTTCCTTACTAGAAGATTCACCCTTATCTTTAGGAACATACATAAATTGGCAACTTTGGTACTAGGAGGACTTGGAGTATTTCTTACGGCATATAAAGCGGACCCTAAGCTAGAAATAATACCCTCAAGTTTATCAATTCTAGTGGAATCTTGATCTATTCTTTCATTAACTATGTGTTCTTTTTCTTTGAAACTTTTCAGAATAACTCCTACCTTAGATCAGTATTGGGTAATTTGGTTGTGGATCTTTTTATCCAAATTCTCAATCAATTCCACAGTGGCAACTTTATTTTCAATAATTTCAAGCCTTTGCATCACATGTTCCAAAGTTAACATAGTTCCATTAACCAAAAGAGGTGGTGGGCCAAACAAATCTATCATAGCATTATAAGAATCAAAAGTATGGCTACCCAAGAAATTCCCTCCGGTAATGGTAGCAAGAATATATATATTCCAAGGGGTGATTCCTACACAAAAATTGCGAAGAAGAACGGAAGTAGATTGCTTCCTAGTAGATATATTTTGAGCATTGCAAATTCTGTACCAAGCATCTTTTAGATTTTCTCCCTCCCTTTGTTTAAAATTAAGAACTTCATTCTCGGGAGACAAAGGAGTAGATAAAGGACTGGTCATGACGACACACGGGACACGAGAAACAAGAAAAAGAAGCAAGCGGAAAGAGAGGGCGAATAAAACGGCAAGGGTGAAGTGGGGGAGAGGAAAACAAGAGGCAAATGGCAAAAAATGTAATGCGAGGGATAAGTTTGTGATGGGTACTTGGTATGTCTTGACTTGTGCGTAGACTCCCCCGCAACGGCGCCAGAAATCCTTCTTGCTACCTCTTGGGTATGCGTTAGTTTTCCCTTGAAGAGGAAAGGGTGATGCAGCAAAGTAGCGTAAGTATTTCCCTCAGTTTTTGAGAACCAAGGTATCAATCCAGTAGGAGGCCACACGCAAGTCCCTCGTACCTACAAAGACAAATAAGAACCTTGCAACCAACACGATAAAGGGGTTGTCAATCCCTTCACGGCCACTTGCAAAAGTGAGATCTGATAGAGATAATAAGATAAATATTTTTGGTATTTTGTTGTATAGATTGAAAAGTAAAGATTGCAAAATAAACGGCGCCAGAAATAGCTAGTTGACGGGAGATTAATAAGATGGAAAATAGACACAGAGGCCATAGGTTTCACTAGTGGCTTCTCTCAAGATAGCATAAGTATTATGGTGGGTGAACAAATTACTGTCGAGCAATTGATAGAAAAGTGCATAGTTATGAGAATATCTAGGCATGATCATGTATATAGGCATCACATCCGCGACAAGTAGACTGAAACGATTCTGCATCTACTACTATTACTACACACATCGACCGCTATCCAGCATGCATCGAGAGTATTAAGTTCATGAGAACAGAGTAACGCATTAGGAAAGGTGCCATGATGGAGAGGGATAAACTCAAGCAATATGATATAAACCCCATCTTTTTATCCTCGATGGCAACAATAGAATACGTGTTGTTTCCCTTTCTGTCACTGGGATCGAGCACCGCATGATTAAACCCAAAGCTAAGCACTTCTCCCATTGCAAAAAAGATCAATCTAGTAGGCCAAACCAAACTGATAATTCGAAGAGACTTGCAAAGATAACCAATCATACATAAAAGAATTCAGAGGAGATTCAAATATTGTTCATAGATAATCTTGATCATAAACCCACAATTCATCGGATCTCGACAAACACACCGCAAAAAGAATTACATCGAATAGATCTCCAAGAGAATCGAGGAGAACTATGTATTGAGATCCAAAGAGAGAGAAGAAGCCATCTAGCTAATAACTATGGACCCGAAGGTCTGAGGTAAACTACTCACACATCATCGAAGAGGCTATGGTGTTGATGTAGAAGCCTTCCGTGATCGGTGCGCCCTCTGGCGGAGCGCCGGAAAAGGCCCCAAGATGGGATCTCACGTGTACAGAAGGTTGCGGTGGTGGAAATAGGGTTTCGTGGTGCTCCTAGATGTTTTCGAGGTATATGGATATATATAGGAGGAAGAAGTAGGTCGGTGGAGCTACGAGGGGCCCACGAGGGTGGGGGCGCGCCTAGGGGGGTAGGCGCGCGTCCGTGCCTCGTGGCCTCCTTGTTTGTTTCTTGACGTCCACTCCAAGTCCCCTGGATCACGTTTGTTCCAAAAATAACTCACCCGAAGGTTTCATTCCGTTTGGACTTCGTTTGATATTCCTTTTCTGCGAAACACTGAAATAGGCAAAAAAACAGCAAATTGCACTGGGCCTTCGGTTAATAGGTTAGTCCCAAAAATAATATAAACTGCTTAGTAAAGCCCATTAAACACCCAAAATAGATAATATAATAGCATGGAACAATAAATATTATAGATACGTTGGAGACGTATCAACCACCCACCATAACCGGGAACTCCCCGATATTTTCCTCGCTTCTACCACGGTTTTTTCCGTCATGTATGGCCCAAAGAATGTCATGCAGCTGCGTCTCCGACCCGCCCAGGACGAAAAGCCCATTTTCGGTCATGATTTTTTGTCATTGAAGTAGGAGCCCACCACATCTATGATGATGCCGGCTTTTGTCACAATTATTGTCATAGAAGTGTCGTAGGCATGACAGAAATTTTTTTCGTTCCGCCCAAAATGTCACGGATGTGTCTTTTTTTTGTAGTGTCTGGCCCGGGAAGTTCAAGCCCGACCTGCCTCCACGCTACGATGGCACCCCCGACCCTGCTGAGTTCTTGCAGCTCTACGAGCTGAGCATCGAGGCGGCCAACGGCGATGAGAAGGTTATGGCGAACTAGTTTCCCATGGCCCTCAAGGATGGGGCATGTTCTTGGCTCCTGAACCTGCCCGGGGGATCGATCTCCTCCTGTGGCGAGATGCGCGAGCGTTTCGTCGCCAACTTCCAAGGCACTCACGACCGCCCGCCTGCTGCGGGTGACCTGTGGCACATCAAGCAGCAGCCATGGGAGACCCTGTAGAAGTATATCCATCGCTTCAACAACGTTTGTCTCAAGATCCCCAAGGTGTCGGACGAGGCCATCATCTCCGCATTCACTGATCGTGTCCGCGACGTCAAGATGAACGAAGAGCTTGCCATACGTGAGGACCTGTGCACGGCCCTGGAGATGTTCAACATGGCAACCAAGTGCGCGAAAGCTAAGGAAGGACGCCTCTCCGACCTCGAGCTCTCAGAGACTGACCTAGAGGACAAGAAGGCCAAGGCCAAGGACGTGAAGTGCAAGGGGGCGGCCGTGCTCGCGGCAGAACCAGATATGAAGCGCCCCTGTGAGCACCCGTAGTCATCCAAGGGCAGCTGTCCGTTCTGCATATTCCACAACGTGCACAGCCACAACACCAACGACTGTTAGGAGCTCAGGGGCATCCGCAATGGGCGCCTCGGTCGTCGTCCCGAGCACAGTGATCGAGGCTACGGCCGCGGAGGAGGCCGAAGTGGAGGACGCTGGGACGACCGCGGCCCCCGCCAGGAGTGGCGCGATCAGCCTCGTGAGGAACACTGGCAGGGCCAGCCTCGTGAGGGCCCTCGGAGGGACCAACCTCGTGAGGATCATCCTCAGGGCAATGCTAGCCTCCCTCCGCTGCCACCAGTGCAAAGAAGGAACGACGACCACCACTAGGACGAGGGGGCTGGGGGCTTCCAGGAGCCTCGTGTCGTAGCCTGCAACCTGGGCGGCGCCTAGGCCCCATCCTCTCATCGCATATTCAAGCATTTTGCCTGCGAGGTGAATGTAGCCCTTCCCAAGTTCGCGGCTACGCATCCGCTCAGGCGGTCCAAGTGCACCATCACCTTCAGCTCGTCCGACCAGCTCAAGTGCGCGGCAACTTCCGGCGCCCTCCCGATGCTCTGCTCGCCCGTCATCATCAACATCCTCGTCACCAAAACCCTCATCGATGGCGGTGCAGGGCTCAATGTTTTGTCTATCGAAACATTCGACCGACTCCAGGTGCCCTATGACCAGCTGCAGCCCACCAAACCCTTCTTAGGAGTGATCGACGGCTCCACCACCCCGATAGGGCAGATCTGCCTCCCTGTCACATTTGGCCAGCATGAAACCTACCGCACAGAGCTCAGCGACTTGGATGTCGCCTACATCCGTCTTCCATACAACGCCATCCTTGGGTACCCAGCCCTTGCCAAGTTCATGGCAGTGACTCATCATGGTTACAATGTCCTCAAGATGCTGGGAGCCACAAGGCCATCACAGCCGCTATAGGAGAAGGATGCAGTCTGCTCCCTCGAGCGTGCCTACCATGCTGCGGCAGTCGAGAACCCCGACGACGAAGGCGCCACCTACCCTCCTGAGGCCGTCCCCAAGAAGAAGAAGCAGCTGCTCCGCCAGGAACCTCAGGGGAGCGAGGTGTCCAGTGGCACGACCTTAGGACTTGCGCCCGCGGATGGGGCGCCTCCCTCCCTTGCATAGGGAGACGTGCCCAATGCTCCCCTCAGGCTGGGCCCGGGGGCTCTCTTCTGGAGGGCCTCTGATTTAGCCAGTGTCATGAGGGAGGCGCACGGGCACCACATGGAGGCGTGCTTCAACGCGCGCTTCCACCAGGAGGGCACAAGGCACGTGATGCCGAGTGCTCAGGAGTTCATCACCAAGGCAACCGAGGAGCTTCAGGAGGCAAGAGCTATGCGCGGTGACCGTCGCCCGCCACCTGGCAAGGCTCCTTGTCCTCGCGAGGACATCGAGCTGCGCGTCTGTGTCAACATCCCAGGACTCAACAGGGTCACCTCTCAGCGGCTCTACTGGTCGTCGCGTGTCAGCCGGTGCGTGGGCCCCCCTCACAGCTACGTTCGCATGCCCTTTGGCTTGCCGAACGCGGCTATTGCATCTCGGCGCCACATGTGGAGCGTCATGGCGGCTCAGGAGGCCAGGCACCAGGTGGTCCTGGCAGAGATGGCAACGGTTCTTCACGAGCCCCCAGACCCTCCAGAGCCCCCCGAGGTTCAGGACCTAGGTGGCTTATGAGGAGCGACTTCTTCAGCATGCATCTTCAGCTACTTCAACATCTCTTCAGCAATGGTGCCAGGTGACATTTTTGGTTTATTCAGTTGGGGGCGCCCCTCGGGCTGCATTATCCCCAGATCGCATGGGCCTGTCCCTGCGACATGTATCCTTTTGCATCTTTGATTCACTCGGATGGGGGCGCCCCTCTGGCTGCATCATCCCCAGGGCGCGTGGGTCTGTCCCTGTGGCATGTATCATTCTTCGCATCTATTAGAGCCACCTTACCTCCTTCCATAAATTATTCTATGATTATCATCTGCCTGTCCAGCACTTCGTTGCCATGAGCGTTGTACGCCCTTGCAAACCCACCCACAACCGCCTCATGATTAAGGGAGTGTACGGCGTCTGTGCTCGGGACCGTCCCTGCAGCGTCGCTAAGCCCAAGAGGCTGAGCTCTGGCTCACAGGCCAGCTCCCGTGTTCGTCACCTCCCATGGTCCTTGGTGCCTTGCCCTCGCATGAGATAATCGCGGGTGGATGAGCTAGGGCGCGCGACCCGGTGCCTCGTCACCACGGGAGCCGCGCGCCGGCTGTTTTTCTTCAGGACCTTTGCATGGAAGACGGGGCACGGCGTCTATGCTTGGGTCCGTCCCTGCAGCATCGATAAACCCACCGACAGAGCTCTGTCTAGCGGGCCGGCCCCATTCACGTCACCTCCTGGGGTCGTTGGTGTTTGGCCTTCTCATGTGATAATCTCAGGAGATTCACTCGGCACAGGTTGCCTAACCATCTTGCAGGATTATCACAAGTGTTCCGAATCAAATTCAGGTGCAACCCACCTTGAGGTAGGGCCTCGTGAGTCCCGCGTTGGCTCACGAGTGCCCATACACACCTCCTCTAGCCCTTCCATGCAATCCACTTGTCAGGGTGAGGCTATACACGCCCCGGGGGCTCCACTCAGAGGGAGCCCCCTCCCACGCACCAGTGGAAGCACCGTGCTCTGCACTGGCAGTCGACATGGTCGTGGAGCGGCTATGCCCCTGCAAGTGCGGAAGCGCCATGCTCCGTACTGGTGATAAACAACTGAGGGAGGCCCCAAGGCCGCAATAACCTCAGGGAGCCACCAGGCTCGGTGTTCAGCCTCACCGCAACGCTTTCCCTTCGGGAGTCGCGTGAGGGGGCTGGGCACGGGGGGCTACACTCAGGTCACTCCTATCGTATGCCACCCTTCCAGGTCCCTCGGACCTGGTTGTCGGATGTGGGGTTCCGGCAAACCCTTAAGGTTTGAACACTAGGGTGCACGCGAAGTCTTTCCCTCCTACCGATCTACACTCTAGCTCGCTAGGATCTTGCGGATGAACTCGACGAACTCACAACACAGAGAGACATGGGGTTTATACTGGTTTGGGCCACCGATGTGGTGTAATACCCTACTCCAGTGTGGTGGTGGTGGATTGCCTCTTGGGCTGATGATGAACAGTACAAGGGAAGAACAGCCTCCCGAGGTTGAGGTGTTCTTGTGGCTAGGCTCTCGATCAGATTGGATCGAGCTCAGATGAGATGCCTCTACTGTGGTGGCTAGCTCTACTTATATAGGCCTTGGTCCTCTTCCCGAATATCGAGCGGGAAGGGAGCCAACAACGGCGAGCAAATTTTAAGGGGGACAGCTAGTACAAGCTATCCTGACAAAAGCGGTCTTCTCCTGTGAAAAGCTCTGGGGTGACGCCGTCTTGGGCTCCACGACGACCTCCGCCTTGCCGTCCTCCTGGTCTTGGTAACGTTGCATCAATATGGCAACCTTTGCCTGACGCCTCGATACTCTTCGCCTGCGCTTGCCTCCTTAGCACCAAAGAGGAAATGGGGACGTTGCGCGCACTGGCGCCCGCCTGGCACCCGCCAATCACCTTTCGTCATGGCTCATGTCACGAGAGTGTCGCGAGGTTTGCCCCGCCTTGATATCTCCGCTCCTCGTGAGCCTGCCTGGCTAGGCCACTCCAGAGGAGGTCTTGCATCGTCCGCCTCGCGAGGCTTGGACCCTCGCGAGGGTCTTGGGTGCCTTGTTGATGAAGATGGGCCGTACGGCCTGCTGCTTGGCCACGCTATGGGCCGCAGGCAGGCAAGTCCGGGGACCCCTGTTCCCAGAACGCCGACATTATCCCCCGGGCCCAAGGTGCGCTCGGGCTTGGCTTCGCGGCGAAGCCAAGGGTCAAGTTCGGAGCACCGCGAGCCCCAAAAGCCTGTGGCCTCGGTCAACGCGTGACGGGTGATTGGACGTGGGCGTCTTCGCTTCCCCATGCTACCTCGGCGACTGCACGACTTGACAAGTCTGTGCGACATGCAAGGAAAACCATCATTACCTGCGATCGTGGGAGACGCCGGTTGGCCTTCTCTCGCTATAAATGGGGAGGGGCCGGAGCCCCCGTTGCCCATCTCTTCCTCACTTGCTTGCTTCTCTGCTCCATTGCTTGCAGTGCCACCGATGGCACCACGAAAGAAGTTCTCTGCCGCCGAGAAAGGAAAGGCCCCTCGCGAGGGCCCCTATTCCCCGGCGCCCAAGCGCGGCCGTGGCCGGCCGCGCAAGCATGCCGCGACTCCCACCGTGGCCCACCCTCGAGGAGGCGCCGCGGCGCGCGGAGGGGATCGTCCCATCCATGGTGGTTCGGCCGACAAGGGGAGGCACGTGATGGTGGCGCGGCCTCCCCGCCCGCGCTTCCATTCAGCTGAGGTGTTGCCGGAGTTCGTTGTCTGGTCGTAGAGCCCGGCCGGCAACTGGCTCCAACTTCCACGTCTTCGCCGGTGAACTGCCGCCTCGTCCGGCGGGCTCGCTGCAGTGCATGGCTGCTGCAGCAGGCCTTTGGGTCGCGGGTCGAGACTTCCGCCATGGGCAACATAGCCCTCGCCCGCGGCTGGCAACGCTCACCATGCTGCCTGCGGGCAGCGCTGCACCCTCCACTTCAGGTATGATGGTGAGTCGACCCTCTATGTGAGGGTGTTCGGGGAGGATGGTCGCTGCGTCGGGTGCTTCCCCGTGGCGAACGACGGCGAGGAGGTGCTCGGCCTTGGTGACGGTCGTGATGAGGACGAGGGCGAGCCTGCCCTCGGCGGCGACCGCGTCTCCTCCAGCTACGGCGGCTCTTCCTTCGGTGACAGCTCCAGCAGCGGTGGCTATGATCAGCCACCACGCCGCCGTGCCCGCTTCGAAGGGGGCAGCGGGTCATCCCGTCGTCGCACCTCCGTGAAGCGCGAGTAGGGGTCCGGCTAGGCTTGGGGCGTCGCCTAGGACCTGCCTCTGCGGATTGCTGCGACACTGCTTCGCTTAGCTTTTTCTTTCTTTCCTGCATCGGAAAAACGAAACCAGTTTGGGCCCAGAGGGGCGTGTATCGAATTGTGGCTCTTTGGTTAATGATTGTGCATGTCGTTCCCATGTAGTGTTGTTATTTTGTGCGAGGATAACTTAACCTGGTGCGTTTGGGACGTCCTTTTCCTCACGAGGTGCCTGCATTCGCCCAGAAACTTCAAAAAAGAATTCGTTAGGGGGTGCGCTAGTGGATTTGCTGTCCACCCAAGCCCTGGCTTGGCGCTTTGTATCGCGGTACCCGAGGGGCACGGATCGGGAGAGATATGACAGCTTCCAGACCCGAACGAGGGTGGCTCGCGACACGGTAGAGAGAAGAAAAATGCTCACGAGGGCACCTGCCCAGCCCCCTCGCGAGGTATGCGAGAGAGAGAGAACACAAGCAAACCAGAGCCAAAAAATGCGGTAAAAGGCTAGGGAACCTAATCAGCAACGAATACCAAGAGCAACTTCGATTGAGGAAAAGGAAGCCAACTACGGAAAGCAAATGAAAAAGCCGCGTCCGGCACCTAATCTAGTCTTCAAGTCTTCTCACCAGCACAGAGCTAAGTGTTGTCCACTAGGCATGGGAGGGAGCCCCAGGGCCTGAGGCCGGCGCTGCTGAGACTCTGGGGCATGTACAGTCCCACTCATTATTACGTGAGAGTGTCACGGGCGGCGATTCTTCACAGGCACCGGGCCTTCTTCACAGGCTCTGGGCCTTTCTTCTCAGGCTCTGGGCCTTGCTTCTCAGGCTCTAGGCCTTGCTTCTCAGGCTCTGGGCCTTGCTTCATGGATAGAACTTCTGGAGGTGCTGAATGTTCCAGGCATTCTGGATCGGTGTCCCATCCTGCGTCTCCAGGCACTGCACCCGGCCTGGAGACGTGAACGACCCTGAACGGACCCTCCCACATGGGCGTAAAGCTTGTGCAGCCCTTCCTCGAGAGGACCCGCCAGACGAGGTCGCCACCTCGAGCGCCCCGAGCGGATGTTGCGGCAATGGTACCGCCAGAGAGCTTGTTGGTACTTAGCCGCTCATCGCGGCCATGACGGCGCCTCCCCAAAGACGTGATCCATCCTCGCGTGGCGCCCTGCTGCGCTTCGTCAACGCCAGACTCAAGGTGGAGCAATGCTTGACCTCGTGAGGAAGGATTGCCTCAGCTCCATAGACGAGGAAGAATGGAGTCGACCCCATCGGCTTGGTGGCAGTGGTGCGAATGGACCACATCACGGACTGGAGTTCTTCATGCCAGCCCCCGCCATAGGCCTCCAGCTTCTTCTTGAAGGTCCTGGTCTTGAGACCCCTTAGGACCTCAGCGTTGGCACGTTCGGCCTGACCATTACTCCTGGGGTGGGCCACCGAACTGTAGTAGATCTGCATTCCAAGGTTAGCACAGTAGGTTTTGAAGAGGTTACTAGTAAACTGCGAGCCATTATCTGTGATGATGCGGTTGGGAAGCCCGAAGCGGCTCATGAGGCCCTTGATGAACATGACAGCAGAGCCAGTTGGAATGGTACGGACGGCTTCCACTTCCGCTCACTTGGTGAACTTGTCGATGGTGACGTAGAGATAGCGGTAGCCCCCTGGCGCTCGTGGGAATGGGCCCAAGATGTCCAGCCCCCAGACCGCGAACGGCCACATGCGCGGTATGGTTTGGAGGCCTTGTGCAGGCTGATGGATCTGCTTGGCGTGGAATTGGCAGGCTTCACAAGACTTCACCAGCTTGGCTGCATCGTTGAGTGCTGTTGGCCAGTAGAATCTGCCGTGGAAGACTTTGCCGACGAGGGTCCTTGACGACAAGTGATGGCCACAGTCCCCACCGTGTATGTCTATCAGCAGCTCCCTTCCCTGATCGTTGGAGGTGCAGTGCAGCGTGACATCGTTCGGCCATTTCCTGTACAACTCGCCGTCTTGAATGCAGTATGTCGTGGCCTGTCGGGCCACGCGCTCCGCATCTTCTTCCTTCGCCGGCAGCGTCCCGTGCATCGGGTACTCCTTGAATTCCTTAGTCCAGCTCTGCTCCTGAGGCTCGAGCGCCAAGAGCAGCCGAGCTCCTGAGGTTGGGCCGCAAGCTGGGGCTCCCATGGCTGGGGGCTGTGGGAGTTCCTCCCGAGGCTGAGTCACGCTTGAAAGAGGTGGTGTAGCCGATGGCTTGAAGAGCCGCTCTTCGAAGACGCCGGGCTCTTGCGGCTGCCGCTTGGATGCTCTCTTGGCGATGTTGTCGGCTTCCTTGTTGGTGCCCCGGGGCACGTGCTGTAGCTCCAGGCCCAATAATTGTTTTTCCATCTTGCGCACCTCCGCAAGGTAGGCCTCCATGTGCTCGTCCTTTGGTTCGTACACTTTGTTGGAGAAGTTGACGAGGAGCTGCGAGTCGCCCTTGACGGTAAGGTGCTTCACCCCTAGAGCCGCCGCAGCCTTCAGGCTAGCTATGAGGCCTTCGTATTCTGCGATGTTGTTGGAGACCTTCTTGCCATGCTGGAAGCAGAGTTGCACGGCGTAGTAGAGCTTGTCCTGAGTGGGCGAGATGAGCACTGCTCTAGCCCCTGCGCCCTGATGCGCAAAGGCTCGATCAAAATGCATGACCCAGCCGTCTGGTGCCTCACTTCCTGGGGAGGTGGACCTGTCTTCTCCTTCTTCAAGAGTCGGGGCATCTGTCCATTCTGCCACAAAATTGGCGAGTGCGGCTCCCTTGATGACCCGGGTGGTGCTGAACTCCAGCTGGAATGCTTGCAGCTCGATGTAACATTCTGCGACCCTCCCGGCCGAGTTTGGGCTCCTGAGTACCCTCTCCAATGGGTAAGATGAGACGACCTTGATGGGGTTCCCTTGAAAGTAGTGTCGCAGCTTGCGCGAGGCCACCAAGAGTGCGAGCAGGAGCTTTTGTGGCATGGGGTAGCGCGCCCTTGCGTCCCGCAGTACGGTGCTGACAAAGTACACCGGGTACTCGATGAGGGCTGGCACACTGTTGGAGTTCGGGTCCCGCGGAGACTGCAGCGTATCCTGGGGTGGAGGATTTCCTGAGACTTGGTCCTCCTCAGGATCTTCCGCAACGTTGCCCTGGCGCGCTTGATCTTTTGCCGCTGATGGATCTGGTGTGCCTTCCTGACCCTGCGCGGCATCAACTCTGGATTGGCGCAACACTCCCTTGTCTTGGCGCTCCTCCCGAACCGCCACCAGCGCCGCGCTGGCGGAGTACAGGGTGGCGGCAAGGTAAAGTACCAGAGACTCGAGAGGTCGTGGTGCCACCATCACTGGGGGCTGGTGAGGTATTTCTTGAGGTCTTGGAAGGCCCGGTCGGCCTCCGGGGTCCACTCGAAGGGGCCTTTCTTCTTCATGAGCTTAAAGAAGGGCAAGGCACGCTCGCCAAGCTTGGAGATGAAACGTCCCAACGCGGTCACCCGTCCCGCCAGTTTTTGCATCTCCTTGAGGGTCTGCGGTGGGCTCATGTCTTCGATGGCCTTGATCTTCTCTCGGTTCGCCGATCCTCTCAGGATACAAGGAACCCTAGCAGCTTGCCGAGGGGACGCCAAACACGCACTTCTCCGGTTAAGCCTCAAGTTCACCCGGCGCTAACTCTCAAAGGTCTCTCCAAGTCCTGGATCAACGCCCCGCCGCGAGATTTGACCACTATGTCATCAACGAGGCCTCGTGTTCCCGCCGAGCTGCCGCCCCAAGGCAATGTGCATCGGCCGAAAGGTTGCGCCATGCTATGGCGGCCAAAGGCATGCAGTGTAGCAGACACCCCACACCGTGTCGAAGGCCGCCTTCTCCACATCCTCCACTACCATCTTGATTTGATGGTATCCAGAGAACGATCCAGAAACATAACAAGTCGCACTCGGTGGAGTCGACGATTTGATCGATGCGCCGAAGGGGGAACAGATCTTGAGGGCAAGCTTTGTTAAGGTTGGTGAAGTCGACGCACATCCGCTCTTTCCCACCTTCTTCGGTACCACGGCTGTGGTTCGCCACCATTCAGTGGTATCGAACCTCTCGGATGGTACCCGCTGCCTCCAAATTTGCTGCTCTTGGACGATGAAGGCCTGCTTTTCGTGGACTGCCGCCTTGCCCGCTGCTTTACGGGCGACATCGGGCACACCCTTAGATGATGCCGATCATTTCTCTCGACCCCTACCAGCTGGTTGGGCTCCCATGCGAATATCTCCTTATTTGCCGCAAAAGCTCACCAAAGCTTCTTCTTGTCCCGGTCAAGGCTCGCTCCTATGGTAAAGGTGGTTCTCAAGACCCGCCCTCGCCAACCGGCACCTGCTTGGTCTCCGCCTTTGTCTTGGGTGAACAACTGCTTCTTCTTGGCGGGTGCGGTCTCCTTGGCCTCGGGCGTATTGGCGCCGGCTGGTTGTGCTGCTGCCGCAGTCTTAAAGGCGAGCTTGAGCGCCGTCACCTCCTCCTTAGCATCCCCCCTAATGGTGAGGAAGCCCTTGCTCCCTCGCATCTTCATGAGGTTGTAGGTCGGGTGAGTCGCCGCCATGAACTGAGCAAGAGTCGGTTACCCGAGTATGGCATTGTACGGGAGACCGATGCGGGTGATGTCGAAGTCCACCAGCTCAGTGCAGTAGTTGTCACGCATGCCGAAGGTGACGCGGAGGCGGATCTACCCTAGAGAGTGGGCAGCTCCACCGCCACTCCCGAAAAAGGCTTGCTGAGGTTGAGCCTCTCGGGCGGCACGTGGAGGAGGCTGAAAGCTTCTACGGAGAGCAAGTTGAGGCCGTCACCGCCGTCGACAAGGGTCTTGGTGACGGCCACGTTGCAGATAGTAGGCGTTCAGAGCATTGGGAGCATGCCAGAGCCGGTGGTGGAGCCGGGGTGGTCTTCTGGACCAAAGGTGAGGTCGGCCTCCGGCGCAGCCCAACCCGGCGGAGCCCCGGGCGCTTGGAGGCTGCCCCAATCTGACGGAAGAAAGGCTTGAAATGGCGATTGGAAGGTGGTGCTTGAGAGCCACCCAGCAGCACCGCGACTGCATGGTGCGCTCGCACCGCGTAGCGCGCGGTGAAGAGGTCGCGGAGTTCCTCCCTGGGCGCCACCGTGGACCCCGGGAGGTTGAGCAGCCAGGCGCGTGGCTCTCTGGCGAGGGCCATGGGGAACCAGTTGGCCATGATCTTGCCGTCGCCTTAGGCATCGAGGACTGCCACACCGTCGTAACGTGGCGGCATCTCCGGCTTGAACTTGGCTGGCCACCGCACTCGCCGCAGGGCGGGGGCCATGGCTCGGTACCCAGATTCCCTGCTGCGGGTGTCGGTCGCAGAGGCGGATGGCAGCGCGCCTGCCATGGAAGCGAGGTGCGGCGGCACAGGGCGCAGACCGATGGAGAGGAGCTCCAGCGCACCCCTACCTGGCGCGCCAAATGTCGGATGTGGGGTTCCGGCAAACCCTTGAGGTTCAACACCGGGTGCGTATGGTCTTTCCTCCTACCGATCCACGCCTAGCTCGCTAGGATCTTGCGGACGAACTCGATTTAACTCACAACACGTAGAGACACGGGTTTATATCGTTCGGCCACCGATGTGGTGTAATACCCTACTCCAGTGTGGTGGTGGTGGATTGCCTCTTGGGCTGATGACGAACAGTACAAGGGAAGAACAGCCTCCCGAGGTTGAGGTGTTCTTGTGGCTAGGCTCTCGAGCGGATTGGAACGAGCTAAGATGAGATGCCTCTACTGTGGTGGCTAGCTCTACTTATATAGGCCCTGGTCCTCTTCCCAAATATCGAGCGGGAAGGGAGCCAACAACGACGGGCAATTTTGAAGGGGGCCATCTAGTACAAGCTATCTTGACAAAAGCGGTCTTCTCCAGCGAAAAGCTCTGGGGTGACGCCGTCTTGGGCTCCATGATGACCTCCGCCTTGCCGTCCTCCTGGTCTTGGTCTCGTTGCACCAATATGGCAACCTTTGCCTGAGGCCTCGGTACTTATCGGTGTCAAAACCGGCGGATCTCGGGTAGGGGGTCCTGAATCTGTGCGCCTAGGCGGATGGTAACGGAGACAAGGGACACGATGTTTTTACCCAGGTTCGGGCCCTCTCGATGGAGGTAATACCCTACCCCGCTTGATTAATATTGATGATATGGGTAGTACAAGAGTAGATCTACCACAAGATGAAGGAGGCTAAACCCTAGAAGCTAGCCTATGGTATGATTGTTGTTCGCCCCACGGACTAAAACCCTCCGGTTTATATAGACACCAGATAGGTTAGGGTTACACAGAGTCGGTTACAATGGTAGGAGATCTACATATCCGATCGCCAAGCTTGCCTTCCACGCCAAGGAAAGTCCCATCCGGACACGGACGAAGTCTTCAATCTTGTATCTTCATAGTCTAGGAGTCCGCCGACGCGTGATAGTTCGCTATCCGGACACCCCTAATCCGGACTCCTCAAGAGTCTCCCAAACCAGGCTTCAATGACGACGAGTCCGGCGCTGTTGATTGTCTTCGCATTGCAAGGCGGGTTCTTCTCCGATTCCATATACTTGTCGAATAGTGTCCGCTTCGATAAATGCTGCGCCCTTGGCTTCTACGCCCAATAACGGCCATCTTCCACGTGTTTGAATGAATGCGAAAAGCCGTGGTATTTTTACACTTACCCCTAGCTGCACAAATGAGCTGCCTATAAAAGGGCGAGGATCTAGATCTGAGTCACACCATCCCCCTTCATGAAGCTTTCATCGGAGCGCCTCGACCAAAGCCCATTCCATCATGGATACCGACGCTGCTCCTCCTTCTCGGCCCCAGCCTCAGCCTGAAATTGGGAGAGATGCTCACCCCGATAGCGAGCTAGTTATACTCCAAACCAAGGGATTTCTTCCCCGCCTTCATGGTTCCGTTGAGCCGGACTTTCCACCTACAAGGGCGGAAAGCGAAGCGAAAGTGTCCCGTCCTCTAAAGGAGAGCGGGTATGCTTCATCTCTTATCTAGTAAGAGGACTCGGATTTCCAATCCATACGCTTCTCCGGGGCTCTTGGAGTTCTACGGCCTCCAGCCAGCACCACCTTACGCCTGCCTCCATTTTGCACATCGCGGGCTTCGTGGCCCTTTGCGAACTGTTCTGGGCGCCGAGGCTCATTTCGGCTGTGGAAGAGATTATTCTGCCTAGTACCCCGCTCTATGAGGGGTCAATATATCAAGTGGGCGGAGCCGAGCTATGCGATCGCCGACCGGATACCTATCCGAACCCCGAAAAGGTGTCCAAGACCGGCCTTCGGAATGGTTTTACATGGAGGACGCCCCGCTGCCGGATCCTGTTCGGATCGGCCTTCCGAGTTTAGCAATGCTCCTCGAAGAAGCGCTTAAGATGGCGCCCGGAGCCCCGGAGGGAAAATGACCGATGTCCTCTACTTGATGAGCCGAATAAGATTATTGGGTCATGCCGGATTGACCATGATTGGAGTCATGGCAATCTGCATTATGAGGGGAGTGCAGCCGCTCCAATATAGGGGCCACCCCATGTGGGATTTCAACGGGGAGGACGATGCCACCCGCCATGGCCGCAAAGGGCCGGGATCGTCACCGAACTGGTGAAGATCTTGTCTGCCATGTATAAAGGGGAGGAGGAGGATTTCTCCGCCAACCCATCAAGGAGTTTTCTTCAATAATCTCGCTGGGTAAGCAAACATCCTTGTGGCCTGTCCGATCCATGTTCCCGTGGTTAAATACCTCATTTCATGGTTTCACAAGAGAACTGCTACGGACTGTGGAGAAGATACACAGCCCGCCCCCACAACCCGAGGATCCGAACGGTCCTCGATCCGACCTCCAAGAGGATCCGGATATAAAGGTGGAGTTGGTCGACGTGGTGTTCCACCAACTTAGCATCGACAATGCTTTGGTCGCCATTACAGCCGACACCCCGAATACTTCCACCTCGCAGTAATCGAGACCAAGGTCCCAATACTCGATAATGACCCAACCGTGCTAATTTCTTGATCACCGATACCAATGGTGTTTCGCAGGGGTGCCTTCGAGGCAGGAGGCCGAGCTCATGGGCTGGCCAACAAGGCAGACGGCCCGCAGCTAAAAAGAAGTGCGGTCCGGATCGAAACTACGCCGAACGGTATTGCGGTCACCATGTTCCTAGGATTGATTCCGAGAAGGCATATTAACGCCGATGCTCTTTTCAGAAAAGAGCGCCACGGATCGAGTCCGAGAGGTCGCCAATCGAACCTCCGCCAGACAGGCTCCAAATCCGGGTCCAGAAGCGGAGGCGAGCACGAGGTGTACGTCGGATGCTCCTCCGAAAGAGGATGCCGATAGATTGTCCGCCACCAACACCGAGGTGGAGAGCGCCATGAATCACAGGCGCCACCGGACAGCTCTTCGTGATGCATGTTTCTCCCAAGAGGCCTTGAATGCCTTCAATTCGGGAGATGCGCACCTCCGTTCCACTCAAGATGGTCTAGCCAGAGCCACGGAGCAGTATGTAAAGGACATACGGGTGAGAAGATTTGAAAGTTATATATGCCAGTAGCCCCCGAGACATAAAATAGTTAGAATAACTGATTTAAGGATCATTCGTTATGTAGGATCTTACAAAAAAGAGTACCCGACTGTCCCAGGAGCTTGAAGAATGCAAGGCCCAACTTAAGGCCGCACTAGCCACTACAGGGGGAGCCACAGAGACCCCTCTGGTAATATATGCTTCAAAAGATAAATAGTTTATGAAGTGCGGCGGGTGTGTAAATCTGACAAAAATATTGCAGATGGCGCCAGACTAGATCCGGACAAGCAACAGCTCTTGCGCCAGCTAAAGGCCGGCAAGAGCGTGCTTACGAGGGTGCGGCAGGAGAAAAATAACCTCCAAGATGCCAACACCAAACTGGGTGAGGAACTAAAGGATGTTCGTGCTCAGCTTGTCCGACCAGAAGGAGAATCGGCGGCTTCGTCGCGGCATTTTTAGTAAGTGCTTGAGCAAACTTTGAAAGAGTTCGCAAGGAAGGCGACTAACATAAACATGTATGTAGGTTTGCTCACAGTGTCGCCCCGAGGAGGAGATGCCTAGTTCTTCGGGTGATCTTCTTCCCGAACTGCGCTACCTGCACGAACGAGTCCGGCAGGTGATGAAAGGCGCTGCCAGGCCTTGTGGCTATCTATCTCCCCGCCTCAAGGCATTGGGGAGCTGGCAGAGCTGCTTCAAGGAGCACGGCGGCGCTCCGACTATGGAAGATATCAGCCTGCCGTCAAGGCGCCAGGAGGCTCGGCCATGGTAAAGACGCTGCGGTACGGTTGGCTGACCCAAACCACATGGCCGAGGTCGGACCTTTGGGGCCTGATGGGAAGGAGATCCCTGTAAGCTTTGTGTACGGCCAAGTAGAATTGGCCGCCAAGTATGCCCAGCAAGATTGTAAATTAGATAGCCTATTAGATGGCATTGAGGAGGAATACAATGAGTCGAGTTGACTATGTAAAAATATGACAAGAAAAAATGTGTTCTAGCCGGATTGTAGATCGTTTGTCATACCGGACCTTTTCGCTTCGACCTCCGAACCCAATAGTCCGGAGTGTGTCCAAATACCTCGTGGTTATATAAGAATCGGGGTATGCATGGAGACAAGGCATAGGGGTCATTATTGCTGTATCAGACAAGTGCCCAACTAGTTATGTTATATTACATGGATAGTAAGAAACATCTTCCAGGAGAATAGTTCCGCTATGGGTTCCTTTCGCTGGGATGCATGCCCTAAAGTGCATGTCAAAACTGCTAGAAAGCAGAAAATCATCCGGGGCAGATGGGTAAATAGTTAAAATCATCTTTCAGTTCACCGATCAATATTCCCTTAAGAACGCTTAGCTTTCGCTTCACCCACCGAGGTACACATCCGCTGACCCGCAGAATAATCGCAGAGGTGCTCCTTTACCACCTAGCCGAACAATCGGGAACGAGGGGTAAGCACAGAGCCAGCAACCCAGCTTGGCCAAAACTTAAGTCATATCGATGCATATAGTGGCGAATAAAAGGTACATGCGAAGTTTGACGCATGTGTTGGGCATGAAGCCCAGATAAATAAGCTTCGTAAAGAAGCCCTCAGTATAATGAGCGCCAGATAGCGCCAAATATGTGCGAACAAAGCGCCAACGAGCCTCTAAAGGCTTCAGGAAGAAGGAGGAGGAAGGAGAGGAATAAAAGACAGCAAAAAATAGAAAATGTGGACGGAGGAAGGAAACGAACTTGGAGTCCGCGCTTAGGCGAGAATCTTCGTGAGACGGGCTGCGCTCCATGGGTTCGCTCGATTCGTTATCCGACGCGCTTTCGCAGACGATATGCTCCGCCGTCGACCTGGTCGATGATGAAGGGACCTTCCCATTTGGGCTTGAGTTTGTCCTTTTTCTTGTCCGCAGCGAGAACTAGTTCGCCAACGCTGTAAGCTTTGGCACGCATTTCCCGCTTTGGTATCTTCGAGCTCGCTGTTGATAGAATGCGGAATGAGCTTTTGCCACGCCGCGCCCTCCTCCAATGCGCCCAACTGTCCCGCCGATCGAGCTCGGCTTCTCTTTCTTCATACATGCGCACGCCGAGGTGAGTCATGAATTATGTCCTGTGGCAGGACTGTTTATGCACCGCATACACCATAAAAATGGTGTGAATCCGTAGTACGATTCGCGTGGTCCGCAGCCCCGTAGTACGGAGTCGAGCTCCTCAACCCAAAGGCGTGTTAGATTCCTTGAGGGACCGCACTAGTCCGGGTTTAATGCCGCCATGATTAGACCGCTTGCTCGCTCGACTTGGCCGCTGGTTTGAGGGTGATAGATCGAGGCGAATCGAGCTTGATGCCCATGTTTTTGCACCATAATTTGACCTCATCGGCCGTGAAGTTGGTGCCATTATCGTGATGATATCGGGGGACACCGTAACGGTGAACTACCCCGATATGAAGTCTATCACCGTCCCGATTCGCCGCTTTAACAGGTTTGGCTTCTATCCATTTGGTGAATTTATCCACCATGACCAATAGGTATTTTTGCTTGTGGGTTCCCCCCTTAAGGGGTCCAACCATGTGAAGCCCCCAGACCGCGAACGGCCAGGTGATGGGTATAGTTTTGAGGGCGGTGGGTGGCATGTGGCTTTGGTTAGCAAAAAGCTGGCAACCGACGATCGTTGGACTAAATCCTGCAAGATCTGCCCGGCCGCCGGCCAATAAAATCATGTACGGAAGGCCTTGTTTACAAGGGTCCGGGCTGCGCGTGGTGCCCACCCAGTCCGCATGAATTTCAGCTAGGAGGTTACGCCTTCCTCTTTGGAGATACACCTTTGAAGGACTCTGTTGTGCTTTTCTTATAAAGCTCTCCTCATGGACTTTATAGGCTTTAGATCACCGTACTATGCAGCGAGCCTCATTTTGGTCTTCGGGAGTTCCTGCCTAGTTAGGTAGGTTAGAATGGCTCCGCCCACGGGCGATAATCGCCATTATTTCGTATGCGAGGGTGTTATCTCGGTGGCGAGCTGCCGATTGTGTCGAGTGTTCGGCGTTAGGCAAGGCGGTTGGGTCCGGATTGTTATTTCCGACTTCTTCCCATAGTACGGATGGCTTGAATAGCCGCTCCAGAAGATGTTGGGCGGACGGCATCGCGTTTTGCACCAATGCGCGCCAATATGTCCGCCACCGGTTGTTATCCCGGCTATATGATGAAATTCAAGCCCTTCAACTGCGGACATTTTTAGGACCGCATTGCGTATGCTGCCATTTTTGGATCTTTGGCATCAAAGTCTCCGCTTATTTGAGATATCGCGAGGTTCAATCCTCGCGCACCTCTAGGCGCTTAATGCCCATGGAGATCGCCATCCGGAGGCCGTGCAGATGGGCCTCAGATTCGCTGCATTGTTGGAGTCCGTGATACATTATCTCAAGGACGATGGACCGTGATCCCGGTTGGGGACGCCAGACGACGCCAGCCCCAGTGCCGCCAACATTTTGGAGCCGCCAAGTGCATGATCCAATTGAGTATGCGCCGCACTTTTAGGGAGTTCAGCTTCGTCCATTCGGCCACGAAGTCGGCCAAAACCTGCGACTTGATAGATCGTCGTGGCTTATAGGTTATGTCGAATGGAAGGAGCTCTATGGCCCATTTAGCAATCCGGCCCGTCGCCTCGCGGTTTTTTATAATGTCGTTAAGAGGTACTTCGGAGGCTACCGTTATCGAACACTCTTGAAAGTAGTGTCGCAGCTTTCAGGATGCCATGAACACAGCGTATGCTATCTTTCGATAGTGTGGGTACCGGGACAGTGGACACGTAGTAAACCAGTTTTTGAAGAGGGAACCGGTGTCTGTCCGTTTCTCGTTCGATGACGAGCACCGCGCTGACAACTTGATGTGTTGCAGCGATATATAATAGCATTGGTTCGCCCACGTTGGGCACGGCCAGGACCGGATTTGTTGCCAAAATGGCCTTTATTTCTTCGAGTCCAGCCGTGGCGGTGTCCGTCCACTCGAAGTGTTCGGTGCGCCAGAGGAGGCGGTAAAGGGGTAACGCCTTTTCTCCCAAACGGGAAATAAAGCGGCTTAGAGCCGCTACGCATCCTGTCAATTTTTGTATTTGTTTGAGGTCTTTTGGAATATCCAATTGTGACAGAGCTCGGATCTTGGCTGGGTTTGCTTCAATTCCTCTACCGGACACAATGAAGCCTGTGAGCTTTCCGCCGGAATGCCAAGACGCATTTTTCCGGATTGAGCTTGATGTCATATTTTCAAAGATTGTCGAATGTGAGCCTCAAGTCGTCTACTAGAGTTTCGACATGCTTGGTTTTGACGACCACATCATTTACATATGCTTGCACTGTTTTGCCGATCTGGTTTGCCAGACATGTCTGAATCATGCGCTGATATGTTGCGCCGGTGTTTTTGAGCCCGAAGGGCATTGTATTGAAGCAGAACGGGCCGTATGGAGTGATGAATGCTATTGCAGCTTGGTCTGGCTCCGCCATCTTGATTTGGTGGTAGCCGGAGTACGCGTCGAGGAAGCACAATGAATCGTGTCCTGCTGTAGTGTTGATAATTTGATCAATTCGAGGGAGGGGGAAGGGATCCTTTGGGCAAGACTTATTAAGGTCTTTAAAATCAACACATAGGCGCCAGGATTTATCCTTCTTTGGTACCATCACCAGGTTTGCTAGCCAGTCCGGATGTTTTATATCTCTGATGAATCCGGCTTCCAAAAGTTTGGCTAGCTCCTCTCCCATGGCCTGTCTCTTGGGTTCGGAAAAGCGCCAAGAGCCTGTTTGATCGGCTTGAACCTTTGAGGATGTTTAGGCTATGCTCGCCAGCCGACGGGATTCCCGGCATGTCCGAAGGGTGCCGCAAAGATGTCCCAGTTTTCTCGAGAAATTCTCGTGTGCAGCGCCTACATCGGGTTTAATTGTGCCCCAATGGAGGCCGCCTTTGCGTGGTCCGCTGGGTGGACTTGGAATTTGACTATTTCATCCGCTGGTTTAAAAGAGGTGGACTTGGATCTTTTATCAAGTATCACATCGCCCCTGTTCACCGTGGAGCGATCGCAGTGAGTTCCTCGCCGCTAGGGCTTTGGATAGTGCCTCGAGGGCTAGTGCGGCTGTCTTGTTTTCGCGCGGAGTGCTATGTTCGGATCACTAGCGAGAGTGATGATTCCGTTAGGTCCGGCATTTTAAGCTTCATGTACCCACAATGGGGTATATCTTGAAAATTGTGAATGCCTCTCGCCTAATAAAGCGTGATATCGCTGTTGAACGGGGCCACTTGAAATGTGACCTCCTCGACCTGTAATTGTCCGTGAGAAATAACACTACGCCCAAAGGTTATTTTTCCTGCAGCATGATTCCTGCTAGGGATTATTCCTCTAAAGGTTGTGCTGCTTCGCCAATGCGGTTCCAGTCTATTTCCATTTTTCGGAGGGTTTCTCATAGATGAGGTTTAGTCATGCCGCCATCCATGAGTACCTTAGTTAGGCGAAACCGCCCACTATTGGACCGAGGACCAATGCGGCCGGTGCTCGGGCTGTTCGAATTTAGGTTCGCCACTGGCATTAAAGGTAATAGCCGTGTTACCCATGGATTTATTGTTGCTACTTGGTAGACTTCGCAAGGTTATGGAGTGATCGCTGCATGTTATTTGATGCGAAAGTCTCAAGACTGTTAACACTGCTCGTGTTGCTGGGCTGGGATTCTCGACGCTAGAAGCTCTTCGCCACTTTTGGCCACCTGCCGAGTATCCAACATGCTCAAGGCTATGAGTTGGAGTGGCGCCTCGTGCTATGAATTTTGCAGGTCCGTTTAGCCAACCCTCCAGTACGGTTCCGTACCCTTTAGGGGTTTTTGGTTTTTTGGTGTTTAACCCAGGTGCTTGGTAATGATGCACCCTTTTATTCCGGACTAGGGATGTATTCGGGGCCGGATTATCCCAAAATTTACTTTCGGTTTTCCGGACCAAGTCAACAAAGCGTGTGATTTCACGACGACTTATGACGTTTAGGATTCCCTTGTCCGTGCAATTATTGCAGAAAATTGGGATTGCGTCCTCCTCTCGGCAGTCCTTTATCCTGTCCATAACCAGGAGGAATCTAGCCCAGTAATGATGTACTGTCTCAGCGGGCTCTTGCCGAATTCGGGATAGATCGCTAATGTTTGGGTGGGCGGTTGGAACTGGATCCGGAACCCCGTCCAATTTAAGACTTAGGGGCCAGGAAGTTTCCGAACTTGGAAGTTTGGATTTTTGAATGCTATCCAATGAACCCATCCCGTCGCCTGACTTTAGGTTCAGGGCTTGATCGACATCCGTCCCTCTGCGGGAATCCGGCATGGAGGGGTCGGGGATCCGGACGTAACTTGTCCTTAACATAGTAGAAGAATCGCCGCATTGCTCCTCTACCACAACAACATGATGGGTAGCCTGGGGAGAGTTGATCTCTCTTAGATCGGTTTTAGGCCCAATCCGGTCGTAGTCTGTGGCGACTTCCAGTGGCGGCGATCCAAGAGCTCGCTTACGAGGAGAGCTCGATCAGATCTAACTGTTCGCAAGTTCCAATTAACGGAGATTGGTTTCGATGACTCGAGAAGTCATCGCCGGCGCGGTGGCTGAACCGGCGGTCATAAGAAACCACCCAGCCAAGAGTCCACCAGTGGCCAAGGCTCCTTTGGCAATAGTATCGTCTTTAAAGACGGGATGAGGCATCCTTCCTGACGGCGAGGGCACAGAGGAACTCTCAATGAAAGAACCAATGTCGGTGTCAAACCGGCGGATCTCGGTAGGGGGTCCCGAATCAGTGCGCCTAGGCGGATGGTAACAGGAGACAAGGGACACGATGTTTTACCCAGGTTCGCCCTCTCGATGGAGGTAATACCCTACTCCTGCTTGATTAATATTGATGATATGGGTAGTACAAGAGTAGATCTACCATGAGATCAAGGAGGTTAAACCCTAGAAGCTAGCCTATGGTATGATTGTTGTTCGTCCTACGGACTAAAACCCTCCGGTTTATAGAGACACCGGATAGGTTAGGGTTAGACAGAGTCGGTTACAATGGTAGGAGATCTACATATCCGTATCGCCAAGCTTGCCTTCCACGCGAAGGAAAGTCCCATCCGGACACGGGACGAAGTCTTCAATCTTGTATCTTCATAGTCCAGGAGTCCGGCCGACAGTGATAGTTTGGCTATCCGGACACCCCCTAATCCGGGACTCCCTCAGTACTCTTCGCCTGCGGTTGCCTCCTTAGCACCAAAGAGGGAATAGGGACGCTGCGCGCACTGGCGCCTGCCTAGCACCCGCCTTGCATCGTTCATCATGGCTCACGTCACAAGAGTCTTGCGAGGTTTGCCCCGCCTTGATATCTCCACTCCTCGTGAGCCTGCCTGGCTAGGCACTCTAGAGGAGGTCTTGCATCGTCTGCCTCGCGAGGCTTGGACCCTCGCGAGGGTCTTGGGTGCCTTGTTGGTGAAGATGGGCCATACGGCCTGCTGCTTGGCCATGCTATGGGCCACAGGCAGGCAAGTCTTGGGACCCCCGTTCCTAGAACGCTGACACTGGTCTTCACGCGCCTCTCCCAAGCAGGACCTCGGTGTTGAAAGGTATGAAGGTTTGTTCGTATGTCAAGGTGGACTCCTGAGCATCGCGACTGAGGAGCCTAACTGGTCATGTAGCCCCTCACCACTTGGTCCGTCCAAGTGATCAGGACGACCCAATGGCAGCTGAGGTACGCGCGTGACCGACCCCTGCCAGCGCGGAACTCTAAGGCCTACTCTTGCATCTCCTTCCCTAGGGCTGTTCACACGTCAAGGGGGACTCCTGAGCATCGCGACTCAGGAGCCTAACTGGTCACGTAGTGTAGGATCGAAAGTATGTCTAGAGGGGGGTGATTAGACTGCTTGACCAAATAAAAATCTAGCCTTTTCCCAATTTTAAGTCTTGGCAGATTTTAGCAATTAGCACTAGTCAAGCAACCAACCTACACATGCAAGTCTAAGAGTATAGCAGCGGAATGTAAAACATTGCACATGAAGGCAAAGGAATGAGTTTGGAGGGAGCAAACGCAATGTAGACACGGAGATTTTTGGCGTGGTTCCGATAGGTGGTGCTATTGTACATCCACGTTGATGGAGACTTCAACCCATAAAGGGTAACTGTTGCGCGAGTCCACGGAGGGCTCCACCCACGAAGGGTCCACGAAGAAGCAACCTTGTCTATCCCGCCATGGCCATCGCCCATGAAGGACTTACCTCACTAGGGTAGATCTTCATGAAGTAGGCAATCTCCTTGCCCGTACAAACTCCTTGGTTCAACTCCACAATCTTAACGGAGGCTCCCAAGTGACACCTAACCAATCTAGGAGACACCACTCTCCAAAAGGTAATAGATGGTGTGTTGATGATGAACTCCTTGCTCTTGTGCTTCAAATGATAGTCTCCCAAACACTCAACTCTCTCTCACAGATTTGGATTTGGTGGAAAGATGATTTGAGTGGAAAGCAACTTGGAGAAGGCTAGAGATCAAGATTCATATGGTTGGTGTCGGTGTCAAAACTGGCGGATCTCGGGTAGGGGGTCCCGAACTGTGCGTCTAAGGTGGATGGTAACAGGAGGCAAGGGACACGATGTTTACCCAGGTTCGGGCCCACTCTATGGAGGTAATACCCTACTTTCTGCTTGATTGATCTTGATGAATATGAGTATTACAAGAGTTGATCTACCACGAGATCGTAGAGGCTAAACCCTAGAAGCTAGCCTATGGTATGATTGTTGTTGTCCTACGGACTAAACCCTCCGATTTATATAGACATCGGAGGGGGCTAGGGTTACACAGAGTCGGTTACAACAGAAGGAGATCTACATATCCGTATCGCCAAACTTGCCTTCCACGCCAAGAGAGTCCCATCCAGACATGAGACGAAGTCTTCAATCTTGTATCTTCATAGTCCAACAGTCCGGCCAAAGGATATAGTCCGGCTGTCCGGATACCCCCTAGTCTAGGACTCCCTCAGTAGCCCCTGAGCCAGGCTTCAGTGACGATGAGTCCGGCGTGCAGATTGTCTTCGGCATTGCAAGGCGGGTTCCTCCTCCGAATACTCCTTAGAAGATCTTGAACACAAGGATAGTGTTCGGCTCTGTAAAACAAGATCCACATTCCACCGTAGAGAGAATAATATTCACAAATCCGACCTGCTGACGTATTTGATACCATGACATCATGCCATGGCCCGGTTATTATCAAACCGTGTTTTTCAACCAGCCATGGCACATATTGCGAGGCGGTTTCCTTGGCACGTCTTGTCGAAGCAGAGTTCGTGTCCCCTTATCACGGGATTCTCATCAATATGGGCGTGGGTAACCCAACCACGCCATCAATTACGGCGCTTGGGGATCAAGCGAGTTTTACTAGGCAAGTGGGGGTGCATAGTCTCGTCTGCCTTTATAAAGGGATAAGGACTTCACCTTTTTCACCAACGCCTTCTTCCCTCTCGCATATCCATTCTCGCGCACTCGAGCTCCAACGCCCAAGCTTGCACCTTTTCTCCTCAAGCCGCTCCAATCATGTCTGGAGCGGGAGGCAAGTGGATGAAATCCTCCGTCATGGAGGAGGACATCAAGAAGCTGCGGGGAGCCGGATACTTGGCCGCGGACATCGCACACCGGCTGCCCGACGCGGGGCAGATCGTCCCTACCCCGGAACCTTACGAGAGGGTAGTCTTCCTCACCCACTTCGTTCGCGGACTGGGATTTCCTCTCCACCCATTCATACACGGCCTCATGTTCTACTATGGGCTGGACTTCCATGACCTGGCCCCGAACTTCATCCTAAACATCTCAGCGTTTATCGTCGTGTGCGAGGCCTTCCTCCGCATCCTACCCCACTTTGGCCTGTGGCTGAAGACCTTCAATGTCAAGCCGAAGGTTGTAGGCGGCCAGCAAGCGGAATGCGGAGGCGCCATGGTGGAAAAAAATGCCCAGTGTTCACATGGCTCGAGGGCTCCTATGTGGAGACCATAAAGGGGTGGCAATCGGGTGGTTCTACACCAACTGGGTGGCGGCCCCGAAGTTCGATCCGAATCCCCACGCTGCTCACCTCCCCGAAAGAGAAGGGCCTGTCCTGGGTAACCCGTAGAGCTGACCGACTCTGCACTGCATCGTGAACATGATGAACAGGAAAATCAAGCTTGTTAACGTGGTCCAGGTCATGCTCTTCCGCCGGATCCTCCCGTGTGAACAACGGGTATTCAATTTGTGGGAGTTTGACCCGGCCGAGCACCAGACGCTTCAAGAGCTTTTTGACACGACGCACAAGGACGTCTGGAAGGTGCTGTTTGAAGGCGCCGAGGTACCTCCTCCCCTTACCGAGGACCACGGACTCAGCGCAAAGCGCCGCGCTAATCCGGTAGGTTTTTACACATCACAAGATGTTTAGTTTCCTCAGTTTAATCATATGCAGGATCTAAGCCCTCATGCCTTTGACAGGACTGGGTGGAGACGGCCGAGCGGATTGACTGCCCAGCCCCCCTGCCCGAAGATCCAGCAGATGCTCTCCTGACGGAGATGCTGACTCCGGCACCTTACGAGGTGCCAGCGAAGACGCCCAAGAAGAAGGCCACGGGGACCCGACAGGGTCTCCGGCGCAAGGTTGTGTTGGACTCATTGTCCGAACACTCCGAGGTGCACTCCTCCCACGACGACGAGGAGGAAGAGGAAAGTTCTCCCCCAGTCGGGGGAGACAAGAAAAGGAAGGCCGCCCCAACCGGTGAGTCCGTAGGGTCCAAGAAAGGTAGGACCCTTCTTCCGGACTACTCCATGACCGCCGCCCACAGCGACGACGAGTGGTTGCCCAGGGACAAGCCCCTGGCGAAGTCGTAAGTATTCGGATACCATAATAATTCTTGATATATTTTATCGCACTGCTTCTCATCACGCCGAACATGATTATGCAGTCTGTCCCGAGCCCATATCGACGTATCTTCTTCAGATGGTTCTTTGGACCCGTCGGATATGAATAGTGATTCACTTCCGATCGCCTCCACCCCTCGCCCTACGGACAATGCCGAGGTGTTGTCTCAAAGGGCACCGAGCCAGGGGGAGGTAGTCCTGAGGCGCTGAAGGCTACACTCCGACCACAGGCGCAAGGGAGCAAGACTCCCATGGCTCGAAGTTCGCCTCCACCGAACACCGCGCCGAACCTTCAAGGTTCCGACTCACAGGCGACCTCCTGCAAAGAGGGGCAAGCCGCCCGTGCCGGTGACCTCTGTCCATCCATAGGCACCGGACAACTTGCTGGAAGCACTCCAAGGCGCTTCCATCAACGAAGAGCACCGCACTATCATGAGTGCGGTGATGGAGAAGGTTCAGTCCGCCAAAAGCGGACTAACTGAAGCTTGCGCCAGCCTCCTAACAGGCTTTGAGGTAAGTAACTAAATTATAGAGAAATATCACCGCGTAGATAGTAGCCCCTAATGCTCTGTTTGGCGTTCGCGAAGAAAAGCCGAATAGAGGATCGAATAATAATCGCAGGAGTCTAATTATAGTATGTCTATGTGAATCTGAAGGCTTCCCTGCTGGCCGATGCCGCACGTACTGCGGAGGTCGCCGCACTATAGCAGGACCTTGAGCGATCCAAGGAAGAGCTTGGCCTTGCCAAGAGGCAGCTCGAGGAGAACAAAGGTAAGCAATACCTTGTCAATATGAAAAAAAAGAGTTGGTTGCAGAATAATATGATTATCATGAATTTTGCCAGGGGCCACGACCGAAGTGGCGACCCTCAAGAAGGCGCTGTCCGAGGCCGAAAACAAAGCGGCCAAGGAGCGCACTGAGCGAGAAAGACATGAAGCCCGGGTAGGTGAGGTGCAGCAAGAGCCCCAGGTGCTCATCAAGAAGCATGAGTCCCTGGAGCTTGAATCGAGGACGCGAGAGTCCGAGCTTGCCCAGGCCCTCGAAAGTGCAAAATATGCCAAGGTCGAAGCCCATAAGGCCCTCCAGGAAGTTGAGGCGGTGAAAAAGATAGCGGCGGGTAAGGCATTCATTATGCAAAGTAGGCATGCGAAAGAAAAATTCCTTTTACTTACCCGAGTTCGGAGCTCTCCAGGAGCGCTTGCAGATCTGCCCCGTAGTGTGTCTGACGCCGCGGAGTTCTACCAGGCCGAGGAGGGAAGCTCGATAGAGAAGTTGTTCTGGTCTCAATATACTGGGACCGAACACCCGATGCCTGTGAGAGACCAGCTGAAGCAACTGGTCGAGCTCCACAAGGCGGTCGAACATGCCATGAGGGGCCTTATAGTCCGGATGTGGCCTGGCGATTCCCTTCCCGACAGCTACTTCGGCCTGGTGAGGCGGCTTGTAGATGCCTGCCCACGGCTGGAAGTCAGCAAGCGGTCTGTCTGCATCGAAGGTGCACGCAGGGCTCTTGCCCGTGCAAAGGTGCACTGGGCGAATATGGACGCCGAAAAGCTGGTGAAGGAGGGGCCGCCGCGGGGCAAGGAGCATTGTGTCACGCCCAATATGCGATACTATCCTAAAGAGACTCGAAGGTCCCACCAAGGATAGAACCGCATATTGATACGCTTTTGCAAGGTGGATATCATTACATCAACATTACATAATAGTGGGGATACATACAAGACATACAACGTCACATGAATACAACAACACAATACATAAGAGCACCATCCGACTACGGATGAAACATAAACAGAAACTCAAACAATATCCACCCTGCTAGCCCAGGCTGCCGACCTGGAACCTATCCCCGATCAAGAAGCGTAAGAACTCCAAAACAAGCAACATCGCTCTCGCGTCATGATCATCGCAAACCTGTACCGCAATCGGTGGTGTAGTAATCTGTGAGCCACGAGGACTCAGCAATCCCATTACCATGGGTATCAAGACTAGCAAAGCTTACTGGGAAAGGAAGGGGTAAGGTGGCGAGGTTGCAGCAGCGGCTAAGCATATATGGTGGCTAACATACGCAAATGAGTGCGAGAAGAGAAAACAAAGGAACGGTCGCCAACTAGTAATGATCAAGAAGTGATCCTGAACTCCTGCTTACGTCAGACATAAACCCAGAAACCGTGTTCTCCTCTCGATCAACCCCGAAAAGAGACACTCACGGTTACGCACACGGTTGGTGTATTTTAGAAGAGTTTACTTCAAGTTTACTACAACCGGATATTAACAAATTCCCATCTGCCACATAACCGCGGGCACGGCTCTCGAATGTTTAAACCCTGCAGGGGTGTCCCAACTTAGCCCACGATAATCTCTCGCGATCAACGAAGGATATTCCTTCTCCCCGGGAAGACCCGATCAGTCTCGGAATCCCGGCTACAAGACATTTCGACAGAATAAAACAAGACCAGCAAGACCTCCCGGCGCGACATCCCGATAGTAGCAGCACATCTCGCCTCGTGCCACGACCGGATGAGCGATGACGCATAACTAGAACCAGCCCTCAAGTTTCCCCGAGGTAGCGCTGCAAGTGGCTCTAGTTTGGACCAACACTTAGACAAGCATTGGCCCGGGGGGGGGGATAAAATAAAGATGACCCTTGGGATGCGCGACTCCCAAGGGAAAAGGTAATAGCCTGAGGCAAATGTAAAACCAATGTTGGGCCTTGCTGGAAGAGTCTTATTCAAAGCGAACTGTCTAGGGGGTCCCATAAATCACCCAACCGCGTTAGGGACGCAAAATCCGGGAACATAATACCGATATGACGGAAACTAGGGCGGCAAGAGTAGAACAAAACACCAGGCATAAGGCCGAGCCTTCCACCCTTTACCAAGTATATAGATGCATTAATAATATATATAAGAGATATTGTGATATCCCAACATGAACATAATCCAACATGGAGCAATCTTCATCTTCACCTGCAACTAGCAACGCTATAAGAGGGGCTGAGCAAAAGCGGTAACATAGCGAAACAACGGTTTGCTAGGAAGGGTGACAAAGGTTAGAGGTTCATGGCAATTTGGGAGGCTTGAGCAGCAAGTGATAGGTAGCACAGCATAGCGATAGAACGAAGCAACTAGCATAGCAATGATAGTAATGAGATCCAAGGTGACGGTCATCTTGCCTGAAATCCCGCTAGGAAGAAGAACGAGTCCATGAAGAAGGCGAACGGAAGTAGTCGAACGAATCCTCACTATCGCAACATTACCGGAACTAGGAAGCAACACTGGAAAGAAACAAACAACATGGTAAATGCACAAGCATAAACATGGCATAATGCACAATCAAGTATGATGCATATCCGGTTTAATGAGGCATGGCATGACAAAGTGCAACAAACAATGCTACAAGTTAAGTGGAGCTCGATATGCAACGAGTTGCATATTGACAAACACCACATAGACAAATTTAGTTTAATCTCATTTAAGCTACCAAACAATGTTAAATGTTGTTAAACATGGCAAGAGGTGAAGCATAATTAAACTACCTATCTAGGCAAGTTTAAATGAGGCCGGAACAACAAACAACAATTCCGGAAAATCCCCACATCCATATTTCATAATTGGTACTGTTCTGCTCTAAACCATATTTTAATGTTGTTAAACAGGAAAATAAAGTGCACCATGTTAAACTAGGCATTTTTCCACCCCATTTACATCTAAAGTTTATTAAAATTGGATCTACGGTTATTTAGTTATGAAATAAATCATTTTAGCATGGCATTTGAGCAAATTTAAACAAACAGCAAGTTTAAGCATTTTAACATGGATGAAAGTGGAATATTATGAAAGTACATGAAAAACTGAGCAAGTTACATATGTGACATGTTTAAATCCGATGCACGGTTATTTAGTTGTGAGTACTTTAAAATCGTGGCATTTTCTGTAATTATTAATGCATTGGTTTAAATCGCAAAGTCGTCTAGGAAAAAAAAAACCATGAGATGGGCCGAATCTGGAACAGGGCAGCGGCTGGGGCTACAGGAACTTGGGAGGCTCACCATGGGCTTCAGCCCAGCTGGTGGAGCGGTTGGGCTTGATGCAGGCAGGGGAGGGGCAGGCCTTGGCGCAAGAAGCCAAGAAGTGGCCCAGGGCGCGGCGCGGTCAATGAGCGGGCGAGCGAAGCCCCTCTGCTCGATGCAGAGAGAGCAGAGGCCGGCGACGTTGGGATCAAGGAAGGCCGGCCTCTCCGACAAGGCGAGGACGGGCGGAGGAGCTGAGGCGAGCAGTGGCGCTTGCAAAGAGGTCGACGGCGCTTGCGAGGAACGGCAGCACGGGCGGGATGCGAGCTTAGGCTGGGGCGCGGACGAGGCCCTTTCCGACCGGATCAAGGCAGAGCGATCGACTTGAGGAGGCCGTCGGCCAGGCGTCAAAGCGGAGCTAGTACTGAAGAAAATGGTGGTCTGGCAGTTTGAGAGGAGAAGACTGGAGAGAAGAAGAGGGCACCGACGAGAAGGAAGGAAGAGGTTAGCTGGTGGTGGTGCTCGGTGGCGCCGAGCCCAGCGAGGCGAGCTGCAGGAGGAGAGCACAGGAGGGGCTCCAGGAGAAGGCGGAGAGGGACGGCAGCCTGCTGGTCCTGGTCGCAGGCAGCGGAGCTGACGAGGCAGCGGAGCTGACGAGGCAGCGGCGCGAAGTAGTAGAGGAGGCGGGGCGTAGAGGACTGGCCTGGAGGTCGAGGTCGGACACGGCCGGCGCTCGGGATGAGCAGGGATCACGGGAGGAGGAGCAGCTCGAGGCTCGGGCGAGGAGTGGATCGAGGGGGCTGGTTGGTCTCTGCGATTTGGTGGAGGCGATGGATGGATCGGGGGAAAATCCCAAGGATGAGGTGGCTGGCGCTGAAATCAACGAAGGAAGAGAGTGGCGATGGCGTGGGAATTTGGAGAAGGTGGAGGCTTGGCTGCACTGGGATCCCGAGAAAGATCTTGGAGCGGCGGCGGCGGCTCGATGGGACAAACTCCCTAGAAGTTAGGGTTAGGCAGGTAGGTAGGTGGTCTATTTATAGATAGAGGAGAATGTTTGGACCATCCGATTAAAATCGGACGGTCGAGAAAAACAGACTAGGGAAGCTCAAATAAGAAGACGGTGATGTTTTAGGGACGTTTGGGGATGATCCGAATCCAATGGTGATGACTGAGCAGGTCGGGTTCGGGGCAGTTTTCGGATGTGCGAGGGGGGGTCTGCACTGTGCAAAGAGGGGTCAAATGGTCGGGCAACAAAAGAATGGTTGGTCCAAGAAAGGTCAACGGACGCAATGGAGAGAAGCGAGAAGCGGCAACTACGAGCGGATGCAAGTTTTAAAAACAATGACAGCAACGAGTGCCGATGCAATGCAAATGATGCGATGATGAAATGCATGACATGAACAAAATGCAAAACAAAACACAAAACCCAACCACGAAGGAAATAATAATATCGCATCTCCGGAAAAGGCAAGAGTTGGAGTTACGAATATGGAAAGTTGTATCCGGGGCGTTACAACACTCCACCACTACGAGAGGATCTCGTCCCGAGATCTAGGATGGCACCGGAGAGAAAACGGAAGAGATAAGAGGTAAAACTAAGTTGCTTCTTCAACAAACGAGTGAAACCATGAACCTTGAGATGTTGAGCAAAATGAAAGAAAGAAAACAACGAAGATGAGCAAAGTTGAAAACACTCCGTTAGAAAAGAGGAACAAGGGATACGACGAGAACCAAGAGTTTTAGTGATAAGATAGATATTGAAACCACTCCGGTTAAAACAAGATAGGAAGGAATAAGAATGATATAATTTGGGCAGCACTCCGACTGAAAGAAGAAGGAAAACTTGATAAGATGAAAAGAACTTGAAGAGATGACACAACACTCCGGTTAAACGGATAAGCAAGGAGAATTACATGATCTTGACAAAACAAGATAATTGGTAGAAGAGAGCAACATCACAATGCCTCCGGAAATAAAGCATGATAGTTAGATAGTTGGAATGAATAGAACGAAGAATGAAACCAACATCTCCTACCATAATTGAATTTGAAAGAGCATCCCTACGAAGTAGGATTGAACGGAGTTGTTTGAAAAAAAAAACAACAACGGTAAGAATAAGCTTGTAGCGGGCTTATGGAAACATCTCAAGACTATGAGGTGACAACCGGCCACTAATGGAAACCATTGGTTTGATTGAGAGCACCAAAGAGATGAAAAACTTCTTCACCGAGATGAGAAGGAGAAAATTGGATCATTGATAAGCACCACAAATAGCTACATTCCTTAGGGAAGGCTGTAGGTGAAATATAACCCAAGATAACTCCAATGAAGAGATTGATGGATTTAAATACCTCATTCTTGACAACATGTGAATCATGAAGCACGAGGAGAAATTGCCAAGGATGACATAACACCATCTCAAAAGATAAGGTAGAAAGAATTGCACTTTGGAATGCAAGATGAAGAATACTTGAGCTCCTCAAAACAAAACATGTGTTGAACACCATGTTTATTTTAGAGTGTAGCTTGGCGGATCATAACTTCGAGAGAAACTTGAAGAACAATTGAAGAATGAAAAGAATCCTTGACGAACCACCATGTAGAGCCTCCATGAAGAACTCCGGTAATAAAAGGATGATAAAAAGGAAGAGAAGTTGAAGACACAAGGTGAAACCTTGCAATGATTTAGATGGAGCTTCGCGATTATATAACCGAGAGGACTTGGAACTCCGGAAAAGAAAACATGAAAACACTTAACTAGAATTACTTCATCATGAACAATCTCCGGAAGAAAAGAATTAATCAACTCGAGGAAATAAGAATAAGATTTATTGTATGCTTATCCTTCATCAAATTAAATTGATGACAAACAATGGATTTGGCATACTACTTATTCCCATAGAAAGGATTAAGAGAGATATAGCGCAAACTTGAGAAGGTATTGATGGAACCACCGGTGGAATTTGGAAACAATGAATGAATTAATATGATAACGAAGGAAGTGAAATCTTGAACGAACCACCATAAGAATTGAAAATGAACGTAGCAAAGGCACAATTCACCGGGAAGAATTGGAAAACGAATGAAGATGCTTGAGAGAATTTAGATACAAGAGAATGAAGAGATCATGAACTGATTAGAGGATATTTGAACGATTCACCGGTAAGATTTGGAGAATGATAGCTACACGCTGAGAATGAAGAATTATGACATGATGGCCTTCGGAGGAAAGAAATGGAAACAACTCATGAAATGCTCCGGATGGGTGAAAAGAATTCCCACAATCGAAAACAATTATGAGAGAATGGCATCAAGCTAGAACCATGAATCTTGAAGAGAATGGAGCAAGATTTAAGAGAAACTCTTCTTCGGTCTTCAAATGTTGAGAATGACGATGAAAAACATCACCATGAATTGTTGAGATACTCCGGGATGAAAATTAGAAAGGTTGAACCAACGATGAAAAGAATTTGGAAGATCTTGGAGAAAGACATTTGACTGATGATAACTCATTCTTACGTCAAACTTTGAAAAGAATTTTAGAAGCTCCGGGAAAATAGAAGAGTCAGGTAAGATCCTGGGAAAAGACCTGTGGGTTAGGGCCCACTCAAAAGAAACATCGTTGAAGGATTGCTTGAAATAAAGATTGCACCGGTAGAATTAAATGACTTGAATGAGATAATAATCTCCAAATAGCTTGAACAGATCTTGGAAGAAAAGACGAGCCTTCTGAGATATCTTCAGCACTCCAGAACAAATGAATAGGAAGAAGTGAATGATTAAGAGGTGCATCGGCATGAGAAAGCATTAGAGACGAGAAAAAGAATATGATGAATATCAAAAGCTTGAATTGGGTCCACCGGAGAAGAAACAACAATGAAGGATGATGAACTTGGAGCTGTTGAGCATCTTCATGAGGGATCACTGGATCAGAACATTGATTGAAAAGAGTGAAGAGACTTCACATGAATAAATTGATACTTGATTAAAATATATAAGTCCTTGCAGAAAGGGTGGGAGGGCGGGAAAACAAAGACAACTTGGGACGGATGAAACAAACACCGTTGTGAAAACATAGAATTGATCTCGCAAATGTTGAAATGATCGGATCCATTTGAAGAGAAGCACGCCAGTTGGAAAAGATTTAACATGGCAACCTCGATGATCAAGAAGGATTAGTATTCACATAGAAATATGAGAACACCGTTTGAAAGGTATGGAATCAACACTTGACATCGAAGCAACTCGAATACCACAAATAAAACAAAACAAAGGATTTGGCTTGCAGAATAAGCCGGAACAAATACATATGATAGAGATTTACCCAATCTCATATCATGCATCTGTCGGAAAGATATTCTAGGAGCTACTTGAATTCCCACCTATAAACTCCCGAAACTTTCTGGTTATGCAATCAGGTGTTGGGGATACAGGGGACACAAAATATATCACCCAAACTAACAATACCTAGATCCAGCTGTATCCATCCGTCAACACATAACCAAGAAACCTTCGAAAATCGTGTACCTCAACCTTCGAAAAGCATCCGTTATACGAGCTATGGCAATACTCCCGAGCTCGCCCCAGTACTGGGTTATCGGGTTTATCTCACCAACAACTGTACAAAAGAGATTTTCGATGTCGGCAAAGCTCAGGTATTCCAGAACTGCAACGATAAAATTGTGACGACAACACCTCGGAGCTCAACTCCCCGGGACACTGCCACAACCCCTAAATGTCAGGAGGCACCAAGAACAATGTTCTCGTCACAAGACTATCGGAACAATCCCAAGATACCCGCGTGATCCTAAAAAAAATTTAGTGAAATTTGAGGAGAGAAGAGACAAAACTTCTACGTAAGGAGACCTCACCAGAGCGACGAAAGGACAGAGGAGTAAAAAGAATCCTACTCTCCGATATATATATAATCCTAAGACTCAAAATAGTTTTCTTCTAGACTCAACAACGGCCAACAAGCAAGGGGGCTCCTATGGTCGGTCGAGGCTCTTATACCAACCTGTCACGCCCAATATGCGATACTATCCTAAAGAGACTCGAAGGTCCCACCAAGGATAGAACCGCATATTGATACGCTTTTAAAAGGTGGATATCATTACATCAACATTACATAATAGTGGGGATACATACAAGACATACAACGTCACATGAATACAACAACACAATACATAAGAGCACCGTCCGACTACGGATGAAACATAAACAGAAACTCAAACAATATCCACCCTGCTAGCCCAGGCTGCCGACCTGGAACCTATCCCCTGATCGAAGAAGCAAAAGAACTCCAAAACAAGAAACATCGCTCTCGCGTCATGATCATCGCAAACCTGTACCTGCAACTGGTGGTGTAGTAATCTGTGAGCCACGAGGACTCAGCAATCCCATTACCATGGGTATCAAGACTAGCAAAGCTTACTGGGAAAGGAAGGGGTAAGGTGGTGAGGTTGCAGCAGCGGCTAAGCATATATGGTGGCTAACATACGCAAATGAGTGCGAGAAGAGAAAACAAAGGAACGGTCGCCAACTAGTAATGATCAATAAGTGATCCTGAACTCCTGCTTACGTCAGACATAAACCCAGAAACCGTGTTCTCCTCTCGATCAACCCCGAAAAGAGACACTCACGGTTACGCTCACGGTTGGTGTATTTTAGAAGAGTTTACTTCAAGTTTACTACAACCGGATATTAACAAATTCCCATCTGCCACATAACAGCGGGCACGGCTCTCGAAAGTTTAAACCTGCGCAGGGTGTCCCAACTTAGCCCACGATAATCTCTCGCGATCAACGAAGGATATTCCTTCTCCCGGAAGACCCGTCCGTCTCGAATCCGGCTACAAGACATTTCGAGAGCAATAAAACAAGACCGACAAGACCTCCGGCGTGCCGACATCCCGATAGTAGCCGCAGATCTCGTCTCGAGCCACGACCGGATGAGCGATCGCATAACTAGAACCAACCCTCAAGTTTCCCCGAGGTGGCACTGCCAATGGCTCTAGTTTGGACCAACACTTAGACAAGCATTGGCCCGGGGGGGCTAAAATAAAGATGACCCTTGGGATGCGCGACTCCCAAGGGAAAAGGTAATAGGCTGAGGCAAATGTAAAACCAATGTTGGGCCTTGCTGGAAGAGTCTTATTCAAAGCGAATTGTCTAGGGGTCCCATAAATCACCCAACCGCGTTAGGGACGCAAAATCCGGGAACATAATACCGATATGACGGAAACTAGGGCGGCAAGAGTGGAACAAAACACCAGGCATAAGGCCGAGCCTTCCACCCTTTACCAAGTATATAGATGCATTAATAATATATATATAAGAGATATTGTGATATCCCAACATGAACATAATCCAACATGGAGCAATCTTCATCTTCACCTGCAACTAGCAACGCTATAAGAGGGGCTGAGCAAAAGCGGTAACATAGCCAAACAACGGTTTTCTAGGAAGGGTGACAAAGGTTAGAGGTTCATGGCAATTTGGGAGGCTTGAGCAGCAAGTGATAGGTAGCGCAGCATAGCGATAGAACGAAGCAACTAGAATAGCAATGATAGTAATGAGATCCAAGGTGACGGTCATCTTGCTTGAAATCCCGCTAGGAAGAAGAACGAGTCCATGAAGAAGACGAACGGAAGTAGTCGAACGAATCCTCACAATCGCAACATTACCGGAACTAGGAAGCAACACCGGAAAGAAACAAACAACATGGTAAATGCACAAGCATAAACATGGCATAATGCACAATCAAGTATGATGCATGTCCGATTTAATGAGGCATGGCATGACAAAGTGCAACAAACAATGCTACAAGTTAAGTGGAGCTCGATATGCAACGAGTTGCATATTGACAAACACCACATAGACAAATAAAGTTTAATCTCGTTTAAGCTACCAAACAATGTTAAATGTTGTTAAACATGGCAAGAGGTGAAGCATAATTAAACTACCTATCTAGGCAAGTTTAAATGAGGCCGGAAAAACAAACAACAATTCCGGAAAATCCCCACATGCATATTTCAAAATTGGTACTGTTCTGCCCTAAACCATATTTTAATGTTGTTAAACAGGAAAATAAAGTGCACCATGTTAAACTAGGCATTTTTCCACCCCATTTACATCTAAAGTTTATTAAAATTGGAGCTACGGTTATTTAGTTATGAAATAAATCATTTTAGCATGGCATTTGAGCAAATTTAAACAAACAGCAAGTTTAAGCATTTTAACATGGATGAAAGTGGAATATTATGAAAGTACATGAAAAACTAAGCAAGTTACATATATGACATGTTTAAATCCGATGCACGGTTATTTAGTTGTGAGTACTTTAAAATCGTGGCATTTTCTGTAATTATTAATGCATTGGTTTAAATCGCAAAGTCGTCTAGGAAAAAAAACCATGAGATGGGCCGAATCTGGAACAGGGCAGCGGCTGGGGCTACAGGAACTTGGGAGGCTCACCATGGGCTTCAGCCCAGCTGGTGGAGCGGTTGGGCTTGATGCAGGCAGGGGAGGGGCTGGCCTTGGCGCAAGAAGCCAAGAAGTGGCCCAGTATGCGCGCGCGTCAACGAGCCAGCGAAGGAAGCCCTCTCGCTCGATGCAGAGAAAGCAGAGGCCGGCGGCGCTGGGACTGGCGAAGGCCGGGCCTCTCCGGCAAGGCGAGGACGGGGCAGTTTTCGGATGCGCTAGAGGGGGTCTGCACTGTGCAAAGAGGGGTCAAACGGTCGGGCAACAAAAGAATGGTTGGTCCAAGAAAGGTCAACGGACGCAACGGAGAGAAGCGAGAAGTGGCAACTACGAGCGGATGCAAGTTTTAAAAACAATGACAGCAACGAGTGCCGATGCAATGCAAATGATGCGATGATGAAATGCATGACATGAACAAAATGCAAAACAAAACACAAAACCCAACCACGAAGGAAATAATAATATCGCATGTCCGCAAAAGGCAAGAGTTGGAGTTACAAATATGGAAAGTTGTATCCGGGGCATTACACATCGCCACCTCAAAATGTATTATGAAAGTGTATTGAAGGGTGCCCGTCTCGTGGCGGACGAATGTACCAAAGATGTAATCTTTGAATGAACTTGCTCATGTGATTCTTGTATTTATGAAAACTAGTTCATGTTCGTTATGCAACGCTTTTTGTATTTAAAATATTACCTTCTGTGCGGCCGTTTATAAATTCTGAGAGTTGCTAGTCGTCAGCTTCTGCCCCCATGCAACTAGAGCTGGGGTGTTTGGGATAAATCTGAGCACTCTTTTTCCCATTCTTGGGTCCTTTGAGGGAGGTGTTCAGCGCAACGAACCAGGCAATCGGACTGTAATGCTTTATCGCTCTCACTTAGCCATAGAAGTCTACAATTTTAAATTTTGGCGAAGCCCCTAGTCTTCGGAAAGCCGAATTTGGGGCGCTATACACGCCTAAGCCGGACAAGGCCGGCTCCTCGCCCGAAGCGGAAAAGTCTTCAGGGACTTGAGACCTCTCGAACAGCGACCAGCTCTCGCCTCATCATGACAGTCAGTTTTAGCTTTCTCTCTTGAGGTGCTCGGCCGAAGAACCGGGCACAATCGCAGAGTTCTCCAAAGTGCTACCTTAGCCGATATAGCGGGCGTAAGGTACCAAAACATGGGAGCCGGGCAAACCCAACTATTGACCCAAGACATGATTCGGAGCTGATGCATATAATGCTATAAGTTCGGGGTGCCGCACTGTCGAAAGTGTTCGGACTTCTCATGCTGAATTATGGGGTATACGGAAGCCCCTGGCGTATTGGCCGTACCACAGTGTACGGGTGCTGATTGTCATAGATAAGCATATATATAAAAGAATATAGGATGCAATAATAGACTAGTACTATGCATTGTTTACTTAAGAAATGCGTTAAAGCATACTGATACATGCGGTGCAGTAAGCAAACAATAGGACTATTTAACATGTCCCATCCAAGGGCAAGATGCGGACTGGTATCTTAAAACGGGTATTTAGCTCGTTATCAGAGACCACCTGGGGATTCCGTTGTACGACGTAGCTTCCTGCCTCCTTGGGTGTTGTATCATGTGTCCGGGTACCGTACTGCCGGATAAGGCTTCCAGAGAGTAGAGTCCTAAAGGAGAGAGAGTGATGAAGGTAGTAATCCCCTAGTGCGGTTAAACTGCATTATGGGACGCGCCGTGATCGTGCCCCCGCCTATACCCATGGTATTTTCAATGCGTAATTATGCACGTGTGGGATGGACTTTGCCGTTGTTAAGACTAGGGCGGGGGCCGAATTGCTAGGCGAGCTCCGGGCATGCCAGGCGATCCTGTTGCAGGTTATTCCGGACGCGCTTGATGGTGTCCGGGGGCTTGATCGCCGAACTGGTGGATTGCCTCAAAAGGCTGCTTTGTGCTTCTCCTGCGAGGGCTGCAGTGTGCTCCTCCGTACGGAGCGAGCGTTCTGTGTTTCCATTGACTGTGATGACCCCCCTAGGTCCTGGCATCTTGAGCTTGAGGTATGCGTAATGCGGTACCGGATTGAATCTTGCAAATGCGGTGCACCGGAGCAGTGCGTGATAGCCGCTGCGGAACAGGGACGATATCGAAGATTAACACCGCGCTTAGGAAGTTGTCCGGAGATCCGAAGACCACTTCCAGTGTGATTGAACCCGCACAATGGGCCTCTACACCTGGAATAACGCCTTTAAAGGTCGTTTTGGTGGGTTTGATCCTCGAGGGGTCTATACCCATTTTGCGCACTGTATCCTGGTAGAGCAGGTTCAGGCTGCTGCCGCCATCCATAAGGACTCGAGTGAGGTGATATTCGACGATGATTGGGTCTAGGACCAATGCGGCAGATCCACCATGACGGATACTCGTGGGGTGGTCCCTACGATCAAATGTGATCGGACAAGAGGACCATGGGTTGAACTTTGGGGTGACGGGCTCCATTGCGTATACGTCCCTTAGTGCACGCTTCCGTTCCCTTTTGGGGATGTGTGTTGCGTATATCATGTTTACTGTCCTCACTTGTGGGGGGAACCTCTTCTGTCCTCCCATGTTCGGCGGCCGTGGCTCTTCCTCGTCATCGCTGTGCAACCCCTTGTCCTTGTCTTCGGCATTTAACTTGCCGGCCTACTTGAACAGCCAGCATTCTCTGTTGGTGTGATTGGCTGGCTTATCGGGGGTGCAGTGTGTTTGACACGAGCGATCGAGTATGCGGTCCAAACTGGACGGGCCCGGAGTACTTCTTTTGAATGGCTTTTTTCGCTGACCGGATTTAGAGCCTATGAATCCGACATTGACTGCCATGTCTTTGGCGTTATCGCCGTTGCTGCGGCGCTTTGTGTTTGCTGCGATGTGACCTGCCGTTGCTATCCTTGGTATCCGAAGTGCCAAGGTTCCTTGATATGTTATTACTACGAGCCAGCCAGCTATCCTCTCCCGCGCAAAAGCGGGTCGCGAGTGTCGTGAGGGCTGCCATTGATTTCGGCTTTTCCTGGCCGAGGTGCCGGGCGAGGCACTCGTCACGGATGTTGTGCTTGAATGCCGCTAAGGCTTCTGCATCCGGACAGTGGACAATTTGGTTTTTCTTTGTTAGGAACCGTGTCCAGAATTGCCTGGTCGATTCCCCTGGCTGCTGAATTATGTGGCTCAAGTCATCGGCGTCTGGTGGTTGCACATAAGTTCCCTGGAAATTGTCGAGAAATGCGTCTTCCAGATCCTCCCAACAGCCGGCGGAGTCTGCTGGCAGGCTATTCAGCCAATGCCGAGCTGGTCCTTTGAGTTTTAACAGGAGGTACTTGATGGCATGTAGATCATCACCGCGGGCCATGTGGATGTGGAGGAGGAAGTCCTCAATCCGTACCGCGGGATCTGTTGTAGCATAATATGATTCGATATTTACATGTTTAAAACCTTTTGGGAATTCATGCTCCATTACTTCGTTGGTGAAGCATAGGGGGTGTGCCGTGCCTCTGTGCTGGGATATGTCGCGACGCATCTCATATGAGTCCTGCCTGCTGTATTCGGCCCGTCCGGAATTGCTTTTACGGTATCCGGTGAGGCGGTCACCGTCCCTTGTAGGGGCACGGCCCCGTGATCCATAGATCGATCTAGCGTGTTTTGCCCTGTCTTCCAATACGTCTCGCAGGTCTCGCGTGTTTCCCGTTGCCTTGGTAAGTTTGTTTGAATGGCGGCAGGGTGCAGGCTGATTTTCAGGCCATACTGCCTCTCTATCTCGGCTGCGGGGTGGTCGATCAGCCGCATCGAACGCGGGGTGACCTCTGGAAGGGCGTTCGAGTTCGGACTCCTCAGCCGCAAGGACTTCAGTCCATCTATCTGCTAGCAGATCCTGATCAGCTCGAAGCTGTTGTTGCTTTTTCCTCAAGCTGTTTGTTGTGGCAATAAGCCGATGCTTAAAGCGCTCCTGCTCGACGGGATCCTCAGGCACGACAAATTCTTCGTCGTCGAGGCTCGCTTCGTCTTCGGAGGGAGGCATATAGTTGTCGTCCTCCATTTCTCCCTCTGCCGCTCTCTTAGGAGGGCTGGCTTGTTCGTCCTCCAGCTCTTGATCGTTCCGGAGGGGGTTGTCATCATCTTCGGCACTGTTCGGAGTACTGTTATCTTCTGTGCCAGTATCACCGCTTTTGCTGGGGCGAGACTTAGAGCGGCGCCGCTGACGTCGGCGCTGGGGTTGCTTCTTGGAGGAGTCGTCCTCCATTGTCTTGTCGCCATTGCCCTCTTTGGGTGTATCCACCATGTATATATCATATGATGAGGTGGCGGTCCAGTGCCCAGTGGGCAGTGGTTCCTGTGCGTCTCCGGCATCGGTGTCCATACCATCGATGTCTTCGGAGTCGAAGTCGAGCATGTTAGTTAAATCGTCGACAGTGGCTACTAAGTGGGTGGTGGGTGGGGATTGAATTTCTTCGTCGTCCGCATCCCACTCTAGATGGACATAGTTTGGCCAAGGTTCTCCAGACAGGGAGAGAGATTTTAATGAGTTCAGTATGTCACCGAAGGGCGAGTGCTGAAAGATATCTCCGGAGGTGAACTCCGTGATCGGCGCCCAATCGGATTCGATAGGTATGGGCGCGGGTGGTACGGAGTCCGTGGCCTAGGACGAGTCCAGCAGTTCGGCGACACGGCTCTCGTGAAGGGTAAGGTCAGTATTCGGTCTATCGCCACTGGGGGCGCAACCAACGTGGCGGAGTCTATCCTCTCGTCCTCGGATGGCGCGATCTGCTTCGGACTAGAGGCCGGAGTAGTTGCTGGCGTGATCTCCCGAACACCGTCCGACGGCAGAGCTATATCGTGCTTGTAGTGATCATGCGGCACACCTGGCATGGGCCTGAATCCGTCGAAGATCAAGTCTCCGTGGATATCGGCAGTGTAATTCAAGTTTCCGAACCTGACCTGATCGCCAGGGGCGTAGCTTTCGATCTGCTCCAGATGGCTAAACGAGTTGGCCCGCAGTGTGAAGCTGCCGAACACGAAGATCTGTCCGGGGAGGAAAACCTCACCCTAGACCGCATCGTTGTCGATGATCGAAGGGGCCATCGAACCTTGCAGCGACGACACAGTGGAACTCTCAATGAAAGCACCAATGTCGGTGTCAAAACCGGCGGATCTCGGGTAGGGGGTCCCGAACTATGCGTCTAAGGTGGATGGTAACAGGAGGCAAGGGACACGATGTTTACGCAGGTTCGGGCCCTCTCTATGGAGGTTGTCGGATTTCGGGTTCCGGCAGACCCTTGAGGTTCGAACACTGGGGTGCGCGCGGAGATCTCGCCCTCTACCTACCTGCACCCCGCCGCCTCGCTAGGATCTAAACTACTAAATGAACAACACAAGAGACACAAGGTTTATACTAGTTCGGGCCACCATTGTGGTGTAATACCCTACTCTAGTTTGTGGTGTGGTGGATTGCCTCTTGGGCTAATGGTGGTGAACAATACAAGGAAGAATAGCCTCGCGAGGGTCTGTTCTTGGCCGGGGCGATGAACTGCTTGGAGGAGTTCAGTCGCTCTCTCTCTCTCTCTAGATTGCTTGGTCTCCAGCTCTGTTCTCTATCCGGGATCAAGCTCTCTCCCTCTCTCCTGTGGGTGGCTAGTCCTATTTATAGGCAGAGGCCCTGGGCCTATTCCCAAATATTGAGCGAGAAGGGCGCCAACAATTGGCCATTTTAAAGGGGAACATCTGGTACACTTATCCTGACTAAAGTTGGTCCTCGCCTGTCAAAAGCTCTGGTGGTGACACCGGCTTGGGCTCCACAATGACTTCCTTCCTGCCGTTGGGCTGGTCTTGGTCTTGTTGCACCAAAATGGACGCCTTTGCTTGATGCTCTCGCCCGCGCTTGCTCCCTTTGCACCAAAGAGGAAAGGAGGACACTGCGATGGCTGGCGCCACCGGGCGCCTCTTTGGTCGCTATGGCTTGCATCATGGGCACCTCGTGAGGTACCCCGCCTTGATCTCTCTCGCCTCCTCGCGAGCCAGCTGATGAGGCCGTGCTCGAGGAAGCTCCTGTTGTCCGCCCATGAGGCTTGGCCCTCGCGAGGTCTTGAGCTTGTGTTGATGAAGATGGGCCGTGATGGGCCCCCCTTTGAGCCACGCCGTAGGCCGCAGGCAGGCAAGTCTGGGGACCCCCGTTCCCAGAACACCGACAGTAGCCCCCCAGCCCAAGGCGCGCCCGGACTTGGCCGAGCAGAGAAGCGAAAGGGCAAGTGCAAGCGCCGCGGGCCCTAACAGCCTGCGGCCTTGGGCGCCGCGTGGCGGTTGATTGGACGTGGGTGCCTCCACTTCCCCACGACGCCTCGGCAACTGCACGAATTGACAAGTCCCTGCATGCAAAGCGGGTCATGATTACCTGCGATCGTGGAGGTCAGCGGTTGGCCTCCTCTGGCTTTAAGTACGGAACAGTGAGCGCTCCTCTGGTCTGTTTCTCCTTGCTTCTCCTTCTTCCCGGTCCTTGCTCCGTCTTGCTGCTATGGCTCCGATCCACCGGTTCTCCGCGGCAGAGAAGGGAAAGGCTCCCCAAGAGGGTCCTGACCCGCTCCCGCCGAAGAAACGGCTAGCCCTCTGCCATCGGAATGAGGGTGCCCACCAGGTGGTGTCGAGGCCCTAGTGCGAGCGGCCACCACCAGGGTTCCCGCTTTCCTTGTACGCCCACATCGAGGGATCCGAAGGAGTTGATGCCGAACGCCACGGGCGACGCCGCCGTCGGCGCCGGCGGGTCACGAAGGTGCGTGTCGTTCCCCCTGGAGTCCACGCCGAGGGCTCCTCCTGAGAGTTCGTGCTCCACGCCGCCATGTCTCCTCGGTCTTGGATTCGCCTTCCTCCCTTCTTCGCCTCCGCGATTCCACGGGGAGGATCCCTGGAGCTCTAGCTGTATCACGCCGGCTGCGGCACCCTTGCGACCGGGGCAGAGGTTGCGGACGTTGCCCCGGGCGAGGTCTTCATGACCCGAGGCTGGGGCGAGATCGCCCGGGTCTGCAGGACAAGGGGCGCCCTCGCGATCCACCTAGAGTACGACGGCGCCTCGGTCATGCTCTTCAAGGTCTTCGATGCGGAAGGGCGTCGGGTGGAGTGCTGCCCCGGGAGAGGTGATCGAGGCCCTGCCGCGGCGAGGGCTAGGCTCGCCGACCGCTCGCTCGGCAGCTCCTCGGGCGGTGGAGGCGTCGGAGGATCCAGCGACTCCGCCGAGCTCTTCACGACTCCGGAGTCGAGCGACGACAACTACGAGCCCCCGAGCCTGCGCCGCTCTCGAAGCAGGGCGGGCTCGGCAGGCCGTCGCCGCCTCTGATCTGGATGGGGTCGGCGCCGGTGCCCGACGGCCCACTGTTGATGATGGCGTCTTTTGCAGGGGCGCGTGTAGTTAGCGTTCTTTAGGATCTGCTCCCTGCGAGGAATCAAAAGCGCGCCCCGTGGGGGCTTGTAAGGTGCCTGTGGTCCTGTTTGTTAATATGACCCTTGTCGTGAAGCAGTGCGAGTTGCTCATTCCGTCTTAGCTCAGTTCTCCCTTTCGAACCTCGCGAGGGCTCGACGCTCTGCGCCTCTGTGTCCAGTCCCAAGGCAGGCTTCAGCCGTCGCTGGTATGCTAGGTTGCGATGCCGTGGTCAAGGCCAGGAGGTGAGCGGCCCGAGGTCCGGTAAGAGCCCCTGAGTCGCGATGCTCAAGAGGTCCCCCTTAGCGCTCAAGCAGCCATCGTTCGGTGAGAAAGGAGAGCGACGTTGCTAACACGGGATTGGGTTGGGTGAGGGGACGGTGCCGTGTTAGTTAGTGCTTCTGGGGGGTGACTTATCTTGAGAATTAGGAGCCGCTTCCTGGTGTGTTGCCGGGTCCATGCATCAGCAGGCGAGGGGTTGCTTGGCGAGGTCCTCGCGTGTCCCTCCCCTCTCGCCTTTGCTCGCCTTTCTGCTCTACATCCTCGGGTCCCGGCCCTCGAGCGAGTCTCAGCCGTCGCTGGTATGCCAGGTCGCGATGCCGTGGTCAAGGCGAGAGGGTGAGGGCTGGAGAGCCAGTAGGAGCCCTGAGTCGCGATGCTCAGGCACCCCCCCTTTAACGTCCAAGCGGTTCGCGCGGATGAGAGTGAAGGAGACACCGTGGGGGCCTCGCCTGACGCTGCTCCTTGAAGAGATCCTGCAGGCTCATCACAGAAAGAACGAAAGTTCGCCGTGACAACCAATAGTCAGCCGTTAGCTGCCCCGGAGGGGTGACGAGGCACTAAAGGCTTGACGAGGTGGCGTTATGCGGGGCTGCCGCGGCCAGAGCTCAGCCATTCAGGTTTGTCGGCGTTGCAGGGACGGACCCATGCGCAAGCGTTGTGCCGTTAGGGAGCAGCTCCATCAGTTGGTGTCAGTTGAGCGGGCAACTAGGTCAAGCATGTTAATCACGAAGGAGCAAGTCCATTTAGATAAGCGCAAAGAAGACGAACATCGCCGGGTCGGACCCGAGCGACCTGGGGATGATGCAGCCCGAGGGGCGCCCCCAACAAGATAAGCTAGGAACATGAAGTAAAAGGGATACACGCCGCAGGGTCGGACCCACGCGGCCTGGGAATAGTGCAGCCCTGGGGGCGCTCCCAGTTGGAAATGAAACTTGAAAGATGTCACCTCATAGTGTTGAAGACGAAAGAGTGTTGGTGCAACAGACTCGGTGGGCTACGGGAGCCGATCCTCACGAGCCCCCCAGGCTCAGGGGCCTCGGGAGGCTCCGGATGCGCTGGTGGCTCCTCGTGGACCATCTCCATCTCTGCCAGGGCTGCGGAACGCCTGGCCTCTTGAGCCTCCAGGATGCTCCTCATGAGGCACTAGCGCGTGGCAGCCGCGTTCGGCAAGCCGTAAGGCATGCGAACGTAGCCGTGGGGTGGACCTTCGTAGCGCCCCACGCGAGAGGGCCAGAGGCGCTCCTGAGAGGCGGCTCGGTTGAGCCCTGGTATGTCAATGCAGACGCGCAGCCCACCATCCTCGCCTGGATGGGGAGCTACGGCAGGTAAGCGGTGGCTGCCACTCATGACTCTTGACTCCTGCAGCTCCTGAATGATCTTGCTGACGAACTCCTGAGGGCTCGGCCCTCCTTGCTTCTTGAGGGAAACGTGCTTCGAAACACGCCTCCAAGTGGTGCCCAAGCGCCTTCCTCGTGACCTTAGCAAGGTCGGTGGCCCTCCAGGGGGGAGCCTCCGAGCCCTGCCTGAGGAGGGCGCCGGGCGCGCTTTCCTATGCGATAGAAGGAGGTTTCCCCTAAGCTGGTGCGGACCCTGAGGGGCCTGCCTCCTGAGGGGCCGGGCCAGACGATGTCTTCTTATTCTTGGGGGCGGTCTCGGGAAGCCTCCTGCTTCCGATCCGGTCTTCGGTGATGCGGCTGAAAGGCTCGCTCGGAGCACACCGCATCTTTCTCTTCGCAGGGCACCGTGATGACTCCGACACTTCCTGGCATCTTGAGGACGTTGTAGCCGTGGTGGGTTACGGCCATGACCTTGGCCAGCGCTGGGTACCCGAGGATGGCGTTGTATGGTAGGCGAATGTGGGCAACGTCGAAGTCGATGAGCTCGGTGCGGTAGTTGTCGCACGCGCCGAAGGTGACAGGGAGGCGAACCTGCCCAATCGGGACCGTGGAGCCATCGATGACCCCAGAGAAAGGCTTTGTTGGCTGAAGCTGATTGTAAGGCACTTGGAGATTGTTGAACGCGTTTCCACGCAGTGACGGGGAGTTGAGCCCCCCGCCATCGATGAGGGTCTTGGTGACTAGCACGTTGCTGATGATTTGGGAGCAAAGCATTGGGAGGACTCCGGCTGTGGCCACACACTTGAGCTGATCCGCTGAGCTAAACGTGATGGCGCACGCCGACCACCTGAGGGGGCGTGTGGCTTCGAGCTTGGGGAGGACTGCATTCACTTCGCGGACGAACTGCTTGAAGATGCCTTGAGAGGCTGGGGCTTGAGCTCCGCCCAGGATGCAGGCGATCGCGCGCGGCTCCTGGAAGCCCCCAGCCCCCTCGTCCTGATGATGGTCTTCATTTCTCCTTGGCTGCGGTGGCGGAGGAGGGAGGCTCGTTGCCTTGTGGGCGATCCTCGCGAGGCTGATCCTCCAGCCTCCCTCGTGGGCGGGTCCCGCCACGATCCTCGCGAGGTTGGTCGCGCCACCCTTGGCGAGGGCCGCGGTCTTCCCAGCGTCCTGCGTTCCTTCCTCCTCCTCGGCCGTGGCCCCGGTCGCTGCTTGGTCGGGGCGTCGGCCGATCCTCCCTTCTCGCACGGCTCGGAGCTCTTGACATTCGTTGGTGTTGTGGGTGTGGAGGTCGTGGTACATGCAGTCTGGCTGCCCTTGGAAGACTCGGGCTGATCTCTGCCCGCTTGGTGTCCGTTACGCCACGAGCACGGCAGCCCCTTGCGCTCACATCCTTGGCCTTGGGCTTCTTCTCTTACGGGTTTGCGCACGCAGCTCGAGGAGGAGAGACGCCTTCCTCGCCCCGCGCACTTGGTCGCCAAGTTGAACAGCTCCAAGGAAGTGCAAAAGTCTTCATGCATCGCCAGCTCCTCCTTCATCTTGACGCCGGGCACACCGTCGGAGAAGGCGGAGATGATGGCCTCCTCGGTCACCTTGGGAATCTTGAGGTGTGCGTTGTTGAAGCGCTGGATGTATTTCTGTAGGGTCTCCCCTGGTTGCTGCTTGATGCGGCGCATGTTGCTCACGGCGGGTGGCCGGTCACGAGAACCTTGGAAGTTGGCGATGAAGCGGGTGCACATCTCGTCCCAGGAGGAGATCGTGCCTGGAGCCAGGTTCAGGAGCCAGGTGCGGGCCCCGTCCTTGAGCGCCATGGGAAACCAGTTCGCCATGACCTTCTCGTCTCCGTTGGCGGCTTCGATGCCCAGCTCGTAGAGCTGGAGGAACTCCGCGGGTTTGGCCGTACCGTCATAGCGAGGAGGCAGGTCTGGCTTGAACTTGCCGGGCCACGCTACGCTGCGCAGCTCGGTGGTGAAGGCACGACAGCCTGCTGTGGCCATAGGAGGCCTTGGGTGACGAAGATCTTGGTCTTGCGGGTCCCCTTGCGCTGCAGCTGGGAGCAGCGCGGGGTCTTGACGTGCTGGAGCAGGAGCGTGGTTGCGACGGGCTGGAGCGGGGAGCAATCGGGCCACTTCTTGCGGGCGAGGGACTTCCTGGCAGCTCTGCTCTTGCCGCACTGGCGCCGGACGGAGCGGGTTCTGCCCAGGGACCACGCGCCTTGGGGCCAGGGCGCCTTCTTGAGGGGGAGGCGGCCGAGGTGCCCCTGGAGCTTCGTCGCCCGCGCAGGGCGGGTGGGTGCAGCGGGGCGACGGCGCTGAAGCCCCTGCGGCGCTGGACGAGCTCGGCGACGCGTCGAGCCACTCTTCAGACGCGTCGATCGGGCGGTAGCGCAGGAGCTCGTTCGCCGCGATGAGCGCAGCTCGAGCCTCCATGGGCGCGCGAAACGCGCGAGACAAAGAACCAGCCGGGGCGAGTGAGGGGGTAGCAGTGCGGTTGTCTTGCCTCACGGAGGGATGCTGGGACGATGGTTGCTGCTCGTTCCCCACCGGGCCGATGGCGGCGTTGACGGTAGGCGACGGGGAACGACGAGGGCGCCCGACGGAGCCGTCTGGTGACGCGAAGCGAGAGCGGCTCGGCGCTTCAGCGCGGCCCGACGAGCGTCGAACATGGATCGGATGGTCGACGGAGAACAGGGCGGCGGAAGATTTAATTCCAGCGCACCCCTACCTGGCGCGCCAAATGTCGGATTTCGGGTTCCGGCAGACCCTTGAGGTTCGAACACTGGGGTGCATGCGGAGATCTCGCCCTCTACCTACCTGCACCCCACCGCCTCGCTAGGATCTAAACTACTAAAGGAACAACACAAGAGACACAAGGTTTATACTAGTTCGGGCCACCATTGTGGTGTAATACCCTACTCTAGTTTGTGGTGTGGTGGATTGCCTCTTGAGCTGATGGTGGTGAACAATACAAGGAAGAACAGCCTCGCGAGGGTCTGTTCTTGGCCGGGGCGATGAACTGCTTGGAGGAGTTCAGTCGCTCTCTCTCTCTCTCTCTAGATTGCTTGGTCTCCAGCTCTGTTCTGGATCCGGGATCAAGCTCTCTCCCTCTCTCCTGTGGGTGGCTAGTCCTATTTATAGGCGGAGGCCCTGGGCCTCTTCCCAAATATTTTGCGGGAAGGGCGCCAACAATTGGCCATTTTAAAGGGGAACATCTGGTACACTTATCATGACTAAAGTTGGTCCTCGCCTGTCAGAAGCTCTGGTGGTCACGCCGGCTTGGGCTCCACAATGACTTCCTTCCTGCCGTTGGGCTGGTCTTGGTCTTGTTGCACTGAAATGGACGCCTTTGCTTGATGCTCTCGCCTATGCTTGCTCCCTTTGCACCAAAGAGGAAAGGAGTACACTGCGCGGGCCGGCGCCCGCCTAGCGCCCTTGGTCGTCATGGGCACCTCGTGAGGTACCCCGCCTTGATCTCTCCGCCTCCTTGCGAGCCAGCCTAATGAGGCCGTGCCTGAGGAAGCTCCCTGTCGTCCGCCCCGTGAGGCTTGCCCCTCGCGAGGGTCTTGAGCTTGTGTTGATGAAGATGGGCCGCGATGGGCCCCCCTTTGAGCCACGCCGCAGGCCGCAGGCAGGCAAGTCTGGGGACCCCCGTTCCCAGAACGCCGACAGAGGTAATACCCTACTTCCTGCTTGATTGATCTTGATGAATATGAGTATTACAAGAGTTGATCTACCACGAGATTGTAGAGGCTAAACCCTAGAAGCTAGCCTATGGTATGATTGTTGTTGTCCTATGGACTAAACCCTCCGGTTTATATAGACACCGGAGGGGGCTAGGGTTACACAGAGTCGGTTACAATAGAAGGAGATCTACATATCCGTATCGCCAAGCTTGCCTTCCACGCCAAGAGTCCCATCCGGACACGTGACGAAGTCTTCAATCTTGTATCTTCATAGTCCAACAGTCCGGCCAAAGGATATAGTCCGGCTGTCCGGATACCCCCTAATCCAGGACTCCCTCAGTTGGAATGGAATATCTTGACCTCAACACATGAGTAGGTAGTTCTCTCTTAGAAAATGTATGATGGAAGTGTAGGCATGTTCTGATGGCTCTCCTCACGAATGAAGAGTGGGTGGAGGGGTATATATAGCCTCCACACAAAATCTAACCGTTACACACAACTCACCAAACTTGGTGGGACCGAATAATGCAACTCAGTCAGACCGATTTAGTTCAAAATGTGAACGTTAGGCTTTTCAGTGGGACTGACATGTCAACTTGGTGAGACCGATTTCATTAGGGTTAGGGCATAATGTAATCTCAGTGAGACCGATTACACAAACTTGGTCAGACCGATTTTGGTAACATGCTAACAGAGAGTTAATCAGGAAAACTGGGTGGGACCAATTCCCTCATCTCAGTGAGACCGAAACGTTACGAAAAGGAAATAGAGAGTTTGCATTGCGAACTCAGTGGGACCGATCGCTCATCTCGGTTGGACTGAAACGTTACGAAGGGAAACAGAGAGTTTGCAATCCCATCTCGGTGAGACCGAGATCCCTATCGGTAAGACCGAAGTGACTAGGGTTTTGTGGCAGTGGCTATGTCAACTGAACTTGGTGGCGCCGGATAGAAAGTTTCGGTGGGGATGAGTTTGACTTTTGGTTTGGGACATATGTGGATATGAGAAAGTTGTTGAGGGTTTTGGAGCATATCACTAAGCATTTTGAGCAAGCACGTCAGGACCCCGATTCTAAGTCACACCGATCTAGCATGTAACACATCATATCACTTTGCGGACTCAAGCACGGTATTCCCGCGGGTGCCACCTTACCTGGCCCGGGACCATTTGCGCCTTTTGGCTCACGTATATGATAGTGTCGCTAGCATCCATATGACAAAGAACCCGGGCCGACATGACTAGTCGTGAACCCAAAGTGGCACTAACTTACGGGGACATGCATACATGAACCAGCATCGAACGTGTCGGTCATCAGCGTGTGAATCCAGGCTGTAGCAACTGGGCTAACAGGACTCCGGGAACCCGGGTTATAGCAGGCTAGCAGGACTCCGGAAGTCATCGCGTGACATTTCCCCGAAGGGACAGACACAGGAATGAAGTGGATCACATGCCGACCAGTCTAAGTGTTCCGGAGAAGTAGTAACTGGGCTAGCAGGACTCTGGTAAACCGGGCTGTAGAGGACTACCATGGCTCAGTGGAAGCACCAGACTACATTTCCCCATAAGAGAGGCTACCAAGGATAGACAACTAGATTGTCGGATCCCACACATACCAAGCATTTCAATAACATACACACAATATGCTCGATATGTGCAAATACAACATTGCATCACAACATGACTCTACAACTCAAGTATTTTATTCATTAGGCTCCAAGGAGCCAAGTATTACAAATATGGGTCTCATGACCCAACATACAGAGCATACAAGCAACAAGCGGAAGCATAAACATGTCTGAGTACAGACAACTACAAATGAAAAAGGCTGAGAAGCCTTACTATCTACAAGACCCTCCCAAGGGTACAAGATCGTAGCTGAGGTATGAAGCTAAACATCGAAGTCCACACGGAACTACTATCAAGACTGACGTCTCTCTACAAAACATAAAATAGGCAAACGTGAGTACAAATGTACCCGGCAAGACTTACATCAGAACTAGCTACATATGCATCAGTATCAACAAAGGTGGGTGGTGGAGTTTGACTGCAGCAAGCCAGCTTTGACTCAGTGGCTATCCGAAACTATGAGTGCAAGTAACTGTTTTGAGGTGGCGCACACGAGTCCACATATTCACCATATCAATACACTACCATGGATCTGCTCCCGTCTCCTTACGAGAAGGCCCTCCATAGCACTCACACTTATCTTGGGAGTTTTAGAGTATCCACTTTCACTTCTCTATGAACTGTACAGGCAACCTAGAAGTCTTTTACCGCGGACATGGCTATTCGAATAGATGATGTTAACCCTGCAGGTGTGTACTTCTTCACACATTCTCTCTTCACTTACCACCATGTACACATCGTGTATCTCGGCAACCTTCAAGCGGAAGCCTGGCGAGGGAGTCGGCCACAACCTGACTAACCACACAAGTCTCTAGTCGAGGTTTATCGCCTATTCGGGTTCCGTCCGCAAGGTGATCCGGCCGTGGTGTCGCTCACGGCCCCAAACGATGTGAGCAGGGTTCCCAAGCCCACCATCCGGGTGCCACTTGGTACACCGTGCCACTATGCCTAGTCTGTCCCAAGCCCACCTGTACCGGGTGCCACTTGGTAGACTACTAACACTACCTACAAACACCAGAAACTAGTTGCAACTCCTGGACAGAGATCAGGTTGATTAATAAGTCGAGAGGGGCACTTAAGCATTCCAATGCGTGATAATAACTGTTCATGGATCACAAACACAAAACTCAGTTCCTGAGGACGGCTGCAAAGAGACAACCCACCATGTACTCCTACATGGCCTCTCACCGCTACCTTTACCAAATAGTGTTGACAAACTTAGCTCTCAACAGTAGGACATGTTTCACAACATTCCAATTCATTCCCGATGAATCAGACCTGACTCAACTCTAAGTAGTAGCAGGCATGACAAATAAGCATGAATGAGTAGGCCACATCAGGGCTCAAACAACTCATACTCATGCTAGTGGGTTTCATCTAGTTACTGTGGCAATGACAGGTCATGCAGAGGAAAAGGGGTTCAACTACCACAGCATGTAACAGTTGAATCATTGTTGTCCTAATGCAGTAAAAGAGAGCAGGAGCGAGAGAGTGGGATTGTATCAGAATGAACAAGGGGGTTTTGCTTGCTTGACACTTTCGAAGATAGCATAACTCTTCATCGGTGTCATCCAACTCATCATCGGAATTACGTCCACCAAGAGGGGACAAACACCGGCAACAGAGAAGAAACACAATCAATGCAATGCAACAATATGACGCATGATCATGACATGGCAAAATGAATGTGTTGGCCTGATGCAACTATAACCAGGGTGGTTCGAGTCATTTTGAACCAAATGTTCAACTTCAAACTCAAACTATGATTTTAAATAGTGCCTAATCATGTTTTGCACTAACATCAAGGTTAAGTTGCTTAAACATGCATGAAACTAGTACAGATGGATAGATTGGATTTTTCTGATCATTTTTCATATATAAATTATTTTAATCTGAGTTACGGTTGAATTTATATGGATTTCTGAAGTTCTGCTAATTATCTGGAATTTTCAGAATAGAAATAATCTAGAAAATATTTATTGCGTGAGCAGGGTGCCAGCGGGTCAACACAGTCAAGTCTGACTGCTGGGGCCCGCATGTCATAGGCACAGTTAAATAACAGAGTTGGTTAACTCTAATCTAAAGATTATAGGGGCCTGGTCCCACCAGACAATGACCCGGGTGGTTAATTAATGGGTGATTAGCTCTTAAGCTAATCACGCCACGTCAACACGGTGGGGGAGTTAGCCGCCGGGGACATCTGGCCACGGTGGAGGATCACCGGAGCGGTGCTACGGGCGGCGGTAGGTCAAGCCAAAGCCACCAGGGGGTTGCCCTTGCTCGCAGGCATCAAGGGGAGGCACGCGGGAGGCCGACGGGTGTCAAGATCGAGGCCGGCAACGACCTCGCGCGGCTGCGGTCTTTGGCTCACATGGCAGCAACGACTAGAGCGAGAGTTAGAAGGCGTGTGGAGAGGGGAAACAGAGGGGTGCTCACGGTGATTGCAACGGAAGGCTCCGCATGGTCGGGGGAGCTCTAGGGCCGGTGAATCAACGACGACGAGCGGCGGCACCCGAGGTTGGAGATGGCGACGATGGCGATGTTTTAGGCGTCCCGCGAGCGCGTGCTTCGTCTTGGTGATCCACGGCGTCGAGGCGGGCCTGTTGTATGAAGCAGAGGGGAAAGGGGAGCTCGGTGGACGCGGCGGCAGTGAACGGCGGCGACGGGCTCGCTCGGGTGGCTGCAGGGGTGAGCGTTGGGGAAGAGGGAGGAACCAGAGAGAAGGGAAAGGTGTAAGGGGTGTCGTGGCGCTCTTGGCGCCCTCTAGGAGGTGGCCGCGCACGTGCTGGCGTGCGGAGGCCACGCGCCCCTGCCTACTGGAGCGAGGTAGGGGATGACTGGCATCTCTAGTGGGCTGGGCTGCTACAGTAACGGGCTGGCCAGGTAAGTCACTCTCTCTGATATAACTTTGTTTCTGTTTTCTATTTTTCTGCTGCTGTTTTGGCTTTAGTAAAAATACTAAAGCATTTTTTAAAATTCTGCAATAATTTGTGGACAGTCCATGGATTATTCCAGTGGCCCACATTTAATTTCAGCATTATTTGAGCACTTAAATTATTTATAGTGTTTTAAATGCCCGAAGTCAAATACAATATGATTTAATTCGAAAATCCAGGAATGACCTAGAAAAGTGTGCACCATTTCGTTAGAGGTTCTAGACCAATACAAAAGTGGTGAACATTTATGAAGGGCATTTTGGGTTCATTGAGAAGATTTAATTTTGTCCCTAGTTGAATTTCATTTGCTGCTAGGGTTTATAAGTCCCCATTTCAAGTTTCAGGAAAATTTAAACATGATGCATCACTCTAATTCAAGCACTAACTAGGGTTGTGACAACTCACCCCCACTAAACAAGAATCTCGTCCCGAGATTCAAGCGTAGGGTAAAAGGAAGAGGGGACTCGAACTATTACAATCTTCATGATCCAAATGCCCTTCATAGGAACGTTGATTCCTTGCTTCATGTTGATCTTGATATCCTTGCTCTCGAGATCTTCACTCAACTCAATGACGACGAAAGGATATTCACAAGAAACGATCTCCTCGGAGATCGAGCTTTTCACGATGATCGTTTGAAGGGGTTCGGGGAAATGGCATACTCAGTTCGAAAAGGAAACTATGATTATAGAATAACTCGGAAAACGGGAGGAACATCCCAATTGATATCGAGGATATAACCTAGTGACTGAGTGTGCTCTCAAGAACTTGAGCATTTCCATACTCATCAAGGTCTGACCAACATCCGTGCCGAGGATCCTGGAAACACATCTTACTACCATGATGAATAGTGATGGACAATGCAGATGCAAAGGAAGACAACACTTTCTCACATTTCACCTTAGCGAGGCCAAGGGAACAAAATCTGGATGATCGACCGAGAGACATTTAGCATTCTGCTTCTAATGTTCTCCTTGATGTTCTAGCTACCATTGTCATGCTTAAAAGCTCAACATGGCCATCAAGTAAAGGTCGGACTTCGGGAGCACAAGAATCCATAAGGAAAACTACGGAAGGAAATCCTATAAAATCCTTATGGGGAGGTGGCCAACTTTCTCAATCAAGATACTACAATAATAGGTCTCCCGGCTGGGTGTGTTGGCCACGACAAGCACTTACCGGGTTACAGAGAGACCATTACTATAGTTCTTGGGAAACGTTCAACCATCATATCTGCCTGAGATTCAGATCTAGTTGGGGTCAGGACATTCCAGACTCATCAAGTCTAAAAAGAAAAATGGAAGTTTGCAACACAAATCGATGAGATGGCGTTGCGAGATTCTCGGGGAATGAGCTACGATAGCAAGCTTCAAAATATGAGCTGGTTCTGCTACACACATGTGAACATGCTGTCCCAGACAAGCATGACCACATAGTAGTCTTACAATAAAACACTACCGAGTTCTGGTTGGGAACCATCATTGGGGATATCGAAGTCCTTGTATAAGGCCGGGTCTTAAGAAGGAACTTCTTTTCCTTGGACAAGTCAATCAATGGCTTAGTGTGCTAGGAAACACATATAGAATGGAGGCGGCCAACCTATCAAACCATAGATTACTTCGCACATGCGTGACTAACTTGGGACGATTCCAAAGTAAGCAAAAACAATCTTTCTCCGATCCACGACGGCAACTTACGTCAGGTGCACCTGAATTAGAGAAAGTCACTCCTTTCATCCAACATATACCTCATGAACGGAACACGAAGACATTGTTTACAAAGTTTTCAATACTAACTTAGATGTTCAACATGAATCATGGAGGAGACAAAATGCTGTTGATGGGCTCAACAACAACTCATTGGAATTTCCATATCACTGGACTTCCACCATTATGTGAACAATGTGATAGTATTGGTCAGACCATAAGATGTAATGGTGTATGCTCGAGGAATCAACCACGAATAAGACAACATTACGAATACGTTGGTTCTTAACTTGATATGATGATAGCCCATACTCAAATCAAAGTTTTGATAAGACAATAGGTCCAACAACTGATCACGGGGACCAATCGATGAAGATATCATCTTTCTTCAATTAACACACAAACACAAGGATATCCCTTTGGAACAAACTAAGTTAGGCAAGCTTTTATCTTCCAACTCTCCAAGTTGTTGCTTAGCTTAACCAACTAGCTCAGGGGTATCCAACACAGATTCTTGGAGAAAGGGGTGGCTATAAGAAACCAACTTGATCACGAACTCAACATAGCGGTCAGCTGACAACCTGGTAACACTTCCGAGAAGATATTCTGAAAATCACGAACCACCGATATGTTACTAAGCTCGAGAACAATCTTGCTTTTTAGGGCAAGACGATGTGACCAAACAAGAAAGGGATTGATACAATCCTAACTCTTGATTGAAGGGTGCACCAGGAAAATGGACTAGGTAGCACGATCAGTCTTAGAATGATAATTCAATAACCAGCACGCTAAGAATGAGAGTATTGTCCATTAACTACCAAGCAGCGGAGTTGCTAGGAGTATTGATTTCACACATCACGGTTCACTTGTCGGCACTCCGGCTGCGACAACACGGGACTGAGTGTAAGTGCATCTAGTGCCCCTTAGTGATTTTGGTGTATTGAAGACTTATAGGTTAAGGGACTAATGTGTTTATGAGTGTACACAGGTCTATAAGTCTATGAGGAGTTTGATATTTACAGAGAAAGTCGACCCTAAAAATGAAGTTCTTCGATCAAGACTTTGATATTCGAAGACTTTACAAGACTTTGAAAGTGAAGAAATTGGTGTGACCTTGAAGACTTGGTATTCATTTGAGGAACATGAAGCGTGAAGACTTTTATTTTCGTACTTTCGTTTTCTCTTTCTTGAGTCATAGGAAACACCGTACTGTTAAAGGGGGTCGAGGAAATACTAAGGAAAAATTTCCATGTCATGCTCAACTCAAAATCCTATACCTACCAATCCCTTCGAGTGAAGCCTTTGGAAATCTCATAGAGTTCAGTCAATTTCTTTAGTGACAGAGACGAAGTTCTTCTGGTCGCTGAGGAATTAGTCCTGACTGAGGAGTTAGGAAATTGCCAGTGCAGATTGCCTACACAGTGAAGAACATGATAACCCTGAGGAATTTGAGAGTCAAATTTCCAACCGTTGCTGTGTTGCGCGCCAGCTGTCCCAAAATATCTTATCCACCTAATGGTCATATCATTGAAGGGCATTTATGTCTTATCATGTCGGGCTGATCCCTAGGCTATAAATAGCCGCCCCCTACAACCACTAGTTGGTTGGCTGCTCCGAGAGAAACTGACACTTGTCCTTTGAGAGCATCCCTTCCTCTGAGGACTTTGAGCGAAAATCATAGGGTGAGGAAAACCCAAAACCAAACCCCTACAAACCCAAAGTGATTGAGCATCACTAAAGAGATTGATCCTGCATGGATCCGACGCTTGTTACCTTTGAAGACTGTGCTTCTTCCAGACGGTTAGGCGTCCTGGTCTAGAGCATCCAAGATGAATTGTGGATCGCCGAGTGACCGAGTCTGTGAAGGTTTGGAAGTCGCCTGAAGACTTACCACGAGTGATTGGACGAGGTCTGTGTGACCTTAGTTCAAGGAGAATACGGTGAGGACTTGGTGTCCTGATCTGCGTGCTCAGCGACCGGGTGTCCGGGACTGTGTGTCCTCGAGTTTAAATACTCAGCCGCTCCAACCAGACGTACGACTGAGACAGCAGTTGGAACTGGTCTACCAAATCATTGTCTTCACCAACCTTACTGGTTCTATTTCCTCAACTCATTCATTTCCTCATTACTGTGTTGAGTGTTTGTTCATATCTGTGTTTGAAGACATTGACTGAAGACTTTCTCAATTTCCTCAGTTCAATTTCTTCAGTATGTTTGTCTTCATCTTGTGTTATCCTGTGATTATGCTTTCTATACTCTGTGATTGTCTTCATTTCATCATGATGACCATGCCTGTATTCTGCTATGCTTACTTCTGAGTACTTATTCTGCTGCAAGTAGTTCTTCGCTAAGAAATTTCCTCACCGGCAAATTCCTCAGTGAAGAATACATAAAAATCGCCTATTCACCACCTCTAGTCGATATAATGCACTTTCAATTAGTATCAGAGCAAGGTACTCCCTTGTTCTGTGTGATTTTGGTTTAACCACCTGGAGTTTTAGTTATGTCGACCGCAGGTATGAAGAAAGTGACATGCCCTATCTTTGACGGTCATGATTATCCCAAGTGGAAGGCCATGATGAGGAAGCGCCTCATGGCAATGAACAGCGAGCTGTGGACCGTCACTGAGATTGGTCTTACCGATCTATGTAAGAAGGCAGGCGCTGATGACATTCGCAAGTACACTCGACTTGACATCATGGCGAAGGACATCATCTGTTCCTGCCTATCCAGAGATGAATTCAAGCGCATTATGCATATTTGCAATGCGAAGCTTATCTAGGACAGAATCTCTGACGTCTATGAAGGTCATCGAACTCGTCATGATCCTTGGTTTGAGGACTTCAAGGAATCTCTCAAAACAATGACTTCCGAACCAGAATCGTCATCTTCTGCATCATGTCTCATGGCAAAGGGTGACAAGGTAACCGAATGTTCCTCATCTAAGTTTAGTGACGATGAATCTGATGATGATATTGAACCTAGTTATACCAAACTTGTTTGCATTGCCACTAAACAACAAACGGCCTTGGAAAAGGTTCAAAACATGCTAGACAAAAGTGATGATATGTTGGGTGAAGAAATGGATCGCACTAAAGCCCTGACTGAAAATCTTCAGAGACTTCAGTCTAGGTTTGACAGTCTTCAAGGTCATCATAACAATCTCTTATCTGATCATGAGAAGCTTTCTTATGAATTTCTTCAAAGAAAGCAAGATCTTGAGAAGCTAAGAGTGAGTTATGAAGATCTTCAGAAGGAGCGTGATTCACTACTTGCTCAACAAATCAGCGCTTCTCAGAAAGAATTTGACCCTCCATGCTTAAAGTGCATTGAACGTGAATATGCTAATTCTTCACCTGAATGTTCAAATGCTTCAATTGTTACAAATTCTTCACCTGCCTCTGCATCTGAGGACACTGCTAGTATCACTGACAATGCAGGGCTGAAGGAATTGTACATGACAGACATGTACAAAAGACTCAAAGGGCATCAGACTCTTTGTGATGTGCTTAAAAAGAAGATCCTCAACAGAAACCCTAGGAAAGAGGGTATTGCCTTTGAGAGGAAAATCAATGCTGATGGTACATACTGGAAGCCTGAGCAGTACCCCAAAACCTCATGGGTTGCTGCAAAGGGACCTCCAGTTGATCCATCCAACTTATCTGGCTTTACATGTGAATCTCCTCGTTCTTCTGATGAGTCATTTGACTCCAACTATAAACTGTTAAAAATTAGAATGGTGAAGTATTTGCTAGATATGTTGGCACTAACTGCAGGAACGGTTCTCCCATGAAGAAAATCTGGGTTCCCAAGAAGTGCCTTGAAAGTCTTCAGGTGAATGTCCTCATGACACCACCTGTGAAGAATAGGAACCCCAGATCAAACTCTTCATATGGACCAAATTCTTTATATGGATCAAAGTCCTCATATGATTATCATTGTGCTAACAACTTTTCGCAGGGTAGAGGTAAGGGCTATGAATATGTGCATTATTCTTCAAACCATTATGTTCATAAGTCCTCAAAGAATTTCTCTGTTTATTCATATGCTTACCCTAACCTCTCTTATGTGAAACAAAATGGATTGGCTTCTATGCCACCATTCTCATATGGAGCTCGTAGAGTGATGAACTCTTTGACACCCCTTCAGATGTGGGTGGTGAAGAAAAAGAACTAATCTCTTCTGCAGGGTCAGGTCTCCAGACGTGCTTTAACGTCTGAAGAATTTGCTGGGGGCCTGACAAAATTGCCTGAAAGGACGCAGGCTAATCATGAAGAAATGAACTTTCATTTCACACGTCCTCATACTGCTATATCTGTTTTACTGTTTTATGAATTTCATCTGATGAATTTGATATCATATTCTTCACTGATGAAGTATATGAGTTCATAAGCTGCACTAATTCATCTGCAGGGTCCTCGATAGTGGATGTACAAATCACATGACTGGTGACAAGAATCTATTGATGGATGCTCCCTTATCACCATCACATCTGAAGCATATCATCTTTGCTGACAAAGGCAAAAGTCAGGTATCGGGTCTAGGTAAGGTTGCGATCTCTAAGGACATACACATGGACAAAGTCATGCTTGTTGAGTCCTTAGGATAGACCCTCATGTCAGTCTCAATGCTTTGTGATCTTGATATGGTTGTTGTCTTTGGCAAGTATCGTTGTGTTGTGATTATGGAAGCTGACCATTCCAAAGTCTTCGAAGGCTTTAGGAGAGGAGACTTGTATATTGTTGATTTCTCTACAGGACCACAACCAGCCGTGTGTCTACTTGCAAAAGCTTCGTATATTGGCTATGGCATCGACGACTTGGTCACGCAGGCATGAGGAATTTGCACGCGCCAGAAGAAGAAGCATGTCATTGGCATTGAGAATGTCAAATTCCTCAAGGATCACTTGTGTGGAGCCCGTGAAGCTGGAAAATGACCAAGGCCAAGCATCCAAATAAGACTATCATGACCACTACTCGTCCATTCAATTGCTTCACATGGACCTCTTTGGTCCTAATCATTACTCAGCAGTCACTAATGATGCATCTCTATATGGCTTTGTTATTGTTGATGATTACTCTCGTTACACATGGGTACACATTGTCACTTACAAACGTGAAGTGCAGGAAGTCTTCAAACGATTTTCCTTGAGGGCTTCAACCAACTTTGGTGTGAAGATCAAGCACATCAGGAGTGACAATGGAACTGAGTTCAAGATTTCCGGTCTTGATGACTATCTTGATGAACTTGGTATTACTCATGAGTTATCTGCTCCTTATACTCCTCAGCAAAATGGTGTCGTGGAGCGCAAGAACAGAACTCTTGTTGAGATGGCTCCCACTATGCTTGATGAATACAAAACACCTCGTCGTTTTTGGATTGATGCAATTGATACCGCGTGCCACATCATCAACATAGTATATCTTCACAAATTCTTCAAGAAGAGTTCCTATGAACTCCTCACTGACAAGAAACCCAATGTGAGTTATTTCAAATTCTTCGATGCTAAATGTTGGATTAGAGATCCTCATCACAATGCTAAATTTGCACCGAAAGCTCATGAAGGTTTTATGCTTGGTTACGGAAAGGACTCGCACACCTACAAAGTCTTCAACAACGCTCTTCACGACGTTGTTGAAACTGTAGATGTGCGGTTCGATGAAACTAATGGCTCGCAAAGAAAACACCTACCTTCTGTGATAGATGAACCAGCACCTGAGGATTCTATCAAGTTCAAGGCGACTGAGGATGTCATTCCTACTGAAGAATCTGCTGAAGAATTCATTCCAGAACGTGAAGAACGTTGAGCTGACGCACCTGAAGATATTGCTGAAGAAAATGGTGCTGAAGAAAATGATGATCAAATTCCTCGACGACAACCAACTCATCCTCGCGTTGCAAAAGAAAGATCATCGATGACATTGAAGCACCAGGTCCTCTCACACGCTCAAAAGCTTCACATTTATCTAACTTTTGTGGGCACTATGCTTTTGTCTCTATCACAGAGCCCACTAAGGTAGATGAAGCATTTCTGGAGCCTGAGTGGATTCAGGCCATGCAAGAAGAATTACATCAGTTCGAGCGCAACAATGTCTGGGAACTGGTCAAACGTCCAGATCCTCGCAAGCATAACATCATTGGCACAAAGTGGATCTACCGCAACGAGCAAGATGAAAATGGCCTTGTGGTGAGGAATAAGGCACGACTTGTAGCTCAAGGCTACACACAAGTTGAAGGAATTGATTTCGATGAAACTTTTGCACCTGTTGCTAGACTTGAGGCTATTCGCATATTACTTGCTTATGCTAACCATCATGATATCTCTTTATATCAAATGGATGTGAAAAGTGCATTCCTCAATGGTAAGCTTGAGGAAGAAGTATATGTTGCTCAACCCCCAGGTTTTGAAGATCCAAAGAATCCTGACAAAGTCTTCAGACTCAACAAGGCCCTCTATGGCCTCAAGCAGGCCCCTCGGGCATGGTATGATACTTTGAAGAAATTCTTCGTGAAGAATGGCTTCACACCCGGTTCACTCGACCCTACTCTCTTTACTAAATCTTATGATGGTGAACTGTTTGTGTGCCAAATATACGTTGATGATATTATCTTTGGCTTTACTGACCAACGTTATAGTGATGAGTTTGCCTATATGATGAGTGAAGAATATCAAATGTCTATGATGGGAGAGTTGAAATTCTTCTTAGGTCTTCAAATTCGTCAACAGCGCAATGGCATATTCATATCTCAGAGAAATACCTCAAAGATGTTCGAGGAAATTGGCATGCAAGATTGCAAAGGCGTCAAAATTCCTATGCCCACAAATGGCCATCTATGCAATCGATGAAAATGGTATTGACTTGATCACAAGGTATACCGCTCCATGATTGGTTCCTTATTGTACTTATGTGCATCTAGGCCAGATATAATGCTTAGTGTTTGCATGTGTGCCCGATTTCAAGCTACACCGAAGGAATCACACCATAAGGCTGTGAAGCATATTCTTCAGTATCTAGCTCACACACCAACACTAGGATTATGGTACCCCAAGGGCTCTACTTTTGATCTCATTGGATATTCTGACTCTGACTATGCTGGTGATCGCGTGGACCGCAATTCAACATCTGGTACTTGTCATTTCCTCGGACGATCTTTAGTCTGTTGGTCCTCGAAGAAACAGAACTGCGTATCACTGTCTACCGCAGAAGCTGAGTACATTGCTGATGGTTCTTGCTATGCTCAATTGCTGTGGATGAAGCAAACTCTCAAGGACTACAGTATCAACCTGAAGAATGTGCCTCTCTACTGTGACAATGAGAGTGCCATCAAGATTGCTCACAACCCAGTTCAGCACTCGAAGACAAAGCACATTCAGATTCGTCATCATTTTATTCGCGATCATGTGTTGAAGGGCGACATCTTTATTGATCATGTGAAGACTGAAGAACAGCTGGCCGATATCTTCACAAAGCCCTTGGATGAGAAGAGATTTAGCATGTTGCGGAGTGAGCTAAATATCTTAGAATCTTCGAATGTTCTTTAAAAAGGACACACATCCTGACACTTATGCAAAATTGATGACTTAGATGTGCAACACATGAAGAAACGTTTTCTTCAATCAATGAAGAATAACACTCTAAGTGTGAAGAAATTAATGAAGAATTTGATTCTCGTAACCCTCGACAATTGTACAGCGTGTCTGAAATCATCATTCTTATACTGATGGGTCACGCCACCACCAAATTTGAAAATCTTCAATTTGAGTTTTCCTCGCTTTTGAAATTCTTCAACTTTGCAAAATCTTCACTTTATTTCGTCGTTTTTCTTCATTGGCTATATATATATATATATATATATATATATATATATATATATATATATATATATATATATATATATATATATATATATATATGTGTGTGTGTGTGTGTGTGTGTGTGTGTGTGTCCTCTACAACATTCACTTAAGGCTATTTCTTCAAGTTGCATTTTCTGCTAAGTGAATGTGATCGGACCCTTCCCCCTCTATGCTATACTCAACCCAATCTATTCACAAATTCTTCATGTGCGTTCTATTTGAAACTCGTTCAAAATCTTCACTGTGTCCTTGTCCGCTGAAGAAATTGCGAACGGAACTTTAAAACTAACCTTATCCAAATTTTCGGCTTTGCCGCTCAAACCGTTCCGCATCCCACGATAGACTTATCTATTTACCCACGATCTAACACGATCTCCACTTATCAATACGTGGGTGACACATGTCAAGTGAATGAGAAGGGTTAGGGGCACGTTCGTCCTAAATCTTCGGGCGAACAAGTTTTCACTTCGACTATAAATACCCCCTCTCCCCTTCCTAGCTTCCTTTACTCCGCTCGACCGCTCTCTCTCCCGCTCGAGCTTCTCAAACCCTAGCGCCGCAGCTACTCCATCATCGCCGGTGAGGAAGAGCTTCACTGCCTCGACCTCGTCGCCGTCGTACTCGCGCCGACCGTAGAAATCTTCACTCCGCCGCCGCCGTAGCTATCTTCCTCCGCCGAGTTAGGGCGTGGAAGATCTGAACTGACGAGCTTCAAATCTACACTTCTCAGTTCGTCGTGTTCTTCATCCAGGGTAATTAAAAGTTACTTTTACTGCCCTCTTTGATTCAAATTTTCTCTACAAAATCTTCAATGGTGTTTTATTCTTCAAATCCTCACACACAAAACACCTCGCTAGTGATCTGTTCTTGATTCGTTTCTCTAAGCATCATTTTTCTTCAAGATTCCTCAATTGTGTGGATCCTCGATCTATACAACTCTATAACCTAAGACAAAGAATGCTTAGTGAAATTCTTCAAGGCTCATCTGGTCAAATTCCTCAAACTTGTTCTTTTTGAAAAACCTTCTGAGAATGCATATGACCTCTCCAAAATTCCTCGCAACTATACTCTGTTCACATGTACTCATGTCCACTGCTGAATCACTAGGTTCTCATCAACTTAACTCATTTGCAGCATTCCTCGAAGAAAAGTTGCATACTTCTTCAAATAATTCGATTGTTCAAATTCCTCAACTGAAGAATATGGCAGACGGTAAGAAGCCACAGAAAGGAGGAAAGAGGCCTGAGGTTATGACTGCTTTTGAAGTACCTGAGGACATCTGTGCTGACTATTGCACACCTGATGAGGCTAAGTTCAGAAAGGAGAAAAAAATCAGCGCAAGGTGCGCATACAGAGGATTGAAAGGAGATGGGCAAGAGAATGGATGGAGTACAGGTATGTAACTCCAAAGTATATGAAGAAATTTGCACTTAATCCTCCATGCCCAAGAGCTCCATTGGCACCTGGCCAAGAAGCTGACCCCACCAGCATCAAGCGTGGTGAGGATTTTCCTGAAGAATGGGCCAAGAGCCAAGCCAAGTTGGCGAGACAAGCCAAAGAAGCAGTGAGGAAATTCAATGAAGACTCTGCTACTGCTGCTGCCACTGAGGCCTCTGTCAAGCCTAGAAAATCAATGGTAAAGAAGCCCGCGCACAAGCCAAGTGCTTCAACAACTGTGCCATCACGGCCAAGTTCCTCAGCAATGCCCTCACGGCCAGAATCTTCAAAGCCCTCACGGCCAGTTCCTCATTCTGCTCCTGCTCCTCCCAAATCTCCAGCTCCTCCTCCAAAGTCCTCAGCAGCTCCGGCAAAGTCCTCAGCACCTGTGCATCTGGCCACGTGCCAAAGGACTGCAGGCATCTCCATTGCCTCTGGTGTCTCAGCGAGTTCCTCGGCTGCACCAAATTCTTCATCAGGCCCCACACTGCTGAAGACAAAGGCAACGGCTGGACGAGGTCCTCGGCCAAGTCCGAAGAAGAAACAGGTTGCCTTCCAAGTGCCATCTGACGATGAAGCTGATGATGATGAGCTTGCAGAAATCATCAGAGATAGGCAAGTTAGGGCCGCTAGAGCCAAAGGCACACCTGTGCCACTGCTTTTGGATCCAAGGGTGATCCTCGATTACATTGATCTCTGGCACAAGGACCCAAACACCCTTATGCCTGATTTTCATTTGACTCCTGGACAAAGTCACATGCTGACCCATTTCATCACTGAAGAGAAATGGAAATTTGAGAAGGCTAGGCAGATCAAGAAGGCTCAGTTCAGGAAGAGAAGTTCCTGAGGAAAAACGTTGTCAAAATGACAACTGATGAACTCATCAAGATCCAGTCTGAAATCAAAGCCCTCGGCGATGACTTCGATGCTTATTATGCTGATTGGCAAGGAGCCAAAGTCAGGTTTGTTAAACTGACTGACAAGTTCACCAATGTTGCAGCTCCAGCGCAACAAGAAGTTCCTCAGGCTGGAGCCTCTGCTCAGCCTACTAAAGAACATGCCAACACCGCTGATGATTTTCAGGCTGCTGAAGAAAATGCTAGTTCCAGGGCTGATGACTCCGTTCCAGCCGCTGAAGAAATTGCCAGGGCATCCACTAGTGGTGCGCCTGAAGAAACTGAAGAAGTCAGGGCAACTGCATCAGTTGTGCCTGAGGAAATTCAAATAGATTCCTCAGCTCCTCCCGCGCCTACACCAACTCCTATCCTTCCATCTGCATCAGATGTGAAGAGGACCAAGGCTGCAGAGCAAGCTGCAGTGAAGAAAAGGAAAGCATCAGCTGCTTCAGAATCTTTAGATCCAAAGAAGATGAAGCCTATGACCAGCTCGTTTGAAAATCCGATTGATGATGTTCCGATTTCCACCATGCCATCAAAGGACCTTGTTCCTTTTGGTGAAGAATATGAGATCCCTAGCGGATCTGATGAAGAAAATCATTCTGCTGCTTCGTCAAAGCAGATTGATGAAGAAATTGAAGTGGATGCGATCCCTTCACCGCCTGTTGTTTCCTCGCCAATGCCTCAGTTCACAGCTGAAGAGGCTGGCGTTGAAGAAATTGAAGATGAAGACGTGGATATCGGATGCACTACGCCAGTGATGAATGATGACTTTTGGGAAAGTCAGCATCCCAATTCTCCACTCTTCACCCCAATACAAAAAATACCTCAGTCCCCTGCACCAACCGTTCAATTGGGCTCTGAAGAAACTCATCCCACCTCGTCTGTGCGTGAAGAAATTCCAGCCACTAGTGTTGAAGAAACTGCTGCTGCTGATCCTTTGAACACGCAGACTGCAAATGAAGGGGAACCAGAAATTCCTGAGCCCAAAGAACCTGTGATTTCTATTCCTGAGGTAGTGATGCAACTCACTGACACTCCTCTGCCAAAACCAAAGGATCCATTCTCGCGCAAGCAAAAGTTCAAGGCTGAAGACTTCTTTGGCGAGCATGTTTTCTTCACTGATTACAACCCATATGACTCTGCTCTCATAAGGAAGAGGCGTTTCTGGACTTCTAGTCAAGCCAACTTTTATTCCTCTGTGCTATTTGACAAAGACAAAGTCTTCGATCATGCACACATTCCTCACGTGGACATGGAATCTCTGCCAGGATTCGATCCAGTCCTAAGTGTTCTTCACGATGCTGGATTGCTGAATTTCTGCACTGAAATCTATGATTGGAATGAAGAACTCATTCTTCAATTCTATCCGGCGCTGCACATCACAGGAAATTCTGAAGATGTGAACTCATGGGTGCTGGACTGGATGTCAGAAAATACTCACTACAAGGCACCAGCAACTGAATTGCTTCGTGCCCTCCCACTCAGTCCTTCCCTTGATGGTGTTCGTTGCGTCTACAATGAACCCGAGCTTACAAATCATTACATGCAAGTGCTGATGAAGCCTTTGAAGCCAGGGCAGGCCCCTCGAACCAAATTCCTCGTTAAGGAATTATTGTATGTGCCTCGGACTGTCTATCGCATTCTGACGAAGACAATGAGTCCTATCAAAGGCCACGACTCAAATGATGAAGAAGTCGTTGGCATCATGAAGAATATGCTTTTCAATATCATTCATGGCGTTCCCATCAACTTCCATGATTTCTTCATGACGACTCTGGCGAATATTGCTATGTCACCATTTGTGCTGAAGCCTTATGCACCACGGATTATGAGGTTCATCAGGACAAGGTCTTCACTTAATTACAAGGCTGATACTCTGAACCACTGCAGCTACTTGCCTCCAATTGAAGTCCTCAAACGGACATTTTCCTCAGCTGATGACAAAGGCAAGGCAACTGCTGTGATAGATGAAGGCATTCGTCCATTGGATGGTCAATTTCGCAAGGCTGCATCCTACTCCACCAATGATGACTCTGCCACACATGACTCTGCCGCCAACAACTCTGCCAAGCAAAATCCTCAAGCCACATCACCTAGAGTGATGACTGACCGTGAGTTACTCCTCAGTCTTCATCAGAAAGTTGATCGCAATCATAAATGGGTCAAGCGTCAGTTTGGTTCAATTCTTCACAACATCACCTCAACACACAATGCAGTGAAGAAAAACCAATACTACCTCCATGAAACCTTCAACCGTACCTGAGCTGTTTTGTCTCATGTCTACAGCGCAGAAGATCTGAAGAAAATGGGTCTGAATGAAGAATTTGACTGGTCTGCACCTCCACTGAAGAAATACAAGGAAGGTCAAGGTTCCTTCCTTGGTGTCCAGCTCCTATTCTTCATCGCGTGACACTGAGGAAAATGAAGACTTGGACGACACTGCGGCAGGCCCTACTACGACAACCGACCCCGACACTTCATCAACTTGATATTCTTCAGGGGCGTTAGTCCTTAGTTTCGATCCTTTTGGTCATTCGATGACAAAGGAGGAGAAATTTTAGTTAGTCTTCAAGCGGGTCTATTATATGGGCGTTTTTTAGCTAAGTTACAACTCTCGCTCTTCTGAAACTTTTATTGATCGAGTTGTAATCTTAAACCCGATGGTGCTCTGATACTTTTGACGTGTTCCTCTGCATTCTTACTCCTCATTATATGTTAATACACGCATGCTGAATTACATCAGTCACCATATTTCATCATGCATTTCAAATTCTGCATATTATATCTCAAATGTGTGTATGAATTACAAGATATAGGGGGAGATCTCCATGATTCGACTCTTCAAATGTGCATTGCCTCAAAAGCAAATTCCTCACTATGCACATCTTCATGGGGAGTTCTTCTATATCTTGCAATCAAATTCCTCAATATCAATATTTACACTTCATATGTTTATCCCCATTGAAAACTTAACCTATATTGTCATCAATCACCAAAAAGGGGGAGATTGTAAGTGCATCTAGTGCCCCTTAGTGATTTTGGTGTATTAAAGACTTATAGGTTAAGGGACTAATGTGTTTATGAGTGTACACAGGTCTATAAGTCTATGAGGAGTTTGATATTTACAGAGAAAGTCGACCCCTAAAAATGAAGTTCTTTGACTGAAGACTTTGATATTCTAAAGACTTTCTGAAGACTTTGAAAGTGAAGAAATTGGTGTGACCTTGAAGACTTGGTATTCATTTGAGGAACATGAAGCGTGAAGACTTTTGTTTTCGTACTTTCATTTTCTATTTCTTGAGTCATAGGAAACACCGTACTGTTAAAGGGGGTCGAGGAAATACTAAGGAAAAATTTCCATGTGATGCTCAATTCAAAATCCTACACCTACCAATCCCTTCGAGTGAAGCCTTTGGAAATCTCATACAGTTCAGTCAATTTCTTCAAAGGATGAGACGAAGTTCTTCCGTCACGAGGAATTTGTCCTGACTGAGGAGTTAGGAATTTGCCAGTGTGGATTGCCTACACAATGAAGAACATGATAACCCTAAGGAATTTGAGAGTCAAATTTCCGACCGTTCTTGTCTTCTTGGCGCCACTGTCCCAAAATATCTTATCCACCTAACGGTCATATCATTGAAGGGCATTTATGTCTTATCATGTCGGGTTGCTCCCTAGGCTATAAATAGCCACCCCCTACAACCACTAGCTGGTTGGCTACTCCGAGAGAAACTGACACTTCTCATTTGAGAGCATCCCATCCTCTGAGGACTTTGAGAGAAAATCATAGAGTGAGGAAAACCCAAAACCAAACCCCTACAAACCCAAAGTGATTGAGCATCACTGAAGAGATTGATCCTGCGTGGATCCGACGCTTGTTACCTTTGAAGACTGTGCTTCTTCCAGACGGTTAGGCGTCATGGTCTAGAGCATCCAAGAGGAATTGTGGATCGCCGAGTGACCGAGTCTGTGAAGGTTTGGAAGTCGCCTGAAGACTTACCACGAATGATTGGACGAGGTCTGTGTGACCTTAGTTCAAGGAGAATACGGTGATGACTTGGTGTCCTGAGCTGTGTGCTCAGCGACTGGGTGTCCGGGACTGTGTGTCCTCGAGTTTAAATACTCAGCCGCTCCAACCAGATGTACAACTAAGACATGAGTTGGAACTGGTCTACCAAATCATTGTCTTCACCAACCTTACTGGTTCTATTTCCTCAACTCATTCATTTCCTCATTACTGTGTTGAGTGTTTGTTCATATCTGTGTTTGAAGACTTTGACTGAAGACTTTCTCAATTTCCTCAGTTCAATTTCTTCATCGTTTGTCTTCATCTTGTGTTATCCTGTGATTACGCTTTTCAGACTCTGTGATTGTCTTCATTTCATCATGATGACCATGCCTGTATTCTGCTATGCTTACTTCTGAGTACTTATTTCGCTGCAAGTAGGTCTTCGCTAAGAAATTTCCTCACCGGCAAATTCCTCAGTGAAGAATTCATAAAAATCTCCTATTCACCCCCCCTCTAGTCGATATAACACACTTTCACTGAGGAATGAAAAATGATGGCAAGAAGTATCACTTCGTCAAGAATTCATAAGACACGATGCAATTCCTATGATATTCTTGACATAAAGGGGGTAATATTCTTTGACCCAATAATAATAGGCATCGATGTACTGGAGTTTGTTTCTCCTAGTCATTCTGGAATATAATGGCTTGACGGACCACAATAATAATAGGCATCGATGTACATGATTGCACACAAACTCTTGACTATCAATTGATAGACGAAGGTCAGAAAACAACTAAAGAGGAACATATGATTTTCTGAGTTGAGGATGCATGGTTTAGCATGTCGAACGAAGTTCAACAGGTTTCTTTCGGATAACCCATGCAGAAAGGTAGAACTGGGAGAATCAAAATGTAGAATGGGAGAACTCATCAAGAGCACTCTGGTTGTCATCTTTTGGTTCAAAAGAACTTGTTCCATAGGATGGTTCATGGCATTGGAAGAATGATATACCACGTACCTCGAGGACTACCGCAAAGGTTACTAATACCCTAAAGGAACGAGCAAACACTATCAACAGGAAGTAAGTAGAGTGAACCTTGGGTTCAAAAACCCAGGAATGGAATACCTACTAACTAATAACATCACGGGATGCTTTCGAGAATAATGGCCAGAATCATCACACTGGGGATACAAAACATTGCTAGATTACTAGGTGATCCTCTAAGACACATAAGGTCATAATAATAGCTCCAACATATATGCCGAGGCAACGGAGTACCTCAACACACTAATATGTGTGATTAATCTGGCCCAAATGAACATTAGAAATGGAAAGAAGGGATTTGCAAATGCATCAGACTATTTAGAAATATAGGATGACTCGGACAGCATAATGGCTGTAAATGCTCAAAAATGTTTGAGACATCCTGCAAAATGGTGGCATGACCACTCAACATCACAATATCAAGGTTCTGAGGCCAGCTATGAACATACAGAAGTTATAGAAACTGAACTGAGACTTGAATCCATCAATCCTATAAGTCTACGGGTTAGTAACACATGATCCTGATAGAAAGATGAGAAGCCTGGTTCTTAATCCCCGCAGAAGAGAAGAGGATGACTCAGATCAGAAGGGCATAAGGTAAAGGAGTAAAAAGAGCCTTACGTTCCCTTCCACAATCAATTTCCTTACATAACTAAAGAATTTCTAGACTCAACTTCGACCAGTTTGGCTTGGTAATTCTACAGGCAGTCAGGCTCTGATGCCAAACCTGTCAGGACCCCGATTCTAAGTCATACCGATCTAGAATGTAACACATCATATCACTTTGTGGCCTTATGCACGGTATTCCCACGGGTGCCACCTTACCTGGCCCGGGACCGTTTGCGCCTTTTGGCTCACGTATATGATAGTGTCACTAGCATCCATATGACAGAGAACCCGGGCCGACATGACTAGTCGTGAACCCAAAGTGGCACTAACTTACGGGGACATGCATACATGAACCAGCATCAAATGTGTCGCTCATCAGCGTCTGAATCCAGGCTGTAGCAACTGTGCTAACAGGACTCCGGGAACCCGGGCTGTAGCAGGCTAGCAGGACTCCGGAAGTCATCGCGTGACATTTCCCCGAAGGGACAGACACAGGAACGAAGTGGATCACATGCCGGCCAGTCTAAGTGTTCCGGAGCAGTAGTAACTGGGCTAGCAGGACTCCCGTAAACCGAGCTGTAGCGGACTACCATGGCTTAGTGGAAGCACCAGACTACATTTCCCCATAAGAGAGGCTACCAAGGATAGACAACTAGGTTGTCGGATCCCACACATACCAAGCATTTCAATAACATACACACAATATGCTCGATATGTGCAAATACAACATGGCATCACAACATGACTCTACAACTCAAGTATTTTATTAATTAAGCTCCAAGGAGCCAAGTATTACAAACATGGGTCTCATGACCCAACATACAGAGCATACAAGCAACAAGCGGAAGCATAAACATGTATGAGTACACAACTACAAATGAAAAAGGCTGAGAAGCCTGACTATCTACAAGACCCTTCCAAGGGTACAAGAACATAGCTGAGGTATCAAGCTAAACATCGAAGTCCACACGGAACTACTAGCGAGACTCATGTCTCTCTGCAAAACATAAAATAGGCAAACGTGAGTACAAATGTACCCAACAAGACTTACATCAGAACTAGCTACATATGCATCAGTATCAACAAAGGGGGGTGGTGGAGTTTGACTGCAGCAAGCCAGCTTTGACTCAGTGGCTATCCTAAACTATGACTGCAAGTAACCTTTTGAGGTGGCGCACACGAGTCCACATATTCACCATATCAATACACCACTATGGATCCGCTCCCGTCTCCCTACGAGAAGGCCATCCATAGCATTCACGCTTATCTTACGAGTTTTAGAGTATCCACTTTCACTTGTCTATGAACTGTACAGGCAACCCAGAAGTCCTTTACCGCGGACACGGCTATTCTAATAGATGATGTTAACCCTGCAGGGGTGTACTTCTTCACACACGCTCTCGCCACTTACCACCATGTACACGTCGTGTATCTCGGCAACCTTCAAGCGGAAGCCTGGCGAGGGAGTCGGCCACGACCTGAGTAACCACACAAGTCTCTAGTCCAGGTATATCTCCTATTCGGGTTCCATCCGCAACGAGATCCGGCCGGGGTGTCGCTCACGGCCCCAAACAATGTGAGTAGGGTTCCCAAGCCCACCATCCGGGTGCCACTTGGTACACCATGCCATTGTGCCTAGTCTGTCCCAAGCCCACCTGTACCGGGTGCCACTTGGTCGACTACTAACACTACCTACAAACACCAGAAACTAGTTGCAACTCCTGGAGAGAGATCAGGTTGATTAATAAGTCGAGAGGGGCACTTAAGCATTCCAATGCGTGGTAGTAACTGTTCATGGATCACAAACACAAAACTCAGTTCCTGAGGAAGGCTGCAATGAGATAACCCACCATGTACTCCTACATGGCCTCTCACCGCTACCTTTACCATATCGTGTTGACACACTTAGCTCTCAACAGTAGGACATGTTTCACAACATTCCAATTCATTCCCGATGAATCAGACCTGACTCAACTCTAAGCAGTGGCAGGCATGACAAACAAGCATGAATGAGTAGGCACATCAGGGCTCAAACAACTCCTACTCATGCTAGTGGGTTTCATCTAGTTACTGTGGCAATGACAGGTCATGCAGAGGAAAAGGGGTTCAACTACCGCGGCATGTAACAGTTGAATCGTTGTTGTCCTAATGCAGTAAAAGAGAGCAGGAGCGAGAGAGTGGGATTGTATCGGAATGAACAAGGGGGTTTTGCTTGCCTGGCACTTATAAAGATAGCATAACTCTTCATCGGTGTCATTGAACTCATCGTTGGAACTACGTCCACCGAGAGGGGACAAACGCCGGCAACAGAGAAGAAACACAATCAATGTGATGCATGATCATGACATGGCAAAATGAGTGTGTTGGCCTAATGCAACTATAACCAGGGTGGTTTGAGTCATTTTGAACCAAAGGTACAACTTCAAACTCAAACTATGAATTTAAATAGTGCCTTATCATGTTTTGCACTAAACAGCAAGGTTAAGTTGCTTAAACATGCATGAAACCAATACAGATGGATATATTGGATTTTTCTGATCATTTTTCCTATATAAATTATTTTAATCTGAGTTACAGTTGAATTTATATGGATTTCTGAAGTTTTGCTAATTTTCTGGAATTTTCTAAATAGAAATAATCCAGAGAATATTTATTGCGTCAGCACTGCGTCAGCAGGGTGTCAGCGGGTCAACACAGTCAAATCTGACTGCTAGGGCCCGCATGTCATAAGCACAGTTAAATAACAGAGTTCGTTAACTCTAATCTAAAGATTATAGGGGCCTGGGCCCACCAGACAGTGACCCGGGTGGTTAAGTAATGGGTGATTGGCTCTTAAGCTAATCACGCCACGTCAACACATGGGGGGTTAGCCGGGGACCTCTGGCCACGGCGGAGGATCACCAGAGCGGCGCTACAGGCGGCGGTAGGTGAAGCCAAAGCCACCAGGGGGTTGCCCTTGCTCGCGCGCATCCAGGGGAGGCACGCGGGAGGCCGTGGGGTGTCCAGATCGAGGCCGTCGACGACCTCGCGCGGCGGCGGTCTTCGGCTCACATGGCAGCATCGACTAGAGCGAGAGTTAGAGGGCGTGTGGAGAGGGGAAATAGAGGGGTGCTCACGGTGATTGCAACGAAAGGCTCCGCATGGTCTGGGGAGCTCTAGGGCCGGTGAATCGACGACGACGAGCGGCGGCGCCCAAGGTTGGAGATGGCAACAATGGCGACCTTTCAGGCGTCCCATGAGCGCATGCTTCGTCTTGGTGATCCACGGCGTCGAGGCGGGCCCGTTGTATGAAGTAGAGGGGCGAGGGGAGCTCGGTGGACGCGGCGGCAATGAACGGCGGCGACGGGCTCGCTCGGGTGGCTGCAGGGGCGAGCGTTGGGGAAGAGGGATGAACCAGAGAGAGGGGAAAGGTGCAGGGGGTGTCGTGGCGCTGTTGGCGCCCTCCAGCAGCAGCGGCGGCAAGCAGGAGGTGGCCGCGCGCGTGCTCGTGTGCGGAGGCCACGCGCACCTGCCTACTGGAGCGAGGTAGGGGATGACTGGCATCTCCAGTGGGCTGGGCTGCTACAGTAACGGGCTGGCCAGGTAAGTCACTCTCTCTCTCTGTGATTTAACTTTGTTTCTGTTTTCTATTTCTCTAGTGCTGTTTTGGCTTTAGTAAAAATACTAAAGAATTTTTTAAAATGCTGCAATAATTTGTGGACACTCCATGGATTATTCCAGTGGCCCACATTTAATTTCAGCATTATTTGAGCATTTAAATTATTTATAGTGTTTTAAATGCCCAAAGTCAAATACAATATGATTTAATTCAAAAATCCAGGAATGACCTAGAAAAGTGTGCACCATTTTGTCAGAGGTTCTAGACCAATACAAAAGTGATGAACATTTATGAAGGGCATTTTGGGTTCAATGAAAATATTTAATTTTGACCCTAGTTGAATTTCATTTGCTGCTAGGGTTCATCAGTCCCCATTTCAAGTTTCAAGAAAATTTAAACATGATGCATCACTCGAATGCAAGCACTAACTAGGGTTGTGACAAAGCAAGCCACTAAGCAACACCTCATCCCTTTTAATAGTATTGGCTTTTCCTATGGACTCAATGTGATCTTGGATCACTAAACGTAAAATGTAGAGTGTAGAGTCCTGAGCAATCTTTTGTCCTTAGCATTTTGAGGGGTCCACGTTCCTAATCCATGCCATGCCAATCATTGAGCTTTCCTGAAATATTTATCTTGAAATAGCATTATTTCAATGAGCTATATGTTGTTAATAATTACCAAAACCACCCAGGGATAGTTGCACTTTCAATCTCCCCCTTTTTGGTAATTGATGACAACATATAGATCAAAGCTTCAACAAATGATAATAAGATTGGAATACATCGTCGCTTTGAGAATTATGTGATAAGCAAGAGCTCCCCCTAACTTTGTGCATTATTTAAGATTTATGTTTGAATGCAAATGCACAATCGATTAGGATCATGGGTCACTCTTCCATGTCACATACATCTTGGTGGAGCGCTCAAAATGATAGAAAATTAAAAACATGCACTCATCACCAAGCAAAGTGAATGATCATATAAGAGATATAAGAGATAATATCATCCAAGCAAGCATTAAAATAGCATATGATCAAACACATGATCAAACAAGTATCCCACGCAGACATAGAGTATCAACCAAGCACACAAAAAGGTTCAACCAAACGCAAGAGAGATAAAAGGCAAAACACTTTCTCTCGAAGCCTATAATCTATACATATTTCTCCCCCTTTGGCAACAAGTAACCAAAAAGTTTGAAAATGCATAGTGCTATGCGTCTCTCAGGCTTGGTCTTCGGGAGGTGGTGTAGAGAGAACTCCAACGACGAAGGCATCTGTTGATGTAGTTGGAGCTGGTGGAGTGGCTGCTGGAGGTGGCACTGAAGCTGTAGCTGCTGGTGCTGATGCTATGGCTCTTGAGTCAGGTATGTGCACTGCAGCAGACCTCTGACCTCTAGGCACTCACTGAAAATCATCAGTAGTGGCCTTCCCTTTCCTCTCTTCTGCTTCCTCCTGGAGCTGCTCAACTGCTGTTTGGATCTCAGTTACCTTCAGATCAAGATAATAAAATTTTGTCTTTATGATCCTCTCCAGACTCTCCTGGTTTTGAGTCAGGGTGGCCAAGCCCTTCTCAATTCTCAAAGTAGATAGGATTAGATATGCCAGCAGATCTTGCTTGCTCTTCAGGAAAACTTCAGATGCTTCCTCAACACTTGGCATCTTGGCAGCTTTCTCAGCCTTAGCTTTGGCTCTCTTATATTGTGCTTGAGCTGATGAAGGTTCATCGTGATTCATCACAACTTTGTTGTCTTCAAATTCAGGATAGAGAGGTAGATGCTCCTTGTCCAACAAGTATGTTCCTGTGCCCATCTTAGCATTGATGAGCTCCTGAATATGTGGAGCATATCCACAACTTCTCTTTTGGTCAGCAGCTGTCCTCTTGATTGTCTCTACAATCAGACTCATGACCTTGAACCTCCGAGGGACATCAAAAAGCTATAGCAGGTTGATAGAATGTCCTCTGATCATCTTGTTATCTCCTGACTTGGGTAGCAAAGTGTGCCTTAGGATGGTGTTGATGCTAGCTGACCAGACAACAGATAATGTACAGATCCAAGCTTGTGTGTCTCCAAAGCTTTATCAGGGATCTCTTTGTACATGTTTGCCATGGAGTTGTGGTCTTTCTTCTTATTTGCATACACATCTAAGTCATCCTCACGTTCTTCTGGAGCATTGATCAATTCATCCCATTCTTCAACAATAGATTGGTACCTTGTACCTACAGACATCCATATGATCTTCCTATCTGGGTAAAAGTGAGCAGTGGAGTAAAACTGCATGATCAGCTCATCATTCCATTTTTTGAGCTTCTGCCCAACAAATTTGTCAACTCCACATGCCTTGAAACTGTCATATACTCCTGGGAAGTGATCTTCCTTCTCCTTGATGTACTCCTAGTCAACCCATCTCATGTCACATACAATTGGCTTCTTGTCAAGCAAAATTGTTTCATAGAAGTCTTGCTGTTCTTTTGTATGAAATCTGTAATCAACTACAGTCCTCCTCCTCACAGCATAAGGATCAGACTATCTCCACAACCTCATTCCAGTATCCTTTCTGATGTGCATGTCCTCAGCCACTGGATGAGCATCATTGTGGTCTAGAATCTTGGGTTTCAATTTTCTCAAAACAAGAGACTCATCATCCTCTTCTTCAGCTTGAGGCACTAGGGCCTTGTTCTTATCTTTTGCAGGAATGCTCCTGGTGTTCCTCTTAGGCTTTGCCGGCTTCTGAGCTTGAGCTGTGGGAGCGGTCTTGGGCTTTGATGGAGCAGCCCCTGACTTGATAGCATCTCCCATAAGCTTCTGAGCTTTGGGTGCTGGTGCAGCATCCTCTTCCTCTTCTGACTCTCTTACCATAGTTGATTTTCCAAGAACTTTTGCAGTTGTGGTTCTTGCCCTCTTCTTTTTCTTGTCATCTCCTACTGCTTCATCATCATCAGATTCTATGGTGAATTTCATGGTCTCTCCTGTTGCAACCTTCCTTGGCTTTGACATTGGGATTCTTCTGGTAGGTGCCTTCTTGTTCAAGCCTGGCTTTGTTGCGGCAGTTGTGCCATACTCCTTCTTCAATACTTTCTTCCTTGAGGTGGCTTCATCCTCAACAACCACATAGTCCTCATCCTCAGAGTCTTAGGTTCTCTTCTTCCTTTCTCTAGTGGCTGCCTTGGGCAAGTTACTAGGTGTGCTCCTACTGCCCTCATCATAGCTTCTTGAGGGATTTGAACCCTCACTCAATTGCACTTGTTCCTCAGATCTGTTCTGACTATCACTCTGGTCAGACATCTCGGCAATCTCACTGATAGCAGACCCCTAGTTTGGCGGAGGTTCGCTACGGCGGCAATGGCGGAGCAGATTTCCGTTGACGGTGATGGAAACCAGCAGCGGGAGGTCGCTGGCAGCGAGGAGACGATCCAGAGACCCGAGGAGGCAGAGCAGGACACACGCGCGGGCTGAGGTGTTTGAAGACATTTCCAAATCTCACCCGTGGGTTTATATATCCCGACCCTGTCGGTGTGACCGAGTGGAACAACTCGGTGTGACCGAAAAGTTCAAATTGATTGCACCGAGATTGAAAACCTAGATCAACTTAGTGAACTCGGTGTGACCGAAGTGGATGACTCGGTCATACCAAAATGCATAAAGAGGTTTTGGAATTTTAAGTCTATGAAGAATCGGGGACTCCGAGTGCTCCTCACATAGAGTGGTTCGAATCTGACTTGATCAAACTTTGCGATGTAGCATGAATAGAGTTTGAGACGAGAAGATGATAGATAGCTAGAGGGAGTTCTTAGGCATTCTTGTCCATCCATTTGGCAAAAGATAAAAAGCCAAACATTCAAAACAACAAATGGATGTCCTCGAATGAGTAAAAATATGCAACCAACATGCTCACACAATAAAATGGCAAATGAAATGTGTGACAAAGCATGCACAATCACTCTAGCATCTATCAAGCAATTGGCGATGAATAGATCATCTATATATGAGTATATTGACTTAGGATTCAAATGAGAACATTTGATCATAGGTCATACTCATCGTTTAAGCGCAAGTGGGGTTACCACTTTTACATAAAGCATTGTTGTGTTCACATCATTAGAGTTGCTTTAGCTCAATTGATTAGAGTAAAGCTCTCCCTAGATGTGATATCCCCCCTAAGAGGGATGAACTAACCTTGGGTTTTGTCAATGATGACTTCATGTAGGTGTTGAAGATGTGGATGCTCAATGTTGATGTAGATCGTTTGGAGCAATCCATTGGAGTGATTTGCACTTTCAATACCTACACGGGTTAGTCCCACAAGTAACAAACAAGGATATCCATAGACATAGAGTGATGTACACATAGATGATGTCCATGAAAGCATTAGGTTACCTTGTCCCTTGTCTTACCAACAAGAGGGTTTGTGACTCCTTGAACTTGTGCATTTTATGGAAGTTGTTTGCACACGTCCTTGCCAAAAGATATGAGTGATGTATGTTGGCAGAGTCACCCTCAACAACTCTCTAGTTCTTCTTCTTCGGGATCCACACCATCTTGATGGGAATCCTTGGAGTTGTAGTCGTACTTGATGTAGTAGAACTTGATGTAGTCTTGGGAACCCACTTGACCAAGGCCTTGGGAGCTTCTTCAAATGCATCAATCTCCTCTTGAAGCTTGTCCTTGCCTTTTTGCTTGTGGTCTTGTGGTGGAAGATCATCTTGAGCTTGTGTTCCTTGGAAAGAAGTAGGATCATACTTATCTAGTTGAGGAACAAACTTTGTCTTGGGGTATTGATCTTCTTCCCACTCAACTCCATTGGCATTGAACTTTCGTTCAAAACCAATACCTTGATTCTTCCGGTGTCTTCCTTGCTTGTGCACAATTCCTCAAATTGCTTACTTCCGGCAAGACTCTTATAGACACCTTCTCTATAATTCCCTTCAATAAGCTATTTTCTTGCTCAAGTGTAACTTGGCTAAGAGAATCATTAGTGGAATCAAGAGAACTACTAGAAGCAACAACATTGGATTTAGCATGATTATTGTTACTACTAGATGAAGAATCTTTCTTATTCTTGTTGCTAGATTTTACTTGTTGCATGTAAGTAGACAAGAGTAAACGCTTGGCAATGTAAGAAGAACTTTTCTTGCGAAGATCGTCATTGATTGCCTTTAAGAACTCATGCTCTTGCTCAAGGTTGAGTTTTTCAAAGCGTAGCTTCTCACGAGTCTTTAAAAGTTCTCGATGATCTTCCAATGTAGTTTCATGAGCTAACTTAAGAGTGCTTAGTTCTTTAGTTAGACGCTCAATCTCCTTCTAATCATCGTCATTCGTTTTATCTTGATTAGCATGATTAATAGCAGGTTCATCATAGTTTTCATAACTAGAGTTGTGAACAAGTAAATCATCATCTCCTAGCAAATCATCTTCATCACTATTGAAATCAACATACTCGGGGTGTGATACCTTTGGGTCTTTAGCCATGAAGCATCTTCCAATTCCTTCGTTTGGTGAGTCAAATATGTCGTAGGAGTTGGTTAACACAAGTGCTAGACCGGCAACACCTTCATCTTGAGTATATTCGGAGTCGGAGTGATAACTTCTTTCGGAGTGATGGTCGGAGTCGGAGCCGGATACCCATTCACCAACATGAGCTTGATGTCTTCGCTTTGTGTAGCACCTTGATGATTTGTCCTTCCTTTCGGAATCCTTGCTTCTCCGAGAGGTTCTACGTTCGTAATGATCATCTCTACTCCTTATCTCTCTTGGTGGTGATTCCTCTCTTCTACTTCTTCTTTTAGGGGAATCTTCTCTTCTTTTGTAGGGAGCCATACACTCATTGGAGTAGTGTCCAGGTCTTCCACAATTGTAGCAATTTCGTTCATGACTTGAAGATCTTTTGTCATTGTAGGACCTTGACTTGGAACTTCTCTCCTTGCTTCTACTCCTGTAGAACTTGTTGAAGTTCGTCACCATTAGGCTCAATTCTTTGTTGAAGGTTTGTTTCTCACTTGATGATGTGGGAGCATCACATGAGGCTTTGTAAGCACCACTTGACTTGTTGTGAAGCTCTTCCTTATCCTTAAGTGACATCTCATGAGCAACAATTCTTCCAATGACTTCCGTTGGCTTGAGATCTTTGTAATTGGGCATCATTTGGATCAATGTGCACACGGTATCATATTTTCCATCCAAGGCTCTTAGGATCCTCTTGATGATGAATCTATCAGTCATCTCTTCACTTCCTAAGCCGACAATCTCATTTGTGATGAGAGCAAGCCTAGAGTACATTTCAGCGACACCTTCACCATCCTTCATTTTGAACTTGTCAAGTTGACTTTGAAGCACATCCAATTTGGATTACTTGACGGAGTCGGTACCTTCGTGCATATTGTAAGTGCATCTAGTGCCACCCATAGTTGGTTTTGGAGTATTGACGACAAACCTAGTTGAGGGACTAATGTGTTTGTGAGAATTGCAGGATAACACAGGTAGTAGTCCGTCATTGATTCGGTTTACCTACCGGAGATGACCCCTAAAAATGTATGAAGACATTGATGACAATGGTGGTATGTGAAGATATTCACATTGAAGATTATGACAAGAGAAGACATCGTGTGAAGACTATGGAGCGCGAAGACTTAGTTATTTTAATGTTTCATTTTCTTCTTTGTTGAGTCATAGGAACCACCATACTGTTAAGTGGGGTCCCAGTGAACAAAGTCAGAGTGACTGAAGTGATGCTCAACCAAATCCTATGTCTTCGAGCGAAGACAATGAGAGCAAATCTTATCCAGAGTTGGATGAGTCAGCTTTACTTGTAGCAAAAGTAAAGTTGCCGCGTGTATTTGAAATCTGACCGTTGGAACACTTGTCAGTTCCTTAGTGACCCAGGGTCATTTTGGACAAATCAGGTCAGGTTTCCTAGTGTCTATAAGTAGCCCATCCCCTACACCATAAATTGGTGGCTGCTCAGAGTTAGTGCACGGCTTTTGTCATTTGAGAGCAACCCACCTCCGAAGCTTTTGAGAGAGAGAAATCCTTGCGAGGACAAAGCCCAAACACCCAGAGCCAAAGAGTGTTAGGCATCACTGAAGTCTTTCTGTCTGCGTGACCTGAAGACTTGTTACACTTGAGGATTGTGAATCCTCCAGCCGGTTAGGCGTCACATTCTGAGCATCCAAGAGTCATTGTGGATCGCCCGTGAACGAAGTCTGTGAAGGTTTGGAAGTCTACCTTGAAGACTTACCAGAGTGATTGGGCGAGGACTGGGTGTCCTTAGCTCAAGGGGAATAATGTGAAGACGTGGTCTTCTGAGTTGAGTCTCAGCCTCCCTAACCAGTGCGTCATAGCTTGTCACAAAGAATCGAACTGGTCCAACAAATCATGTGTCCTCACCAAGTGACTGGTTCTATCCTCTCCCTCTCTTTACTTACAGTTTGTCTTCGTGAAGTCATTGCCTGCTTGCACTACCTGTTTGACTTCACTGTTTGACTACTATCATTGTTTGGCTTCATACTATCTTCCATCCTGATCTTTACTACCTAGCTGCTATTAGTCTTCGTGCTTTCACTTCATTGCATACTTGACTATGGCTTGCTTAGTGTATTCTACCTTCCGCTGCATATCAATAGGTTCATTTCTATTCTTTTTCTTCGAAACTCTCATGTTTTGAAGACTTACATAAAAATCGCCTATTCACACCCCTCTAGTCGATAACTAGCACTTTCAATTGGTATCAGAGCAAGGTACTCCCTTGTTCTGTGTAATTCGGTTTAACCACCTGGAGTTTTAGCTATGTCGACTGCATGGATAATCAAAGTCTCCGCTGCTTGCCCCCTCTTCGATGGAACTGAATATCCCTACTGGAAGAATAAGATGCGCATGCATCTTGAAGCCATTGATGTCGACCTCTTGTATGTCGTCGAGAATGGCGTTCCCAAGACTAGTGAAGTTGTCACCCTTGCTGATGTCAAGAAGTTCATTCAACTGGATTCTACTGCCAAGAACATCATCTGTGGCCATCTGACCAAAGGACAGTATGGCCGTGTGAGTGCTCTGGAAACGTCGAAGCTAGTCTGGGACTGGCTCTCCAAGGTCAATGAAGGCGTCTCAACCCAGAGAGATCAAAGGATCAGTGTTCTTCGCAACCTCTTCAACCGCTTCAAGAGAAACGACAATGAGAATGTCCAGCTCACGTTTGATCGCCTCACTGACATCACAAATGAGCTTCGTGCTCTCGGCGCCACTGAGGTCACCAAGCATGAAACCGTCAAGACACTGCTGAGATCACTTGACAGCTCATTCGACACCCTTGCCCTGATGATAGAAGAACGCCCTGACTTCAAGACACTCGATCCGTCTGACATACTTGAGAGGCTCAACACACATGAGTTCCAGCTATCTGAGAAAAGAGATATGTGTGGTCCCCACTATGGTCGAACTCGTGCTTTGAATGCAAAAGTTGTTTCCTCATCTGAAGAAGAATCTGACTGCAGTTCTGATGATCCTGAAGACGTTGGAAAGGAGCTTGCTATGCTTGTGAAGAAGTTCCAGAAGTTCACTAAGAAGAAGGGCTTTAGAAAGTCTTCACGATCCAGCTCAAGAAATGATGAAGCTTCCACTCATGACTACAAGAAGAGAACATGTCACAAGTGCAAGAAACCTGGACACTACATCTCTGAGTGTCCACAGCGGGACAATGAGAACAACAAGAAGAAGAAGAGCAAGGAATATGATTCTGATGACAAGAAGAAGAAGAAATCCTCAAAGTCTTCTTCCAAGTCCTCATCCAAGTCTTCATATCATAAGAAGAGCTCATCTGGCAAGGCTCGTGCTTTTGTTGGCAAGGAGATGGATTCAGAGGAGGAGTCTGCTTCTAAGGAGGCGGAGGTGGAGTCTGAGGAGGTGTCCGACCCTGGCGTTGCAAGTCTGGCTCTAGCTACAGCCTATGTTGCCAAGTCTATCTTCAACACTTAATACAATGGCCCCGTCACCAACGCTGATGCTAATGACAAGGGCGACTCTACTCCCACCTAATGCTTCATGGCACATGGTGCCAAGGTAAAATCACGCGATGCCTACTTTCAAACATCAACTTAAGATGACTCTGATTGTGAATCCAAACCCAGCTACAAAACACTTGCTAAAATTGCAACTGAACAACAGAAAGCTATGGAACATACTCAAAAACTGTTAGACAAAAGCGATGACCCGTTGGACGCGGAAATTACCCGTTCTCAGTCCTTAATTGAAGACATAAAAATCTTCATGTTAAGTACCAGGAACTTGAAAGTCGTCATGAAACGCCCTCAACCACTCATGAAAAGCTTTCCTATTATTATCTTCAAAGGAACCAAGAGCTTGAGAAATTGATAGTGGCTCATGAAGATCTTCAAAAAGAGAATGAGTCACTTCGCGCTCAACAGATCAGTCCCGCTCAGGAAGGATTTGAACCACCATGTCTAAAATGCCTTGAGCGTGATAACGCTACTTTTGTTGCTGAATGTTCTACTGCTGCTACTGTTGCAATATCTTCAACTGTTGATGTGGTAACTAACCCCTCTGCTGAGGATACCACTACTATTCCTGATGAAAATGCTAGGTTGAAGATATTGCTTGAAACAGGGATGTACAAAAGTCTCAAAGGGCATCAGAAACTATGCGATGTCCTCAAAAAGCAGATTCTGAACCGAAACCCTAGGAAAGAGGGTGTTGGGCTCGAGAGGAAAATGAATGTTGATGGCTCCTACTGGAAGCCTGAGCAGTACCCCAAATCCACATGGGTTGATGCAAAGGGACCTTCAGTGGATCCATCCACCTTATCTGGCTTCACTTGTGCTAACCCTATTATCGTTGATGAATCCTTTGATGCAAACTATAAACTGTTTAAGAATCGGAATGGTGAAGTGTTTGCTAGGTATATTGGTACTAACTGCAGGAATGGGCCACCTATGAAGAAGCTCTGGGTTCCCAAAAGATGTCTTGAGAATCTTCCTGTGAATGCCATCATGACACCACCTGGGAAGAAGACAAATCCTAGACCAAAGGCTTAATATGGTCCAAAGGCTTCATACAGATACATGACTCAACTGAGTCACCCTAACGCCAATGTTTTGCAGGGAAACCATACTCAGACTTATGAATATGAGCGTGTTTCTTCAAACCGCTATGTTCATAAAACTAAGAACTTTTCTGCTTATTCATATGATTACTATTCACCTCCTGCAAGGCTATTTTCTAGGGCTTCAAAGCCGAAGTTCTCAGATGCTGCACTTAGACTCATTGCTTCTAAGCCACCCCTGAAGATGTGGGTGGTTAAGAAGAATTAACTTTCCTTTGCAGGGAAAGGTCTCCAGCAGGAAATCAAAGGCGTCTGATGCTATTGTTGGGGACCTAAAACATCTTGTAGGGCGCAAGATCAAATACCCAAATGGTCTCACTATGTATTTTGTTCCTGAATCATTTGCCAATCATCCTATCAGTCCTAATCTTGATCTGAGCTTTGATAATCCTCTTGCCCGTAAAATGTTTATGCTTCACAATACTCTTGGTGAAGCCTATCCCCCTAACTGTAATGTAGGGTATGACATATGACACCTCATGCTTCAGAATGGATTATGGACAGCGAACGCACTAATCATATGACTGGTGATCGAAGTCTTCTCATGGACTCAACCTTACGTCCATCTGACAAGAGTCACATCACATTTGCTGACACTGGTAAAAGCAAGGTATTGGGTCTAGGTAGAGTTGCAATCTCAAAGGATCAACACATGGATAAAGTGATGCTTGTTGAATCCCTTGGTTTCAACTTAATGTCTGTCTCAATGCTTAGTGACTTGAACATGATTGTGATATTTGGAAAATATCGTTGCCTTGTACTAATGGAATCTGACAAATCTCTAGTCTTTGAAGGGTACCGAAAAGATGATCTGTACATGCTAGATTTCTAAGCAGGACCACAGCTTGCCATATGTCTTCTAGCAAAATCTTGAGAGTGCTGGCTCTGGCATCGAAGGCAAGGCATGCTGGCATGAGGAACTTGCATACTCTCGCAAAGAAGAAGCATGTCATAGGCATCGAGGGTGTCAAGTTCAAGAAGGATCACTTGTGCAGCGCCTGCGAAGCTGGAAAGATGACAAGGGTCAAGCATCCCTCGAAGACAATCATGACGACATCTCAACCCTTCGAGCTGCTACACATGGACTTATTTGGCCCTACTCACTACTCTACTCTCACTACTACTGCTTGTCTCTATGGCTTCGTCATTGTTGATGATTATTCAAGATATACGTGGGTGCATATAATTCTCTACAAGACCAAAGTGCAGGATGTCTTCAGACGCTTCGCCAACCGTGCCATGAACAACTATGGCGTCAAGATCAAGCACATCAGAAGTGACAACGGCACTGAGTTCAAGAACACCAGCCTCGACCTTTACTTGCATACATTGGGAATCACTCATGAGTTCTCTGCTCCGTACACACCTCAGCAGAATGTCATCGTGGAGCGCAAGAACAGAACACTCATTGAGATAGCTCAGACGATGCTCGATGAATACAAGACTCCAAGAAAGTTCTGGCCTGAAGCTATTGATACTACATGCCATGTCATCAACCGTGTTTATCTTTACAAGCTTCTAAAGAAAACATCCTATGGACTCCTCACTAATAAGAAGCCAAATGTCAGTTACTTCAGAGCATTTGGTGCTAGGTGCTGGATCAAGGATCCACATGACACTTCAAAATTTGTACCGAAAGCACATGAAGGTTTTATGCTTGGTTACGGAAAGGATTCGCACTCCTATAGAGTCTTCAACCTCTTTCACTATAAAGTGGTTGAAACTGTGGATGTGCGGTTCGATGAGACTAACAGCTCGCAAAGAGAGCACTTGCCAAATGTGCTAGATGAAGTTCCACCTAGTGAATCCATCAAGCTCATGGGATCTGGAGAAATCATACCATCTAAAGCACAACCTGAAGAGGAACTTATCATTTCTGCACCCAATCAACCAGAAGACAATGCTCAGCCCGAAGACAATCCTCCTAACGATGACAATGATCAGCAAGAGCAAAATCTTCGTCCGGTTTATCCTCGTGTTGCAAATGAAGTACAGATTGAGAAGATAACTGATAGCTTCAATGCGCCTGGTCCACTCACTCGTTCAAGTGCAACACAACTAGCAAATTTCTGTGGGCACTTTGCGTTTGTCTCAAAATCTGAACCCAAGAAAGTTGATGAAGCCTTCATGGAACCTGAATGGATTCAAGCTATGCAAGAAGAGCATCAACAGTTCAAGCTGAACAATCTCTGGGAACTTGTCAAGCGTCCTGACCCCCGCAAGCACAACATAATAGGCACAAAATGGATATATCGCAACAAGTAAGATGAGCATGGTCAAGTTGTCAGAAACAAGGCTCGTCTCGTTGCTCAAGGATACACTCAAGTTGAAGGGATTGACTTCGATGAAACTTTTGCTCCTGTGGCTAGGCTTGAAGCTATTCGCATATTGCTGGCCTATGCAAATCATCACAACATCCTGCTGTATCAAATGGATGTGAAGAGTGCATTTCTCAACAGAAAGATTGAAGAAGAAGTGTATGTTGCACAACCTCCTGGCTTTGAAGATCCAAAACATCCTGATATGGTGTACAAGTGAAACAAGGCACTGTATGGCCTCAAACAAGCCCCTCGCGGTTGGTATGATACACTCACCGACTTTCTGAAGAGCAAAGGCTTCAAACCTGGTTCCCTAGATCCCACACTCTTCACGAAGACATATGATCAATGTTCAAGAAATCGTTAACTGGTAGCTTCTCGGTCAGTTTAGGAGTAGCGATTAATCGGTGAATCATCCTATTAACTAGATTAATCAGTCGACCAATAATCGGTAGATTGAATAGAAACTTTCCAACATCTATCTTGATTTTTTTAATGTATTATACCATACTCTCATGCTCCCAGCTATGTAGTATACCAAAATATGCTACCATACACATATGAAAAGCATAGAGAGGAGGTAAAATTATTAATCCTATTATCTATTAAGGAGCAGCATGGGCCCGGAAGGGGTTATGGGCCAAAATTTTGGGCTTTGTTTGCCCACCTGTTAATGGGCCAGTAGGATTAATCGGTGTGACAACTGATTAATCGATCTAACTAGCCAATTAATCGTCCCGACAAGTTAACGCGACGAATAGGTGTTATTTGATTCGTCCATGCTATGAGTAGCGATTAACTGGCCCATTAACTGATTAATCGGGTGAATTATTGAACAATGCATATGATGGTGAACTGTTTGTGTGCCAAATATTCGTCAAAGACATTATCTTCGGCTGCACCAACCAGAAATACAGTGATGAGTTTGGACACATGATGCAAGAGCAATATCAGATGTCCATGATGGGTGAGCTGAAGTTCTACCTTGGTCTTCAAATTCGTCAGCAAAGCAATGGCATCTTCATATCTCAAGAGAAATACCTCAAAGATTGCCTGAAGAAGTTTGGAATGCAAGACTGCAAAGGTTACAGGACGCCAATGCTAACCAAGAGTCATCTGGGTCCTGAAGCAAATGGTAAAGAGTTTGATCAAAAGGTATACCGCTCCATGATTGGTTATTTACTTTATTTATGTGCATCTAGGCCAGATATTATGCTTAGTGTTTGCATGCGTGCTCAATTCCAAGCGGCACCAAAGGAATCGCATCACTTAGCTGTGAAGCGAATTCTTCGATATTTGGCTTACACCCCAACATTAGGATTATGGTATCCAAAGGGCTCAGAATTTGATCTAGTTGGATTCTCGGATGCTGATTATGCTAGTGACAAGGTGGATCGCAAGTCTACATCAGGTACATGTCACTTTCTGGGACGATCACTAGTCTATTGGTCTTCAAAGAAGCAGAACTGTGTATCACTCTCCACTGCTCAATCTGAATACATTGCTGCTGGATCTTGCTGCGCTTAGCTTCTATGGATGAAGCAAACACTCAAGGACTATGGCATCCATCTGAAACAAGTACCACTCTACTGTGACAACAAAAGCACCATCAAGATTGCCAACAACCCAGTTCAGCACTCGAAGACAAAGCACATTGAAATTCGTCATCACTTTCTCAGAGATCATGTCATGAAGGAAGATATTGATATCATATACGTCAACACTGAAGAGCAACTGGCAGATATCTTCACAAAGCCCTTGGATGAGAAAAAGGTTTTGCAAGTTGCGGTGTCAGCTAAATATCTTGGAATCCTTGAATGTCCTGTGATCAGGCACACATCCTAACACTTATGCATGTTGATGACTTACATGTGCAACACATGAAGTAAAGTATATCTTCAATCAATGAAGACTTACACTCTAAGTGTGAATGCATTAATGCGGAACTTGACTTCGGAGCGCCACGATTGTGCACCGTGTCTGGGTCTAATACTTCCTATACGGTGGGTAACGCCACCACCAAATTCTTCTTTTTGAAGTGTTTTGCTCATGGCGTTACATTTGCTATGTCTTCGCATTTGGGTTGTCTTCAATATCAACATGTCTTCATGTTTATCTTCACTATGTTGATTTGGTTGTATTCTGATATATACATATATTAGCGTTCTATCCTCTACAACATTCACTTATAGCTATGTATTCTCGTTTGAATCTTTTGAACTAAATGAATGTGATCGGACCCTAACCTCTCTATGCTTCCTATCTCAAACTCTATCTATCCAAATCATATGCATTCTATTGAAACTGTCGAATGTCTTCTCTGTGTCCTTGTCAGCAGAAGATACAGAGACAAACATTAAATCTGTTTTAAATGCTCAATTCGTATTGCCTGAAACCCGGAGAAGCCGGAATGACCACCCGACAGTCCAGGCGTGCGTGGGAACATGGGACAACTCCCAATGTGTTGCATGGTCGCCACGTGTCCCTCAGATGTGAACCGCCAGGGGCACCTGCGTAATTGCGCTGTGCCATCCCTTTCCCTATAAATGCACATCCAATTGCGGTCAAATATTTCTTCCACCTCTCCACCTCGACAAACCCTAGCGCCATCGCTAGCTCTCGACGACCCTGGCGATGAAGCGCTTAGCTATCGCGACTTCTCCGACGCCGTCCTCACGCCGGCCGCGGACATCGTCTTCTCCGCCGCCGCCGTAGGTGTCCTCCGTCGCCAAGTTAGGGAACGGAAGATTGAACTGCTCGGCCTCATCTTCTACTCCGTCTAGAAGTTCATCATGTGGTAAATTAAAACCCTCTTTTCCCGTCTTTTTGATCCTATAGATTCATCCTTTCTACCAAAATTGGTTTCTGCCTCCACAAATTTGGATCTATCCTGTCTGCATCTCATATGATGCCTAGTATATTCACTTATGCTTCACACGTAGTTAGATTCCTCACTTGTACTTATTCTTGGATTCGTACAAATTTGGAACCAACTCTCAACATATAAGTGAATGTGTTCGCGCTATGAGGTCAATGTCTTCTAAAATGATTTATCTTCAAAATCTTCTGAGAATGCATATGACCTCTTCCCCTTCCCTCGCATCTCTAATGCTGTCACAGGTACATGTCCGTGGGAGAATCTCTTGGTTCTCATAGTCTGCATTCATTTGCAGAATTCTTACAACATCATATCAACTCTCCCGAAGCCTGTTCCTGTCTGACCAGCAGACGGAAGCCTTTGACAGTGTTGAAGCCATTCAGTCTGAACTTCATGGCAACAGATAAGTCTGCAAGGAAGGGTGGCAGATAGCACCGTGGGAATACATCAAAGGATTTGCCACCTAACCTCTATGAGTTGTACAAGACAGATCCAGAGGACCACAATCAGCGAAAAACCTGAATCCAACGGATTCGAAGATATTGGGCAGAACAATGGTACAAGTACAGGTTCGTGACCCAGGAATATGCTGAGAAGAATGCCATCAAGCGACCATGGGGAGACATCTGGTACAAAAATCTTCCACCCAGGTCCAGAGCTGAAGCCATTGAACAAGGCTTCTACCCTTGCATGGTCCGTGGACCGCAGCCTGCTGATGCCGACCCATCTTCATTTCTATGGTGTCGTGACGACAATCTATTCAAGCGCAACTTTCAGTTTGCCAAGAACTCAGCCAAAGAGAACAAGAAGTCTAGGGGATTAGACTTCAACCTCGGTCCCTCTGCTCGTCGTGCCGATGGCACTCGTGAAGATGAACCCAATCTTGTTGGGACCTTCTACAACCTAGAAGGTCTCATCACTCATATTATGGTTCAAGGGACAGACGTGGATCAACCTGCAGATGAAGCTGATTCTGACGAAGCGCCTGCACCACCGAAGCCTAAGAAGCTGAAGAAACCCAAGGCTTCGAAGCCTTCCCCTGCACCAAAAGCTTCACGAGCAAAGCCTCTGGCCACTGCTCCTCCTGCACCAAATGTGCAGTCAGAAGATATCTCACGCATCTCCAAGTCTAAGAAGAAGAAAAAGAAGCCCATACACACCACTGGTCCAGCTCTAACCCCTGCTGCTGTTCTGAGGAATGAGAACGATGCCATTGATCTTTCGAGTGACGATGATCTTGCTGATGACGCTCTTGAACTGCTGATAAAGAGCAAGCAAGAGGCGGAAATCTTCAATGATTTTCCTCTCTTTGACGTGGAAGTGTTAAAAAATTTCATTGATGAGTGGTTTGACACCCCCAATCTCAGCTTTGATGATCTGCAACTTCTCGTTGGCCTAAGTGTCTCCTTCCATGGAGCCATTGCTCCTGAGCTGGCTCTTGCTCAGAAATTTGTTGAGATGAAGCACAAGATTGATTATGAAAAGGCTCAGTTGAAGAAGCATGTGGCCAAGCTCAGCGTGACAGACGTCCAAAACTTCAAGACAATGCTGCATGAGCTCAAGGAAGCGTTTCATGAGAAGCGCGATGAAGCCAAAGGTTCTCGAGAGTGAATGAAGCTTCTGGCTGCTAAGTGTGTTCAAGCTTACAACTAAGCTGAGAAGTGCAAGGCACTTGGGCGTCCTGGCATCGACCCCAAGATGGCTGCCAAGTAGAAGAATCCTAATGTGGACCAAGCTGAACCATCCAGGAGGGAAGAACCTCGCATTGTCTTCCCTGCTAGTATGACAGGCGTGAAGACTAAGGTCCCCACAGTCGCTTAAGAGCTTCAGAAGACAAGGGCAGCTGAAGCCAAAGCCAGAAAGTGCAAGACCGAGAACACCACTGATGATGCTCCAAACCCCAACGCCGACCCTGCATCTTCTCCTACTCCTTCTGGGAACGAGTAGAGGCTCTATGTCTTCAAACCTTTTTGGTACTTACTGACAAAAGGGTGAGAAGCATATGAGTTGATAGTCTTCAAGCGGGTCCATATGGGCGGTTGCTTTATATTTTGCCTAGTGTTTACAACTCTCGCTTTTGATACATTTGGTTCTTTGAGTTGTAACGCTTAAACTTGATGGTCGTCTGCTACTTTTTCTGCTATTCTGTGATGCGATGATAAATCCCGCACTAAGTCATATTGCAGACGTCCATTTTTCATTATGCATGTCATTATCTTCGTAATATCACATCATGCATGATGAATTGTCTTCATAAGTTGAAGAGGATCTCCACAAGTACAACCTGCCATGTGCATTTGCATTCCAAAAGAAAATTACATATATGCACATCTTCAGGGGGAGCCTTTTGCTACTTATGAAGACAATACCTTTATCCATTATAACTTCACATACTTTTATCTGCGTTGAAACTTCAACCAGTTTGTCATCAATCACCAAAAAGGGGGAGATTGTAAGTGCATCTAGTGCCACCCCTAGTTGGTTTTGGAATATTGACGACAAACCTGGTTGAGGGACTAATGTGTTTGTGAGAATTGTGGGATAACACAGGTAGTAGTCCCTCTTTGATTCGGTTTACCTACCGGAGATGACCCCTAAAAATGTATGAAGACATTGATGACAATGGTGGTATGTGAAGATATTCACATTGAAGATTATGACAAGAGAAGACATCGTGTGAAGACTATGGAGAGCGAAGACTTAGTTATTTTGCTGTTTCATTTTCTTCTTTGTTGAGTCATAGGAACCACCGTACTGTTATGTGGGGTCCCAGTGAACAAAGTCAGAGTGACTGAAGTGATGCTCAACCAAATCCTATATCTTCGAGCGAAGACAATGAGAGCAAATCTTATCCAGAGTTGGATGAGTCAGCTTTACTTGTAACCCAAGTAAAGTTGCCGCGTGTGTTTGAAATCTGACCGTTGGAACACGTGTCAGTTCCTTAGTGACCCAGGGTCATTTTGGACAAATCAGGTCAGGTTGCCTAGTGGCTATAAATAGCCCACCCCCTACACCATAAATTGGTGGCTGCTCAGAGTTAGTGCACGGCTTTTGTCGTTTGAGAGCAACCCACCTCCGAAGCTTTTGAGACAGAGAAATCCTTGCGAGGACAAAGCCCAAACACCTAGAGCCAAAGAGTGTTAGGCATCACTCAAGTCTTTCATCCAGCGTGACTCAAGACTTGTTACACTTGAGGATGTGAATCCTCCAAACGGTTAGGCGTCGCGTTCTGAGCATCCAAGAGTCATTGTGGATCGCCAGTGAATGAAGTCTGTGAAGGTTTGGAAGTCTACCTTGAATACTTACCAGAGTGATTGGGAGAGGACTGGGTGTCCTTAGCTCAAGGGGAATAAGGTGAAGACGTGGTCTTCTAAGTTGAATCTCAGCCTCCCTAACCAGACGTACAATTGTCACAGCAACTGGAACTGGTCCAACAAATCATGTGTCCTCACCAAGTGACTAGTTCTATCCTCTCCCTCTCTTTACTTACAGTTTGTCTTCGTGAAGTCATTGCCTGCTTGCACTACCTGTTTGACTTCACTGTGTGACTACTATCATTGTTTGGCTTCATACTATCTTCCATCCTGATCTTTACTACCTAGCTGCTATTAGTCTTCGTGCTTTCACTTCATTGCGTACTTGACTATAGCTTGCTTAGTGTAGTCTACCTTCCGCTGCATATCAATAGGTTCATTTCTATTGTTTGTCTTCGAAAATCTCATGTTTTGAATACTTCCATAAAAATTGCCTATTCACCCCCCCCCCTCTAGTCGATAACTAGCACTTTCACATATCAATCAAAGTATCCCAAATTTCCTTTGCATTCTCAAGACGGCTGATTTTGTTGAATTCTTCGGGGCACAATCCGATGAAGAGAATATCAAAAGCTTGAGCATTGTGTTGCAGAATCTTCAACTCTTCCGCGGTAGCTTCACGGTTCGAGGCTCTCCCATCAAAGAATTCACCTTGCAAGCCAATACACACAATAACCCAAACGGCAGGGTTATGTCTAAGAATATGCATTTTCATCTTATGCTTCCAACTAGCAAAATTAGTACCATCAAAGTAAGGACCTCTATGGTGGGAATTTCCCTCGCTAGACGCCATACTCTCCTAGGTTTGAAACCAAGGCTATGATCACCAAAAGCTATGGAAATCAAGGAAAATGGAGACCAAAGCTCTGATGCCACTTGTAGGATCGAAAGTATGTCGAGAGGGGGGGGGTGATTAGACTACTTGACCAAATAAAAATCTAGCCTTTTCTCAATTTTAAGTCTTGGCAGATTTTAGCAACTTAGCACTAGTCAAGCAACCAACCTACACATGCAAGTCTAAGAGTATAGCAGCAGAATGTAAAACATTGCACATGAAGGTAAAGGGAGGAGTTTGGAGGGAGCAAACGCAGACACGAAGATTTTTGGCGTGGTTCCGATAGGTGGTGCTATCGTACATCCAAGTTGATGGAGACTTCAACCCACGAAGGGTAACGGTTGCGCGAGTCCATGGAGGGCTCCACCCATGGAGGGTCCATGAAGAAGCAACCTTGTCTATCCCACCATGGCCATCGCCCATGAAGGACTTACCCCACTAGGGTAGATCTTCACGAAGTAGGTGATTTCCTTGCCCGTACAAACTCCTTGGTTCAACTCCACAATCTTGACGGAGGCTCCCAAGTGACACCTAACCAATCTAGGAGACACCACTCTCCAAAAGGTAATAGATGGTGTGTTGATGATGAACTCCTTGCTCTTATGCTTCAAATGATACTCTCCCCAACACTCAACTCTCTCTCACAGATTTGGATATGGTGGAAAGATGATTTGAATGGAAAGCAACTTGGAGAAGGCTAGAGATCAAGATTCATATGGTTGGAATGGAATATCTTGACCTCAACACATGAGTAGATTGTTCTCTCTAAGAAAATGTATGATGGAAGTGTAGGCATGTTCTGATGGCTCTCCTCACGAATGAAGAGTGGGTGGAGGGGTATATATAGCCTCCACACAAAATCTAACCGTTACACACAAATCACCAAACTCGGTGGGACCGAATAATGCAACTCGGTCAGACCGATTTAGTTCAAAATGTGAACGTTAGGCTTTTCGGTGGGACCTACATGTCAACTCCGTGAGGCCGATTTCATTAAGATTAGGGCATAACCTAATCTCGGTGAGACCGACTACACAAACTCAGTGAGACCGATTTTGGTAACAAGCTAATAGAGTGTTGATCAGGCAAACTCGATGGGACCGATTCGCTCATCTCAGTGAGACCGAAACATTACGAAAGGGAAACGGAGAGTTTGCATTGCGAAGTCGGTGGGTCTGATCGCTCATCTCGGTTGGACCGAAACGTTACGAAGAGAAACAGAGAGTTTGCAATCCCATCTCGGTGAGACCGATATCCCTATCGGTAATACCGAAGTGACTAGGGTTTTGTGCAGTGGCTATGTCAACTGAACTCGGTGGCGCCGGATAGAAAGTTTCGGTGGGGCCGAGTTTGAATTTTGGTTTGGGACATATGTGGATATGAGAAAGTGGTTGAGGGTTTTGGAGCATATCACTAAGAATTTTGAGCAAGCAAGCCATTAAGCAACACCTCATCCCCTTTTAATAGTATTGACTTTTCCTATGGACTCAATGTGACCTTGTATCACTAAAAGTAAAATGTAGAGTCTTGAGCTTTAGAGCTTGATCCAATCTTTTGTCCTTAGCATTTTGAGGGGTCCACATTCCTAATCCATGCCATGCCAATCACTGAGCTTTCCTGAAATATTTATCTTGAAATAGCATTAGCTCAATGAGCTATATGTTGTTAATAATTACCAAAACCACCCAGGGATAGTTGCACTTTCACGTAGCCCCTCACCCCTTAGTCTCGTCCTGGCGATCCGGACGACCCAACATAGGCTGAGGTACGCGCGAGGCCGGGCCCTGCCGACGCAAAATATTAAAGCAAACGGGGAGGAAATTGCAAAATCCTAGCAAATTATTACAAAACATACTGTCTCTCAAAGGTGCAAAGCATATATGTTTTTACACCTCCCCGAGGCATGATACATGTTGCAGGAGATAAAATGGAGGGGAGCGCCACCATCGAGCTTCTTCTTCAGCCTTGGGTGCTGCCATCGCCCGCGAGGAGTGCCCCGTCGTCGACAACATCGCTGTCGCCCGTGGCGTCAGCTGTGGCCATAGGGTCGGCAGCGCCATTAGCCGTGGTTGTGGGGTCGATGGCGAGGAACTTGCGCAGCAGGGCCTCCACCTGGTCCTTCACGGCTTCGGCAGCAGTAGTGCAGTGCTCCAGGTCCACAAGCTCAAGCAAGGCTCCAAAGTCAAAGCTGCGGTCGTGAAGATGGAGGTGGCTGAAGACGCGCGTCAGAGCCGAGGTGGAGAGCACGCGGGCTTCTCCTTCCACCATGGGGCCGACCCCAACAACAATGCCCTCGAGCACCATGACAAGCTGGGGGAGCAGCTCGGCGGGGCCTTCCTCCGGAGTCACCAACGGCTCCTTCAACCCCCTCCCGTAGAGATCCCGCAATGCCTTGCGGGACCTCTACTCGAGGGAGTCGGAGGCGGCATGCCCCTCGGCAAGAAGCTTCGCCTTGGCCTCTAGCTGGGCCTTCTCCGCCTCCATCTCCTCCTTCAACTTCTCCAGGTGGCCGCGCTCTGCAGCCTACTCCCGGCCCGCTTGCTCCAGCTCGGCGTCGCGGTCAGCAACTGCAGCCTCACGGGCCTTCAGCTCCTCCTCCCGCACCTCGAGCCGGCGGGCCTCGGTGGCCTGCCCGTCACGGAGGGCCTTCAGCTCAGCCTCCGCTGCTGGGCAGCATTCCTCGGCGGCCTTGGCGTCCTTCAACGCTGCGTCGCGGGCTGCCACGGCCAGGCCGGCAACCCGCTCGACCTCCTCTAAAGCCGCCACGGCTTGGCGCCAGGCCACCCCAATGGACGCATCGGCCCAGAGCCATCCTGAGATCAGCTCCAGGCGCCTCGATGCCTTGCACCGGTCATGCCCCTGAAGATCACCCTGGAGCTGATCCAGCGTGGAGAGGGCCTCGTCCAGAACACTAGGCACGGCGGAAGAATCATGGCCCAGCGGCGTGATGGACGGGGAAGGAGACAACATCGGCGCCAGGATCGGCGAGGCAGCAGCAGCAGAGAGGACCTGGGGCTCCGAAGCCTTCGGAACTCAGCAGGCGAGCTGAGGGCGGGCGCCTCCGGAGCCAGCTTGGCCGCGCAGATCGCCTCCTCTTGAGGTCGGGCCTCCGAGCCTCGGGAGGACGACCGAGCTGTAGGAGCGCATAGGTCAGCCCCGTCCTTCCGTGCCAGAGGTGGTGCGTCCGCGACAAGCTACTGGGCCTCGGTGGTGCTGGCAGCCTCTTTCTTCTTCTTCACCACCGGCGGTGGCCTAGCCGTACAAGAGGGAAGCATCAAGATGTCGGCATCTTGGGAACGGGGGTACCCAGACTTGCCTGCCTGCGGCCCACGGCGTCGCTCCGTCAACGGCCCGGCTTCAGCAACAACAACTCAAGACCCTCGCGAGGGGCCAAGCCTCGCGAGGCACATGACACCAAGACCTCCCAGGGGGGCTGCCTCACTAGGCTGGCTCCCGAGGAGCAGAGATATCTATGGAAGGCACACCTCACGAGGTTCATATGACGTGCGGCATGACGACCAAGGCCAAAGGCGCGCCACCGGTGCAAAGGCACCGCCTCTTTGGTGCTAAGGAGGCAAGCGCAGGCGCGGGGTCCCAAGGAATCAAGCAAAGGTTTCCATATCGGTGCAACAAGACCAAGACTGCCAGGACGGCAAGTCAGAGGTCATCACAGAGCCCGTCGCAGTGTCACCACCAGAGCCTTTTGCAGACGAAGACTACTTTTGTCAGGATAGCTTGTACTAGTTGTCTCCCTTCAAATTTGGCCGTTGTGGGATCCCTTCGCGGCTAAATTTGGGGAGAGGACCAAGGCCACTATAAATAGGACTTAGCCACCACCATGGAGGGGAACGAATCCATTCCACCTGAACCACCTCACCAGCTCATGGAGCTCAAGAACACCTCACCTCCTGAGGCTGTTCCTCCACTGTACTGGTCCATCCTCAGCCCCTCGAGGAAATCCACCACAAAGCTAGAGTAGGGTATTACACCGCAAGGTGGCCCGAACCAGGATAAACGGTTGTGTCTCTTGTCCATTGGTTTTGTCGAGCTAGGCCATGGAATCATTGAGCAGACAGACTGGGTGGGGAGAGTTCTTCGCACGCACCCCAAAGTTTGAACCTCTCAAGGGTCCGCGGAACCCGAAATCCAACACAAGACACTACGACAAGAGCAGGAAACAGAGACCAAGACGGAGCTAACTGGTCCACGGCAACGTAACCCCTCGCCCTCTTCTGAAGCACCATGCCCGTAGGATTCGCGGGCATGGGCGCTGTCACGCGAGCCCGAGAGGCGGGCAAGGGTGCGGCACCCGGGTCTGTAGCAGTGCCGGCCGGCGACGAGGCGGAGGCGTAGCAGCGTCGATCTGCTCTTCTATTGGAACCCCTGCCTCAGCTTCTTCGAAGGGGTGCCTCTGGATCTTGTAGTGACCCCGGCGGAACGCGGAGACTCCCGGACCGGGTGCTCACCGGCATCGTCGTCATCAGGAAGGATGCAGGGGAGATCGGTCTGGCACGGGGGAGAGGTCTCCCCCGCCCCTTCCTAGGTTGCCTTCGAGTCCAGCCCCTCCTCCTAGCCGGACTCGCCGGAGGACACCGGCACCGGGGAGCCCAGGGGCCGGAAAGGCTCCAAAGGTACAAGCCCGCGCTCGTCGAAGACAGGCATGGCATCGGCGATCTTCTCCCCATCCGGGCGGCAATATAGTGGGAGATGGGAGTCCGGGGGGCAGCCCTAGTCCTTCCCGAGCAGGGTGCGCACGATCTTGTCTAGCTCCTCCTTGGACAAATCATCCGGGCACAGACGGAGGTCATCCTTTGCGCCCTTGAACTTCCACAGGGGGCACGAGTGCGCCTTGAGCGGAGCTAGGCATTGCGTCCGGAATTCCTTGACGATCATGGCCCCTGTCAGCTTCTCCGCCTTCGGGTCGTCAGTCTTCAGGTCTGCCACCATCTTCTCCAACAATAGCTCTGCCCTGGGATCGGTGAGCTTCTCGTGAGCCCATCCTTCCAGGGGCATTGCCTGCGATGTCGGTAGCTCCAGCCGGGGGTGGGAGCGCTTGGTGTCCATGAAGATCCAATTATTCCTGAAGTGCCCCACCTTCTTCCCGGCCTGCGAGATCACGTTGCTGCCATTGGCCGCGATGAAGTTGGCGCACCCTGATAACCCACAAGTATAGGAGGTCGCAACAGTTTTCGATAAGTAAGAGTGTCGAACCCAACGAGGAGCTAAAGGTAGAACAAATATTCCCTAAAGTTCTATCGACCACCGATACAACTCTACGTATGCTTGACGTTCGCTTTACCTAGAACAAGTATGAAACTAGAAGTACTTTGTAGGTGTGATAGGAAAGGTTTGCAAGATAATAAAGAGAACGTAAATATAAACTAGGGGCTGTTTAAATAAAGATGCAAGAAAGTAAATATAGCGAGTGTGGAAAAGTGGTGGTAGGAGGTGTGGAATTGCCCCGAGCAATGACTATGTTACTAGACCGTAATCACTATTGCAATTCTATTTGAGGGAGAGGCATAAGCTAACATATCATCCCTTACTTGGAATTCTATGCACTTATGATTGAACTCTAGCAAGCATTCGCAACTACTAAAGATTCATTAAGGTAAAACCCAACCATAGCATTAAAGCATCAAGTCCCTTTATCCCATATGCAAACAACCTACTTACTCGGTTTTGTGTTTCACCACTCACGCAACCCACCATAAGCAAATCATAAACATATTGCAAACCCTACAGCGGAATCCTCACGCTATGCCGACACGGAGGGCACAATAGGACAGCACCAATAATAAAACATGCAACTCAAACCAATCATAGCAATTCATCAATCACCGATAGGACAAAGGAAATCTACTCAGACATCATAGGATGGCAACACATCATTGGAAAATAATATGAAGCATAAAGCACCATGTTCAAGTAGAGGGTACAGCGGGTTGCGGGAGAGTGGACCGCTGAATATAGAAGGGGGAAGGTGATGGAGATGTTGGTGAAGATGACGGCGGTGTTGGTGAAGATCGCGGTGATGATGATGGCCCCCGGCAGCCCTCGGGCGCCACCGGAAGCAAGGGGGAGAGAGGCCCCCTTCTTATTCTTCTTCCTTGACCTCCTCCCTAGATGGGAGAAGGGTTTCCCCTCTAGTCCTTGGCTCCCATGGCTTGGGAGGGGCGAGAGCCCCTCCGAGATTGGATCTATCTTTCTGTTTTTGTATTCTCTCCTGGCTCTGTTTCACCGTTTTGTGTATATATGGAGATCCGTAACTCCGATTGGACTGAAACCTTCGCCCAACTCGTTTTCCAAAAATTAGCTTTCTGGCGGCCAAAGAAGGGCATCAACCGCCTTACGGGTGGCTCACGAGATAGGGGCGCCCCCCTGGAGGGGTGGCGTGGGCCACTCGCGTGGCCACCTCGGGCACCGTTTCGCGTTCATTCTTCCTCCCAAAAATCACAAATATTCCAAAATAATTCTCCGTCCGTTTTTATCCCGTTTGGACTCTGTTTGATATTGGGTTTCTGCGAAACATAAAACATGCAACAAACAGGAACTGGCACTGTGCACTGGACCAATATGTTAGTCCCAAAAAATAGTATAAAAAGTTGCCAATAGTATATAAAAGTTGAATAATATTGGCATGGAACAATAAAAAATTATAGATACGACGGAGACGTATCAGCATCCCCAAGCTTAATTCCTGCTCGTCCTCGAGTAGGTAAATGATAAAAAAGATAATTTTTGATGTGGAATCCTACCTAGCATAATCTTGATCATATATCTAATCATGGCATGAATATTAAGACACGAGTGATTCAAAGCAACAGTCCATCATTTGACATAAAAACAGTAATACTTCAAGCATACCAACCAAGCAATTATGTCTTATTGAAATAACATAGCCAAAGAAAGCTCATCCCTACAAAATCATATAGTCTGGCTATGCTCCATCTTCACCACACAAAATATTCACATCATGCACAACCCCGATGACAAGCCAAGCAATTGTTTCATACTTTTGATGTTTCTCAAACCTTTTCAACTTTCACACAATACATGAGCGTGAGCCATGGATATAGCACTATAGGTGGAATAGAATATAATGATGGAGGTTATGTGGAGAAGACAAAAAAGGAGAAAGTCTCACATCAACGCAGCTAACCAACGAGCTATAGAGATGCCCATCAATTGATGTCAATGCGAGGAGTAGGGATTGCCATGCAATGGATGCACTAAGAGCTATAAGTGTATGAAAGCTCAACAAAAGAAACTAAGTGGGTGTGCATCCAACTTGCTTGCTCATGACGACCTAGGGCATTTGAGGAAGCCCATCATTGGAATATACAAGCCAAGTTCTATAATGAAAATTCCCACTAGTATATGAAAGTGACAACATAGGAGAAAATCTATATGAAGAACATGGTGCTACTTTGAAGCTCAAGATATGAGACTCACTACATGAAGAACATGGTGCTACTTTGAAGCACAAGTGTGGAAAAAGAGATAGTAACATTGCCCCCTTTTTTTGCGGGCTTCTTTGGCCCCATTTTTTTAGGCTTCTTTGGCCTCTCTTTTTTTGATGGGGCAATGCTCTAATAATGATGATCATGACACTTTTATTTACTTACAACTCGATACTATAACAAAGATATGACTCTATATGAATGCCTCCGGCGGTGTACCGGGATGTGCAATGATCTAGCGTAGCAATGACATCAAAAAACAGGCAAGCCATGAAAACATCATGCTAGCTATCTTACGATCATGCAAAGCAATATGACAATGAATGCTCAAATCATGAATATGATGATGATGGAAGTTGCATGGCAATATATCTCGGAATGGCTATGGAAATGCCATGATAGGTAGGTATGGTGGCTGTTTTGAGGAAGATATAATGAGGTTTATGTGTGATAGAGCGTATCGTATCACGGGTTTGATGCACCGCGAAGTTTGCACCAACTCTCGAGGTGAGAAAGGGCAATGCACTGCATCAAGAGGCTAGCAATGATGGAAGGGTGAGAGTGCGATAATCCATGGACTCAACATTAGTCATAAAGAACTCACATACTTTTGCAAAAATCTATTAGTCATCAAAACAAAGTACTACGCGCATGCTCCTAGGGGGATAGATTGGTAGGAAAAGACCATCGCTCGTCCCCGACCGCCACTCATAAGGAAGACAATCAATAAACACCTCATGCTCCGACTTCGTTACATAATGGTTCACCATACGTGCATGCTACGGGACTTGCAAACCTCAACACAAGTATTTCTCAATTTCACAATTACTCAACTAGCACGACTCTAATATCACCGCCTTTATATCGCAAAACTATTGCAAGGAATCAAACATATCATATTCAGCGATCTACAAGTTTTATGTAGGATTTTATGACTAACCATGTGAATGACCAGTTCCTGTCATCTCTCTAAATTGATATAAGTGAAGCAAGAGAGTTTAATTCTTTCTACAAAAGATATGCCCATGCTCTAACAAATATAAGTGAAGCAAAAGAGCATTCTACAACTGGCGGTTTTCTATGTGAAGAGAAACAGGCAATCCAAACTTCAAATGATATAAGTGAAGCACATGAAGCATTCTATAAAGCCATACTCAAAAGATTTAAGTGAAGTGCAATGAGAATTCTATAAATTAACCAAGGACTATCTCATACCAGCATGGTGCATAAAAGAAAAATGAAAACTAAATGCAAAAGACGCTCCAAGACTTGCACATAATGCATGAACGAAACGAATTCGAAAACATACTGATACTTGTTGAAGAAAGAGGGGATGCCTTCCGGGGCATCCCCAAGCTTAGACGCTTGAGTCTCCTTGAATATTTACTTGGGGTGCCTCGGGCATCCCCAAGCTTGAGCTCTTGCCTCTCTTCCTTTTCCTCATATCGAGACATCCTCGATTAGACACTACATCCACACAAAACTTCAACAGAAAACTCGGTAAGATCCGTTAGTATAATAAAGCAAATCACCACTATAAGTACTGTAGAAAACCAATTCATATTTTGATTTTTCATTGTGTCTACTTTAATATAACTTTTTCATGGCTTAATCCACTGATATAAATTGATAGATTCATCAAAACAAGCAAACTATGCATCAAAAACAGAATCTGTCTAAAACAGAACAGTATGTAATAATCTGAACATTCACCATACTTCTGATACTTGAAACATTATGCACAAATTAGGAAAAATAAACAATTTGTACAGCAAGACAGTGCAAAAATAATCAGAACTATTTGACGTTCCAGTAAAAAATTAAAATTCGCACACTACAGCCAAAGTTTCTATCCTGCACCGTACAAACCAACAAGCATTGTAAACATCCTAAAGGCAAACCTTGGCACATTATTTTTAAAAAACAATGGAATTGTACAAGGGGATAATTATTTTTGTTGAAAAGTTTCTGTAATCAAGATTCACAAAGTTGCCGTGAGCATGAACAAAGTTCAAGGAGCTCTCCCACTTCAACAATGCTTGTGTCTCTCACTTTCACTTTCCTTTTTGAAAAGTTTTTAGGTTCCCCTCTTTATTTTTGTTGTTTTTAAACTATATGAAAGCACTCAAAAGAAAAAAATGACTCTCTAAAACTTCCGGGTTGTCTCCCTGGCAGCGCTTTCTTTAAAGCCATTAAGCTAGGCATATAGTGCTCAAGTAATGGATCCACCCGGATCCCAAGGTATATCAAAGCCAATTATTAACAATGATTTGTAATTTAGTAGTGAGCACAAAGTAACATATATCATGCAACAACGAAGTCTAACTCTCTTCCTATGCATCGGCATGTCATAAAAGAACAATTCATGCACACATAGTAAAGGCCAATGAATAGTATAAGCAGTTTCTTGCAATTTCATCGTGTTGGAAACATAGAAAGGTGGAGAAATAGTTCCTCTCTCATAATAATTGCAAGTAGGACCAGCAAGCACATGCATATTATATTCATCAAAATCATCATGTGCAATGGTAAAAGGCAACCCATCAATATAATCCTTAATAAGCACAGACTTCTCCGATAAAGTGTAGTAGGGAGAATTCAAAAGGATAATAGGACTATCATGCGTGGGTGCAATAGCAACAATTTCATATTTAACATAAGGAACTATAGCAAGTTCATCTCCATAAGCATAATTCATATTGGCATCTTGGCCACAAGTATAGCAAGCATCATCAAAAAGGGATATTTCAAACAAATTCAAGGGATCATAGCAATCATCATAGCAATCATCCTTCGGTAAGCACGAAGGGGAATTAAATAATGTATGAGTTGGAGAGTTACTCTCATTAGAAGGTGGGCACGGGTAGCTAATCCGCTCTTCCTCCTTTTGTTCTTCGCTCTCCTCATCATCTTTTTCATCCCATGAGCTCACAATGTCACAATATTCACCCCACGCTATGACTCCCTGGCAATGGTGCCAAAAAAAGGTCTTGATAACCCACAAGTAGAGGGGATCGCAACAATTTTCGATAAGTAAGAGTGTCGAACCCAACGAGGAGCTAAATGTAGAACAAATATTCTCTAAAGTTCTATCGACCACCGATACAACTCTACGTATGCTTGACGTTCGCTTTACCTAGAACAAGTATGAAACTAGAAGTACTTTGTAGGTGTGATAGGAAAGGTTTGCAAGATAATAAAGAGAACGTAAATATAAACTAGGGGCTGTTTAAATAAATATGCAAGAAAGTAAATATAGCGAGTGTGGAAAAGTGGTGGTAGGAGGTGTGGAATTGCCCCTGAGCAACTGACTATGTTACTAGACCGGTAATCACTATTGCAATTCTATTTGAGGGAGAGGCATAAGCTAACATATCATCCCTTACTTGGAATTCTATGCACTTATGATTGGAACTCTAGCAAGCATCCGCAACTACTAAAGATTCATTAAGGTAAAACCCAACCATAGCATTAAAGAATCAAGTCCCCTTTTATCCCATATGCAAACAACCTACTTACTCGGGTTTGTGTTTCAGTCACTCACGCAACCCACCATAAGCAAATCATAAACATATTGCAAACCCTACAGCGGGAATCCCTCACGCTTGCGCGACACGGAGGGCATAATAGGACAACACCAATAATAAGACATGCAACTCAAACCAATCATAGCAATTCATCAATCGTCGATAGGACAAAGGAAATCTACTCAGACATCATAGGATGGCAACACATCATTAGAAAATAATATGAAGCATAAAGCACCATGTTGAAGTAGAGGGTACAACGGGTTGCGGGAGAGTGGACAACTGAATATAGAAGGGGAAAGGTGATGGAGATGTTGGTGAAGATGACGGCGGTTTTGGTGAAGATCGCGGTGATGATGATGGCCCCCGGCAACGCTCCGGCGCCACTAGAAGCAAGGGGGAGAGAGGCCCCCTTATTCTTCTTCTTCCTTGACCTCGTCCCTAGATGGGAGAAGGGTTTCCCCTCTGGTCCTTGGCTCCCATGGCTTGGGAGGGGCGAGAGCCCTCCGAGATCGATCTATCTTCTGCTGCGTTCTCTCCGGCTCTGCTTTCACCGCTTTAGTATATATGGAGATCCGAACTCGATTGGACTATAACCTTCGCCAGATTGTTTTCCAAAATTAGCTTTCTTGCGGCCAAAGAAGGGCATCAACCGCCTTACGGGTGGCCCACGAGATAGGGGCGCGCCCGAGGGTGGCATGGGCCACTCGTGGCCACCTCGGCACCGCTTCACGCTGATTCTTCCTCCAAAAATCACAAATATTCCAAAATAATTCTCCGTCTGCTTTTATCCCGTTTGGACTCCGTTTGATATTGGGTTTCTGCGAAACATAAAACATGCAACAAACAGGAACTGGCACTGGGCACTGATCAATATGTTAGTCCCAAAAAATAGTATAAAAAGTTGCCAAAAGTATATAAAGTTTGAATAATATTGGCATGGAACAATAAAAAATTATAGATACGACGGAGACGTATCACACCCCGAGCACTGGATGCCATTAACTCGAAGGTAGAAGAAGTGGCGGACCAGCGCCACGGAAGGCATCACCCTAAGAAACGCCTCACGGTAAAAAGGAAAGATTGACAGGAGGAGGACGGAGTTGGGGTGAAGATGGAGGGCGTGGAGCTTGTAGTAGCGAAGAACGGCGTAGAAGAAGTCGAACAAAGGGGGAACCGGCCTCGCGAAGACGCTATGCTGGAATAAGGGGTAGAAGGTGCCGCCCAAGGTTTTCGGCTTAGCAGAACCGACCTGAAGCGCCGTCTCTCCCCCTTCGTTGCTGCTGTCGGCCGTCAGTTGGGGAGCGGTGGCGAGGTGCTTCTCCTCCGCGATGGTGGACGCGCTCAGAGCTGGCTCGAACCGAGAGACTTGACGCCCAGCCGCGGCGGAGGGTTTCGTCTTATCGGCGGCCATCAGTCGCGGATTTTGGATGAGTTTTGGTGGATCTGGAGGTTTTCTGGGCAGAAGGAGAAAGGGATCTAGAGCAAGACGAAGTAAAGGCAATCAAAGTTCCGCAGCGGGCGCCAGCCTTTTTGTCAGGCAAGGACGGTTGCCGAGGCAGCGTGAGGAAGCGGAGGTGCCCACGTCCTGTCAATCGCCACACGTCAACCAAGGGGCCGCGGTGTTCAAGATTTTGCCCTTTGCCTTCGCCGCCAATTTCGAAGCGCTTTGGGCCCGGGCTCTGCCGGTGTTCGGGAACAGGGTACCAGACTTGCTCGCCTGTGGCCCATGGCGTGGCTTCGTAGCGCGACCGACGTGAGACGGTCAAATCTTTGTGTATCTGTGCCATACCTGGATCAGTATGCTGGCACACACAATACATCAATGTATATATCAAAGTGCAATCACATGTATAAATAACGTAAAACTGATATATACCTCATAAGTCTCAGCGGAAACAAACAATCGGTTGTGGAGCCCTATCAACGCCATCGGCAGGTTGAGTGTAGACCATAACCCAACAACAAAACTCACTCGTCGTAGAAATAATCCTGCAACATGATACGTTGCAGCCGTGTAGGTCGGTACATTGAATGTACCGGCAAGATCACTGTAAGAAAAACAGATGATAAAACTATACTATATGCAATATGGATTTGTGGCTCTGTATCTGAGGTTTTTGCATAAAAGCTGGTTTTATTTTCCCTACAACAAAGGAAATGACCGTAGTCTGTACTACAAAATTTTCTATCATGGCATGGTTCCGCCAACCGATGTCTCATAGCCCAAATCATGATAAGTTGCCCATAATTAAGTTACCAGTCCAGCGTTGATAGTTCTGAGATAGATCCAAGTCCAGATGCTCAAATTGTTCGTAAACGGGGACATGGCTAATCGATTAGGTTTTAACCCTCTGCAGAGGTTTGTACACTTTACCCGCAAGATTCGATCCCTCTTTTTATGTTCTCGCACATCAGGATGTTTGAGAAGAAGACTACCGAAACATGGTCTTCCGAAGAGTTCCCCTGACCACTGTCCGGTGCTCATCCAGTCCTACTGTTGTTCTACATCTGCTAGCACCATCCCAGCCAGAGTTACCACTAAGGTCAACCAAGCCAGAGCCCATAGTGACTTGTGGTTGCACGAGTAAGATTCTAGGAATGAAGTATTCTTCCGTCTCTATGAGTCTGGGTGAAGCTTTCCGCAAGATGTCATGGCGCTTCTCCATGCATCCCGGCCATCCACTGGTTGCTCTAGGGTGCCCGTCAACCGGCCTTCACCCAATAGTCTGTATTGAATTCTTGTCTCGAGTCTTGAAGTCTTGAGGCCTTGAAGATGAAGCCCTTGAAGATTTCCATCATGGATTAGTTGTTATTGACGTAGAGTCCTCCTTCTTCACACCACTCTCGTGCACTCATACCAAACCCCATCTACTATAGCGTAGCATTAAAACTATAGAACGTCCCGGGCTTCTAACAGGGAGATGGATTCCTACCTCATGCATTCTGCTCAACTACAAGATTCAATAACACTACTGGAGGGTTTATTGAAAGGCTGCTACTACATGCAAATAAAACATAAGTATGAAAAACATGGTCAAAGTAAACTTGCCTGGTAAGTTGATGAAGATAACAACGCTCTCGAAAATAACTTGATAGGACTATATGCAACTCTACGATGAAATCTATAATAACAAACATGACATTCACGTAAGCAAGCATTCTAGCAAGCAAATCTAACAATAAAAAAACTCAATAAGAAAACCCAATACAAAACAAATAACACATCGAAAGAACTAATAGGGGAAAACTATAAAGAACCTACTAGGAAAACCTTTTGCCTTAACTACAAAAAATAGTTTTGTCCTAAGCAAAACTTAACAAAGAAAATACTAAACTAATAATTTTAATAGAAAATAAAATTTAAATCAACTAAGTTAACAGAAAGTATTTTTCATAAAGTTTTACTAGAAAAAGGAAACACATAAAAAGCTAAATTAAAGCTCTAATTATGCTTAAACAAAACTAGTAAGAAAAAGAAATAAAACATTTTATTTTTCTGTAAATAAAAGGTCACCCTCTAATACTACGGAAACAAATCTGAAATAAAATATAATAGAGGTGAAAATAAATTTTAAAATAACTAAAACAACAGAAAACAACAGAAAGTTAAAAATAACTAGCGCAATGTTGTTTTCGTGAAAAATAATTTTAATAAAATCTATAAATACCCAAATTAATCCTACTGCTAGGCAAGGTTAAAACAAAGCAGTGGCAAAAAGAATCGCCTAAAAATATTAATTCTAGCTCATATTATAGCAGAAATACTAATCTGACTAAAAACCATATAAAACAATTTTTTAAAACTAAAACATGGCCGAAACTATTTTATACAGAAACTTTAGGAAATTTACAGACTAGAGCAAAAAGAATCAATCAAAAATTATAAAACCTCAGAGATATAGAATTTATGAAACTGAAACTTTTCTGTTTTAAAAACAGAAACGAAAATACAGAAAAAAAACAAACAGGCGCTATTGGGCCTACGGGGGTGCGATATGGAGCTACCAAACGCTACATACACGTGCGTTTATTTAATAGAAGACCGGGGAGCCGGTTTGATCTAAACCAAGGAACCAATCTATAAGGAAAATCGATCTACTAAACCGATCGAATATTATTTGCACTTAACGTTTCAAAAAAAGAAAAGAAACAAACGGAGGGAGGCGCTCATTGCTTACAGAGAGGAGCTCGTGTAGGCAGGGAAGTGGATGTCATCGGGGGCGACGGCTCCGGTGACCGGCTGCGGAGACGGCGATGTGCAGTGGATGGGGAACTCCGAGGGGGTCCGATTTTGTGTTGAAGGTGGAGGTTGGGGATGTCCAGGCGAGCGGGGCAACTCGAGAAGCTCCTGTGAATCGGGAGCTCCGGCGACGGCGGACGACGTTGAGGACGAGGTTCCGGTGTTCCCTGGGCGGCGTGGTTATGTCAAATAGATGCGCAATCTCGAGGGGAAGTAGAGTATGGAAGGAGGGGTCCCGGAAAGCTCAGCGTCGGTCGGAGTCGAGCGATGAACTCTGCTTGGCCGCCCTAGATTGGAACAACGAGGGCGTCATCTAGAGATGGTCTTGGGCGTGGGTTTTGAAAGGGAAACGGGTGAGGACGGCCTCGGGTATTTATAGGACATGAGGCTTGGGGAAGGGGTGGACTCGGGGTGCGATTCTCATGAAGATCGGGCGCGGCGGCAGTGTTCGAAGCATGAACGCATGGGGTTTTGTTCTTCGTGGAGAAGAAGAAAAGAGAGGTGGGGTCCAAACGCCAGGGAAAGAAAGAAAGAAAAAAATGAGGGAGAGAGGCGAGCGAGGGAGAGGTTGCGACGGCGCTCTGGGAGTTCCTCCCTTGCGTGTGTGCGCTAGCTTGGGCTGGGCCGGCCCGCGCGCCTGTCCTGGCCTGGCGGATTCGTTTTTTTAACAGCGAGAAAAAAACAAATAAACACAATGTATAAAACAAAATATATAGGCATATTATATATTAAAATTTTCACAAAAAGATTTTCTAAAACATGAACATATTTTCAGCGGCAAATAAATTCCAAAACAAATTACATAAAGCAAACACTGCCACTGTTGCACTAAAAATGCAAATAAAATTATTTTAAAATACCAAAATTATTTCAAATCCATTTTTCTCCATTTTTCTATTGTCGGGAATCATTTTACCCTTATATCCATTTATTTATTTATTTGGAGAAAAATAATTTGACTAAAAATTCAAATAACTCCAAAATGATTCTTTAAAACTTCCAACTCTCTTTCTGCAAGTTTTGAAGAAGTCATCTTATCTTTTCTCATGAAACTCATTGAGCTGCATAAAGTTTTTGATTTGAATCATTTGCAAATGAAACTTCAAATATTTTCAAAAACCCTTTTCATTTTAAATGGAAGAAGTCATGTCATCTTGACTCTAGGGTTTTGCATTTGAAAAGAATTTGAATTCATGGAGATTAGAATGCAAAGTGAAAGTTTGGGAAAGTCATTTCATTTCCTCTCATTCAACTTTGAAAAAGGTTTCAAATTTCACTCAATTTCACACAATCAATCACTCACAATCATACAAACAATCAAAGTTATTTATTTAATATAACTTTCCAAAATTTAGAATTTTGGGATGTTACACTCTGTCGACGTCCTGGTACTTCCTAGCTACGGCAACGACAACTCAAGACCCTCACGAGGGGCCAAGCCTCGCGAGGCGGATGACACCAAGACCTCCCTAGGGGGCGGCCTCCCTAGGCTTGCTCCCGAGGAGCAGAGATATCTATGCACGGTGCACCTCGCGAGGTTCATATGATGTGAGCCATGACGACCAAGGCCAGGTGGGCGCTAGCAGGCATAGTGTACCAGTTTCCTCTTTGGTGCTAAGGAGGCAAGCGCAGGCGCGGAGTCCCGAGGAGTCAAGTAAAGGTTTCCCTTCCGGTGCAACAAGACCAAGACCGCCAGAACGGCAGGACGGAGGTCATCGCGGAGCCCACCGCGACGTCACCGCCTGATGCTTTTGCAGGCAAAGACTACTTTTGTCAGGATAACTGGTACTAGTTGTCTCCCTTTGAATTTGGCCGTTGTGGGATCCCTTCCCACCTACATTTGGGAAGAGGACCATGGCCACTATAAATAGAACCTAGCCACCACCATAGAGGGGATCGGATCCATTCCACCCTGACCAACTCACCAGCTCATCGAGCACAAGAACACCTCACCTCCTGAGGCTGTTCTACCATTGTACTAGTTCATCCTCAGCCCCTCGAGGCCAATCCACCACAAAGCAGGAGTAGGGTCTTACACCGCTATGTCTCTTGTCCATTAGGTTCATTGAGCTAGGCCATGGGATCGGTGAGTTGGCAGACTGGGGAGGACAAGTTCTTCGCACGCACCCCAGAGTTTGAACCTCTCAAGGGTCTGCGGAACCCTGAAGCTGACAACAGTCATGCATATTGTCCAACCTTTCCGACCTCCATGGAACCGGTGTCGACTCCACTACGGGTTCCCTCACTAACTCCGATGTGACAGAATCACCTACCAAAACATCCTTGTGTGGTTCTCGAATTTCTTTGAGTCGGACCGTCCTCCCACCAGCCTTGCGATTGAGAAACTCTTTCTCAAGAAAACTCCATGTCGAGTGACAAACACTTTGTCCTCTTCACGGTTATAGAAGTAATATACCAAGGTTTCCCTTGGATATCCCACAAATATGCACTTGTCTGATTTGGGTGTGAGCTTGTCCGACTGGAGTCACTTGACATATGCTTCACATCCCCAAACTTCCAGAAAAGACAAACCATGACTCTTCACATTCCATATCTCATATTGTGTCTTATCTACGGACTTAGATCGTACCCTGTATAGTGTGGAAGCTGCAGTTTCGAGAGCATATCCCCAAAATGACAAGGGTAAATCTGACTGACTCATCATTGATCAGGCCATGTTCAACAGAGTCCAATTCCTCCGTTTCAACACGCCATTTCTCTGTGGCGTACCGGGAGGAGTCAATTGTGGAACTATTCCACGACTCTTCAGATGATCATCAAACTCCTGGCTCATATACTCACAACCATGACCAGATCATAGAAGTTTGATTCTCTTGCTGAGTTGATTTTCCACTTCGTTTTGAAACTCCTTGAACTTATCAAAAGTTTCTGAGTTGTGCCTCATCAAGTAGACATATCCATATCTATTCAAGTCATCAGTAAAAGTCATGAAGTATTGGAAACCACCTCTGGCTGTCGTGCTCATTGGTCCATATGCATCACTATGTATAAGTTCCAACAGCTCGGACGCCCTCTCACAACTCTTTGCAAAACGAGGCTTAATGATCTTCTCGAGTAGGCAAGACTCGCATGTCTCGAATGATTCAAAATCAAACAAAGTTAGAACTCCATCATCATGGAGCTTCTTCATGTGCTTTCGACTAATGTGTCCTAGTCGACAATGCCAGATGTAAGCCAGATTTATCTCATTAGGCTTATGCCTCTTGACATTTATATTATAGAATGACTCACCTTCAAGATCTATGATAAATAACCCATTCACAATGGGTGCAAAGCCATGAAACATATTATTCAAGTAAATAGAACAACCAGTGTCTTTAATACTAAATTCATAACCTTGTCTCATCAAATACGAGGCAGAAATAATGTTTCGAATCAAAGCAGGAACATAATAACAATTATCAAGTTCCATTACAAATCCTTTAGGTAAATTAAGTTGCATAGCGCCGACGACCAATGCAACAACTCTTGCTTTGTTCCTGATGCGTATGTCAACTTCTCCTCTTGCAACATTCCTAGTTCTTCTTAGCCCCTGCATCGAGTTGTATATGTGAACAGCCGATCCGGTATGATATACCAAGAGCTACTAGAAACATCAGCAAGATAAATGTCTATAACATATACAACTAGTGTACCTGAAGAAGAAGTCACACTTCCAGGCTTCTTGCCCTTCTCGGCAAGCCACTTGCTGCAGTTCCATTTCCAATGTATGGATTCCTTGCAATGAAAAAAAAAAACAGTCGCCGAGGCTGTCCCTAACTTAGGCGCAGCAGCGGTAACTGGAGTTGACTCCTTCTCCTTGCCCTTTGCCTTAGCCTTTTTCTTGGACTAACTCTTCTTGAACTTAGCCGATTTATGCACCATCAACACTTGACAATGCGTACCTTTCTTGATATCCCGCTCTGCCACCTTGAGCATACTATGCAATTCAGTGAGCTTCTTTTCCATCCCATGCATACGGTAGTTGGTGATGAACATCCCATAGCTATCCGAAGAGAACCCAAAATTGTATATGTGGACAATTCGTCCCCAAGTGGGAAGCCCAACCAATCCAGAGTTTGCATGTACCTGATCATCTTGATCACATGTGGGCTCAGTGGACCACCTTCTTTCAGATTACAATCCATCAAGGATCTCCAGACATTGAACCTTTTGGTCCTAGCCTGCACTTGAAACATGCTTTTGAGGTTCTCGGTCATATCGAAAGCCTCAATGTTTCGAACTGCTATTGTAGATCATGCTCCATAGAAGCCATCATGATACATCTGATCTCTTTTGATTCATCAACGAGTTTCTAGTAGGATTTTCTTGTTGTGGCATTAGCATTATCGGCAGGTTCCTCTCGAAGCGGATTCTCTAGAACTTGTTCCTTTTTCTCATGCCTAAGAACAATTCTCAGGTTTCTATACCAGGTTGTAAAGTTTGTTCCATTCAATTTATCTTTTTCCAGGATTGATTTCAATGCAAAAGGGGTAACTTGAGCAGGTGGTTCCATTAATCTACAACAGAAATTGTGATTGCTTATATTTGCGTTGGTATTTCCCCGAAGAGGAGAGGATGATGCAGCACAACAATGGTAAGTATTTCCCTCAGTTATGAAACCAAGGTTATCAATCTAGTAGGAGAACCAAGCAACACTATGTAAACAACACCTGGACACAAATAACAAATACTTGCAACCCAACGCGTAACAGGGGTTATCAATCCCTCAATATTGAGATAGATTAAATTGTATGAGATTTGATAAATAGATCTGGCAAAAATATAAAATAAAGCAAAAAAAAAGTGCAGCAAAGTATTTTTGGTTTTATTGGAAGAATAGATCTGAAAATAGTATGATATGAAATAGACCTAGGGGCCATAGATTTCACTAGTGGCTTCTCTCGAGAAAATAGCATACCGTGGGTAAACAAATTACTGTTGGGCAATTGATAGAAGAGCAAATAATTATGACGATATCCAAGGCAATGATCATGTATATAGGCATCACGTCCAAGATTAGTATACCGACTCCTGCCTGCATCTACTAATATTACTTCACACATCGACCGCTATCCAGCATGCGTCTAGTGTATTAAATTCATGGAAAATGGAGTAATGTAATAAGAACAATGACATGATGTTGACAAGATCTATTCATGTAGGAATAGACCCCATCTTTTTATCCTGAGTAAATTGCACAGAAGTACCACAATTGGGGCATTGGAAGCAGATTGGTACCAAGATTGGTAATTTTTACATGTCAGTACCAACTTTGGGGCGAGACGTTGCAAAAAAGGCTAAAACTGTTGTTTATACGTATTGACAGGGTAATTGACCGGTTGGGCCCGCCTGTCGGGTGCCGACGTGGCATATTTTTTGCAGAAAACTCCCTTTCTTTATACGTAATCACATAAATGCCCAATTATTTCAGGAAAAAAAGCTCCTATAAGAGCCTTTTTTTTTCGTTCGTAATTTCCACCACCGATTTGGAGTTGTTTGAAAATTTGCGTCGGTTTGAACAAATAAATAAAACAAACCAAAATTGAATCCCGCGGAGGATTCGAACAGCCGACCGGGGCTCAGCAGAGCAGTGCGCTTGCCACCCGGCCACGGCAGCGCTCGCGACAAACTGCAGGCTAAAATCTTTTTATACCAGACCAAAGACGTTGGGCCGGCGCTTGGCCCAGCGAGGCTGCACACTGGTTTACTGTTTTTTAATCATGAATACTAATACATATATTTTTTGCGATTACACATTAGTATTATTAAGTGTCAAGCACCAGACTAGAACACAGGCATGGCCCAAATTTAATGTGTCTGCGCTCAGGACCACAACCATGCACAATTACTATGTATCCTAATTATATTATTCAAATACACAACTTTAAAAAAATATGCCCAACACACAGATTTTTATTTGAGTTACTCGCATATTGATTGTATTTTTTTTAAATGCACTGTTACTTAAAAAGTTGACAACATGTATTAAAAATGAATGTGTAATGATAATAAATTTTAGAAATGCATTAAAACTGTTCAACTTTTTTTTAAAAAAATCGACCTGTCTCTTGAATTGCAAGAATGATTTACATAATAAGTTTATAACACATGCTAAACATTTCTTGAAATACAAATAATTCACCATGTATTAAGAAAATGTTCACCATAATTCTCTTGAAACTCATCATGTATTAAGAAAATGCTCACCATAAATTACAAAAAATCACCGCATTAAGTAAACTTTTCTTCATATCTTAAGAAAATATTTCAACATATATTACAAAAATATTCAATTTGCATACAAAATATGTTCAACGTTCATATTATAAGAAAAATGTTCACCGTTTCTAAAGAAAAGTTCATTGTGCATTAAAAATGTTCACTATAAATTAAGAAATTATGTAATCATAATATTCATGAAAATCATCGTATTAAGAAAATGTTAACCATAAATTACGAAAATTTCACCGTGCATTATGCAAATTATCACCATATACTAAAACACATCATAAAAAATATTCAGTAAATATGTTAAAAGTCCAAGAGAAAACCAACTAGTGAATGAAAAAGAAAGAAAGAAAAAGCAAGGAAGGAAAATCTAAAATAAGCCAAAACTAGAAAAAAAAGCATAATGAGTAAGAAAAATGAAACATAAAGAGAGCCCCAACGAAAAAATATTGCAGGCCTTGGTGGGCCGGCCCAGCGTTCTAGAGCTAGTATAGAAAGAACCTCGCCTGCTTTATGTCACGAGCGATGCTCTGGCGTGCTGGCTAGCGCGCGTCGCTGCGGAACATCAGGTCGGCGGTTCGAATCCTGCGCGGGGTTTAATTTTAGCTTGTTTTCTTTGTTCGTTCAAACCGACGCAAATTTTCAACCGAGTCCAACTCGGTGTTGGAAAATTACGAACGAAAAAAAAGCTCTTATACGAGCTTTTTTTCCCGAAATAATTGGCATTTATGGGATTACATACAAAGCAAGGTTTTTTTTTAAAGAACATGCCACGTCAGCACCCGACGGGCGGGCCCAACCTGTCAGTTTCCCTGTTAATACGTATAAACAGCAGTTTTAGCCTTTTTTGCAACCTCTCGCCCCAAAGTTGGTACTGACACGTAAAAATTACCAATCTTGATACCAATCTGCTTCCAATGCCTGAATTGTGGTACTTCTGTGTAATTTACTCTTTTATCCTTAATGGAAATGATACATGTGTTTCAAGTCTCCTTCTGTCATTGAGAATGAGGATGACAAGATTGAACCCATCACAAAACACACACCCCCCATTGCAAGAAGAATCAACCTAGTTGGCCAAACCAAACCAAAGTTTCGGACAAGAAATACGAGGCTAAAGATCATGCATAAAAGAGTTCAAAGAAGACTCAAATAATATTAAAAGATAAAATCGATCATAAACTCACAATTCATCGGATCCCAACCAACACACCGCAAAAAGTCTATACTCGAATAGATCTCCAAGCACATCGAGGAGAACATTGTATTCACTATAAAAAATACACTTCTGTGATGATACGTGTTTGTCCCAGTAGGTCACGTTTTCTGTCATGCATGTACATCCATGAAAATTTTATGACAGAATCAAGATAGTCATACTTGTGCTGTCGTAGACGTGTTCCATGACAATACCAAAATTATCATCATGGAAGTGTCCACTTCCGTGACGATAAATGGCGCGTCATGGAAGTGCTTTCGTCAAGGGTAACCGACACGTGGTTCCACCATAACGGGTCGCCGTTAAGCTATCGGGTTCCGGTTTGGGTCCGATAACCCGTTAACATCCCGGACCAATGGGGATTTTCCATGTGTAAAATTCTCAATGGCCAGCGGAACCATGTGTCGGCTCACCGTTGGGAGAGATGTCATCCACTCAATGTACCGGAGGCACCTATGATACTTCGGCACATGGCACGGACCAATAGAGGCCCATTTGGGTGAAAAGCCCAGCCCGTTTGACTTGCTCAAAAGGTAGAGGGCCGACCCACGGAAAGCATGTTAACGGCCTATTCGCATATAGCCCATTTACAGCCTGCTAACTCACGACCCATTATGTCCTATCCGAATTAGGCCCAGTAGCATCATCTGGTCCATCCAATATGATTCCAGCCCATTGTAACTTCCAGTCCATGTATGGCCCATGACATCTTTCGGCCCATACGAGGCCCTTTGTAACACTGGGCCCTGTCGGTGTCAAAACCGGCGGATCTCGGGTAGGGGGTCCCGAACTGTGCGTCTAGGCGGATGGTAACAGGAGACAAGGGACACGATGTTTACCCAGGTTCGGGCCCTCTTGATGGAGGTAAAACCCTACGTCCTGCTTGATTGATATTGATATTGTGGATGTTTACAAGAGTGGATCTACCACGAGATCAAGGAGGCTAAACCCTAGCCTATGGTATGATTGTAAGGGTTGTTATGATTCTTGTCCTACGGACTAGAGCCATCCGGTTTATATAGACACCGGAGAGGGCTAGGGTTACATAGAGTCGGTTACAATGGTAGGAGATCTACATATCAGATCGCCAAGCTTGCCTTCCACGCCAAGGAAAGTCCCATCCGGACACGGGTGAAGTCTTCAATCTCGTATCTTCATAGTCTTGGAGTCCGGTCGATGATGATAGTTCGCCGATGATAGTCCGCCGATGATGGTAGTCCGCAATCCGGACACCCCTAATCCGGGACTCCTCAAGAGCCCCGAACCAGGCTTCAATGACGATAAGTCCAGCATGCGTGTAGTCTTCGGCGTTGCAAGGCGGGTTCTCCTTTAAGTTCCATGTACCTGCCGAACAGTGTCCAGCTTCTTGCGCGTCTTGGCTTCCACGCCCAATAATGGCCTTCTTCCACGCGTCGTGCGAATCTGAAAAGCCAGGGTGTCTTTTATGTTTTACCCCCTAGTTGTGCGAACAATCTGCCTATAAGGGAGGCAAGAATCCAGATCCAAATCACCATCTTCCTCTCGCAAATACTCATCGGAGCGCTTTCGACCAAGAATCCATTCCATCATGATCCGTCAACGCGGCTCCTCTTCTCGCGCTCCCAGCCCTTTGCCAGAGATTGGAGGAGATGCTCTATTTCGCTGTGAGCTGGTGAAGCTCCAAATGGGGATATCTCCTCCGGCCTTCATGGTTCCGGTTCGAGCCGGGCTTGCCACCTACAAAGGTGGGAAGCAAGCGAGGTTACCCTAATCCCAACAAAGGGGAGCGGGTATGCTTCGTCCCCTATCGATAAGGGGCTCGGATTTCTGTACATCCATTCCTCTGCGGGCTCACGGAGTTCTACGGACTCCAGCTCCATCACCTCACGCCCGCCTCAATCCTGCATATTGCGGGTTACGTAGCTCTTCTTGAGCTTTTCACAGGCATCGAGCCCCGATTCGCTGTGGAAGAGGTTGTTTTGCCTTGTACCCGCTCTCACGAGGGGTCCATATATCAAGTGGCGGCGCCAAATATGGCGCATTGCGGGACCGGATATGCATCCGAACCCCTAAGAAGGCGCCAAGACTGGCCTTGAATGGTTTTATATAGAAGACGCTCCGCTGCCGGACCCTGTTCGGATCGGCCTCCCGGAGTTCAGCAATGCTCCTATGAAGAAACGCCTTAGTTGGCGTCCGCGGAGCCCCCGACTGGAGGAAGACAAGAGCGTCCATTATCTGAGGGGGCCGAATAAGGTTACTGGCCCATGCCCGGTTGACCATGATTGGAGTCATGGCAACATGCATTATCGGGGGTGCAGCCACTGTCTGAGGCCACCCCATGTGGGATTTCAGCGGGAGGGCGATGCCACCCGTCATGGCCGCAAAGGGCGGAATCGGCAAAGATCTGTGACGATCTTGTCCGCCTGTATAAGGGGAGAAGGAGGATTTCCTTCGACGAACCCGTTGAGCGGGTTTTCCATGAACAATCCCGGCCTTGGGTAAGTGAACACTCAGCGTGTCCGACCGTGCCTTTGAAACTTAAGTTTCTTACATTGTTTTCATCTTCGACGCAGAACTGCGCCGGACTGTGGAGGGAATGCTGAGTCGGCTCCGCAGCCTAAGGATCGAGAGATCCGGGATCCGGCCTCGAAGAGGATCCGGACATAAAGGTGGAGCTAATCGGCGGGTGTTCCACCAGCTCAGCATGGACAATGCTTTAGTCGCCATCACGGCCGACTATCCGGACTAAATCCGGCTCCCGGTGATTGCGGCGAAGCCACGACACCGCTATTCCTTCCTTGCTTATTTCGACCACCGTACATGATGGCACTGTGCAGGAGGCACCCCTAGGGCGAGAAGCCGAGCCCGCGGTGTCTGACCAACAAGGGCCAGTTCGGACCAGTAGGCGGAAGAGGAGCGCGGCGCGGACTGAAGCGTCGCCGCAAAGGTGTAGCTCACAATTCATTATCTTCAGAGCAACGTTCCTAGGAAGCGTTTGAGTGCTCATGACTTTTATAGGGAAAAAAGCGTCCGTGGACTGCGGGCGTGGAAGTTGTCAATCAACCTCTACCAGCCGGGCTCCCTTTTGGCAGGAGGGGGCGGCGCAAGCGGCGCGAGCCGTTCCTCCGACGGAGGGTGCCGAAAGACTGTCGCCACCAAGTCCGAGGTGGAGAGTGCCCTGAATCACAGGCGCCGCGACAGTATTCGTGACGTGCTTCTCCCCCGAGGCGTTGAATGCCTTTAACACGGGGGACGCGCACCTTCGTGCCGCTCAAGATAGTTTTACCAGAGCCACGGAGCAGTATGTAAAAGACATACGGGTAAGAGAATTTAATAGTTGTATATGCCCGTAGCCCCCGAGACTTAAAGTAGTTATATTAACTGATTTAAGGATCATATGAAATGCAGGATCTTAACGAGAAGAATACCCGACTATCTCAGGAGTTGCAAGAGTGCAAGGCCCAACTTGAGGCCGCATTTTCTGGTACGGGAGGAAACGCGAGGACCTCTCCTGGTAACACATTATATTTAGAAAGATAAGTAGCGCTTGGCCGTTACGCAATTTTAAAAATGACATTGCAGGTGCTGCCGGACAAGATTCGGACAGGCAAGAACTTCTGCGCCAACTAAAGGCCGGCGAGAGGGTGCTGCATAAGGTGCAGCATGAAAGGAACAAGCTCCAGGATGCCCATGCCCAGCTTGGAGAGGAGCTGAAAGGCGTTCGGGCCGAGCTGTCGGGCTCGTTAAGGAGAATCAGCAACCGTCGCGGCATATATAGTAAGTCCTTGGCGAACTCCTTTGAAAAGAAGAGTTCGGCGAGGAAGTCAATTTGATGTAATATATCGTAGGTATGCTCACAGGTGCCTACATGGAGGAGATGCCGTAACAACGGGTGATCAACTTCCCGAATTGTTGCAACTGATCGAACGAGTTCGGCAGGCTATGAGCGGCGTCGTCCAGGCGTTATGGCCAGCCTTCTCCATACCCGAGGGTCTTGGGGAGCTTGCGGAGAAGCTGCAGGGAGTGCGGCAGCGCTTCCATGTATGGAAGATTTCGGCCTGCCGCCAAGGTGCCAGGGAGGCCTGGGCCATGGTGAAGACGCGGTACAAGAAGGCGGATCCCAACCACATGGCCGAAGTCGGACCTGTGGGGCCCGATGGGAAGGAGATCCCTGTGAGTTTAGTATACGGCCAAGTGGAGTTGGCCGTGAAATTTTCCCAACAGGATCTGTAAATTAGACAACTTTGTTAGGCGGGATTGAGGAAGAATATAGTTAGTCGATTTGACAATGTATTATAAAATGACATACTGAAATGCCTTCTAGCGGATTGTAGATCGTTTGTCTTTGCCGACCTTTTCGCTTCGACCTCGGGACCCTATAGTCCGGAGTGTGTCCGAATACCTTCTCGGTTATGAAACAACCGGGGTATGCATGGAGACCAGGCGTAGGGGTCATCAGTGCTTTATCAGACAAGTGCCCAACTAGTTATGTTATATTACATGGTTAGTAAGAAACATCTTCCAGGGAGAATAGTTCCGTTAAGGGTTCCTTTCCGCTAGGGGTGGCATGCCCTAAAGTGCATGTCCGGACTGCGAAAAAAGCAAAAAACATCTGGGGGCAGATAAATAAGTGGATAAAAAATCATCTTTTAAGTCACCGACCGAATATTCCCTTAAGAACGCTAGCTTTCGGCTTCACCCAGTCTGAGGTACACATCCGGCTGACCCGACAGTAACAATCGCAGAGGTGCTCCCTTTACCTCCTAGCCGAACAATCGGGAACGTAGGGGTAAGCACAGAGCCGCAACCCAGCTTGGCCAAAACTTAAGTCATATCGATGCATATAATGGTGAATAAAAGGTACATGTGGAGGCTTGACACATGTGCTGGGCATGAAGCCCGTATAATTAAGCTTCTGGTAAAGAAGCCTCCAGGTATAATGAGTGCGGGTATCACATCAATTGTGCGCGAACGTTGCGCGGGTAAAGCCCTTTAAGGATTGGATGAATAGGGTTGAGAAGAAAAAGATAAACAAAAGGCAGCCGAAATAAAAAAAATTTGGACGGGGGAAGGGGACGAACTCTTAGTCCGGCACTAGGCATAGAATCGTCGGAGGCGGGCTGCGTTCCATGGGTTCGGCTCGAGTCGGTTATCCGATGCATTTAAGAGACGGTGCGCTCCACCGGTCAGGACTTGATCGATGATGAAGGGGCCTTCCCATTTGGGCTTGAGCTTGTCCTTTTTCTTGTCCGGCAGGCGTAGAACCAGTTCGCCAACATTGTAAGTCTTGGCCCGTACTTCTTTGCTTTGGTATCTTCGAGCCTGCTGTTGATAGAATGCGGAATGAGCCTTGGCAACGTCGCGCTCTTCCTCCAATGTGTCCAAGCTGCCCTGCCGATCCAGCTCGGCTTCTTTTTCTTCGTACATGCGCACTCGAGGTGAGTCATGAATGATGTCGCGAGGCAAAACTGCTTCTGCGCCGTATACCATAAAAATGGTGTGAATCCGGTGTAGTACGGTTAGGCGTTGTCCGCAGCCCCAGTCTGGTCGAGCTCCTCTACCCGTCGTGTCGATTTCGTGAGGACCGCACTAGTCCGGGTTTGATGCCGCTCATTATTAGACCATTTGCTCGTTCCACTTGACTGTTGGTTTGAGGATGATAGACCAAGCGTGTCGAGCTTGATGCCCATATTTTTGCACCATGATTTAACCTCATCGGCGGTGAAGTTCGTGCCGTTATCGGTGATGATCTTTGTGGGGACACCATAACGGTGTACTACCCGGATATAAATTCTATCACTGGTCCGGACTCTGCCGTTTTAAGCGGCTTGGCCTCTATCCATTTGGTGAACTTATCCACCATGACCAATAGGTACCTTTGCTTGTGGGTTCCCCCTTTAAGTGGTCCAACCATGTCAAGCCCCGGACCATGACGGCTAGGTAATTGGTATAGTTTTGAGGCGGTGGGTGGCATATGGCTCGATTAGCAAAGAGCTGACAACCGACGCATCTTTGGACTAAGTCTGAGCATCTGCTCGGGCCGTCGGCCATAAAATCCTGTCGGAATGCCTTTCCTACAAGGGCCCGAGCTGCGGCGTGGTGTCCGCCTAGTCCGCATGAATTTCAGCCAGAGGTTTCGCCCTTCCTCTTGGAGATACACCTTTGAAGGACTCCGGTTGTGCTTTTCTTGTAAAGTTCTCCCTCATAGACCTTGTAGGCTTTAGATTGCTGGACAATGCAGCGGGCCTCATTTTGGTCTTCGGGAAGCTCCTGCCTAAGCAAGTAGGCGAGGAATGGTTCTGTCCACGGGGCAATTACCGCCATTATGTCGTGGGCGGAAGGTGTTATGTCATCGACTGGATCGCCGGTTGGTGCGGCTTATTCCGGATTGTTAGTTCCGGACTCCTCTTCCCATAGTACGGATGGCTTGAAGAGCCGTTCCAGGAAGATATTAGGAGGGACAGCGTCGCGTTTTGCGCCAATGCGTGCCAGTACATCGGCTGCTTGGTTATTGTCCCGGGCTACGTGATGGAAATCAAGTCCTTCGAACCGGGCTGACATTTTTAGGACAGCGTTGCGATATGCTGCCATTTTCGGATCTTTGGCGTCAAAGTCTCCGTTTATTTGGGATATTGCGAGGTTTGAGTCCCCACGCACCTCTAGGCGTTGAATGCCCATAGAGATTGCCATCCGGAGACCGTGTAAAAGGGCCTCGTATTCGGCTGCGTTGTTGGAGTCCGTGTACATTATCTGAAATACGTATTGGACTGTCTCTCTGTCGGGGACGTCAATCGACCAGCCCCAGCCGGCTAACATTTTAGAGCCGTCGAAGTGCATAATCCAATTGGAGTATGCGTCGTATTCTTTAGGGAGTTCGGCTTCGGTCCATTCAGCGATGAAGTCAGCCAAAACTTGTGACTTTATAACTCGCCGAGGTTTGTAAGATATATCAAATGAAAGAGCTCAATGGCCCATTTTTCAATCCTGCCCGTCGCGTCGCGGTTGTTTATAATGTCGTTAAGTGGTACTTCAGAGGCCACTGTTATCGAACACTCTTGAAAGTAGTGTTGGAGCTTCCAGGATGCCATGAACACCGCGTATGCTATCTTCGATAGTGCGGGTAACGGACTTGCGGGGGTTAACACGATGGATCGTAGTATACTGGTTTTTGAAGAGGGAATTTATGCCCTTACATTTCTCGTTCGACGACGAGTACCGCGACAACTTGATGCGTAGCTGCGATGTATAACAACATTGGTTCGCCCGGGTTAGGCGCAGCCAGACCGGTTGTTGCCAATATGGCCTTTATTTCTTCGAGTCCGGCGGTGGCAGCATCCGTCCACTCGAAGTGTTGATGCGCTGAGGAGGCGCTAGAGGGTAATGACTTTTCTCCTAGGCGGAGACAAAGTGGCTTAGAGCCGCTACGCATCCGGTCAATTTTGTATTTGCTTGAGGTCTTTTGGGATATCTAGCTGTGTGAGCTCGGATCTTGGCTGGGTTTGCTTCAATTCCTCTACGGATCGATGAAGCCCAGCAGCTTTCGGTGATGCGCCGAAAATACATTTTTCCGGATTCAGCTTGATGTCATATGCTCGAGGCTGTCGAATGTGGCGTCAAGTCGTCTACTAGAGTTTCGGCGTGTTTAGTTTTGGCGACTACGTCGTCCACGTATGCCTCTACTGTTTTGCCGATCTGGGTAGCGGACATGTACGAATCATGCGCTGATATGTTGCGCCGGGCGTTTTAAGTCCGAAGGGCATCGTGTTGAAGCAGAATGGTCCATATGGAGTAATGAATGCCGTTGCGGCTTGATCCGCTTCTGCCATCTTGATTTGATGATAGCCGGAGTATGCGTCCAGGAAGCACAATGAATCGTGCCCTGCGGTGGCATCGATGATTTGGTCGATGAGGGGGAGGGGGAAGGGATCCTTTGGGCAGGCCTTATTTAGGTGTAACGCCCTCGATGCGGCTATATCTCCCACGTGTCGAGGCACGACTTAGAGGCATAACCGAATTGAAAGCAATGTCGCAAGTGAGGTAATCTTCACACGACCCATGTAATACATAAGGAAAGAGATACATAGTTGGCTTACGATCGCCACTTCACAGTACATAAATAAACATCCATCATCCGAGTACACTCAAGGTCCGACTACGGAACCAAAATAAAAGAAGATACCCCAAATGCTACACAGATCCCGATCGTCCCAACTGGGCACAACTCACGATCATCGAGGAAAAGACACATAATAACGACCACGTTCCTCATCGAACTCCCACTTTAGCTCGGTTCGTCACCCGTGCCTTGCATCGTCGGCACTGCAACTGTTTTGGTAGAATCTGTGAGTCACGGGGACTCAGCAATCTCACACCCGAGATCAAGACTATTTAAGCTTATAGGAAGGACAGAGTTGTAAGGTGGAGCTGCTGCAGCGACTAGCATATATGGTGGCTACATCGCAAAAGAGAGCGAGACGAGAAGCAAGGCACGGACGTGAAGCTAGTAGCGATCAAGAAGTGATCTGAACTACTTACGTCGGACATAACTCCAACACCGTGTTCACTTCCGGACTCCGCCGAGAAGAGACCATCACGGTTACACAACGCGTTGATGTGTATTTTAATTGAGGTCAACTTCGGTTTTCTACAACGGACATTAACAAATTCCCATCTGCCTCATAACATGCAGGCACGGCTTTGAAAGATAATACCTGCAGGGTGTCCCAACAAGCCCATTATAAGCTCTCACGGTCAACGAAGGATAATCCTTCTACGGGAAGACCCGATCAATCTCGAATCCCGGACTACAAGACATTTCGACAGCAATAAAACAAGACCAGCAAAGCCGCCCGAATGTGCCGACAAATCCCGATAGGAGCTGCACATATCTCGTTCTCGTGGCACACCGGATGGGCAAGGCGTCGGGTTGGCATAGACCTGGATTGCCCAGGGGCGCGGACATCGCCGAGTTGGGCCAAGACTCGAAGGAGCACCGGTCCGGGGTTAAAATAAAGATGACCCTCGGGCTCGCGAAACCCGGGGAAAAAAGGCTTAGGTGGCAAATGGTAAAACCAAAGTTGGGCCTTGCTGGAGGAGTCTTATTCAAAGCGAACTGTCTAGGGGGTCCCATAAATCACCCAACCGTGTAAGGAACGCGAAATCAAGGAACATAACACCGGTATGACAGAAACTAGGGTGGCAAGAGTGGAACAAAACACCAGGCATAAGGCCGAGCCTTCCACCCTTTACCAAGTATATAGATGCATTAATTATAGAAGATATATATTGTGATATCCCCAACAAGTAAACATGTTCCAAAATAGCAACAACATCTCCATGTTCCAACAAGGAACAAACTTCAGCTTCACCTGCAACTAGCAACGCTATAAGAGGGGCTGAGCAAAGCGGTAACATAGCCAATCAACGGTTTGCTAGGAAAAGATGGTTAGGGGCTGACATGGCAATATGGGTGGCATGATAAGCAAGTGTTAGGCATCGTAGCATAGGCATAGCAAAAGAGCGAGCATCTAGCATAGCAAAGATAGAAGTGATTTCGAGGGTATGGTCATCTTGCCTGCAATGTTCTCAGAGTTGTCGAAAGCTTGATCCTCATAAGCGTTCTCAACAGGTTCCTCGTTCACGTACTCGTCTCCCGGCTCTACCCAAAGCAAGAACACAAACAAATGAACCACAATAAATCACGGTGCAATGCACAATCAACATGATGCAAATATATGGCATGATATGCGGGATGTGATATGCAATGCGTATGCGCGCTCCGGAAGGGAAATGATGAACCAGGCATCAACTTGGCAAACCAAGTATGCCGCTGGAAAGATGAGATGATTTCGGTTGAAATCGATATAAAGATCACCGGAAACGGATGCACGGTTTGCAAATGACATGCAAAACAAGAATGGCACAAATCTCCATTAACAGCATGATACCACTTAGCAAGCAACAAGAAATTAAGCTACTGCACCCAAACGTACCAACAAAGTACATGGCAGTGATCTACTCAAGATGCTTGACAAAAGATGAACACTGAGCTACGGCTAGTTCTCATCATAACAGTTTCAAACAAGCATGGCAAAAGTGCACAAAATAACAAATTTGGACATGGCAAAAACAGCATCGGTAGCAATGTTGAGCAAGAAAACAACATGCTACAGGAACTTATAATAGCAAAACAAGGCATGGCATGAATCTACTCAAAGCATAGAACAAAAGTCCCTTACTGACCATAAGCCAAAAGGATCAGAAAATATAGTAACACCCATGTCAATATCGCAAGTTTAGATTATGATTCAGCAACATGGCATGTCAAAAACAGATAACAAGTAGGCATGTTTGAGAGCTCAAAGCACTCACTACAGAGCCTTTCATGATAAACTAAGCATACATACATCAAGAAGACATGGCATAGAAGATATACATGGCAAGAGCAACATCATAGCATACATGGATCAACCACAACAACCTTGGCAAAATTGAATAACATGTAAACAATCTGCCAGGAAATATTTCGTAGCAAAAGTAGAGCTCGATTGACTCAAGCTATGGCAATCCAAAATTGCAAACTAAGGCATGGATAGATAGAGCATAACCACATGTTCAAAACATCCTTACTGAAGTATCTCAAAATATGCATGGATCTCTCGGTAGCATCAAGTTAACATGGCATCAAAATATCAAGAAAGCAGAAATGAAAACAGCAACATCAGGACACCTACTTTGCATGCTTGTGCTAGTCACCACATAGATCACAAAAATACATGGCATACACCCTGGAAATATGGCATGGCATATTACAAAACACATGTAGGACTCAAATTCATAGGGTGCACACATCAATCATAGCAAAAATAACAAAAGTGCATGTTACATTAAGAAATGCGAAACTAACATCACATAGCCCTCTTCCAACAGCATTTCGGGCATCAAGATGAGCTCAAATGAAAATGATGCAATGAGATGGAACGATCTACTCTTTGAGACGAACATTTTGACATATTACACGCGCAAAATCGAGCTACAGATGCAAAGTTATGATGCGTTGAAAATGCCACAAAATAATCAACGGAATAAAACTTAGATGAATTTTTGAGGGGGAAGAAGTCAGCGGGATCTGAGATCCGGATCGGGCGGATCGATCGGGCGACGGCGGCGGGCTTTCGCCGGAGCTTCGCCGGCGAGGAGGAGGAGGCGGGGCCGAAAGGTCGCCGGCGGAGGGGCGCCGGCCGGCGGGCGCCCAGCGAGGGCGACGGCGGCGACTCTCGGTGGCGGCTGGCGACGGGCGGCACGGCGGGAGCAGTGGCCGTGAGGAGGAGCGGCGAGAGATCCGGCGGCGGCGGCGGGCGCGTTCCCGGGCGGCGGCGGCGGAGGGAGCGGAGGCGCTTGAGCGCTGTGCGGCGCGCGCTGGCCCCGGGCCAGCCGGCGGGCTGGCCGGTGGCGCGGGCGTGCGGCGTGCGTGCCACGTGGCGCGCTGATTCGCCGGGCGGCGGCGGCGTGGTGGGGCGGACGTGTCCGGCGGCGCGATAGATTCGTCCGGCGCGAGGATGAGGATGACTAGGTTGGACCCGGTTTGGAGCAGGGGTTGCTTAAATAGGCATAGAGGAGCTAGGAGAGTCCAAATGAGGTGTAGTTTTCGCCCACGATCGTGATCGAATGACGGAGAGCATGGAAGTGACTTAGATGGGTTTTGGGCTGTTTTGAAGGGTGTTGGGCTGCAACTTAAAAGAGGCCTTTGCGAGAGTGCGGTTAATCGTTGGAGTACCAAACGAGCCCCAAATGACCGAAACTTGACCGGTGGTCTACGGTCGATATCTGAGGCCACTTGACAAACCTCGGTCCATTCCGAGAAGGTTTAGTACCCGCTCACGGAAAAACGTAAAAGGGCGCCGGGGAGATAGGAGTGCGGATTGCAAAACGGACAACGGGAAAATGCTCGGAATCATGAGGCGAACACGTATGCAAATGCGATGCACATGATGACATGATATAAAATGCATGACATGGACAAAATGCAAAATGAAGAAAAACCCAACCACGGAGGGAATATCATATCACAATGCCGAAAATGGCAAGAGTTGGAGTTACAAATTTGGAAAGTTACTTCCGGGGTGTTACATTAGGTCTTTGAAATTGACACATAGGCGCCAGGATTTGTCCTTCTTTGGTACCATTACCAAGTTTGCTAGCCAATCCGGGTCCTTGGTTTTTTCTGATGAATCCGGCTTCCAATAGCTTGGCTAGCTCTTCTCCCATTGCATGTCTTTTGGGTTCGGAAAATCGTCGAAGAGCCTGTTTGACTGGCTTGAATCCTTTTTGGATGTTTAGGCTGTGTTCTGCCAATCTGCGTCGGATTCCGGGCATATCCGAGGGGTGCCAGGCAAAAATGTCCCAATTTTCCCGAAGGAATTCTCACAGTGCGGCATCTACACCAGGGTTCAATTGTGCCCCGGTGGAGGCCGTCTTCGTGGGGTCCGTTGGGTGGACCTGGAATTTGACTATTTCATCCGCTGGTTTAAAAGAGGTGGACTTGGATCTTTTATCAAGTATCACATCGTCCCTGTTCACCGTGGGGCGCATCGCGGTGAGTTCCTCGGCCGCTAGGGCTTCGGATAGTGCCTCGAGGGCTAGTGCGGCTGTCTTATTTTCGGTGCGGAGTGCTATGTTCGGATCACTAGCGAGAGTGATAATTCTGTTGGGACCGGGCATTTTAAGCTTCATGTACCCATAATGGGGTATAGCTTGGAAAATTGTGAATGCCTCTCGTCCTAATAAAGCATGATATCCGCTGATCAATGGAGCCACTTGAAATGTGACCTCCTCGGACCTGTAATTGTCCGGCGAGCCGAACACTACGTCCAGCGTGATTTTTCCTGTGCAACATGCTTCCGGCTAGGGATTATTCCTCTAAAGGTTGTGCTGCTTCGCTCAATGCGGTTCCAGTCTATTTCCATTTTTGGAGGGTTTCCTCATAGATGAGGTTTAGTCCGCTGCCGCCATCCATGAGTACCTTAGTAAAGCGGCCGTCTACTATCGGGCTGAGGACCAATGCGGCTGGTGCCGGGCAGTTCGAATTTAGGTTAAATCACGGCATTGAAGGTAATAGCCGTGTCGCTCCATGGATTTATTGTTGCTACTTGGTAGACTTGACAAGGTTGCGGAGTTGTCGTTTTCGCATGTTATTGGATGCGAAAGTCTCGAAAACGATTAACACCGTCTTGGTGTTGCTGGGCTGGGATTCGAAGCTAGAAGCTCTTCGCCACTTTTGGCCACTGCCGTAGTATCCAACATGCTCGAAGGCTATGAGTTGGGCGGCGCCCTCGTGCTATGAATTTTGCGGGTCCGTTTAGCCAGCCCTCGATGCAGTTCCGTACCCTTTAGGGGTTTTGATTTTTGGTATTCAGCCCAGTGCTTGATAATGATGCACCCTTTGGTTCCGGACTAGGGATGTATTCGGGACGGATTATCCCAAAATTTACTTCGGTTTTCAGCGCTCTCCATCGCATACAGTACTTTTGTACGATGGTCTCCAAGTCAACAAAGCGTGTAATGTCGCGGCGACTTATGGCGTTTAGGATTCCCTTGTCCGTGCAATTATTGCGAAGGCGAGATTGCGTTTTCCTCTCGGCAGTCCTTTATCCTGTCCATAACCGGGAGGAATCGGCCCGATGAGTGATGTCTTGTCTCGGCGGGCTCTTGCCGAATTAGAGTTAGATCGCATATGTGCGGCGGGTGGGTGGAACTAAGTCCGGAACCTTACCCATCTCAAGGCTCGAAGGCCGAGAAGTTTCCAATTTTGGAAGCTTGGATTTCTGGACGTTGTCCAACGAGTCTGGTCCGATGCCTGACCTTAAGTTCAGTGTTTGATCGAAGCCCGTCCCTCCGCGGGAATCCGGCATGACTAGTTTTCAATACAGGAGAAGCGTCGCCGCATTGTTCCTCTACCACTTCAACGTGGTGGGTGACCTGGGGAGAGTTAATTTCTCTCAGATCGGTTTTAAGCCCAATCTGATCATAGTCTGTAGCGACTCCCAGGGCGGCGATGCGATCCAAGAGCTCGTTTACGGACCAGAGCTCTATTGGATCCAGCCGCTCGGCGAATTCCGAGCTGACGTGAAGATTGCTTTTGATGACTAGAGAGGTCATTGTCGAAGCGATGGCCGGACAGGCGGTCATAAGAAAACCACCTAGCCGGATAGTTTGGCCGGCGGCCAAGGCTCCTTTGGCGAAAATACCGTCCTTGAAGACGGGAGGAGGCATCCTTCCTATCGGTGACGGCACAGAGGAACTCTCAATGAAAGCACCAATGTCGGTGTCAAAACCGGCGGATCTCGGGTAGGGGTCCCGAACTGTGCGTCTAGGCGGATGGTAACAGGAGACAAGGGACACGATGTTTACCCAGGTTTGGGCCCTCTTGATGGAGGTAAAACCCTACGTCCTGCTTGATTGATATTGATATTGTGGATGTTTACAAGAGTGGATCTACCACGAGATCAAGGAGGCTAAACCCTAGCCTATGGTATGATTGTAAGGGTTGTTATGATTCTTGTCCTACGGACTAGAGCCATCCGGTTTATATAGACACCGGAGAGGGCTAGGGTTACATAGAGTCGGTTACAATGGTAGGAGATCTACATATCCATATCGCCAAGCTTGCCTTCCACGCCAAGGAAAGTCCCATCCAGACACGGGGTGAAGTCTTCAATCTCGTATCTTCATAGTCTTGGAGTCCGGTCGATGATGATAGTTCGGCCGATGATAGTCCGGCCGATGATGGTAGTCCGGCAATCCGGACACCCCCTAATCCGGGACTCCCTCAGGCCCATTAAAGGCCCAAGGAGAAATTGGCCCATAATGAACAATGTATCGCTTTATACCCATTAACGACCATTATTCCGTTGGAGTTTCCATCCCGTGTTAACTTTTGGCCTTCTAAGGGCCCATTTATTCTTGGGCTCATTTCCAGAATTCGGTTACTTACGGTCTATTACTAGCCTGTCCCGCTTGTGGGAAAAATTCCGCCCGTGGTTACAGTCGGCCCGTTTGTGGCCCGTTAACCCGTTAGGACATTTTCATAGCGTCATCAAATATGGCCTATTAACAGCCCATTATGGTCGGGCCATAAACAAATGATTTGCACTCTAGCCTGTTTACGGCCCATTTTGCGGACCGTTATTGGTCCACGGATAGTACGACCCATGTTTGGCTAATCGATTATAGGGCTCGTAGAAGGCCCATTGATTATACGGCCCATAGAAGGCTCATGGATCCTACGGCCCGTAGGAGGCCCATGGTCACTACATCAGGTAGCAGCACCATGGTTACAACGGTCTGTATGTTGCCCATGGTTATTGTGGCCTAGTTATAAAAATAGGTTATTGTGGCCACTAGAAAAACGCGGAAAAGGAACTGCAGTGACTACAAGCAAAGAACTAAACAAGATAATGAAGAAATAAATAAGCAAACAACTAACGCTAGGCTATTACGGCTATCACACATATTACATCCACTTGGCATCAAAGTTCTCCACCAGTGCAAATATAGGGAACAAAGCAGCATATTACATATACTGGCCATCTAAATTGGCGACCAGTACAAATAAACGCGGCAACAAAATAAGTCCATAACTGAAACAACTTCAAAAGAGCTCAAGAAACGTTATGCTGGGTATCCACCATGCTGGCAATAAGCTTAGAAAGCTTATTAGCTTTCTCCTGTTTGGCGCTAAAATCCACCAACGCTTGATGTTGCACCAGAAAGTATGCATCTGAATTCTCTAGGGACTTCCACAGTCTTTCGGCTTCTTGTCGTAGCACAACTGATCAATGTCTTTCATCTTGTAGTTGAGACTCAAGAAACCGAACTGATTCAGACAGTGAGTTCGAATAGCTTGTGCGAGCGGTAGTGGCCAGTAACCCAAACACTACACCAAGACAGGACTTTGGGGTTGTCTCACTATCTTCAAGATAGTTTTCCTTGGCTGTTTTATCAGCTTTGTTGGAGACCAACAAGGATGTCTCACTATCCTGAACCTTACCTGTATTACTTCCTTCACTATTCTTTTAGCATTCTAAAAGAAGAAACAAGCGGACACATAACAAGTTTAGCATGTAGTATATGAAACTCATTTCGGTGAACTAGTTCAGTAGTAAGGTGGACATAATTAAACTACCAAGTCTTCTATTGCCAAGTTGTACATAATAAAAGCATCGTACAAACATATATGTATGTCCTATGGTCACGCATTGTCTTGCCAAATCAAAATAGAGACACGGTTGAAATCATATTATTTCAAGACAAAGCAACATTGAAAGAGCGTGGGAAACTACACGGCAACACAAGATTTCAGATGGGTACCACGGGTCAACATGTAGAACAATACTATTGGTGTTGTGATGCTATTAATGTGCATGATATGAGAAGTCAACTGTATACACAATTTAAATTGAAATCAACATAGCTATTTAGAAGAGAAAACCTATTAAAGAAACATGCCTAAACATACCTGTTGTGCAATTGGAGTTTCAATTGAATCCTTCAATTGAAAAATAAGTTTGTATGAGTAAATACAAAAATACAAGAGCAAAGCAGTATGCATGATAGCAATGGAATCTTAAATGAGAATAGTTGTTCTTCAAGTTTAAGCCCAATATGCGACCCTATCCAAAAGGAACTCGAAGGTCCCACCAAGGATAGACCCGCATATTGAAACGCTTTTGCAAGGTGGATATCATTACATCAACATTACATAATAGATGGGGATACATACATAAGGCACAAATGCCACAAGAATACATCAACATCATATACAAGATCAACATCCGACTACGGATGAAACATAAGCGAAGCTCAAGCGACATCCACCACTGCTAGCCCAGGCTGCCGACACGGAACCTATCCCTTGATCGAAGAAGCGAAGAGGAACTCCAACACAAGCAAACATCGCTCTCGCGTCATGATCATCACAAAACCTGTACCTGCAACTGATGGTGTAGTAATCTGTGAGCCACGAGGACTCAGCAATCCCATTACCATGGGTATCAAGACTAGCAAAGCTTAAATGGGAAAGGAAGGGGTAAAGTGGTGAGGTTGCAGCAGCGACTAAGCATATATGGTGGCTAACATACGCAAATAAGAGCGAGAAGAGGAGCAAAGGAACGGTCGTCAACAAGTAATGATCAAGAAGTGATCCTGAACTCCTACTTATGTCAGACATAACCCAGAAACCGTGTTCTCCTCTCGATCAACCCCGAAAAGAGACACTCACGGTTACACACACGGTTGGTGTATTTTAGAAGAGTTTGCTTCAAGTTTACTACAACCGGATATTAACAAATTCCCATCTGCCACATAACCGCGGGCACGGCTCTCGAAAGTTTATACCTGCAGGGTGTCCCAACTTAGCCCATGATAAGCTCTCGCGATCAACGAAGGATATTCCTTCTCCCGGAAGACCCGATCAGTCTCGGAATCCCGGCTACAAGACATTCGACAAAAAAACAAGACCAGCAAAGCCGCCCGGATGTGCGAAAAATCCCGATAGGAGCTGCACATATCTCGTTCTCGGGGCACACGGATGAGCAAGGCGTCGGGTTGGCATAGACCCTGATTGCGCGAGGCGCGGACATCGCTTCGGTTTGGGCCAGCACTTGGAGAAGCACTGCACGGGGGGTAAAATAAAGATGACCCTTGAGAGCACGACTCCCAAGGGAAAAAGGGCTAGGTGAGGCAAATGTAAAACCAAGGTTGGGCCTTCCTGGAGGAGTCTTATTCAAAGCGAACTGTCAAGGGGGTCACATAAATCACCCGACCGCGTTAGGGACGCAAAAATCCGGGAACATAATACCGATATGACGGAAACTAGGGCGGCAAGAGTGGAACAAAACACCAGGCATAAGGCCGAGCCTTCCACCCTTTACCAAGTATATAGATGCATTAATTAAACAATAGATATTGTGATATCCCAACAAGTAAACATGTCCCAGCAAGGAACAACACCTCCATGTTCCAAAAAGAAACAAACTTCATCTTCACCTGCAACTAACAACGCTATAAGAGGGGCTGAGCAAAGCGGTAACATAGCCAAACAACGGTTTGCTAGGAAGGGTGCAAAAGGTTAGAGGCTGACATGGCAATTTGGGAGGCTTGAAGAACAAGTGATAGGTAGCGCAGCATAGCGATAGAACGAAACAACTAGCATAGCAATGATAGTAGTGAGATCCAGGATAGCGGTCATCTTGCCTGAAATCCCGCAAGGAAGAAGAGCGAGTTCATGAAGAAGATGAACGGATGAAGCCGAACCAAGCGTAGACGAACGAATCCTTACGATCGCAACGAAACGGGAACTATCGAGAAGAAGCACACAACATAGGTAAACACACCACACACGAACCTGACAAGATGCACAACAAACATGATGCATGGAAAATCTAGATGAAGCTACTCAAGGCAATAGATGATGCAAACAAGAGCAACACACCAAAGCAAGTTTAAATGAGGCCGGGAGCAACATATAACAATTCCGGTAAGTCCTCATATGCAAATTTCGAAATTGTTCCAGATCTGAATAAGCCTTATGTTCAAGTTGTTAAACAGCAAGTTAAGATGCACCACGATGATCTACACGAAATTCTAGTCAAGTTACATATAAAGTTCATTTGATTCGGAGCTACGGCCTAGAAGATATGAGCAAAACAAGTTAAGCATGGCATTGATGCAAAATGCACCCAAACATCAAGCAAACACCTCAAAACAAGGATGCAACATGATAATATGAAACTACATGCAAAATCAATCAAGTTTCATATAGAGCACACTCAAAACGGAGCAACGGTTCAACGCACACACAATACAAGTTATAGCAACAATCTGTCCAAAACAGCAACTAGGCATATTGCAAGCATCAAAACAACATGCTACAGGACCTCAACAAGAAAACAAAAGGTATGGGCATGATGTACAGGTAAAGCATTACAAAACATGAACACTGATCTATCTCCAGAAACAACTAGAACATGCTCAAACACACATGGCAAGATTGCAAATAATAACAGTTCCAGACATTGCAGAAATAACATCAGGTTGCAATGTTTAGAGCTATCAAACAACATGCTACAGGAACTTATCATGGCAACCAAAGGCATGGCATGAATTTCCTAATTGCATATAACAGAAGTCCTTTAGTGACCATGAGCCAAAAATGATCAGAAGATATGATGGCACCCATGTAAACATGGCAAGTTATATTACAGATTCATACATGGCAGGAACAACAATAAGTAGGCATGTTGGTGAGCTTGAACCACTCACCACAGAGCAATACATGGCATGGCAAGGCAACTCACATTAAGAAGACATGTTTGTGAAGCTAAGCATGCCAAGAGGAAGTTCATAGAGTGCATGGATCACTGACAACAACCTTGGCAAAATTGAATAACATGTAAACAATCTGCCAGGAAACATTTTATAGCAAAAGTAGAGCTCGATTGACTCAAGCTATGGCACTCCATAATTGCAAACAAGGGCATGGATAGATAGAGAATAACCATATGTTCAAAACATCCTTACTGAAGTATCTCAAAATTAGCATGGATCTCTCGGTAGCATCAAGTTTACATGGCATAAAAATATCAGCAGAACAGGGCTGAAATCAGCAACATCATGAAGCCTAGTTTGCATGCTTGTGCTAGTCACCACAGAGATCACAAAAATGCATGGCATACACCCCTGTAAAGATGGCATGGCATATTACAAAACACATGTAGGACTCAAGTTCATAGGGTGCACACATCAATCATGGCAAAAATGACAAAAGTGCATGTTCTGATAAGAATCTGAAACTAACATCACATAGCCCTCTTCTAACAGCATTTCGGGCATCAACATGAGCTCAAATGTAAATGATGCAATGAGATGAAATGATGTACTCGTCGAGATGAACAATTTGACATATTACACGCATGAAACGGAGCTACATGCACAGAGTTACACCCATCACAAAAATGCAACATAATGTGATTTTTCGAAAAAGACTTGGGCAAAAATAGACCTCGGGGGGGGGTTGGCTGGACGGACATGTCCGGCTCCTCCGGACACGTCCGCGCTGCCAAAAGAGCCGGAGGAGCAACAGGCGGCGGCGCGAAGTCCGGCGACAGCGAAGGGCGGCGGATCCGGTCGCAGGGACGGATCAGCAGCAGGCAGGCAGATCTGGCGCGGGAGGCCCGGGCGAGCTCAGGTGGGGTCGGTGACGGGGTTCGGCTCCGGCCTCGCCGGCGGCGGCGCTTGGCATCCATGGCGGCAGCGGTGCCCTGCGAGGGAGAGAGAGAAGGCCATGAGGAAGAGAGAGAAGGAAGGAGAAGGTAGGGGAAGGAGGAGCAGGGGAGGTGAGGTCCGGCCTGGGTGGTCGTGGTGGCCGGCGGGAGGAGGCCGGCGAGCTCCGGCGGAAGCTTGGGCGGAGACGGGGTCGACGGGCGCTCGGGATCGGGCGGAGCACTCGGGCGCGGGGCGCGGACGGCTCGGGCCCGGCCAGCAGGCTCTGGCGGCGCTTGGGCCCGGAGGGCTGGAACCGACCTCTGGTCTGTGGTGGAGGAGGCGCGTGGGGAGGCGAGGTGGCGACGGGAGCGACGTGGCAGCCTCCGTTGGCTCTGGCGCGGGAGGAGGGCGGCTGGCTGTCAGGGTGCGCCAAGTGGCGGTGGTGGTGACTGCGCCGGATTTCAAGGGGAGGCGGCGGCGCGTGATCCGAGGGAGAGGTGGGAGGTGGCTGGCGGCGCGGAATCTGAGGAGGGGGAAGGTAGAGGTAGGTGGAGGGGGTTAGACTGCCCAAAATGGACAAGGGGTGTCCATTTATAGCACATAGCTAGGGTTTTTGGGGGTTTTGGGGTCCTACGATCGCGATCGTGCGGCTCCGGACAGAGGGGGAACTAGGTGGGATGTGAAGAGAGGCCTCGGGTTGAGAGGAGAGAAGAGAAGTGAGGCCCGGTGACTGTTCCGGATACCGAAACGTCCGACGAATAAACCGGCAAGGGTGCCGCTATGCATTTAACGGTTGGGCTATCAAATGGACTCCGAATGCGACGAAACTTGACAGGCGCTCTGTCTACACTATAATAAGACTGCATGCCAAGTTGCATCCCATTCCGAGAACATTTTTGTGCCACTTATAAAATAATATTTCGGAGGTGCCGCGGGCGCGTGCGAGTGTGTCTGGCTCAGAACGGACAACGGAGAGAACCGGCGGAACCCGAACGGATGCAAGTTTTGAAAAACATGCAGATGAAATGCAGATGATGACATGGCAAAGTGCAACACGCAAGCACATGACATGGCAAGGACGGCAAATAACTGGCGGACACCTGGCGCATCGAATCCGGGGCATTACAAGAGTACAGTAAGACGCATGCATATAGTACTTAGAAATAAAAAATGAGCTCATAGACCTTACCACATTCTTGGTTCGGGACCAGTACAGAACAAGGCGTTCCCAGTCATCGTCCCGTCATTTTGTCTCGGGAGAATGTAAGGGAATTTGATGAGTTCATTTGCCAGTGAAGTACATTTCCTTGAGGTAATTCCAATACTGCCATCAAGCATTCTTGAAGATAGCAGAGGTATTAGCACAGGTTACCTCATCCTGAGTTCCCAAATCGGTCCTTCTCTATAGAGAAAAATGGGAACATTTGCTGTATGATAACCAGCATGGAGGTAGAATGTATGGGACAAAGCAAAGTAATTGCCATGAATAACATTACTTACACATAACTCCTAGATGAACACCTGCAACTGGCATTTTCCTTCATCTTCAGTATAATATTTCCATGATGGGAAGATATGCACATAGGATTTAACAACATCAAATGTGATAGATGCTAAACTACGAATGGTCGGTTGTGGTTCGTCCACGGGAATAGGTGTACTAAGTAGTGGACTTGGTGTTCGCCGTGGTAGTACTGGCGCTTTGGGCATTGGAGCTGCCTTACTAACTGCTCTTGTTTGGGAGCTCTGTGGTGGAGATGGTGCTGTGTCAACTGGAACTGGGTTAGTATCTGCTGGGGTTGGGGTTAGATTGGCTGAAGCTGGTTCTCTGTCCATCGCAGTAGGGGTACAATCTGCAAGAGTCTGGGTTATGCATGGTAGGGCTGGTTCTCATGCATGTACATCTGGGGTGCTATCTCCACCAAGAGGTAGCACTATTTTATTTGAAGACCGTGTTTTTACTCCACTAGATACTGCCATCACCTCTCCAATTCAAATGGCTGATAAACAAGAAACATAGTTGAATGCATAGACCTTGTATGAGAGACACATGCAATAGATAATGTGGAAAATAGAAGGCATGAAATAGTTCACATGTATATTGTTTAACTAAAAAGGATATCATGACATAATATCACATATATGATGTCTATCTAAACTAGATAGCATAGCATGACATAATTCAAAGATATGATGACTAACTAAAAAGGATGGCATGAGATAATTATATGATTTCTTTAGTAAACACGTTCACATGACATAATTCACATACATGTTATCTAAGTAATCAGGATCACATGATTTAATTCACATATGTGATTATATACTAAGCAGAGGGCATCCACATATATGATGTTTGATCTAAGAACATGGTGTTCAATATTGTGTATATGACAATGCAAGACACCATATGCATGATATGAGCAGTATAACCGTGCCAAGTTAGAGCATACACGTCGATGGGGGAATAGGACCGGTCATCTGTCTCTGAATTTATCTCTGAGGAGCTATCGAGACCCAGCAAGAGATCTGCTTTGACAGGTAGCGTCGTCTGCTCTGAAGACCTTGTTTTCAATCCAGATTTTTCCATCACCCACTCAAATGGCTGATTCACAGGAAGAGTAGTTGAATGTACAAACATTGTCGACAAATGGAAATGTAATGAAGAAAAGGATTGCCAAGATAACATTCAAATATATGATGCCTGCTTAAACAGGATGGCATTGCATATTTCACATATATTATGGCTGGTTAAATGAGATGACATTGCATAACTAAAATATATGATACAGAAACTAAACATGTGGCATCACAGAACATGTCTAAACTAAGCAGATGACATATATGATGTTGAAAGTAGGCACTGCAAGGCAACATATGCATGATATGACCAACATCATCATGCCAAGTTAAAGCAAACACCTCGAGGGGTAAATAGGAGTGGTCAGCTGCGTCTGAATCTGCCTCAGAACAGATATCTTCCTCGGGATTACAATCTGGAGGGGGGGGGGGGAGGGTTTGCCATTGAACCCATCATGGAGCGATGTTTGCATGTCATTGTATTGCTGCGCAAAACTCTTATCTTTTTCTCTACATGTTCAGCATGACTGTGTACAATATCTGACATGCATACAAAAAAAATAGTGAGATTATTTAAGGAGAGCATGCAGAAATCTAGACCGATGGTAGCAACCAGTGGATGGATCCAAAAATAATAATAGCAGGCTGATGAGAGCTTTAATTTAATAAAAAGACAGACGATGATTGCTTTACTATTTGTTTCCCACCCCAGATGAACAACATAGGCATACCCTAGGTGAACCAGATAATAGATAGAGATACTATTCATTGCTGCCTCGATATGTGCCCCACCAGTAATTTTAAAAATCAAGTTTCAACATTAATTTGGACCTGACTTGGAGTCTAAGAGGTGAACATGACGATAAAGTAGCAGATAATATTAAGCAATGCATAACATAAGCAAAAACTAAATACTGCGACCTCTCTTGTGGACCCGTGTACTTGTCAGGTTCATCTGTTGAGTCGATGATGGTGATGTATTTGCGGTGGTGCTAACGGCAGGGAAGGAGATCTGAGGCGGCGAAAGACGGTCAGGAGTCATGATGTCTGGTATGGTAGATATTTCTGTTGATGGAGCAGCTCAGGTGAGGTGGACGACGTCACGGCAGGAGTAGGACAAACCACACAAAGTTTTCTTCGACACCTATTTATAACTGAAGTAATTCTTTAAGGGCTCCTTTGTCTTGCATGATTCTAAAAATGAAGGGATAGGAAAAACGCCAGAATAGGACAGGAATGCACGTGGGAAATAGAGCATTTGTAAACACATGATTTCTGTCAACTTGGGTGTTTGCTTCACAGGAATTGGAATAGCAGAGGAATGCAAAGAAACATGGCCAAATTAAAGTGAAACCATATGAAAGTGTGTACATGTAGAATGTTATTCTGCCACTAATGCACTTAGTCTTGTTTTCATGCATAGTATTTTGAAAAGTAGGCCCAAGTGGATGTTTTTCTCCATTCCTTTCAATGAAATGCATGAATAATTGAATAGTAGAGTGCCATAGGAAAATTTCCTATTGCTATGTTTTTCCTTCACTTTTTTCCTTTGAACCAAAATAGGCCTAATGGATCGACAATAATGTAGAGTAGTAAGTGATGCTACAAGTATACAACCTCTTTGGCGTAGCCGTGCCGACCTCAGCATCATTGGGTTGGTCGCTGAAGAAGTTGTAGCAGAGGTGGCTATCGGAGGTGTGGAGGAAGATCTGAGGCATCTGTAGACGGCATCCAGGGTACTGCTCTGTTATGATGGATGGTTTTGTCGTTGGAGCAGCTCCAGCGAGCCCTAAGACGTCGAGGCTGAAGAAAGTACAAGATAGACATCATTAATCTCAAGTGGGATTCTAATAGAATCTCCAATAGATGATGTAAAATACATTACCAAAAAGTGATAGATGTAAAATTTACACCACCAAAAAGCACCTGACTACAACAGATGAGGTAGAAACTGTTGACTCTGAACTTAACTGTCGAAACTAAAATTTACTATGGAATCTGAATGTTACTGTCGAAACTGAACGCACTGTTAGCAGAGAGGCACTTCACATGTAGTTTAGGCTGCTCGAGCAATAGTAGTAGAGAAACAGTGATCTAAATTAGCAGGCGATCGACAAGGAGCAGCAGCGCCTGGAGGAGCAGCGTGAAATAGTGCCAGGGCATCAACTCGTGTAGCTGCAGGCCTGTAGCAGCCCGTGTACCAGCATCAGCAGCGCGAGCGAGAGCAAGAGCAGAGCAGCAAGAGCGAGTGGAAGAGCAGAGGAGCAGCGCGACTAAGCGAGAGACGGAGCAGCAGCAGCAGCTCGAGCGAGAGCCGGTCCAGCAGCAGCAGCAATAGCGCGAGTGAGCGAGCGAGAGCCGGAGCAGCAGTAGATCCGGCTGGTATGGGCGTCGCCGCCGAGGGAGCCTCGCACTAGGGGAGAGCCGCCGTGGAGATGTCACCTGCGACGCCGACTTTGAGGTAGCCGCGCCATGGGGGTGCGGGATTGAGCACCGTTGGCGCCGGGAGGTCGAGTTAAGGAGAAGGTGCGATGCGATGAGTGTACAACCTGTTTGGTGGCGCCGAGTAGGCCTTGGCTTCATTCGAGGAGTTGGTGAGGGTGCTGCGGTTCCGGTGGAGCAGGTTAAGGTGGCGCTGTGGGGATGGAGCAACCGTGATAGACGAGGAGATCGTCGGAGCAGCTAGTTGGAGGTGGAGGACGAGGCGGCTGAACCGGCGGGACGACAAGATCAACGATGGATCCTCATCCGGTGTGGTGGATGAGGGACGTCAAGTTGTTGCGGTGGACGATGTCGTCGGGGAAGAGGCTCTTGCTGGGCAGTGAAATTGTGGCGGACGGTGGAGGGTGGGGTTTCGCGGCTGGAGCAGAGAGTTTATGGCACGACGATGAGTCACCCACATACTTAACAAAAAATGCACGGCCTGAGATTTCGAATGGCGAAAAGGAGGTGACGGGAGGAGGGGAACCATGACTTAGGGACGCGCTTGTCCAAAATGTAGGGTGTGTTACAAAAGCACCCCCACCGATTTGAACTAGCGGCCCTTTCGGCCCATGGTTAGAAGGGGGATTTCGCGTGTCGGGATTTGGCAGCTGGAGGGACTTTTCGTGCGCGTTGTAGTTTCGGGATAACAAGGCGCGGGTTGTGAAGGCGCGAGTTTTGGGAGCATGATATCTGAATTTTTAGGATAGCAAGGCGCGGGTTGAATTTTAGGGACAAGCCTAACGTGTAATAATGTACGTACCAAATCAATTCGCACTTCTCTCAATGAAAAAGAAAGAAATAAAACTATTCGCACCACACATAGAGAGAGTCTTGTCCAGTTTTACTGTACAAATGCTATTCAAAGCTATGAATCCATGTTATGTCCAATTAAATTTTTCTGCTGGCTGTATAATGCATGCAACCTACTCATACGAACATTTTAGTGCATTCCAAATGTCTATACTACCACTGCAATTTGAACTAAATTTGAATTCGTTTCTCTATTTGAATAAGAATCTACAATCATGATTGTTGCCAAGTTAAACCATCATTCGTATATTGTCTTAACAACACACCACATGATTACTATAGAGATAGAACTATGTGTACTATATGAACTCGAATTCAAAATTTTGAATACACTCGATGTTGATTCCAAATAATAGTACATTTGACATACTAACTAGATCTTCATAATCTAAGCCATGTCTCATACGTACACTGATTTTATCACACAATGTATATATAGTGCCCTAGTGCGAGGGGTTATCACACATTATGAAAAGTATTTAGCCCTAAGATGGAAAAGCCACACATTATCATAAATCCAAATAAATGTTCTATATATTATATGTAGTAACATGTTCATAACCACACCATCCGTATCACCATTATATATATATATTCATGCATGCGTCGGTTTAAAACACTGTGGTCTCTATTCGTCTTTTACATCCACACAATCCTCTTCTCTTTGAAGCTAGGGCTAACTTCCTCTCATGCATGCACACACCCGCCCGCCTGTCACCCTCCCTCAGCGCCCCTCCATCGTGCACATTCGTTATTTCTCTTTAGGTCGTTCACCCATGGTGTGTGTAGCCCCCCCGACTCCTTCTTTCCAGCACACACTAGTCGATATACCTCTCTAGCCAAGTGTGCCTGATGTCTACTACACAACCTTTTTCTTATAGACGTTGTTGGGCCTCCAAGTGTAGAGGTTTGTAGGACAATATCAAATTTCCCTCAAGTGGATGACCTACGGTTTATCAATCCGTGGGAGGCGTAGGATGAACATGGTCTCTCTGAAACAACCCTTCAACAAAATAGCAAAGAGTCTCTTGTGTCCCCAACACACCCAATACAATGGTGAATTGTATAGGTGCACTAGTTCGGCGAAGAGATGGTGATACAAGTGCAATATGGATGGTAGATATGGGTATTTGTAATCTGAAAATATAAAAACAACAAGGTAGCAAGTGGTAAAAGTGAGCATAAACGGTATTGCAATGCCAGGAAACAACGCCTAGGGTTCATATTTTCACTAGTGCAAGTTCTCTCAACAATAATAACATAACCGGATCATATAACTATCCCTCAACATGCAATAAAGTGTCACTCCAAAATCACTAATAGCAGAGAACAAATGAAGAGATTATTGTAGGGTATGAAACCACCTCAAAGTTATCGTTTCTGATCGATCTATTCAAGAGTCCGTAGTAAAATAACACGAAGCTATTCTTTCCATTCGATCTATCCTAGAGTTCGTACTAGAATAACACCTTAAGACACAAATCGACCAAAACCCTAATTTCACCTAGATACTCCAATGTCACCTCAAGTATCCGTGGGTATGATTATACGATATGCATCACACAATCTTAGATTCATCTATTCAACCAACACAAAGAACTTCAAAGAGTGCCCCGAAGTTTCTACCGGATAGTCAAGATGAAAACATGTGCCAACCCCTATGCATAAGTTCACAAGTTCACTGAACCTGCAAGTTGATCACCAAAACATACATCAAGTAGATCACGTGAATATCACATTGTCACCACAGATAAGCACATGCAAGACATACATCAAGTGTTCTCAAATCCTTAAAGACTCAATCCGATAAGATAACTTCAAAGGGAAAACTCAACCCATTACAAGAAGATAGAGGGGGAGATACATCATAAGATCCAACTATAATAGCAAAGCTCGCGATATATCAATTCGTGCCAAATCAAGAACACGAGAAAGAGAGAGATCAAACACATAGCTACTGGTACATACCCTCAGCCCCGAGGGTGAACTACTCCCTCCTCCTCATGGAGAGCGCTGGGATGATGAAATGGCGACGAGTGATGGATCCCCCCTCCAGCAGGGTGCCGGAACAGGGTCCCGATTGGTTTTTGGTGGCTACAGAGGCTTGCGGCGGCAGAACTCCCGATCTAGGTTTCTTTCTGGGAGTTTCTGTATTTATAGGAATTTTTGGCGTCGGTCTCACATCAGTGGGGTCTCTGAGTCGTCCACGAGGCAGGGGGCGAGCCCAGGGGGTAGGGCACGCCCTCCACCCTCGTGGACGGCTCGGGGCTCTTCTGGCCCAACTATTTTACACCGGGGGCTTCTTTTGGTCCATCAAAAATCATCAAAAATTGGCACATCAATTGGACTCTTGGATTGCGTTTGGTATTCCTTTTCTATAAAACTCAAAAACAAGGAAAAAATAGAAACTAGCACTGGGCTTGCTACCTCTTGAGCACTGTGTTGGATTTCCTTGAAGAGGAAAGGGTGATGCAGCAGAGTAGAGTAAGTATTTCCCTCAGTTTTTGAGAACCAAGGTATCAATCCAGTAGGAGGCTGCGCGCGAGTCCCTCGTACCTACACAAAACAAATAGCTCCACGCAACCAACGCGATTAGGGGTTGTCAATCCCTTAATGGTCACTTACGAAAGTAAGATCTGATAGAGATGATAGATAATATTTTTGGTATTTTTGGTATAAAGATGCAAAGTAAAATAAAAGCAAAGTAAAAAAGCAAAACGCAATAATAAAGTGTTGGGAGATTAATATGATGAGAATAGACCCGGGGGCCATAGATTTCACTAGTGGCTTCTCTCAAGAGCATAAGTATTTTACGGTGGGTGAAGGAATTACTGTTGAGCAATTGACAGAATTGAGCATAGTTATGAGAATATCTAGGTATGATCATGTATATAGGCATCACGTCCGAGACAAGTAGACTGACTCCTCCCTGCATCTACTACTATTACTCCACTCATCGACCGCTATCCAGCGTGCATCTAGAGTATTAAGTTCAAGAAAACAGAGTAACGCCTTAAGCAAGATGACATGATGCAGAGGTATAAATTCATGCAATATGATAAAAAACCCATCTTGTTATCCTCGATGGCAACAATACAATACGTGCCTTGCTGCCCCTGCTGTCACTGGGAAATGACACCACAAGATTGAACCCAAAGCTAAGCACTTCTCCCATTGCAACAAAAACCAATCTAGTAGGCCAAACCAAACTGATAATTTGAAGAGACTTGCAAAGATAACCAATCATACATAAAAGAATTCAGAGAAGATTCAAATATTGTTCATAGATAATCTTGATCATAAACCCACAATTCATCGGTCTCAACGAACACACCGCAAAAAGAAGATTACATCGAATAGATCTCCACGAGAGAGGGGGAGAACATTGTATTGAGATCCAAAAGGGAGAAGAAGCCATCTAGCTACTAACTATGGACCCGAAGGTCTGAGGTAAACTACTCACACTTCATTGGAGAGGCTATGATGTTGATGTAGAAGCCCCCCGTGGTGGATTCCCCTTCCGGCGGAGCTCCGGAACAGGCCCCAAGATGGGATCTCGTGGATACAGAAAGTTGCGGCAGTGGAATTAGGTTTTTGGCTCCGTATCTGATCGTTTGGGGGCACGTGGGTATATATAGGAGGAACTAGTACGTCGGTGGAGCAACGGGGGGCCCATGATGCAGAGGGGCGCGCCCTAGGGGGGTGGGCGCGCCCCCCACCCTCGTGGCCACCTCCTTTCTTTGTTGACGTGGGGTCCAAGTCTCCTGGATCATATTCGGTGAGAAAATCACGTTCCCGAAGGTTTCATTCCGTTTGGACTCCGTTTGATATTCTGTTACTTCAAAACACTGAATTAGGCAAAGACAGAAATTCTGGGTTGGGCCTCCGGTTAATAGGTTAGTCCCAAAAGTAATACAGAAGTGGAAAATAAAGACCAATATGGTCCAAAACAGTATATAATATAGCATGGAGCAATAAAAAATTATAGATACGTTGGGGACGTATCAAGCATCCCCAAGCTTAATTCCTGCTCATCCTCGAGTAGGTAAATGATAAAGAAAAGAATTTTTGATGTGGAGTGCTACTTGGCATAATTTCAACGTAATTCTTCTTAATTGTGGTATGAATATTCAGATCCGAAAGATCCAAGACAAAAGTTCATATTGACATAAAAATACTTCAAGCATACTAACAAAGCAATTATGTCTTCTCAAAATATCATGGCCAAAGAAAGTTATCCCTACAAAATCACATAGTCTGGCTATGCTCTATCTTCACCACACAAAGTATTTAAATCATGCACAACCCCGATGACAAGCCAAGCAATTGTTTCATACTTTTGACATTTTCAAAACTTTTTCAATCTTCACGCAATACATGAGCGTGAGCCATGGATATAGCACTATATGTGGAATAGAATGGTGGTTGTGGAGAAGACATAAAGAGGGGAAGATAGTCTCACATCAACTAGGCGTATCAATGGGCTATGGAGATGCCCATCAATAGATATCAATGTGAGTGAGTAGGGATTGCCATGCAACGGATGCACTAGAGCTATAATATATGAAAGCTCAACAAAAGAAACTAAATGGGTGTGCATCCAACTCACTTGCTCACGAAGACCAAGGGCATTTGAGGAAGCCCATCATTGGAGTATACAAGCCAAGTTCTATAATGAAAAATTCCCACTAGTATATGAAAGTGAGAAAATGAGAGACTCTCTATCATGAAGATCATGGTGCTACTTTGAAGCACAAGTGTGGTAAAAGGATAGTAACATTGTCCCTTCTCTATTTTTCTCTCATTTTTTATTTTTTTATTTGGGCCTTTTCTCTTTTTTTATGGCCTCTTTTTTTTCGTCCGTAGTCTCATCCCGACTTGTTGGGAAATCATAGTCTCCATCATCCTTTCCTCACTTGGGACAATGCTCTAAAAATGATGATCATCACACTTTTGTTTTCCTTACAACTCAACAATTACAACTCGATACTTAGAACAAAATATAACTCTATATGAATGCCTCCAGCGGTGTAGCGGGATATGCAATGAATCAAGAGTGACATGTATGAAAGAATTATGAACGGTGGCTTTGCCACAAATACGATGTCAACTACACGATCATGCTAGCAATATGACAATGATGAAGCGTGTCATAATAAACAGAACGGTGGAAAGTTGCATGGCAATATATCATGGAATGGCTATGGAAATGCCATGATATGTAGGTATGGTGGATGTTTTAAGGAAGGTATATGGTGGGTGTATGATACCGGCGAAAAGTGCGCGGTATTAGAGAGGCTAGCAATGGTGGAAGGATGAGAAAACTGCGTATAATCCATGGACTCAACATTAGTTATGTCACATCCTAGCTAGACCATGCATTAGGGTGTGCATCATGTTTAAATTTCATTTGAATTTGAAATGGGGAAGACAGGAAACCCCCAGAACCCCCTTAATTCAACTAGGGTTTACTAAAATTTATTTCAATGAACCTGAAATGCCCTTCAAAATGCTCATCATCTTTGCTTTGGTTCAGAGCCTATGTCAAAAGTGGTGCACCATTTTCTAGGTCATCTAAAGGTCTTTGAATTAATTCATTAGTTTTTGAACTTGAGCATTTCAAATTATATAAAATATTTCAAATGTCCAAATATTGCCAAACCAAAATGTTTCATGTTGGAAATATTTCAACAATGGACCAGGAGCATTTTGGTGAATTTTGAAACTGTTTTGGTATTTTAAAAAACTCCACAGAGTTAAAGAAAAATAGAAAAAGATAAAACAGGAAGAAACTTACATGGCGCCTCCCTACCCGCCCACTGCTGCCTGCCCAGCCAAAGAGAGCAGCGCCAACAGCTGCTTGGCTCCAGCCAGAGCAGCAGCCAGTGCTCGGCGGCGAAGCACCGCATGGGTGCCACGCACCTGGTTGCCGCCTCGCCGCTCCTCTCGCCCAGCTGCCGACGTGGTTTGCCTCCTCTCTCTCCCCCGAACCCCTTGGACACCTCCTCTCCTCCCCGGCTCCTCTCTCTCGCGCTCCCCCGCCTTGGCCGACGCCGCCGCTGCCGCACCATCGCCGTAGCCGCGCTCCCCGCCGTCCGTGCTCCTCCTCACCTTGTCCAGGAGCTCCGCCGCTCTCAACTACCCCGAACTAGCCGAGCCCCGCCTGCTCAAGTGAACCGAATCCACCACACCGACCTCGACCGAGTCCACCGTCGCCGGAGATCCCCTTCAACGCCGTCGTTGCTCCGGCCCGTCCCCGACCTCAACGAGCGTTTCTACGAGTTGCCCGTGAGCCCATCTACCTCCCCTTCCTTTTCTCTCTCGCTCTCGAGCAGTGTAGCAACCGAACGGAGCTCACCCGCACCCGCCGCCGCGGAGCTCGTCGCCGACGTGCTCCCGGTCACCCTCCGGCCACCTCTTGGTGTCCATCACACTCACCGCACCCCATGGGGTCTAACTATGCACTTCCCGCACCTCACCGACCCCTCTAGCCCCAAGTTCGCCTTCGGCCGAACTCCGGCGGCCGCCTAGTTCGTCGCCGGCGCCGATTCCGGCCGCCCCGACCCCAACCGACCCCACCAGTAGCTGCGGCATGTTCCCAGCTACCCATAGCCACCCTCCGCGGCTCGTTTGGTCGCCGGAATGGCCAAACGCACTTCTGCCAAGTCGGCTCGCCGGCGGCTAGACGCCGGTGCAGCCGACGTGGACTTTGACCACGGTGGGCCCTGGTTGACTCTGATGAGTCAATGACAGGTGGGGCCCAGCCCTGTTAACTAAATAGGTTTAGTTTTAATTAAACATTAGTTAAACTAATTACCCTGACACCCTGGACCCATAGTCAGGTTTGACCTGGACGTCTCCGTTGACCCTGACGTCATGCTGACGCATGGCTGACGCAATAATTTAATTCCTGGATTTATTCTAATATAGGAAATTCCAGAATATATTCAAACTTCAAATATTCATAACTTTTAATCTGTAACTCCAAATGCAAAGATTTATATATGAAAAATGATCAGAAAAATCCATTCTATCCATTGGTACAGGTTTCATGCATGTTAAAACAAGTTAACCTTGCTGTTTAAACAGAATAAGATAATGCACCTTTAGGGCTATTTCAAATGAGCTAGCATTTGAATCTTTGATTCAAATGGGTTCATCCCTTTTTGTTTTAGCTTGCATTAGGCCAACACACATCCATATTACCATGTCATAGCATGCATCATATTGTTGCATATTGTCATGTGTGTTTACTTTCGGTATGCTTCTCGTGATAGGTTCTCGCCTTGAGGATAATCTCGACTATCCATCCAAGGGCGTACTCTACCACCATTCCATCGTGCAAGCAACCCATTGATCATTCCGATACAAACCCATGTTCTTGCTTCGCTCTTGTTTTATCGCATTAAGACAACGCGATTCAAACTGTTGTGTGCTGCGGTAGTTGAACCCACTTCCTTTGCATGACTGTCATTGCCACAAGAACTAGATGAAACCCACTAGTATGTGTAGAAGTTGATTGAGCCATGTTTGTGCTTCCTACCATGCTATGCTTGCTATGCTTAGAGTTGTGTCAGGTCTGGCTCATCGGGATGATGAACTGGAGTGAAAGGTTGTGTTGGTTCGAGAGTGAAAGTGTTGAACACGTTTTGGTAAAGGTATCGATGAGAGGCCATGTAGGAGTACATGGTGGGTTGTTTCATTGAAGCCGATCCTAAGAACTGAGATCTGTGTTTGTGATCCATGAATTAGTTACTACCACGCATTGGGCCCGAAACCAATGGACCCTCTCGCTTCTTAACCACCCTTGTTCTTAGTCCGGAGTTGCAAGTAGTTTCGTGTTTGTAGCATGTTTGGGGCCGCATAGCGCTGACCTTAGGGGTGGGTTGTGTTGCGGTAGGCACGTGGCCCGGTGTACCGAGTGCCCGTTTGGTATCTCGGGAACCCTGCACACATCGTTCGGGGCTGTATGGGAAACCTCGGCCGGACTCCCTGCGGATGGAACCCGAATAGGCGATAAACCTGGACTAGGTACTTGAGTGTTTAGGTAGGCTGTGGCCGACACCCACGTTGGGCTTCCGCTTGAAGGTTGCCGAGTACATGTCGTGTAAACGGCGGTAAGTGGTGAGAGCGTGTGTGAAGAAGTACACCCCTGCAGGGTTTTAATATGATCTATTCGAATAGCCGTGTCCACGGAGAAGGACTTCTGGGTTGCCTATATCAGTTCATAGACAAGTAAATGGACACTACTAAAAGCCTCAAGATAAGTGTGAGTACCGTGGATGGCCCTCTCGTGGGTGACGAGAGAGGATCCACGGTGGAGTATTGTGATGGTGATTAGTGGACTCGTGTGCGACAAATGCTTTACAAGTGGTGTCACGTAGGATAGCTTAGCCAAGAGTCAAAGCTGGCTTGCTGCAATTAACTCCACCACCTTCTTGAGAATGTGCATGTATGATAGGATTCTGTGGTAAGACTTGCTGAGTACCTCCGTACTCATGTTTGCTTAATTAATGTTTTTCAGAGGACATCACTGCCCCCTCCGATGGGTTCTATGTAGATCTCGACTTCGACGAGTGAACTAGCCACCCAGGTGGTGGTCCAAGGCGTGTGAAGGGCCATTGTAGATAGAAAGGCTTCAACAAGCTTTCTTTCTTTCTAGAGTCTGTACTCAGACTAGTTTGCTTCCGCATGTGCTTGTATGCTTGTATGACTTGAGTGTTGGGTCATGTGACCCCTACCTGTATGGATATGTTATGTATGGCTCCTCGGAGCCTCTTAAATAAAGTACTTTGAGTTGTAGAGTTTTGTTGTGATGCCTTGTTGTATTTACTCATATCGGGCATATTATGTATGATTGAAATGCTTGGTATGAGTGGGATCCGACAAACTAGTTGTTTATCCTTGGCAGCCTCTCATATGGGGAAATGTAGTCTCGTGCTTCGGCGGTAGTAGTCCGCTTCTGCCCAGTTCACTGAGTCCTGCTAGCCCAGCACTACTGCTTGGACACTTGATGGCGGCATGTGTTTCACTTCGTTCCTATGTATGTCCCTTCGGGAAATGTCACGCGGTGGTATTCGAGTCCTGCCTAGCCTGCTACAGCCGGGATACCGAGTCCTGTTAGCCCAGTGCTACAGCCCGAATATATACGTTGATGACCGACATGCTCGATGTGATTCATGTATGCCTGTCCCCATAGGTTAGCGCCGCTTTGGGTTCACGACTAGCCATGTCGGCCCGGTTCTTTGTCATGTGGATGCTAGCGACACTATCATATACGTGAGCCAAAAGGCAAAACGGTCCCGGCCATGGTAAGGCGACACCGTGGGAGTACCGTGCGTGAGGCCGCAAGGTGATATGAGGTGTTACTAGCTAGGTCGATGTGACTTGGAATCGGGGTCCTGACAAGTTATGAAGAACTCATATACTTATTGCAAAAATCTACAAGTTATCAAAGCAAAGTATTACGCGCATGCTCCTAGGGTGATAGATTGGTAGGAAAAGACCATCGCTCGTCCCCGACCGCCACTCATAAGGAAGACAATAAATAAATAAATCATGCTCCGACTTCATCACATAACGGTTCACTATACGTGCATGCTACGGGAATCACAAACTTTAACACAAGTATTCCTCAAATTCACAACTACTCAACTAGCATGACTCTAATATCACCATCTTCATATCTCAAAACAATTATCAAGCATCAAACTTCTCTTAGTATTCAACGCACTCAAAAGAAAGTTTTACAAATCTTGAATACCAAGCATATTATTATTAATAAGCAAATTACCATGCTATTTAAGACTCTCAAAATAATATAAGTGAAGCATGAGAGGTCAATAGTTTCTATAAAACAAATCCACCGCCGTGCTCTAAAAGATATAAGTGAGGCACTAGAGCAAAACTATATAGCTCAAAAGATATAAGTGAAGCACATAGAGTATTCTAAAAAATTCCAATGGATGGCTCTCTCAAAAGGTGTGTACAGCAAGGATGATTGTGGTAAACTAAAAAGCAAAGACTCAAATCATACAAGACGCTCCAAGCAAAACACATATCATGTGGTGAATAAAAATATAGCTCCAAGTAAAGTTACCGATGGAAGTAGACGAAAGAGGGGATGCCTTCCGGGGCATCCCCAAGCTTTGACTTTTTGGTGTCCTTAGATTATCTTGGGGGTGACATGGGCATACCCAAGCTTAGGCTCTTGCCATTCCTTGTTCCATAATCCATCAAAAGATTTCACCCAAAACTTGAAAACTTTACAACACAAAACTCAACAGAAATCTCGTGAGCTCCGTTAGCAAAAGAAAACAAAAGACCACTTCAAGGTACTGTAATGAACTCATTCTTTATTTATATTGGTGTTAAACCTACTTTATTCCAACTTCTCTATGGTTTATAAACTATTTTACTAGCCATAGATTCATCAAAATAAGCAAACAACACACGAAAAACAGAATCTGTCAAAAACAGAACAGTCTGTAGTAATCTGCAACTAACGCAAACTTCTTGAACTCCAAAAATTCCGAAAAATAGGAAGGCCTAGGCAATTTGTTTATTGATCAGCAGCAATTGGAATCATTATTTTATCACGTTCTGGTGATTTTTAACAATTGTTTTTGTGAACAGAAAGTTTCTGGAAATTACAGCAAGATCAAATAACTATCATCAAAGAAGATCCTATAGGTTTAACTTGGCACAAACACTAATTTAAACATAAAACCACATCTAAACAGAAAGTAGATGGATTATTTATTCCTAAACAGAAGCAAAAGCAAAAAAAACTAAAAATAAAACTGGGTTGCCTCCCAATAAGCGCTATCGTTTAACGCCCCTAGCTAGGCATAATAGCAAGGATAGGTCTAGGTATTGCCATCTTTGGTAGGCAATCCATAAGTGGCTCTCATGATAGATTCATATGGTAATTTATTTCTTCCTAGGGAAGTTTTCCATGCCTTTGTTTAATGGAAATTGGAATCTAATATTCCCTTCCTTCATATCAATAATTGCACCACTCGTTCTAAGGAAAGGTCTACCAAGAATAATAGGATAAGAAGGATTGCAATCTATATCAAGAACGATAAAATCTACGGGCACATAATTCCTATTTGCAACAATAAGAACATCATTAATTCTTCCCATAGGTTTCTTAATAGTGGAATCCGCAAGATGCAAGTTTAGAGAGCAATCATCAAAATCACGGAAACCTAGCAAATCGCACAAAGTTTTGGGAATAGTGGAAACACTAGCACCCAAATCACATAAAGCATAAAATTCATGATCCTTAATCTTAATTTTAATAGTTGGTTCCACTCATCATAAAGTTTTATAGGGATAGAAACTTACAACTCAAGTTTTTCTCCATAAGATTGCATCAAGGCATCAACGATATGTTTGGTAAAAGCTTTATTTTGACTATAAGCATGAGGAGAATTTAGCACGGATTGCAACAAGGAAATACAATCAATTAAAGAGCAACTTTTATAATTAAATTCCTTGAAATCCAAAATAGTGGGTTTAGCAATATCTATGGTTTTGCTTTCTTTAATCCCACTTTTATCAATTTTATCATCAAGATCTAAAAACTCCGAATTCTTGGAACACCTTCTAGGTAAAGGTGGATCATATTCAGTCCCATCATTATCAAGATTCATATTGCAAAGCAAAGATTTAATAGGGGACACATCAATAAATTTTATATCTTCATCTTTATTTTCATGGAAATCGGAAGAACACACTTTAATAAAGGCATCTTTTGTAGCACGCATCCTAGCGGTTCTTTCCTTGCACTCATCAATGGAAATTCTCATGGCTTTGAGAGACTCATTGATATCATGCTTAGGAGGGATAGATCTAAGCTTTAAATAATCAACATCAAGATAAATTCTATCAATGTTCCTAGCCAATTCATCAACTTTATGCAATTTCTCTTCAAGCAAAGCATTAAAATTCTTTTGTGAAATCATAAACTCTTTAACACTAGTCTCAAATTCAGAGGGCATCTTATTAAAATTTCCATAAGAGTTGTTGTAGGAATTTCCATAAGTATTAGAAGGATTACTAGGGTAAGGCCTAGGATTAAAGTTCCCTCTATACGCGTTGTTACCAAAATTATTCCTACCAACAAAATTCACATCCATAGATTCATTATTGTTCTCAATCAAAGTAGACAAAGGCATATCATTAGGATCAGAAGAAACACTCTTAGTAGCAAATAATTTCATAAGTTCATCCATCTTTCCACTCAAAACGTTAATTTCTTCTATCGCATGCACTTTTTTATTAGTAGATCTTTCAGTGTGCCATTTATAATAATTAACCATAATATTATCTAGGAGTTTAGTAGCATATCCTAAAGTGATTTCCATAAAAGTGCCTCCCGCGGCCGAATCTAAAAGATTTCTAGAAGCAAAATTCAATCCGGCATAAAATTTTTGTATAATCATCCACAAATTCAAACCATGAGTAGGGCAATTTCGTATCATTAATTTCATTCTCTCCCAAGCTTGTGCAACATGTTCATGATAAAGTTTCTTAAATTCATAATATCGTTTCTAAGAGAGACGATCTTAGCGGGAGGAAAATACTTAGAGATAAAAGCATCTTTGCATTTGTTCCAAGAATCAATACTATTTTTAGGCAAAGATGAAAAAACCAATCTTTAGCACGATCTCTAAGCGAAAAAGGAAATAGCTTCAATTTAACAATATCATTATCAACATCTTTCTTCTTTTGCATATCACATAAATCAACGAAGCTATTTAGATGAGTAGCGGCATCTTCACTAGGAAGGCCGGCGAATTGATCTTTCATAACAAGATTCAACAAAGCAGTATTGATTTCACAATATTCAGTATTGGTACGAGGAGAAATCGGAGTGCTAAGGAAATCATAATTGTTGGTATTGGTAAAGTCACACAATTTGGTATTATCTTGAGCCATCGTGACGAGCAAGCAATCCAACACACGAGCAAACAAAAAGCAAGCGAGAAAAAGGCAAACGGAAAAGAGAGGGCGAATAAAACGACAAGGGTGAAGTGGGGGAGAGGAAAACGAGAGGAAAATAGCAAATAATGTAATGCGGGAAATAAGGGATTGTGATAGGTACTTGGTATGTTGATTTTTGCGTAGACTCCCCGGCAACGGCGCCAGAAATCTTCCTGCTACCTCTTGAGCACTGCGTTGGATTTCCTTGAAGAGGAAAGGGTGACGCAGTAGAGTAGAGTAAGTATTTCCCTCAGTTTTTGAGAACCAAGGTATCAATCCAGTAGGAGGCTACGCGCGAGTCCCTCGTACCTTCACAAAACAAATAGCTCCACGCAACCAACGCGATTAGGGGTTGTCAATCCCTTCACGGTCACTTATGAGAGTGAGATCTGATAGAGATGATAGATAATTTTTTTGGTATTTTTGGTATAAAGATGCAAAGTAAAATAAAAGCAAAGTAAAAAGCAAAAAGCAATAATAAAGTGTTGGGAGATTAATATGATGAGAATAGACCCGGGGGGCATAGATTTCACTAGGCTTCTCTCAAGAGCATAAGTATTTTACGGTGGGTGAACGAATTACTGTTGAGCAATTGACATAATTGAGCATAGTTATGAGAATATCTAGGTATGATCATGTATATAGGCATCACGTCCGAGACAAGTAGACCGACTCCTGCCTGCATCTACTACTATTACTCCACTCATCGACCGCTATCTAGCATGCATCTAGAGTATTAAGTTCAAGAAAACAGAGTAACGCCTTAAGCATGATGACATGATGTAGAGGGATAAATTCATGCAATATGATAAAAAAAACCATCTTGTTATCCTCGATGGCAACAATACAATACATGCCTTGCTGCCCCTACTGTCACTGGGAAAGGACACCGCAAGATTGAACCCAAAGCTAAGCACTTCTCCCATTACAAGAAAAACCAATCTAGTAGGCCAAACCAAACTTATAATTCGAAGAGACTTGCAAAGATAACCAATCATACATAAAAGTTTCAAAGAAGATTCAAATATTGTTCATAGATAATCTTTATCATAAACCCACAATTCATCGGTCTCAACAAAGACACTGCAAAAAGAAGATTACATCGAATAGATCTCCACGAGAGAGGGGTAGAACATTGTATTGAGATCCAAAAAGAGAGAACAAGCCATCTAGCTACTACTATGGACGCGGAGGTCTGAGGTAAACTAGTCACACTTCATCGGAGAGGCTATGATGTTTATGTAGAAGCCCTGTTTGGTGGATTCCCCTTCCGGCGGAGCTCCGGAACAGGCCCCAAGATGGGATCTCATGGATACAGAAAGTTGCGGCGGTGGAATTAGGTTTTTGGCTCCGTATCTGATCGTTTGGGCCCTCGTGGCCACCTCCTTTCTTTCTTGACGTGGGGTCCAAGTCTCCTGGATCATATTCGGTGAGAAAATCACGTTCCCGAAGGTTTCATCCCGTTTGGACTCTATTTGATATTCCGTTTCTTCGAAACACTGAAATAGGCAAAAAACAACAATTCTGGGCTGGGCCTCCGGTTAATAGGTTAGTCCCAAAAGTAATATAAAAGTGGAAAATAAAGCCCAATATGGTCCAAAACAGTAGATAATATAGCATGGAGCAACCAAAAATTATAGATACGTTGGAGACGTATCAGGGCTCTAGGTTAATAGGTTAGTCCCAAAAATCATATAAGATAGCATATAAATGCATATAAAACATCCTAGATGGATAATATAATAGCTTGGAACAATCAAAAACTATAGATACGTTGGAGACGCATCAGGCATTCCCAAGCTTAATTCCCGCTCGTCCTCAAGTAGGTAAATGATAAAAACAGAATTTTTGATGTGCAATGCTACCTAACATATTTATCAATGTAATCTTCTTTATTGTGGCAAGAATTCAGATCCGAAAGATTCAAGACAAAAGTTTAATATTGACATAAAAATAATAATACTTCAAGAATACTAAAAAGGCAATTATTTCTTCTCAAAATAACATGGCCAAAGAAAGCTTATCCCTACAAAATCATATAGTCTGGCTATGCTCCATCTTCATCACACAAAATATTCAGATCATGCACAACCCCGATGACAAGCCAAGCAATTGTTGATACTTTTGATGTTCTCAAACCTTTTCAACTTTCACACAATACATGAGCGTGAGCCATGGACATAGCACTATAGGTGGAATAGAAGGTGGTTGTGGAGAAGACAAAAAGAAGGAGATAGTCTCACATCAGCTAGGCGTATCAACGGGCTATGGAGATGCCCATCAATAATATCAATGTGAGTGAGTAGGGATTGCCATGCAATAGATGCACTAGAGCTATAAGTGTATGAAAGTTCAAAAAGGAACTAAGTGGGTGTGCATCCAACTTGCTTGCTCATGAAGACCTTAGGCATTTGAGGAAGCCCATCGTTGGAATATACAAGCCAAGTTCTATAATGAAAATTCCCACTAGTATATGAAAGTGAAAAAATAAGAGACTCTCTATCATGAAGATCATAGTGCTACTTTGAAGCACAAGTCTGGAAAAAGGATAGTAGCATTGTCCCTTCTCTCTTTTTCTCTCTCTCTTTTTTTGTTTGGCTTCTTTTGCCTCTCTCTTTTTTTCATTGGATTCTTTGGCCTTTCTCTTTTTTTTCCTCACATGGGACAATGCTCTAATAATGCTGATCATCACACATCTATTTATTTAGAACTTAAGGATTACAACTCGATACTTAGAACAAAATATGACTCTATATAAGTGCCTCCGGCGGTGTACTGGGATGTGCAATGAATCAAGAGTGACATGTATGAAAAATTTATGAATGTTGGCTTTTCCACAAATACGATGTCAACTATATGATCATGCAAGGCAATATGACAATGATGGAGCATGTCATAATAAACGGAATGGTGGAGATTTGCATGGCAATATATCTCGGAATGGCTATGGAAATGCCATAATAGGTAGGTATGGTGGCTGTTTTGAGGAAGGATATGAGGTGGGTTTACGGTACCAGCGAAAGTTGGGCGGTACTAGAGAGGCTAGCAATGGTGGAAGGGTGAGAGTGCGTATAATCCATGGACTCAACGTTAGTCACAAAGAACTCACATACTTATTGCAAAAATCTATTAGTTATCAAAACAAAGTACTACGCGCATGCTCCTAGGGGGATAGATTGGTAGGAAAAGGCCATCGCTCATCCTCAACCGCCACTCATAAGGAAGACAATCAATAAATAAATCATGCTCCAACTTCGTCACATAACGGTTCACCATATGTGCATGCCACGGGAATCACAAACTTCAACACAAGTATCTCTCAAATTCACAACTACTCTACTAGCATGACTCTAATATCACCATCCTCATATCTCAAAACAATCATAAAGAATCAAACTTCTCACGGTATTCAATGCACTTTATATGAAAGTTTTTATTATACCCATCTTGGATGCCTATCATATTAGGACTAGTTTTATAACCAAAGCAAATTACCATGCTGTTCAAAAAGACTCTCAAAATAATATAAGTGAAGCATGAGAGTTCATCTATTTCTTCAAAATAAAACTACCGTCGTGCTCTAAAAGATATAAGTGAAGCACTAGAGCAAATGACAAACTACTCCGAAAGATATAAGTGAAGATCAATGAGTAGTCGAATAAGTATGCAACTATGTGAAGACTCTCTAACATTTCAGAATTTAAGATCTTGGGATATTATTCAAACAGCAAGCAAAACAAAATAAAATAAAATGACGCTCCAAGCAAAACACATATCATGTGGTGAATAAAAATATAGCTCCAAGTAAAGTTACCGATGAACGAAGACGAAAGAGGGGATGCCATCCGGGGCATCCCCAAGCTTAGGCTCTTGGTTGTCCTTGAATATTACCTTGGGGTGCCTTAGGCATACCCAATCTTAGGCTCTTGCCACTCCTTATTCCATAGTCCATCAAATCTTTACCCAAAACATGAAAACTTCACAACACAAAACTAAACAGAAAACTCGTAAGCTCCGTTAGTATAAGAAAATAAATCACCACTTAGGTACTGTTGTGAACTCATTCTAAATTCATATTGGTATAATATATACTGTATTCCAACTTCTCTATGGTTCTTGCCCTCCGATACTACTCATAGATTCATCAAAATAGGCAAACAACACATAGAAAACAGAATCTTCCAAAAACAGAACAATCTGTAGTAATCTGGTAACTTTCCATACTTCTGTAACTCCAAAAATTCTGAAATAAATTGATGGACCTGAGTAATTTGTCTATTAATTGTCTGCAAAAATAATCAACTTAAAATAACTCTTCTGTAGAAAATGACAGCTAATCTCGTGAGCACAAAGTTTCTATTTTTACAGCAAGATCACATTAACTTTCACCCAAGTCTTCCCAAAGGTTCTACCTGGCACAAACACTAATTAAAACATAAAACCACATCTAACCAGAGGCTAGATAGATTATTTATTACTAAACAGGAGCAAAAAGACAAAGAACAAAAGTAAAATTGGGTTGCCTCCCAACAAGCGCTAACGTTTAACGCCCCTAGCTAGGCATGATGATTTCAATGATGCTCACATAAAAGATAAGAATTGAAACATAAAGAGAGCATCATGAAGAATATGACTAGAACATTTAAGTCTAACCCACTTCCTATGCATAGGGATTTTGTGAGCAAACAACTTATCGGAACGATAACTAACTAGCATAGGAAGGTAAAGCAAGCATAACTTCAAGATTTTAAGCACATAGAGAGGAAACTTGATATTATTACGAGCATATATTCCTCCCTCATAATAATTTTCAGTAGAATAATGAATGAATTCAACAATATAACCATCACATAAAGCATTCTTTTCATGATCCCCAAGCATATAAATTTTATTACTCTCCACATAATGAAATTTCTTCTCATGAATAATAGTGGGAGCAAACTCAACAAAATAGTTATCATGTGAGGCATAATCCAATTAAAAACTAAAATCATGATGACAAGTTTCATGGTCATAATTATTATTAATAGCATACAAGTCACCACAATAATCATCATAGATATCAACTTTGTTCTCATAATCAATTGGAACCTCTTCCGAAATAGTGGATTCATCACTAAATAAAGTCATGACCTCTCCAAAACCACTTTCATCAACATAATCATCATAAAAAGGAGGCATGCTATCATGCAAATAAATTTTCTCATCAAAACTTGGGGGACAAAAAATATTATCTTCACCAAACATAGCATCCCGAAGCTTGTGGCTTTGCATATCATTAGCATCATGGATATTCAAGGAATTCATACTAACAACATAGCAATCATGCTCATCATTCAAATATTTAGTGCCAAATATTTTAATTCATTCTTCTTCTAACACTTGAGCCCAATTTTCCTTTCCATCATTGTAACACCCCGGATACAACTTTCCATATTCGTAACTCCGACTCTTGCCTTTTCCGGAGATGCTATATGATTTTTCCTTCGTGGTTGGGTTTTGTCTGTTGTTTTGCTTTTTGTTCATGTCTTGCATTTCATCTCATGGCATCATCTGCATTTCATCCGCATGTTTTTCAAAACTTGCATCCGTACGGGTTCCGTCCGTTTCTCTCCGTTGTCCGTTCTGAGCCCGTCCACTCTTGCACGCGCCCGCGGCACCTCCGAAATATTATTTTATAAGTGGCATAAAGATGTTCTCGGAATGGGCTGCAACTTGTCGTGCGGTCTTATTATAGTGTAGACAGGCCGCCTGCCAAGTTTCGTCGCATTCGGAGTCCGTTTGATAGCCCTACCGTTAAACTTATAGCGGCACCCTTGCGGTTTATTCGTCGGACGTTTGGCCTCCAAACTGCCGTCGGGCTGCACTTCTCTTCTCTCCCCTCGGTCCAAGTCCTATCTTCACAGCCCACCAACCCCACTCCTAGATCCCCTCCGATCCGGAGCCGTCCGATGTCGATCTGAGGCCCCGAAACGCTCCAAAACCCCTAGAGACTAAACCCTAGCCCCCTTTCCTATTTAAACCCCCTCCCTTCCATTTTGGGCAGCTACCTACCCTCCTCCTCAAATTCCGCGCCCCAACCAGCCTCCACCACCTGCGCCCCCTCCTCAATTTCCGCCGACCACCACCTCCTCGGCGCCACGTGGCGCCACGCCATTAGTCGCGCCCGCCGCCCGGCCAGCCAGAGCCAACCGGGGCTGCCACGCGTCCCAGCCGCCCCCTGCCCACTCCCCGCCGCCGCCCACCCACCCAGCCGGGCCAGGCCTGCTGGCCCATCGGGCCCAGCGCCGAAGAAGGCCGTCGCCCGCCTCCGCCTCCCTGCGCCAAGCATCCGCGCCCGCCTCCCGTCCGCTGCCCTGCTGAGCGCCGCCCGCCGGCGACCGTCTCGCCGGACCCAGGCCTCCGCCTCCCCGTCGCTCCCTCTCCTTCTCTCTCTCCCTCTCCCCTCACCCTGCCTCACTCTCTCTCTCTTCTCCCGCAGGTTCCCGTCGAACTCGAATCTCGCCGGAGTCCGCGCCTCGCCGGCGGCCTCCCTCTGGTCGGATCCGGTTGCCCGGAGGCTCGATCCGCCCGTTCCCAGCCTCCCCGTCCGTCCCTGGCCTCGCGGACCTCGCCCCTCCAAGGCGTGCGTCCAACGCCGCCGCCTCTACCTTCTTCGTGCGGGCACGGAGGAGGACGACGCCCCAGCCCGGCCACGTGGGCCTCGTGGCCCATCCCAAGACCCGCCCAGCCAGGCCAGCCCAACACGCCCCTCCAGCCGGCCCGGCCACCAGCGCCGCCCCCTGCCTGGCCCTCCTTCCTCACCGAGCCTGCTAAGGCCCATGGGTGAGCGCCCCTCCAGCCCCTCCCCTGTGCACTGCTGGCCCAGCCAGATTCGGCCCATGTTGGTTTTTTTTCCATACGCTGAGCTTTTCTCTATTATCCAGAGTATATCAGTTTTGCAGAAAACCCCTTGTTCATCATGCATTTAATAACTCACAAATGGTGCATCGGATTAAAATGTTTTATATTTGTAATATGCCCAGAAAATTGTGTAGATTAATAATTTGCCATTTTCATCCATGTTTAAAATGTTTAAATTGATGTTTGCATTAATTTGCTAATATGCCATGTTAAAATGATTTATTTCATAACTAAATAACCGTAGCTCGGATTTAAATAATTTATATATGCAAATGGGGTAGAAAAATGCATAGATTAACATGGTAGCATTACTTTGCATGTTTAACAACATTAAAATTGTGTTTAGGGCAGATCAGTACCTAATCCATAATTATGCACATGAGGATTTTCCGGACTTGTTGTTCGTTGTTTCCGGCCTCATTTAAACTTGCCTAGTTAGATAGTTTTGTTGTGCTTCACCTCTTGCCATGTTTAATAACATTTAATATTGTTGGGTACCTAATCGGGAGAGAACTAAATAATTGATGTGGTGTTTTGTCAATATGCAACTCGTTGCATATTGAGCTCCACTTAACTTGTAGTGTTGTTTGTGCATATTGCCATGCCATGCCTCTTTAAACCGGACATGCATCATACTCGCTTGTGCATCATGCCATGTTTATGTGATGGTTGTTTACTATGTTGTTTGTTTCTTTCCGGGTTGCTTCTTTCGTTAGCTTCGTTTCGCTCGGAGTTGTGAGGATTCGCTCGACTTCGTCCGCTTGTCTTCTTCATGGATTCGTTCTTCTTCCTTGCGGGATTTCAGGCAAGATGACCATACCCTCGAAATCACTTCTATCTTTGCTATGCTAGTTGCTCGCTCTTTTGCTATGCCTATGCTACGATGCCTACCACTTGCTATATCATGCCACCCATATTGCCATGTCAAGCCCCTAACCATCCTTTCCTAGCAAACCATTGTTTGGCTATGTTACCGCTTTGCTCAGCCCCTCTTATAGCGTTGTTAGTTGCAGGTGAAGATGAAGTTTGTTCCTTGTTGGAACATGGAGTTGTTGTTCCTTGTTGGAACATGTTAACTTGTTGGGGATATCACAATATCTATCTGCTATAATTAATGCATCTATATACTTGGTAAAGGGTGGAAGGCTCGGCCTTATGCAGGTGTTTTGTTCCACCCTTGCCGCCTAGTTTCCGTCATACCGTGTTATGTTCCCGGATTTTGCGTTCCTTACACGGTTGGGTGATTTATGGGACCCCTTGACAGTTCGCTTTGAATAAGACTCCTCCAAAGAAGGCCCAACATTGGTTTTACCATTTGCCACCTAAGCCTTTTTCCCTTGGGTTCTGCAGACTCAAGGGTCATCTTTATTTTAACCCCGGACCAGTCGCCTTCGAGTGCTGGCCCAAACCGAAGCGATGTCCGCGCCTGGCAATCAGGGTCTATGCCAACCCGACGCCTTGCTCATCCGGTGTGCCCTGAGACCGAGATATGTGCAGCTCCTATCAGGATTTGTCGGCACATCCGGCGGCTTTGCTGGTCTTGTTTTATTGCTGTCGAAATGTCTTGTAGTCCGGGATTCCGAGACTGATCGGGTCTTCCCGGTAGAAGGAATATCCTTCGTTGACCGTGAGAGCTTATAATGGGCTAAGTTGGGACACCCCTGCAGGGTATTATCTTTCGAAAGCCATGCCCGCGTTATGAGGCGAGATGGGAATTTGTTAATGTCCGGTTGTAGAAAACCTGAAGTTGATCTTAATTAAAATACACCAACCGCGTGTAACCGTGATGGTCTCTTCTCGGCGAGACCGGAAGTGAACACGGTGTTGGAGTTATGCTTGACGTAAGTAGTTTCGGATCACTTCTCGATCATAGTTGTTCGACCGTGCTTTTGCCTTCTCTTCTCGCTCTCATTTGCGTATGGTAGCCACCATATATGCTAGTCGCTTGCTGCAGCTCCACCTCACTACCCTGTCCTACCTTTAAGCTTAAATAGTCTTGATCTCGGGTGTGAGATTGCTGAGTCCCGTGACTCACGGATACTTCCAAAACCAGTTTGCAGGTGCCGTTGAAACCGCAGGTGTGTTGCACCGAGCTCAAGGAGGAGCTCGATGAAGATCTTGTTCTTTGTGTTATTTCTTTCAGTTGATCAAGAGTGGAGCCAGTTGGGACGATCGGGATCTGTGTAGCATTTGGGGTAGTCTTCTTTTATTTTGGTTCCGTAGTCGGACCTTGATTGTATCTGTATGATGTAATGCTTTACTCATGTATTGTGTGAAGTGGCGATTGTAAGCCAACTATGTATCTTTTTCCCTTATGTATTACATGGGTTGTGTGAAGATTACCTCACTTGCAACATTGCTTTCAATGCGGTTATGCCTCTAAGTCGTGCTTCGACACGTGGGAGATATAGCCGCATCGAGGGCGTTACAAGTTGGTAATCAGAGCCTTCCCCGACTTAGGAGCCCCCTACTTGATTGTTTGCTGGCGTTGTTGAGTCTAGAATGGAAAATGTTTTGAGTCTTAGGATTATATATATCGGAGAGTAGGATTCTTTTTACTCCTCAGTCCCTTCGTCGCTCTGGTGAGGTCTCCTGACGTAGATGTTTTGCCTTTCCTCTCCTCAAATTTCACTAATTTTTTTTTTAGGATCACGCGGGTATCTTGGAATCGTTCGATGGTTTTGTGACGAGAACATTGTTCTTGGTGCCTCGACATTTAGGGGTTGTGGCGGTGTCCCGGGAGTTGAGCTCGAGGTGTTGTCGTCACAATTTTATCGTTGCGATTCGAATACCGAGTTTTTACCGACATCGAAATCTCTTTTGTGCAGTTGTTGGTGAGATAACCTGATAGCCCAAAGATCGTGGCGAAAAGGGAGTATTGCCATGACTTGTATAACGGATGTTTTTCAAGGTCGAGGTACACGATTTCGAGGATTTCTTGGTTATGTGTTGACGGATGGATACAATTGGATCTAGGTATTGTTAGTTTGGGTGATATATTTTGTGTCCCTGTATCCCCAACACCAGATTGCATAACCAGAAAGTTTCGGGAGTTTATAGGTGGGAATTCTAGTAGCTTACAGGATATTCTTTCCGACAGATGTATGATTTGAGATTGGGGTTCAACGTCTAGTGGTCCGCCCATTCACGGTCGATTTACAGTGGTCGCGAGACGTCTTAAAGAATCCTTGGCTATGCTGATTCGGGGACGTCTTGTTTGTCATTCGTGACGTCCGCTATACGTCGTGTCCGTGTGGGCCCCACCACGAACACTTTGGGCGAAATCTCTATCATGTGTTTGTTCCGGCTTATTCTTGAAGCCAAATCCTTTGTTTTTGTTCCGTTTTGTGTTATTCAAGTTGCTTCAATGCCAAGTGTTGATTCCATACCTTTCCTAAATGGTGTTCTCATATTGCTATGTGAATACTAATCCTTCTTGATCACTGAGCTTGTCATGTTAATTCTTTTCCAACCGGCGTGCTTCTCTTCAAGTGAATCCGATCATTCCAACATTCGCAAGATCAATTCTAAGCTTTTTCTCAACGGTGTTCGATTCAAGTTGTTTTGATTTCCCGCCCTCCCACCCTTTTTCTTCAAGGACTCAGATTTCTTAATCAAGTATTCATTTTATTGAGTGAAGTTTCTTCATTCCTTTCTTTTAATGTTTTATCCGGCGATTTCTCATGAAGACGCTAAGGAAGCTTCAACCTTATATTTGTTCCATTCTAATTTTTCTTCTCCGGTGGATGTAAGTCAAGTTTTCAGTGTTGATCGTATTCTTTTCATCGTTTCAAATGCTTTCTCATGTCGGTGCATCTCTTAATCATCCACTTCTCGCTATTCAATTGTTTCGGAGTGTTGAAGATATCTCAGAAGATTCTAGTTTCCATTCTCAATTCACTCAAGTTCTTTTGAGGATGCTATCGCATTCAACCCATTTAATTCAACCGACGCAATCTCTCTTTAAATCGCTCAACGGTGGTTCTTTTGAGTGGGCCCTAACCCACAGGTCTTTTTCCAGGATCTTACCTGACTCTTTTATTTTCCCGGAGCTATTCCCAAATTCTTTTCTAAGTTTGACGTAAGAATGAATTATCATTAGCCAAATGTCTTTCTCCAAGATCTTTCAAATTCTTTTCATTGTTGGTTCAACCTTTCTAATTTTCATCCCGGAGTGCCTCAACAATTCATGGTGGTGTTTCTCGTCGTCATTCTCGAATTTTGAAGACCGAAGAAGAGTTTCTCTTAAATCTCGCTTCTTTCTCTTCAAGATTCATAGTTCTAGCTTCGTGCCATCCTCTCATAATTGTTTCCGATTGTGAGAATTCTTTTAACCCACCCGGAGCATTTCAGGAGTCTTTTCAGTTTGATTCTCAGGAGCCCATCATCTCAGAATTATTCATTCCAGCTTTCAGCTCTTGTTCCCCAAATCATACCGGTGCATCATTCAAGTATTCACTAATCAGTTCATGATCTCTCCGTTCTCATGTATCTAAATTCTCTCAAGCATCATTGTTCTTTTCTAATTCTTCCCGGTGATTCGTTTTTTTGTCTTCAGTTGTTTTCAAGTTATTACGGTGGTTCGTTCAAGAGTTCTCTTCCTTCGTTATCATATAGACTCATTCGTTCTTTCCAATCCTACCGGTGGTTCGTTGAAGAACTTCCCAAGTTTGCGCTATATCTCTATCTGTAATCATTTTTCAATGAGAATAAGTGGTATGCCTAATCCGTTGCTTGTCATCAATCTAAATTGGTGAAGGATACGCATAACATAATTCTTGTTCTTGTTTCATTCCAGTGATTGATTCATTCTTCCGGAGTTCGTAATGGTATCAATTTCTCAATTCTAAGTTGTTCATCTCTTCTTTCCGGAGTTTGTTCATCATATCACAATTTCGGTACGAGATGCTTCATCTTTTCTTTCCGGAGTTCCAAGTTTTCTCAGTTATATCATTTCAAAGCTCCATCTAAATCATTGCAAGGGTTCACCTTGTGTGTTTCAACTTCTCTTTCTTTTATCATCCTTTTGTTTACCGGGGTTCTTCATGGAGGCTCTACATGTTGGTTCGTCAAGGATTCTTTTAATTATTAATTGGTCTTCAAGATTTCTCTCGGAATTATGATCCGTCAAGCTATACTCTAAAATAAACATGGTGCTCAACACATGTTTTGTTTTGAGGAGTTCAAGCATTCTTCATCTTGCATTCCAAAGTGCAATTCGTTCTACCTTATCATTTGAGGTGGTGTTATGTCATTCTCGACAATTTGAGTTCGTGTTTCATGATTCACATGTTGTCAAGAATGAGGTATTTTAAATACATCAATCTCTTCATTGGAGTTATCTTGGGGTATATTTCACCTAAAGCTTTCCCTAAGGATTGTTGCTAATTATGGTGCTTATAAATGACCCAAGTTCTTCATTTGTCCTCTCGGTGAAATAAGTTTTCATCTCCGTGTTGTTCTCAGTCCAATCATTTGTTTCTGTTAATGGCGGGTTGTCACCTCATAATTTCGAGATGTTTTCATAAGCCCACTACAAGCTTATCCTTATCGTTGTTGTTTTTCAAACAACTCCGTTCTATCCTTCTTGGCAAGGATGCTTCATTCAAATTCATTTGTGGTAGAAGTTGTCATTTTCTTCTCCGTCCCTTTATCCCAATAATCTAGATTCTATTCTTTCGTTTCCGGAGGCATTGTGATGTTGCTCTCTTCACCCATCACCTCGTGTTGTAAAGATCATGTTCTTTTCCTTGCTTATCCATTTAACCGGAGTGTCATGTTTCCATTCGAGTTCTCTCATCTCAAGTTTTGCCTGCTTCCTCAACCGGAGAGCTGTCTGAAATCTTTCTTACCACTTGTGCCATTTTTTTTCAATAGTTTCAGAGGCAGTGTGTTGTTGATTTCATCAAGTATCATCCCATCTTCTCAAGTTCATGTTCAATTCCTTCCATTTTCAGTCGGAGTGCTGCCCAAATTATATCATTCTTACTCCTTCTCGATCTAGTTTTAACCGGAGTGGTTTCAGCATCTATCTTATCACTAAACCTCTTGGTTCTCGTCGTATCCCTTGTCCCTCTTTCCTAACAGAGTGTTTTCAACTTTCTTCATCTTCGTTGTTTTCTTTCTTTCATTTTTTTCAACCTCTCAAGGTTCGTGGTTTCACTCTTTTGTCAAAGAAGCAACTTAGTTTTACCTCTCATCTTCCTCTTCCTTTTTCCCTCCGGTGCCATCCTAGATCTCGGGACGAGATCCTCTCGTAGTGGTGGAGTGTTGTAACACCCCGGATACAACTTTCCATATTCGTAACTCCGACTCTTGCCTTTTCCGGAGATGCTATATGATTTTTCCTTCGTGGTTGGGTTTTGTCTGTTGTTTTGCTTTTTGTTCATGTCTTGCATTTCATCTCATGGCATCATCTGCATTTCATCCGCATGTTTTTCAAAACTTGCATCCGTACGGGTTCCGTCCGTTTCTCTCCGTTGTCCGTTCTGAGCCCGTCCACTCTTGCACGCGCCCGCGGCACCTCCGAAATATTATTTTATAAGTGGCATAAAGATGTTCTCGGAATGGGCTGCAACTTGTCGTGCGGTCTTATTATAGTGTAGACAGGCCGCCTGCCAAGTTTCGACGCATTCGGAGTCCGTTTGATAGCCCTACCGTTAAACTTATAGCGGCACCCTTGCCGGTTTATTCGCTCGGACGCTTGCCTCCGAAACTGCCGTCGGGCTGCACTTCTCTTCTCTCCCTCAGTCCAAGTCCTATCTTCACAGCCCACCAACCCCACTCCTAGATCCCTCCGATCCGGAGCCGTCCGATGTCGATCCGAGGCCCCAAACGCCCAAAACCCCCTAGAGACTAAACCCTAGCCCCCTTTCCTATTTAAACCCCCTCCCTTCCATTTTGGGCAGCTACCTACCCTCCTCCTCAAATTCCATACCCAACCAGCCTCCACCACCTGCGCCGCCCCTCCTCAATTTCCGCCACACCACCTCCTCGGCGCCACGTGGCGCCACGCTGGTCGCGCCACAGCAGCCACGGCCAGAGCCAACCGGGGCTGCCACGCGTCCCAGCCGCCCCTCACCCCTCCCGCCGCCACCCACCCAGTTCCGGGCCAGGCCTGGCCCATCGGCTCCACAGCCCGCGAAGCGCCGTCGCCCGCCTCCGCCTCCCTGCGCCCAAGCATCCAAGCCCGCCTCCCGTCCGCCCGGCCCAGCTGGAGCTGCCCGCCCACGCGACTGCCTCGCCGGACCCAGCCTCCGCCTCCCGTCGCTCCCTCTCCTTCTCTCTCTCCTCTCCCCTCACCTGCCTCACTCTCTCTCTCTCTCCCGCAGGTTCCGTCGAACTCGAATCTCGCCGAGTCCGCGCCTCGCCGGGCGGCCTCCTCTGGTCGGATCCGGTTGCCGGAGGCTCGATCCGCCTGCTCCAGCCTCCCCGTCCGTCCCTGGCCTCGCCGGACCTCGCCCCTCGCCGGCGTGCGTCAACGCCGCCGCCTCTGCCTTCTTCGTGCGGGCACGGGAGGAGGACGACGCCCCCAGCCGGCCACGTGGGCCTCGTGGCCCATCCCGCAAGACCGCCCCGGCCGCGCCAGCCCAACAAGCCTCCAGCCAGCCCGGCCAGTCCAGCGCCGCCCCCTGCCTGGCCCTCCTTCCTCACCGAGCCTGCTAAGGCCCATGGGTGAGCGCCCCTCCAGCCCCTCCCCTGTGCACTGCTGGCCCAGCCAGATTCGGCCCATGTTGGTTTTTTTTCCATACGCTGAGCTTTTCTCTATTATCCAGAGTATATCAGTTTTGCAGAAAACCCCTTGTTCATCATGCATTTAATAACTCACAAATGGTGCATCGGATTAAAATGTTTTATATTTGTAATATGCCCAGAAAATTGTGTAGATTAATAATTTGCCATTTTCATCCATGTTTAAAATGTTTAAATTGATGTTTGCATTAATTTGCTAATATGCCATGTTAAAATGATTTATTTCATAACTAAATAACCGTAGCTTCAGTTTAAATAATTTATATATGCAAATGGGGTAGAAAATGCATAGATTAACATGGTAGCATTACTTTGCATGTTTAACAACATTAAAATTGTGTTTAGGGCAGATCAGTACCTAATCCATAATTATGCACATGAGGATTTTCCTGACTTGTTGTTCGTTGTTTCGGCCTCATTTAAACTTGCCTAGTTAGATAGTTTTGTTGTGCTTCACCTCTTGCCATGTTTAATAACATTTAATATTGTTGGGTACCTAATCGGAGAGAACTAAATAATTGATGTGGTGTTTTGTCAATATGCAACTCGTTGCATATTGAGCTCCACTTAACTTGTAGTGTTGTTTGTGCATATTGCCATGCCATGCCTCTTTAAACCGGACATGCATCATACTGCCAGCATCATGCCATGTTTATGTGATGGTTGTTTACTATGTTGTTTGTTTCTTTCCGGTTGCTTCTTTCGTTAGCTTCGGTTTCGTTCGGAGTTGTGAGGATTCGCTCGACTTCGTCCGCTTGTCTTCTTCATGGATTCGTTCTTCTTCCTTGCGGGATTTCAGGCAAGATGACCATACCCTCGAAATCACTTCTATCTTTGCTATGCTAGTTGCTCGCTCTTTTGCTATGCCTATGCTACGATGCCTACCACTTGCTATATCATGCCACCCATATTGCCATGTCAAGCCCCTAACCATCCTTTCCTAGCAAACCGTTGTTTGGCTATGTTACCGCTTTGCTCAGCCCCTCTTATAGCGTTGTTAGTTGCAGGTGAAGATGAAGTTTGTTCCTTGTTGGAACATGGAGTTGTTGTTCCTTGTTGGAACATGTTAACTTGTTGGGGATATCACAATATCTATCTGCTATAATTAATGCATCTATATACTTGGTAATGGGTGGAAGGCTCGGCCTTATGCCTGGTGTTTTGTTCCACCTTGCCGCCCTAGTTTCCGTCATACCGTGTTATGTTCCCGGATTTTATTCCTTACACGGTTGGGTGATTTATGGGACCCCTTGACAGTTCGCTTTGAATAAGACTCCTCCAAAGAAGGCCCAACATTGGTTTTACCATTTGCCACCTAAGCCTTTTTCCTTGGGTTCTGCAGACTCAAGGGTCATCTTTATTTTAACCCCCGGACCAGTCGCCTTCGAGTGCTGGCCCAAACCGAAGCGATGTCCGCGCCCCTGGGCAATCAGGGTCTATGCCAACCCGACGCCTTGCTCATCCGGTGTGCCCCGAGACCGAGATATGTGCAGCTCCTATCAGGATTTGTCGGCACATCCGGGCGGCTTTGCTGGTCTTGTTTTATTGTCGTCGAAATGTCTTGTAGTCCGGGATTCCGAGATCGATCGGGTCTTCCCAGGTAGAAGGAATATCCTTCGTTGACCGTGAGAGCTTATAATGGGCTAAGTTGGGACACCCCTGCAGGGTATTATCTTTCGAAAGCTGTGCCCGCGGTTATGAGGCAGATGGGAATTTGTTAATGTCCGGTTGTAGAAAACCTGAAGTTGATCTTAATTAAAATACACCAACCGCGTGTGTAACCGTGATGGTCTCTTCTCGGCGGAGGCCGGGAAGTGAACACGGTGTTGGAGTTATGCTTGACGTAAGTAGTTTCAGGATCACTTCTCGATCATAGTTGTTCGACCGTGCTTTTGCCTTCTCTTCTCGCTCTCATTTGCGTATGGTAGCCACCATATATGCTAGTCGCTTGCTGCAGCTCCACCTCACTACCCTGTCCTACCTTTAAGCTTAAATAGTCTTGATCTCATGGTGTGAGATTGCTGAGTCCCGTGACTCATAGATACTTCAAAACCAGTTTGCAGGTGCCGTTGAAACCGTGCAGGTGTTGCACCGAGCTCAAGGAGGAGCTCGATGAAGATCTTGTTCTTTGTGTTATTTCTTTCAGTTGATCAAGAGTGGAGCCAGTTGGGACGATCGGGATCCTGTAGCATTTGGGGTAGTCTTCTTTTATTTTGGTTCCGTAGTCGGACCTTGATTGTATCTGTATGATGTAATGCTTTACTCATGTATTGTGTGAAGTGGCGATTGTAAGCCAACTATGTATCTTTTTCCCTTATGTATTACATGGGTTGTGTGAAGATTACCTCACTTGCGACATTGCTTTCAATGCGGTTATGCCTCTAAGTCGTGCTTCGACACGTGGGAGATATAGCCGCATCGAGGGCGTTACAATCATTTTCACGAAAGATATTAAAAAGATGAAGCATATGAGGCACCCTAGATTCCATTTTTTGTAGTTTTCTTTTATAAACTAAACTAGTGATAAAACAAGAAACTAAAAGATTCGATTGGAAGATCCAAAGATATACCTTCAAGGACTAACCTCCCCGGCAACGGCGCCAGAAAAGAGCTTAGTTGACGGGGTGTTAGTGCCGCTTACCTAGCCTCCCCGGCAACGGCGCCAGAAAAGAGCTTGATGTCTACTACACAACCCTCTTCTTGTAGACGTTGTTGGGCCTCCAAGTGTAGAGGTTTGTAAGACAATAGCAAATTTCCCTCAAGTGGATGACCTAAGGTTTATCAATCCATGGGAGGCGTTGGATGTAGATGGTCTCTCTCAATCAACCCTGCAACCAAATAGCAAAGAGTCTCTTGTGTCCCCAACACACCCTATACAATGGTAAATTGTATAGGTGCACTAGTTCGGCGAAGAGATGGTGATACAAGTGCAATATGGATGGTAGATATGGGTATTTGTAATCTGAAAATATAAAAACAGCAAGGTTGCAAGTGGTAAAAGTGAGCATAAACGGTATTGCAATGCTAGGAAACAAGGCCTAGGGTTCATACTTTCACTAGTGCAAGTTCTATCAACAATAATAACATAACTGGATCATATAACTATCCCTCAACATGCAACAAAGAGTTACTCCAAAGTCACTAATAGCGGAGAACAAACGAAGAGATTATTGTAGGGTACGAAACCACCTCAAAGTTATCCTTTCTGATCGATCTATTCAAGAGTCCGTAGTAAAATAACACGAAGCTATTCTTTCCGTTCGATCTATCCTAGAGTTCGTACTAGAATAACACCTTAAGGCACAAATCAACCAAAACTCTAATGTCACCTAGATATTCCAATGTCACCTCAAGTATCTGTGGGTCTGATTATATGATATGCATCACACAATCTCAGATTCATCTATTCAACCAACACAAAGAACTTCAAAGAGTGCCACAAAGTTTCTACCGGAGAGTCAAGACGAAAACATGTGCCAACCCCTATGCATAAGTTCACAAGGTCACTGAACCCGCAATTTGATCACCAAAACATACATCAAGTAGATCACGTGAATATCCCATTGTCACCCCAGATAAGCACATGCAAGACATACATCAAGTGTTCTCAAATCCTTAAAGACTCAATCCAATAAGATAACTTCAAAGGGAAAACTCAATCCATTACAAGAAGATAGAGGCGGATAAACATCATAAGATCCAAATATAATAGAAAAGCTCACGATACATCAAGATCGTGCCAAATGAAGAACACGAGAAAGAGAAAGATCAAAAACATAGCTACTGGTACATACCCTCAGCCCCGACGGTGAACTACTCCCTCCTCGTCATGGAGAGCGCTGGGACGATGAAGATGGCCACCGGTGATGGATCCGCCCTCCGGCAGGGTGCCGGAACAGGGTCCCTATTGGTTTTTGGTGGCTACAGAGGCTTGCGGCGGCGAAACTCCCGATCTAGGTTTCTTTCTGGGGCTTTCTGTATTTATAGGAATTTTTGGCGTCGGTCTCATGTCAGGTGTGGGTCTCCGAGTTGTCCACGAGGAAGGGGGCGAGCCTAGGGGGGTAGGACGCACCCTCCACCCTCATGGACGGCTCGGGACTCTTCTAGCCCAACTATTTTACTCCGGTGGCTTCTTTTGGTCCATAAAAAATCATCAAAAAATTGGCACGTCAATTGGACTCCATTTGGTATTCCTTTTCTGTAAAACTCAAAAACAAGGAAAAAAGTAAACCGCACTGGGCCCTAGGTTAATAGGTTAGTCCCAAAAATCATATAAAATAGCATATAAATGCATATAAAACATCCTAGATGGATAATATAATAGCATGGAACAATAAAAAATTATAGATACGTTGGAGACGTATCAGTGCCTACCACAAACACACGCTTTCCCTCTTCTCTTCTCATCGTACATGCCCCGTATGTCCAATACGGTTCCATGAATGAGCACACTCCCACCCCTGTTTTCATCGAGCTCATACTCTCTTCACTCCACCCTCCATATAGTAGGCCTCTCGCAGCACCTCCTAGCTGCATCCCTCTCTCCCCGTCCGTCTCTTCAGACCTTATTTGCTTCTAACACATGCATGCATGTATACCTACCGGTCTTCCTACATATAACTAGTTTGATTATAGGTCTTTTTCCCTACACACCGATCACCATGCCTCACTAGTTATGTCTCTCCCTTTCTCCGACACATGATGATTGATCTTCCTATGTAGTTATGTCTTCATACCACAACCATATCGTCCCCCTCATCATCCTTGCATACATGCCGACCCGTCTCTCACACGCACGTGCACAAACAGGCAGACATCCCCTGTCTTATTAATATTGTAGTCATACCCTCCGTTTGTCTAGCAGGCCTCTCCCACCATTTGTGAGAAGCAACTCCACCACCAACCCTCTGACACTTTACCTTTGTCTCTCTCCTAACCTTATTCCTCTGCTACACATATGCATGGATGCGATCGATCTCCCTCAATACATAGCTAGGTATCTCTCCTTCTCCACACATATACCAGTCGATCTAACTCCTTATAGTTAGGTCTCTTCCCCCCTCCCCCCACCACACACACCGATAGTCGAACGTTGTAGGTCGGTACGGATGCCACAAAGACAAACTACACCTCTACCCTCTCACATTCCAGTAGGCCAGCTGCCCTGTATCTTTGACATGGGAAAACACAAATTCGATAGCACTCTTTATCAATCACACATCCACACACTTCATCCCTATTTTTGATTCTATCAATATCTCATGCCGATGATCCATCCACTCTCTTTTCGTGGATCGCTCCCTCAGTATTTTATATATACATGACTCTGTTTCACACACATTGCATATGTTACATTTTTTTGTTAGAGATTGATGACCCACAAGTATAGGGGATCTATCATAGTCCTTTTGATAAGTAAGAGTTGTCGAACCCAACAAGGAGCAGAAAGAAATGACATGTGGTTTTCAGCAAGGTATTTTCTGCAAGCACTGAAATTATCGGTAACAGATAGTTTTGTGATAATATAATTCATAACGGGTAACAAGCAACAAAAGAAAACAAGGTGCAACAAGGCGGCCCAATCCTTTTTGTAGCAAAGGACAAGCCTGGACAAACTCTTATATAATGCAAAGCATGCCCGAGGACGCATGGGAATTATTGTTAAGCTAGTTTTCATCATGCTCATATGATTCGCATTCGTTACTTTGATAATTTGATATGAGGGTGGACCGGTGCTTGGGTGCAGCCCTTCCTTGGACAAGCCTCACAGTTATGATTAACCCGTCTTGCAAGCATCCGCAACTACGAAAGAAGAATTAAGGTAAACGTAACCATAGCATGAAACATATGGATCCAAATCATCCCCTTACGAAGCAACGCATAAACTAGGGTTTAAGCTTCTGTCACTCTAGCAACCCATCATCTACTTATTACTTACCAATGCCTTCTCCTAGGCCCAAACGATGGTGAAGTGTCATGTCGATGTTCACATAACACCACTAGAGGAAAGACAACATACATCTCATCAAAGTATCGAACGAATACCAAATTCACATGATTACTTATAACAAGACTTCTCCCATGTCCTCAGGAACAAATGTAACTACTCACAAATCATATTCATATTCATAAGCAGAGGAGTATTAATTATCATTAAGGATCTGAACATATGATCTTGCACCGAATAAACCAACCAGCATCAACAACAAAGAGTAATCAACACTACTAGCAACCCACAGGTACCAATCTGAGGTTTAGAGACAGGGATCCGATACAAGAGATGAACTAGGGTTTGAGAGGAGATGGTGCTGGTGAAGATGTTGATGGAGATTAACCTCCTCTCGATGAGAGGATCATTGGTGATGACGATGGCAATGATTTCCCCCTCTCCGAGGGTTGTTTCCCCTGCAGAACAACTCTGTCGGAGCCCTAGATTGGTTCTGCCCAGGTTCCGCCTCGAGACGGCGGCGCTTCATCCCGAAAGCTTCCTTCTGATTTTTTCCAGGTCAAAACACACCATATAGAATAAGATAGGCGTCGTAGGCCTGCCAGGGGGCCCACAAGAATGGGGCGTGCGCCCTCCACCCTTGTGGCTGGCTGGTGGCCGGCCCCCTCTGGTGCTTTCTTCGCCCATTATTTTTATATATTCCAAAAATATTCTCCGTGAAGTTTCAGGACTATTGTAGTTGTGCAGAATAGGTCTCTAATATTTGTTCCTTTTCCAGTCCAGAATTCCAGCTGCCGGCATTCTCCCTCTTCATGTAAACCTTAGAAAATAAGAGAGAAAAGGCATAAGTATTGTGATCTAATGGTGTCGGTGGGAAACGACACCTATGGGATCACAAGAATCCCTACAATGGTTGCCGGGGCGCGGGGTTGTGAGAAGAGCAGGATTAGCAGTCAACACAAGGATTGTTTTCCCAGGTTCAGGCCGCGAGGATGCGTAATACCCTAGTCCTGCTTTGGTGTGTATTTGAGAGAGTTCTTGAGCTATCGAACTAGCTATGGTGGTTGCGTAGTTCAAAAGAGCCGAATCCCTCTCCAGTATGCCAAGGGCCTCCTTTTATAGTCGGAAGGGGCTGCCACAGTGGCACACAGGAGGTGGAAAGGCCTACAGTGCTGCGAGCTTATCGCCCGTGTTACAGGAAAAGGCTCATTTAATGCGTAGCTTAAGTGTCCCTTAGCTCTATTGGGGACGGGAACGAGGCATGTCCCGTCCGTTGCCGCCTCGCCTTGCTTCGACGCCATGTAGGCAGGCAGGCAGCTGAGATGGCATGGTGGTAGGGTCTTCACGAAGATGTACATGCCACCACCCAGGTGCTTGCTGAGTTGGCGTAAAGGCCGCCCGTCGCCACGCAGGTGCCTGCCCAGCTGGTTGAGCTAGCATCTGCTTGGGGACGGTGGTGGAGTTTTGTCGACGCGGGCCTGGCTGTGGACCCGCTGATGCCCTCGGCAAGGGCCTTGCCGGGGGATCGGCAAGGGTCTTGCCGTGGTGTTGCAGTCGTCCCTGGCAAGGCGCTTGCCGGGGGTCTTGTGGATCTCCTCAGCAAGGATCCCGCCGAGGGTCGCTATCTTCTAGTTCTCATCTGATCTCATATCTCTATGGTGTTAACAAAGATTTGCATGCTACCACGGAGGTGCCTCCCGAGCCCTAGTTCCAATGTGGTTGGTTGAGTTGGAACCTGTGGGCTCAAGGGTGGCTCGCTCTGTTAGCATCGGGCAAGTTGCCCCGGCAAGGCTTTTGCCGGGGCCGCGGAGGCTGCCCCGGCAAGGGCCTTGCCGGGGAAGTCCACCTCGCCCTCTCAATATTTGGTATCTTTGGTCTTGGCGTTGCCTTGGCCATCTTGTGCTTTGGCTTCTCTCCGACTTCCCTCCTCTGCCAAGCTTAGTGTGGCCGTGGCGCGCGGCTCTGACTGCCCGTGCATGAGGAAAGGGGTACAAAGGTGTGCCCCTACTTTTGTACACCGACAGGAGCCCCGGGGCCTGGGCCACACATAAGCGCGACAAGTTGTTGGGCCAGGCCCAGAATGGTGCGCGGGCAGGCGGGGCGGATTTTCACCGCAGTAACTCTTTGTCGGCTGCGCTTCCCCATGACCCATGTTGAACGCGCGTCGTGGAGGATCGTGCGTGACGTGGGGGGCATGCGTGGGGCGGTCCTCACACGCATGCATCACATCGCAGTAAAGAGGCGGCTCGCGCCTTCCCCATAAAAAGAGGGAGGCGTGGAGGCGCGGTTCCTTTACTGGATGGACTTGGGTCGCAGTCTTCAAGGCGCCCATGCCCCCCCCCCCCCCGATCACGGGGCGGGGAACGGTCGCCACATCCGTCTTTTCGACCCTGCTCGCTCGCCACGCGTCCTTCATGCAAGTGGCGGGCGGGAGGCGGGAAACTGGGCCATCGCTGATTGGGGCAGCGGGTCAGTCCTGATTCCCTGCGCCTCCGACGGCTGGATTGGCTGAGTGGGGCGGCCAAGCCTCGATCCCGCCCCTTTATAAGGAGGGGGGGGGGCTTCGTCCCACATTCCTTCAGCATCCATCCTCCTCCACCTCCGCTTCTTTCTTCCATCTGCCATGGCGATAGGAGGCGTTGGACCTTCGACGGTGGCGGCAAGGGTTGCTGCTCGTCAGCGCGTCCCTCCTTCCCACAAACCCGTGGCGGCAGAGCCAGCCAAGAGAGGAAGGGGAGGGGGCGTGGACGAGGTCGCCACGACAGTCGGGGGAGAGGGGGACAAGGTGGTGCGGCGGCCGCGCCTTCACCAGCGGTGCCTCCCACGATGGTGGGTCACGTCGGGGACCAGCCCAGCGAGTTCTTCATCAGGCTGCGCCGGCCACCGCGTCGTCGTCTCCGTCTCCCCACCCACTTTGCTGAGGAGATGGAGCTCGATCCGCCCTAGACCCTCAGATTGCACATGAGGGGCTGCAGGACCGGTGGTACGTGGGTCGACGTCGACTTCCCCACTTCGCATGTTATGTATATCCGTCGAGGATGGAAGACATTTGCTCGCATCCATAGCCTGACAGTGGGGCTCGTCCACTACTTCAAGTTAATGGAGGGCGGCCTACTCTCTGTCAAGGTCTTCGGAGATCTTGGAAATCGCCTAAAGTGTTGTGTGGAGAGCTCCTCCGACGATGAAGATTCCTCCTCGAGAGGGTGTGACGAGGAGGACAGCGACAACGACGATGAGGGAGTCGGGCGGCAGGGTGCCGACCCCGACTTTGACTGATCGCGTCGCCCCACCCTCGGCCTCGCGCCCTACCGAGGTCCTTCCTTGTCAAGCTCTCTATCTGCACGTTCCCCATCGCCTCCTTGGGCGGCTGGCGCAGGAGGGCTGGATAAGGCAAAGAAGGCACGCGACGGCCATCAACTCGGAGTACGCGGGCACCGACGCCTTCGTTGCATATTGTCGGGCCGTTGCCTCATCTTCCAGCCCCTCCGCCGGCACCGGGATGCTCTCTTGGCGCCTTCTGCTTCTCGCACCTCGCCTAGGCGCTCCTTTTGCCCTACTACTGTCTTGTTTCACCTCCTGAGGATAGGGACAATAAAGGGATTACGGGCACCTTATCTCTTTTTAGTTTGTAAGCCTGCGGGCGCTTGTTAGTTTTTAGACTTGTAATCCCCTTGCTCATGTTTTTTATTCCGTGTGAACTGTACCTGTATGGGACGTTTTTAATGAAAAAGGGTGTTTGCCGGGTTCTTTGTGCGTGAGCGAGGCCCATGCCAAGGAAGAATCCTTGTTATTTCTAAGGTAAACATTGTCGCCCGGCAACAGGCCTTGCCGTCCCCCCACTTTGGTCGACCATTCTCACGCTCTTGGCGGAGGCAGGGGCGAAGCAGGGTTAGGCCCCTGGTTCATTTTCTTGCCACCGCGACTACGACCAAGTTCCGACCCAGGGGATAGCTCTTGGGTACGTGAAAAGGGGAGCACGGTGGTTTTAAGAATATAAATGAGGTTTCATATGCCCCAGTTCTATACGGAAGTGCATAACAGGGGATAAAAGACTTATCTGAATCCGCAGCCCCCGGCAACCTTGGCTTGCCGTGGTTGGATCCTTGTGTCTTCAGCCCCCGGCGATCCTGGCTTGCCGGGGCCAGAGCGCCGTTCCATCCTCTTTCTCCCAAGCGGCTCAGGAGATATATCCACGTGCCCTGCAAACCAAAGAGGACAAAAAGACGCACACTTGATCTCTAGGCTAGGGTTTAGTCGTGGCTAAGCACTATCAACCCTAACCGAGGAAGAGACTTAACCTAGCATGCATGCTATAAATTAGGGCGCCAGCACTTCATTTATTTATGCTTAGGGTCTGCGCCTGGCTTTGTACAGAGGTTTACATGCCTTGCCGGCAAAGCTTGCACAAAAGGTGGCTTGCCGGGGAGCCCGGCAAGCCGCGCCTCATGGGTAAAACTTGCGAAGATGCTCGATGTTCTATGAGTTGCTCACTGGGACAACATCTTCGGTCTCCAGCGGATCGCGCCAGCCCGTGACTCGACATTACCGATAAGGGCCTTCCCACTTCAGCGTCAACTTGTTGGTATTCTTGGCCGACTGAACGCGCCGAAGAACAAGGTCGCCTTCCTCAAAGCTTCGGGCATGAACCTTGAGGCTATGGTAGCAGTGCAAGGCCTGCTGGTAGCGTGCTGCTCTCACAACCGCCCGAAGACGATCTTCCTCAAGGAGCCTTGCTCATCTTGTCGCAATTGCTCTTGCTCAAGCTCGTCGTAAGCGAGCACTCGAGGTGACCCGTATATGAGTTATGTGGGGAGAACTGCTTCTGCCCCTTATACCAGGGCAAAAGGTGTTTGGCTAGTGGCTCGATTTGGCGTCGTCCTAATCGACCAAAGAACCGCCGGCAACTCATCAATCCAGCGCATTCCGCTCTTGTGCAGCTTGTCAAAAGTCTTTGTCCTCAGGCCTCGCAACACTTCAGCATTAGCCCTCTCCGCTTGGCCGTTGCTCTGTGGGCGTGCCAGGAAGGCAAAACAGACCTTGCTGCCGAGGTCTTGGATGTATTGCACGAAGGTGTGGCTTGTGAACTGCATGCCGTTGTCGGTGATGACTCTGTTTGGCACACCAAAATGGCAGACTAGTCCCTTGAAGAACTTGACGGCTAACTATGTTGTCACCTTCCTCACTGCTTCCACCTCCGGCCACTTTGTGAACTTGTCGATTGCAACGTACAAGTATTCAAAGCCCCCGATAGCACGGGGGAAGGGGCCCAGTATGTCGAGCCCCCAGACTAAAAATGGCCCAGGAGAGAGGGATTGTTTGAAGGGCTTGAGCTGGTTGATGAAGCTTCTTTGAATGAAACTGACACGCTTCACACTTTGTTACTAGTGCTGTTGCATCCTGGAGGGCAGTGGGCGAGAAGAAACCCTGCCGGAACGCCTTGCCAGCAAGGGCCCTCGACCCTATGTGGGAGCCACATATGCCTCCGTGTATCTCCGCCAACAGCTCCAGTCCTTCCTCCCGGGGAATACACTTCAATTTCACACTGTTCGGTCTCTTTCTGTACAGGACGTCATCGACGAACTGATACATAGCAGACCGACGGGCTACTTTCTCCGCTTCTTCCTGCTCCTCGGGAAGCTCCCCTGTTTGGAGGAATCGAACGTTATGCTGCGCCCATGCCGGAGCCCGGGGCTCCACGGCAAGGACCAAAGGCATTTCTTCTGCCATGGGAGCGGCCGTCTCTACGGCCAGGGCTTGACGGCCTGCCGGAGTCGGTCGCTCCTTGGCAGGCTCAGGGCCCACGGCAACACCCTTGCCGGCAGCCCCTGGGGGCTTGGCGGGAAAGTACTTGCCGGGGCCTGATTCCTCCGTTTGTTCTGCTCCGTTGATGGTTCGATGGATGCTTGAGTCAACCGAAGCAAAAAAGGTACCTGGTTCCACAGGTAGCTTGAATGCAGCGCGCTTTGACAGGTAGTCAGCGATATCGTTCTCTGCTGGGGAACGTGCTCCGCTTGTATACCGTCAAAGCACTCTTCCAGCTTCCTCGCCTCATCTACGTAGGCCTCCATCAACGGGTGTGGGAGTCCTGGATTAGGGGGTCTCTGGACAGCCGGACTATATCCTTTGGCCGGACTGCTAGACTATGAAGATACAAGATTGAAGACTTCGTCTCATGTCCGGATGGGACTCTCCTTGGCGTGGAAGGCAAGCTTGGCAATATAGATATGTAGATCTCCTCCCATTGTAACCGACTCTGTGTAACCCTAGCCCCCTCCGGTGTCTATATAAACCGGAGGGTTTAGTCCGTAGGACAACAACAATCATACCATAGGCTAGCTTCTAGGGTTTAGCCTCTACGATCTCGTGGTAGATCAACTCTTGTAATACTCATATCATCAAGATCAATCAAGCAGGAAGTAGGGTATTACCTCCATCAAGAGGGCTCGTACCTGGGTAAACATTGTGTCCCCCGCCTCCTGTTACCATCCGCCTTAGACACACAGTTCGGGACCCCCTACCCGAGATCCGACGGTTTTGACACCGACATTGGTGCTTTCATTGAGTTCCACTGTGTCGTCATCATAAGGCCTGATGGCTCCTTCGATCATCGGTAACGATATGGTCAAGGGTGAGGTTTTCCTCCCCGGACAGATCTTCGTATTCGGCGGCTTCGCTCTATGGGCTAACTCGCTTGGCCATCTGGAGCAGATCGAGAGCTACGCCCCTGGCCACCAGGTCAGGTTCGGGAACTTGAATTACACTGCCATCATCCGCGGAGACTTGATATTCGACGGATTCGAGCCCATGCGAGGTGCGCTGCACAATCACGACGAGCATGATATAGCCCTGCTGTCAGACAGTGTTCGGGAGATCGCACCGGCAACTACTCTGTCCTTCAATCCGGAGCCAATTGCGCCATCCGAGGACGGGCAGATAGACCCCGCCATGGAGGCCGCACTCTCAGCGACAATATAGCCGGATACTGACTTTACCCCTCACGAGAGCCGTCACGCTGAACTACTGGATTCATCCCCGGCCACGGACTCCGAGCCGCCTGCGCCCGTGCCTATCGAATCCTATTGGGCGCCGGTCATGGAGTTCACCTCCGCGGATATCTTTCAGCCCCTTCGGCAACGTGCTAAATTCGTTAAGGTCTCTCTCCCTTTAAGAAGAGCCTTGGCCGAACTATGTCCGGCTAGAATGGGATGCGGACGACGAAGAAATTCGCTGCCCACCCACCACCCACTTAGTAGCCACTGTCGACGATTTAACCGACATGCTCAACTTCGACTCCGAAGACATCGACGGTATGGACGACGATGCAGGAGACGAACAGGAACCACCGCCCACAGTGCGCTGGACTGCCACCTCATCATACAATATATACATGGTGGATACCCCCAAAGAAGGCAATGGCGACAAGACAGCGGAGGATGACCCCTCCAAGAAGCAACCCAGGCACCGACATCAGCGGCGCCGCTCTAAGTCCCGCTATAGCAAAAGAAATGATACCGGCACAAGAGATAATAACACTGTGGATAGTGCCGAAGACGTTGACAATCCCCTCCAGCCAGATTTAGAGCAAGAGGATGAACAAGCTAGGCTTCCAGAACAGGCAGCAGATGAAGAAACGGAGGATGACAATTACATGCCCCTCTCCAAAGACAAGGTGAGCCTTGGCGAGAGTTTATCGTGCCTGAGGATCCCGTCGAGCAGGAGCGCTTCAAGCGCCGGCTTATTGCCACTGCAAATATCCTGAAGAAAAAGCAACAACAGCTTTGAGCTGATCAAGATTTGCTAGCAGACAGATTGACCGAAGTCCTTGCGGCCAAGGAATACGAACTCAGACGCCCCTCCAAGAGTTACCCATGATGCAGGTCACTACTCGAGGAGGAAGCAGTGAAACCTACTTCACCAGCGTACGATGCGGCTGACTGGCCACCGCGTGGCCAAGATAGAGAGGCGTTTCAGCCTGCACCCCGCCGCCACTTCCACAAAAATACCAAGGCCCGGGGCAACACGCGGGACCTGCGAGATGAATTGGAAAGCAGGGAAAAACATGCAAGATCGATATACGGGTCACGGGGGCGCGCACCAATGCGGGACGATGACCGTCACGCCGGATACACTAAAAGTAAATCCGGTCGGGCCGAATACAGCAAACAAGACTCCTATGAACTGCGTCATGATATAGCCCGGCATAGAGGCGCCGCACACCCCCTATGCTTCACTAATGAAGTTATGGATCACGAATTCCCGGAGGGTTTTAAACCCGTAAATATTGAATCATACGATGGTACAACAGATCCCGCGGTATGGATTGAGGATTTCCTCCTCCATATCCACATGGCTCGCAGTGATGATCTACACGCCATCAAGTACCTCCCACTAAAACTCAAAGGACCAGCTCGGCATTGGCTGAATAACTTGCCAGCAGAATCCGTCGGCAGTTGGGAGGATTTGGAAGATGCATTCCTTGACAACTTCCAAGGCACTTATGTGCGACCTCCGGACGCTGATGACTTAAGTCATATAATTTAGCAGCCAGGGGAATTGGCCAGGACATTCTGGACACGGTTCCTAACCAAGAAAAACCAAATTGTCGACTGTCCGGATGCATAGGCCTTAGCGGCATTTAAGCATAACATCCGTGACGAATGGCTCGCCCAGCACCTTGGCCAAGAGAAGCCAAAATCCACGGCAGCCCTCACGACACTCATGACCCGCTTTTGCGCGGGCGAAGATAGCTGGTTGGCTCGTAGTACCAATACAACAAGCAAACTTGGCATATCAGAAGCCAGGGATGGCAGTGACAAACCACGACACAACAAGCACAAGCGCCGCCAATATGGTGAAAACACCGAAAAAACGGCAGTTAATGCCGGGTTCAGTGGCTCAAAGTCCGGTCAGCGGAAAGGGCCACCCAAAAATAAAAATCCGGGTCCATCGAGTCTGGACCGCATACTCGATCGCCAATGCCAAATTCATGGCACCCCAGAAACGACAGCCACCCACACCAACAGAGAATGCTGGGTCTTCAAACAAGCCGGCAGGTCAGGCGCCAACCCGTGGGTGCACAAGCTTACTAATAAGCAAAAGAGAACCTTTGCTTGTGACAACCCATGGTGAAGATAGACGAGGGGAGGCTCATCAAGATGAGGGATACCAATTAAGATGGCAAAAACCTCGTAAAGATAAGCAAGAGGAAAATAATCTTCACCACACAAGAGCGCAACAAGATGCAACGATAGAGGACACGCACTCAAGGCAAAAGCTTTCACAGAGCCACCAAAGAAATAACATAAGAAAGACAAGGTGGACATGAAAGAAAGGTTATCAACTAGAGATGTAATTTCTCTCAAGTGTATAAGGTTCTATGTAGATGAAAACATGATGATATATATATCTACAAAGAAGGATGTACACCCGAAATAGTTACAACACGAAGGAACAAGATATCCACAAGGAAGTCATAAATATACCAATAAGATATTTGCTTGAAAGCATAGCACTTGGCTAGATATGGTCTTATTGTATATAAACGAATTCCTACCACACAACCATCAAAGACATCACAACTAGCAACATGAGATCATCATTGAGATGCTTTGAGAAAGGAAACAGGTACACAAGAAAGAATGAATCACATGCCATGATACAACCTAAACAAGGTTGATGCAAGAAATGTGTGCATGAAGTAGATGATGATACTTGTTACCGAGATACCATTGGAAGGATGTAGTAGATACCAATTGAAGGTAGATAGTAGTTCATTGATCATCCTAGCTTAACTCTAATAAGCACATGGTGACAACACCTTCCTTGTGAGTGAGCCGAGCATCCAATGCATCTCCAACCGTTCCTAGAAGAACAACACAAACTAAATGGTACCCAAACTCATTGGGACCAAATAGTTAGAAACACCAATACATACGACAAACTCCACATAAATATGTGCATATAGATATGGAAATGAATTTCATGCACATCTCATCCAATTTGAGACTTGGTGGAGTTTCCCCTATATATTGGGTCAACGAAAGAAAGCATGCCGAAACGAATACATGAAGTAAATATGCATGCTCAAAACTTTCAAGAACCGATACCAAAAGACAAAGAAATGCCAAGTGAAAAGGATACCAAATGGAGAAATCATCACTTGGAAGATATCATTAAAGATACATCAAGGAATGAGATATCCATTGATACACACTAAACTAAAGAAGTCAAACTCCCAAAGAGAGGATGGTTCCCAACAAACCAAGCTCTCAACAAAGTTTCACGATGGCACAAAGTACTAAAAAGAAATGGCTTGCCTTCCACCAAAACACACTTGATAAGGATCACCATAAGAGTGTTCTAAAGAAAATAGGATAGCTCCCCCACGAGTTGTGCATTATATAGGATTTGCATTTGAATACAAAATGCACAAGGTGGGATCACCACTTTCACTATATCAAAAAAAAACTAGACAGGAACAAGAAATAAACAAGATCCACAAGTGGTAGGGAAGACAACGGGAGTTGACACAATCCTTGGCAAGAGAAAAGGCAAATAAAAACAAACCAAAGTAAAGATGATCAACAAATTCTACCACACATAAGTGACTACCAATTGTCAAAGACAAGAAGTATTCGAAAATAAATCCCGGTGGTAGATAACAAGGACATCCAACATCATCTTCACAACAAACACAAGCAAATTGCAACTTGTAGAGCTAACATGTCACCTAGGAACAATATAATTTACAATATCAATTCTAGGAGACACTATCTCAAATGTACACATTTTCTAGGCTTGTAATATGCACATAGCATATTACTCCCCCATAATGTGATACCAATAAGAACTTAACAAGAGGCAATAAGAGGAACAAACAAGAGATAATTAATGGACTATTTAAAATTTGAATTTCTCATGAGAGATATACCACCTAGCGACTAGATAATCTTGTAATATCAATACTAGATGGTATTCCTCATGTACACACATTTATAGGATTGTGAGGTGCACAAAGCACATCACTCCCCCAAAATGGGATGTTCCATTAATCTCTCACACGAGCCAACTAGGATACAAACAAGAAGCATAAAGGCTCAATGCACGACACACACGTACATGATGTGCAAACCAACACACACATACTTGATTGCTCAAGATAAGCAAGTTGGAATCACAACATATACAAACACATGCAAGGAACAAAACCAAAACATGCAAGGGGGCAAGTAACTTTCAATGTAAGCAATTTTAAGTACAAGTTACCACAAGGAGGCACATTGGATATAAGATATAAACTTGATGATTCAATTGACTTGGCTTGAGACAATAAGAGTGATGAAGTCCCCTTAATTCTTCATAATGTAGCCAAGTCTCCAATGCCCTCCAACAACACATATTGATCAAGTTTGAGCTTGTTGGTCCCCAACCAAGTTGGATCCTAAGAGGTTAGTCGCAGTAGGCTTGGCAACCCAAATGGTTCTTTTCTTGACACCACTTTGAGTACCAACAAACTTGGAAAACACATTGCCAACCTTATCCTTCCCAAGAGAATAGATATCATCAATAATAATTGGGTTGGATAAGTTACCACTAGTGAATGAAGAAGCGAGGTGACCTTTCTCACGACATAAGTAGCAACGTCTACTCTTCATTTTCTTCTCACTTGATTTCTCAATAAGAGAGGCATTAACTTGAGTCTTCTTGGGAAGTGGCCTTTCTTCAACTTGAGGTTGAGCATGAGATTTAACTTGTGGCCTCTTCCCTTGTTTCTTGTCACCAATGACATTCTTCTTCAATGGGCAATATCTAACATGATGCCCTTCAATTTTGCACTTGAAGCAAATAATCTTGGCCGAATTCTTGACTTGTTTTTGGCCCTTCTTCTTGTTGCTCTTGGACTTCTTCTTCTTCTTATTGGAGTTGAATCCAAGTCCACCTTTGTAATTGGGGGGTTTTTGCACACTCAAGATATTGTTGAGTGTGGATTTCCCTTCATGACTCTTTTCCAAGTCTTTCTTCAAAGAAGTGACTTGGGCCTTGAGCTCTTTTATTTCCTCTACATGGTTAGTCTCAACACAAGTACTAGAGGAAGTATAAGCTTCATCGTTAGAGCAACAAGGCAAGTAAAGCAATTCATCACAAGATGTACCAACATTGTGAGTAGATGAATTACAAGGACTAGCACATGGCAATATAGTATTTTGACTAGAAGTGGTGCTAGTATCAACATGAGGCTCACTAGATGTTACCTTAGCAAACATGGCCTCATGAGCTATCGTTAGCACATTATGGGATACTAGAAGATCGTCATGAGAGCTTGAGAGCTTTTCATGGCTTTCTTCCAATTTCCCATAATTGCTAGATAGCAACTCAAGTTGAGCCCGTAGCTCAACATTCTCCTTTAAAATGGATGGTTCACAAGTAATAGAGTTAGTAGCACAAGCATCATCATTAACAACAATAGGAGGGGGCAACTTAGCAAGCTCTTTTAAATAAGAAGCTTTAAGTTGAGCATGAGACTCGGTGAGTTTGATGAGCTCACCCTTGATGACCCTTGAGCCATTTTCGAGGTGCTCAAAGTCCTCAAGGAGTCTAGCATCAGCAACTTCAAGCTTAGCATTTTTAGTTTTAAAATCATTGGCCACCTCAAGGGTTCTATCATGAGATTCCCTCACTCTAGATAATTCTAGAGCAAAAGTCCCTCAAGAGATTTGGAGGTGGTTTGTTCATGTTCAAGAGCTTGAGATAGCTCATGATCTCATTTATGTAATCACGCCCATGAGCTTCCATTTTCTCAATGGTGACCTCATGCTCCTCTAGATGAGATTCCAACTCCTCAATGTATTTCTTGCCATCAATGGCAATGGACATTATTTCCATGAAGTTGGAATGAGCAATTTTATTTTTATGAAGAGCTTTAAAAATCATTTCCCCCTTAGTTTTTAAGGAGGCAACATTATCATTCTCTTCATCATTATCCTCATCATCATTAGCATCAACATCATCATCAAGAGACATATTGGGGTACAAAGTAGGAGATACCTTTGACGCCTTAGCCATAAGGCAAATAGCAAAAGATGATGGTGTAGGATCCCTTGAGGCACCATTAAACACCACATCTTGTTCCATGGAGTGTTGGGTTTCCTCTACATTGTTAGCACAACAATTCGAGGAAATAGAAGCATTTTTATCATGGCAACAAGACATAGCAAGCATACCATCATGAAATTTAGTCAAGCAATTTCTACATGATATGCAAGGACTATCAACACAAGCATGTGAAACATTTAGAGTGCTCGAAGTGTTAAAGCCCAAAGAAGGAGCATTGCAATAATATAGTGATGAAGGATCATCCACAATAAGCATACTATCATCATTGCAATGACCAACACTACTCACCATATCATTACCTTGTGGCAAACCACATGTAGGTGAAGTAGAAGAAGTTGAGAACAATCATCCCCACAAATCTTGGACACACCATATTTATATTGAAGCTTCGTCCACACCTCATGAGCATCTCGGAACGGCATGAGTTGAAATATAACTATATTGCTCAAAGCATCAAAAAGCACATTAGAAGCTTGAGCATTGAGATAAGAGTTTTTCTCATCCTCTAGAGATAATCTTTGGGGATCCTTTGGAGGAGAAAAACCCATATCTACAATTCGCTCTAAATTTGGGTCCATGACCCTAAAGAGATTAAAATTTGGCATGCGAATTACCCAAACATCAAAATTTGTGCCATTGAAACTAAGAGTGTCAGAGAATCCTAATCCTCTAGTCGATGTCTTTACTCTCTAGGCGGTTAAGCCCTATAAAGAGAACCTTGCTCTGATACCAACTGAAAGATCGTGGATGTCGCCTAGAGGGGGGGGTCAATAGGCGTTTTAAAATAATTATGGTTTAGGCTTGAACAAATGCGGAATAAACCTAACGGTTAATTCGTCAAGCACAAAACCTACAACAATTAGGCTCACCTATGTGCACCAACAACTTATGCTAAGCAAGATAAGAAACTATGTGATAGCAAGATATATGACAAGAACAATATGGCTATCACAAAGTAAAGTGCATAAGTAAAGGTCTCGGGTAAGAGATAACCGAGGCACGCGGAGACGACGATGTATCCCGAAGTTCACACCCTTGCGGATGCTAATCTCCGTTTGGAGCGGTGTGGAGGCACAATGCTCCCCAAGAAGCCACTAGGGCCACCGTAATCTCCTCACGCCCTCGCACAATGCAAGATGTCGTGATTCCACTAAGGGACCGAACCTGTTGGGGATATTACTACTGGGCGTAAACCGGCCTATCCAGGCCGGGTTAACTTCATCAGTAGTTCAACGGTGTAAAAGCCCAAGGATGAAAGTAAGGGCCCAAGGCCTGTAGTCTGTTTAGAACCTGTAGCTGTAAGCCGGCCTGGTATGTAAACTCGTACTGTAAGTTAGGAATAGAGAAAGACCAACCCAGATACGAGTATGAACCAGACATTGGGACTCTCTGAACCGACGGGCGTCACCCGTGTATATAAGGGGATGACCCGGGGCGGTTCAAGGGACAGACAACATCAACTCGAGGCCTAGGCGAAGCTTATTTGCTCCCTAGTCATCGAGACCACATCAATCCCATCACAAACTAGACGTAGGCTTTTACCTTCATCGAAGGGGCCGAACTAGTATAAATCTTGTGTCTTCGTCCGCTTTAACCCCTTCAAGTTAACCCGTAGCGATGGCTCCATGACTAAGTCCTTTCACGAGGACATCTGTCGTGACAAAACCATGATAGTTGGCGCCCACCGTGGGGCTATCGCACGATGGTTTGATGATCTTGGAGGGCAAGTTCGAAGGACTCGAAGAATATGCTATGAGCCGGATGACCAAGAGTCGTCGCGGCAAGCTCTACATCGACGATGCAGGCTGGGGCCCCGAGGCCGGCTCGATTGAGTACGGGTACCGGGTCCCCTTTGGTGGCATACATGTTTTCATCGGCAAGATCGGTGAGCCAGGGCCTGAGCCGGACATCTGCACCGACCTCGTCGAGACGGCTCAGCGTGCGAGACCTGCCCAGGCTAAACCGGCCGTAAAGCGTGCCTTCATGGGAGTCATCCACGGAGGAAGTTATGAGGACGAATCAGAATCTGGTGGTGAAACTGTCATCTGCTCTGATGACGAGTCGTCGACCGGAGAAACTGAGTCTCTATATCAGCTACAAGAAGGCCGGATTGGGGGCTATTCCGACGGTGACAGTATTCCGGACCCCTCTGATCTGCCCAACCGGGTTGGAATATTCATGGCCGGTACACAAGCAATGCTTCACTCTTCGACCGCTGCGACAATGGTTGCCGGTTCAACAGCGGCGACGGCAGCCAGGGCAGGAGGCCCTGTGCGCCCGCTGGCTCAAGTTTTATCAGAACTATTTGATGCGTTGGCTGTGCTCATGGCAGAGGTTAACCCGGCGGACCAGGACGCTCATAACACGGAGATTGTGAAGGTGAAGGAACAAATCACTCAGGCTAAAGTGGATTTGGCAGCTGCAGACGCCAGGATAGCGGCAGAGCAGGCTGCTTTGGATGCACATGCTTATAGGCTCATGCTGGATCAGAGCGCGTCGCACGAAGTCATGAAGAGGAAATACAGATCCCGTTTTCCTTCAGTTTTCGAGGGAAGAGATCTCTTCAACACCCCAGGAGCGGGGACCATAATCCGCGGTGGTAAACCGGCGAAGCACTGGACGGGCGCGCCGTTCAGCCCTGCGTAATAGATCTACCTCGCCATAATGCCAAGACGCCTCGGGCTATGCAACGCCTCCAGTCACTACTCCAACCCGATGGATAACCTTGTCGCAGCTGCGGCACGGCTGGAGGCGATTCCAATTGAAGGTGATTCACCGCAGGCAGTAGAGACGCGCCGGGTCAAGGAGCTCCTTAGGACAGCGTTGGTCCAACAGGAAGCGTATTCATACAGCCGCGACCGGATCCACTCTACCCCCCGCCCAAGCCGAAGCTATAGCAGGCACGTGGATGAACCGGCTGTATCAAGTAATGCACGGCGTGGTGTGCAGCGTGGCAACAACCGGGTAGGTGGTTTCGACAACGCTCAGGAGGTGGTGGACCGGGCCCGGGCATGCAGGGAGGCCGAGTTAGCAGTGCAGCATCAGGATTATCAGGTTACGCCGGTTCGTCCGACCATCTTTGAGCCTGGGGTTACCTCTAGCTCTTTGGGGGTGCCTTGCCTCGTACCCGCTTTACGCAATGTACGCTTGCCCAAGGATTTCAAGGGTCCGCTCAAGGTGCCAAATTACACAGCTGATTTGGCTCCAGAAGCATGGATAGAGAGTTATGAGATGGCCATGGAGATGCTGGATGTGGATGAAGCCGCGTGTGCAAAGTACTTCACCATGATGCTCGAAGGTACGGCCCGTACTTGGTTGAAGAGCTTGCCACCCAATTATATCAGTTCATGGGCCCAGTTGCGGACCCGGTTTATCCAGAATTTCAAAGATACCTGTAAGCAGCCCATGTCCGTGGTGGACTTGGCGGCTTGTGTCCAGGGTGAAGGGGAGTCAACAACCCATTGGGTACGCTGCGTTTCGGAAATCTTGCACTCATCCGACCGGATCAACGCGGATTCTGCGATCTTGACCCTGGAGGGCAACTGCCGGTTTAAGCCTTTGAAGTTGAAGTTGGGACGTATGAAGCGGTTTTGTAATGACATGGGCACTCTCATGGGCGCTTTAGTGAAGTATGCTGATTCTGATAGTACCAAGGATCCCGAGTCTGATGATGACGAGACAGGGAAGGGAAAGAAGAATAGCAACTCCAAAGGCCAGCAACATCACTCGGCGGGTAATGGTGGAGGCAAGCGTAAAGCGAATGGCAACATGGATTTCAGAGCTAATGTAAATGCGCAGACAAGGGCGGCGCGCAAAGGTAAACAACCGAATCGGTGGTGCACCTAATCCTAATCCGGACCGCTTGAACTATCTGTTGAATCAACCCTGTCCGAAGCATGGGACGAAGGAGGCGCCAGCAAATCACCTCTGGAAGGATAGTTACATTATGCAGGAGTTCAAAAGTTATAATGCTTTCCGGTATGATCAAGGCTCCGGCGGCGGTTCAGGATTCGGGCCGGGTTACGATGGAGGAAATTCCGGTTCAGGATTTAATGGTAATCAGAACAATCAGACTAATCAGAATAACCAAGGTGGTTACAATCAGCAGCAGCAGCAGTCGGGTTATCAGAGCAACCCAAAGCAGTTGAATAGTGGGCAGTACCACGTCTTCACCACTAGCTTAGACAAGCGAGACCGAAGCTTGAGCGGGCAATCAACGCTGTTGAGCGGCCGTGCCTCATTACCTCGCTGGTCGAGCAGCCCATTGTATGGAGTAGAGAGGATCATCCTCCCCGGGTTGACAATCCGGGTCAGCTAGCCCTGGTGGTGGCACCTCAGGTGGGAGGTTATAAGTTCACCAAGGTGCTTATGGATGGAGGGAGCAGCATCAACATCCTGTACTATGAGACCTTCCGTCGTATGGGGTTAACAGATAAACATCTCAAACCATCCAATACAGTGTTCCATGGTGTGGTACCTGGCAAGTCAGCATATCCGGTTGGTAAGATAGCTCTGGAGGTGGCCTTTGGAGATGAATATGATTCCAGATCGGAAACATTGACGTTTGAAGTGGTGAAAATCCAAAGTCCATATCACGCCCTGTTTGGGCGGCCGGCTTATGCCAAATTCATGGCACGGCCTTGTTATATCTATTTGCAGCTCAAGATGCCGGGTCACAAGGGGACAATAACGGTTCATGGGAGCCGCAAGATTGCTTTGGAGTGTGAGGAAGGTGATGCGGCTTACACAGAGTCGGTTTGTGCCACCGAGGAGCTGAAGTATTATAAGGACAATGTTGATCCGGCGGATATGACTCCATTGAAGAAGCCAACTACAAAGCATGATCCGCCCTGAAATTCAAATCGGCAGTGAGACTAAGCTTGTTGACTTTGTGCTGGCGATTCATCCAAGCAGTTCAAAGATCGGTGCCAACTTGATCCGAAATAGGAAAGCGCTACATCGAAGTTCATCCGTGAGAACCGGGACATTTTTGCATGGAAGCCTTCTGACATGCCAGGTGTACCGAGGGAACTCGCTGAGCACACTCTTAATGTTGATCCCAAGTACAAACCGGTGAAGCAGTTTCTCCGCCGGTTTAACGAAGAAAGGCGTAAGGCCATTGGAGAGGAGGTGGCCAGGCTCTTAGCAGCCGGCTTTATTGTTGAAGTTTTCCATCCAGAGTGGCTTGCTAATCCGGTGCTAGTTCTTAAGAAAAACGGCACTTGGCGCATGTGTGTGGATTACACAGATCTTAACAAGGCTTGCCCAGCAGATCCTTTTGCCCTCCCCCGCATTGACCAGATTATTGATGCCATCGTGGGTTGTGAGCGCTTGAGCTTTTGGATGCGATTCGGATATCATCGATCAAGATGGCAGTTAAGGACCAGGAGAAGACAACGCTTATCACTCCCTTTGGAGCCTTCGCTATGTGTCTATGCCTTTTGGGCTCAAGAGCGCCAAGCAACTTATCGGCGTAGTACAGAATTGCCTGCATAAACAGATCGGCTGTAATGTGCATGCCTATGTGGATGATATTGTGGTTAATTCAAGGAAGAAGGAAACACTAATTGATGATTTGAAAGAAACCTTTGACAACCTGCGGGTTTACAAGATGATGCTCAACCCGCCAAATGTGATTTTGGTGTTCCGAGCAAGTTATTGGGTTTTCGTGTCCAACAGGGGATTGAAGCTAATCCGAGAAGATTACGGCTATCACCTCCTGGCTAAACCAAAGTGTATTAATGATGTCGGCGCTTGGCGGGCGGATTGCCGCTACGAGCGGTTTATCACCGCCTCGAGAGAAGGCCATCCTTTGTACCAGATTTCAAGAAGACAGATCGGTTTGTCCGAGTCCACCACCAAGAAGCGTTGAGGACTTAAAGCGCAATTGGCCAACCCGCCTATACTCGCCGCTCCCATCGACAAGGAGCCGCTTCGCTATATGTTGTCGCTAACGCCAGAAGCGGTCAGCGTGGCCATTGTGGTAGAGTGGAAGGAGGCGGAAAGGAGCATCCGGTTCAACGTCCGGTTTATTATATCAGCGAGGTGCTTATTGAATCTAAGCAAAGGTATCCGCATTGGCGTAAGCTGGTGTATGGAGTTTTATGGCAAGCGAAACTGAAGCAGATTTCCAAGGGCACCCCATCACGGTGGTCGATTCGCTCCCTTAGGTGATATCATACGTAACCGGAAGCGATCGGCGGATTGCAAAGTGGGCTATAGAGCTTGGGCCGCACGGTTTGAAGTACGTGCCTCGGACGGCGGTGAAGTCTCAAGCACTTGTGGATTTCATTAATGATTGGATGGAGTTGCAAGCGCCTGAAGAAAAGCCGGATCATACATATTGGACCATCCATTTTGACGGATCCAGGCAGTTGGAGGGCTCGGGGGCTGGAGTCGTATTAACTTCCCCACGAGGTGACAAGTTTTGTTACGTTCTCCGCTTGATGTTCCCTTGTACTAACAATGCAGCTGAGTATGAAGCCTTGCTCCATGGTCTTCGGATGGCTAAGGAGATGAATCTAAGTCGGGTTAAGTGCTTCGGTGACTCGGACCTAGTGGCTCAACAGGTGTTTGACACTTGGGATTCAAAGGACCCACTCATGGCTGCATATCGTCGTGAGGTGGATGTTGTCGCAGGTCATTGCAAAGGCTATCAGGTGGACCACGTGGACCGTCGGAAGAATGAAGCGGCAGACACTTTAAGCCGGTTGGGCTCTCAACGCAAACCGGTCCCGCCCAATGTTTTTCTTGACGTACTGCACAACCCGTCAGTCAAGCTCCCTGGTGAAGCGGATTTGGCTATTCCTGATCCGGAGGCTCAATTGGTGGCAGCTCTGCATGTCATTCCGGATTGGACGCTTCCTTATCTGGCGTACATGAACCGGGGCAAGTTACCAAAAGATGAGGCGTTGGCCCGACAGATAGTTCGGCAATCTAAGTCTATGACCATTGTTAATGGCGAGTTGCATCATTGCAGGTGTCGTATGCGTTTCAACGCTGTGTGTCCCCGAGGAAGGCTGTGAAATATTGCGTGAGATCCACGGCGAGATTGTGGTCACCACGCCGGTTCAAAATCCTTGGTGGCTAAAGCGCCCGCCACGGTTTCTATTGGTTGACTGCCCATGCTGATGCGGAAGATCTGGTCAGACGATGTGATGGTTGCCAAAAGTTTTCCAGACGTGCTCATGTACCGGCCCAAGAATTGAGGATGATTCCAATTACTTGGCCATTTGCGACTTGGGGGCTGGATATGATTGGACCTTTCAAAAGGTCCAAGGACAAGAAGACCCACCTGCTGATGGCGGTCGACAAATTTACAAAGTGGGTAGAGGCAGAACCTGTTAGCAAGTGTGATGCAGCCACGGTGGTTCAGTTCATCAAAAAGGTGATTTTCCGGTTTGGTTTTCCAGACAGTATCATCACAGATAATGGTACCAATTTGTCCAAAGGTGCCATGAAGGAGTTCTGCGAACGTGAGCACATCCGGCTTGATGTTTCTTCAGTAGCTCACCCACAGTCCAATGGTCAAGCGGAAAGAGCCAATCAAGAGATCTTGAGAGGCATCAAGCCCCGGCTTATGGTTCCTTTGCAGAGGACACCGGGTTGTCGGGTAGAAGAGCTACCGTCTGTGTTATGGAGTATAAATACTACACCTAACAGATCCACGGGATACACGCCGTTCTTTATGGTTTATGGAGCGGAGGCGGTTCTCCCCAGTGACATCCATCATGACTCACCTCGTGTGGCAGCTTATGTCGAAGCGGATAACGAGACAGCACGGCAGGACGCTTTGGATCGGCTGGATGAAGAGCGTGACATAGCAGCTGCCCGCTCGGCGATTTACCAACAGGATCTTCGTCGTTATCATAGTCGCCGGGTCAGAACCAGAACTTTTCAAGAAGGAGATTTGGTGCTTCGGCTCATCCAAGACCAGACTGATATGCACAAGCTATCCCCACCTTGGGAGGGACCTTTCGTGGTCAGCAAGAATCTGCACAACGGGTCGTACTATCTGATCGATGTTCGAGAGCATAAAGACTCATGCACGTCAGAGGAGGAGACCAACAGGCCATGGAACATAGCTCATCTTCGGCCTTATTATACCTGAGCCATCAGCTCTACTTATGTACATATTATGACAATGTATAAAGCGGGGTATCGGTTCTGTTACATCATGCGTGGTTACACGGAGTTGTTCTGTTTAAAGCGGCCTCCGGTTTACCCCTGAGTTTGCTTTTCAAAAGCTTTATGGTATCACTTGGGGGCTTGGTCGTGTCCGAACCAATGCAACACCTTTTGATAGGCGAGAGCCACCAGATCACTTGGGGATATGGTCAAGTCTGAACCAGTCACGCCTCTTGATCGGCCTAAGGCAATAGAGTCACTTGGGGGCTTGGTCGAACCAAAACCATTGCCACGCCACTTGACCGGCATAATGCCACAGTTTCAGTTGGGGACGTGGCTGACTTGAACCATGACTACACCTTATTGGGAGCTTGGTCGTGTCCGACCATGGTAACACCATCTGATCGGCTCAGTAAAGCCTCTTTTTGCAAACGATTTTATCATTACCTTTGCTTCCATGTTTTTTTCATAACTGTTATTTGACTTTGTTGCGTTTCTTAAACCGATAACGTTTTTTAGACCGGTTCAAGCTGTCAATTGACGGAATTCGGTCCATTTTTAATCCGGAGATAATTCTTCCGGTTTGACTTTTTCTGTTAACATCCCATCATGGAGTAACAGGGGGCTTGTCATGACCCGGCACGGTTTACATGGTAAACCGGCATTATAAACACATGAGCTGTTTCTCTCCTTTGACGGTAATGGTTTATACAACCTCCGCTTCAAGATTGGCTAAGCCAACTTCATGCCCAGCGATGGCAGGTATTTTGTATCACAAATTTTGATTATATACCTCAATATTTCATTTCATATATATATATATATATATATATATATATATATATATATATATATATATATATATATATATATGAATGTCACAAACCGGCTGGCGGCATAGACCGCTGTGGCAGTTTAAGATTTTGTGACTGCAAGCAATCTAAATTGAAGGTTTCGATCATTCAATCAAAGGAGTCAGCACCATTGCACGAAGGCATTTTAAAAACAAAAGTGATGGCTATCCTATTACAAGGCATTCAGAGGCCCAAAATTTGGAATTGCGTCATAACAGGCAGCTTCTGATGCATCAACCGGCTTGACGGATTAAGCTTCATTGCTGGGTTGACATGAAGAAGATGGGTCGTCTGGCGTCGGTTCAACTTCTTCCTCCTCACCATCCAATGGCCGGAAGTCATTGGTGGTCCAATAATCCGGGTTAAAGCCGAAAGACAGCCTCTTCACTTATAAGCTCAGCCGGATCAACGTCGAGGGCATAAGTATGCTTACGGGTTGGTGGAACAAGGTTCGCACTTCCGAATAACGGCTTCAACCCGCCTCGTTGTTCGCGTCGAGAAGGAGCGGTGAACCGTCAGTTGGCCTCTTCTGCCAGTTGACTCGCCAGAGGACGCATCTCCCTTGTTACCCATTTGAGAGCATCATTATCAAATGCTTCGCCATTTTCTTGAGCACTGGGGAAGCCTTTGGCTATGTCAGCCGATTCAAGGTCAGCTATCCATGCTTTGGCGCGAGTTAGTGCCAATAAGGTGCCAGCCCGGGCAGCGGATCGTTTCAATTCTTCTATCTGTGCTGGTATCATAGATAGCCGGTCTAGTGTGTCCTTGATCAATGTCGGAGCTGCGTTATCGTAAGAAGTGGCGCAAATAACTCGCTGGGTGCCGGTATACAGCTGTTCAATTAGCGTATACGCGTCCTTGAGTTTCTTCCGCATGTTAGAGCCCAGATGAGCAATGCGCTTACCTATACCAGTTTAAGAAAGTTCAGGTTAAACCGGAGGAAATTTCAAAACGAAATATTCATCACAACCTTGGTGAAACATTGCTTACCAAATATTGCAGAGGTCATGGCATTGATTTGGCGCTTTAATCCAGTGAGCTCTTCCGTCACCGGTTTAATAGCTGCTTCAGCATCCTCCGCCCGTTTTAGCAAGCCCGCCTTTTCAGTATCCCAGTTGGCCCGCTCGGACTTAAACCACTCCTTGAGCTGCTCCATGGTAGTCAAGGCGGTTTTCAGCTCATCCTTGGCCTTGGAGGTTTCTGCTTGTTGATATTTCAGATTTTCTTGAAGATCATTGATTTGTGAGGCTTGTTGGCGTATCTCACTCTGCAACAAAAAGGGAGCATGTTAGTATTTTCATTACAAGTCCCAAGCGCATAACCAGTCATACACTTGGCACTTGGGGGCTAATGCATATTTGATCTTCATCTGCCAATAAAATCACAAAGTCCCAAGCTCAATACAGGTATTCAACTTGGCACTTGGGGGCTAATGGCTATTTGCTCAAACATGTTTTGCTGCGGCGATATAAATTACAGTCCCTGGTTTAACTATACTAAGTTGAACAGGCCCTTGGGGGCTACATCAGTGAATTCTAAAGCATTGAGTTTTATGTTAAGTCCCGATTTAACTATACTAAGTTGAACCGGCCCTTGGGGGCTACAACAGTGGATTCTAAAAGTATTGTGTTCTATGTCAAGTACCGGCTTGAAAGAAGATTACAAACAGGCCCTTGGGGGCTACTATGCAAGGAAGGTACAAGAGAAAGGCACAACTGTTTACCTCATAGCGCTCCTTCATAAGATTTACCAGACCGGCTTCAAAATCACGGCTTGTGTAGAGCCGGTTCAGGAAGCCAGAGTGAAGGTCTTGGGCAGAGAAATTGTCATAAGCTGACAGATCAGTTTTTTCCTTCCCTTTGCTCATGGCAGTAAATTCTTCCTTGGCACTGTGCTTTGATAGAGCAACCGGATTGCCAGGGGCGGTATATGCGGTGCCCGTAACTACGACATCATCATCTTTGGTCGGGCTGGCCGGATTGGCATTTTCACCTGGGCTTGGCGCTTTCATACTCGGGCTTGGCGGATCAGCAGTTGAGTCCCATTGTTCTGCTGCAGGACTCGGTGGAGCAGGAGGATGTGACGTCTCAACTTGAACATCCGGTTCAACCTCTGGCGGATTAGCATTGGCATCTTGATTAACCCCAGCAGAGTTGTCTTTAGCAACTTCGGGATTTTCACCATGATGCTCTGGAGTCTTCTCCGGATCAACATCCACAGTAGGGTCGAGGGTCTTGGCCTTTTTACTAAGACAAGCCTTGGTGCTACAACATCAAGGGTTAGAATATGATAAACCGACAAATACAAGGAACAAATTAAGGAGAAATATACTTACCCAGCAGCAACTTTGAGAGGAGGCAGCTGAGTGGTTGATGAACCGCCAGACGAGTTGGAAGAAGCCTGTAATTGGTCGACGGATTGAGAGGGCATCAAGAAACCTTTCAAAGGATAACGCTTTTCAGAGAACAAGTCACCTCGGGCGATGTTTCGGGTTGGTGTGTCAGCTAAACCGGACGACGAATTTGTTGACCGCTATGCCGGGTCGTCGGGCGTTCTTCAGTTTGCTGTGTCTTCAAAGAAAGTTTTGATTCAAATGAGCACAAGAGTGAGATTGTTTCACTTTCCGGACCAGTCTGGCGAATTCTTTTAACCGTACAAGATCGAAATCGGAAGAAAGAAGGATTACCTCAACAGTTCTTGCATGGCTGGCCTCAGCGTCATCCTGGGAATGGTAACTGTCAGTAAAATGAATGAAAAAAAGAACCAAGTAAGTCAAGCTCTACCTCAGCATCTGATTCTTCATCTTCCGGCGGTTCAGAAGACTCGGCGGTTTTCCTCTTGCCAGCTTTCTTGGTGGTCTTGGTCTTTACACGAGGAACCCGGGCCGGTTTTGTTCGTTTCCAAAAGGAGCTGTTAGCCTGAGAATTAATAAGAGATTAATACAATCAATATGGAATCAAAATCAGTAGAGCAATGAGAGGAACCTTACCGCGGGCGGTTTGTTGGAGACACAGAACGGGGCCAACCCGGTTTGGCTGCACGCGGAGATCGGTTCATCGAGCATTTTCTTCACTGTGTCGGCAACTTCAAGCTCAGTTATTGATAGCTCGTGATGTCGTTGAGGATCTTTGACGTCACCAATGTATTCGTGCATCAATCCGGGGCGGCGGCTTAATGGCAAGATGCCCCAGGAAACCCAACAGCGGACAAGGTCAATACCAGTTAAACCGTTGGCCATCAGAGCCCGGAGCTTGATAATTTGGGGTGCAAAGTTCTTCCGTTTTGCGGCAGTCAAGCGCAAAGGCAATGGGTGGTTGTTTCTAAGCCGGTGAGGGCGATAACCCGGCAAGGGATTTTCTCCATTAGGATCAGTGTTCTGGCAATAGAACCAGGTTTGATTCCAATCTTTCGGATGGCTATGATGTTTGGCGTGAGGGAAGTCCACTTCTTTCCTTTTTTGGATTGAAACGCCACCAAGTTCTGTGTTAGGACCGTCCGAGAACTCTGTACGGCGGTTCGAATGAAAGAAATCTCGGAATAACTCCACGGTTGGTTCTTCTTGAAGATAGACTTCGCAGAAGACTTGAAAGTTGCATATATTGGACACAGAGTTCGGACCAATATCTTGTGGATGGAGTTGGAAGCTTGCGAGGACATCCCGGAAATTTTTGATCCGGCGGGCTGAATCCCGATCTAGGTGTTGCATAAAACAATCGCCTCGCTTCTTGAGGTTCAAAGGACATTCCGATTCGAACTCGCCAATGGAGAACATTTTTGAGGCTAAAGCGCCAAAGGATGACGTAGCCATTGAGCTGTGTTTCCGTGATCCGGGACGGAACCCAATTGCAAGAAGAAAATTGTTTCGCCATTCCAGAAGGGGGGAGCTGAAAGAAAATCAAACAGGTGCCGGTTCACTGTCTATGGTTGGTAAGTGAAAAGTTCAGTGTTAAACCGGTGAAATTACAATGCAAGGTACAGTTGGCGGTTTAAGAGAGGGCTAATGGCATATGGCGGATTGGCTATCAAGGATTAAACCGCCCATAGGCAGAAAGGCCCAGATTCAAGTTTTCTGCTAAGTGTTGACAAAAACAGGTTTCACACAATGATCAAATCTATTTGGATCTACCGCACATCTATAAAACAGTTTTTACTGCGTTCTTTAAAAGGCGTTCAAGAAAAACAGAGAAGGATGTATACTCTACCAGAGGAAAAATGGAGGACTGTGTGGATGAGCTTGCAAAACCTTAATGCAGATTTAAAGGCAAAGAACAGAAGAAGTTTACCGCTGCAGATTATGGAGGAGGGGGGCGATGAGTCTCTGATCTAACTCAGGTTGATGCAGCGGCCTTGGTTGGTGCGGTTCTCGAAGGTCGCAGACGGCGGCGGAGCTTCAGAGATGAGGTCGTCGCGAGGAAGAAGAAGATGCAGAAGAGGAAGAGAAAAGGGGGCCCTCAGGCTTTATTTATAAGGGAAAGAGTAAAAGGCAGGCGCGAGAATCAAAGGCGTCCGGCGCGGCCGAGTGGGCGCTACCGTCACCGATTTTCGAGATAATCATTAATGAGAAGGAATCTTTTGATCCTTTTATGTAGAGGCGAGGTCATGACGGACCGTTGCGGTGCTCCGAAGATGACGTCACGGCGGTTTACGAGAACTCACAGGAGAAGTCAATACGGCGGTTTACAGCAACTAGAGAAGGGGATATCACGGCGGTTCAACAATTACAAGAAGATATTGAAGTTGAAGATTTTTTATCAAGGATTGACATGAACCTGTTCAAATCAATCAGGGGCCTAATGTTGGGGATATTACTACTGGGCGTAAACCGGCCTATCCGGGCCGGGTTAACTTCATCAGTAGTTCAACGGTGTAAAATCCCAAGCATGAAAGTAAGGGCCCAAGGCTTGTAGTCGGTTTAGAACCTCAGAGTGTAAGTCGCCTGGTATGTAAACTTGTACCGTAAGTTAGGAATAGAGAAAGACCAACCCGGATACGAGTATGAACCGGAGATTGGGACTCTTCAACCGACAAGCGCCACCCGTATATAAGGGGACGACCGGGCGGTTCAAGGGACAGAACAACAACTCGAGGCCTAGGCGGCTTATTTGCTCCCTAGTCATCGAGACCACATCAATCCCATCACAAACTAGACGTAGGCTTTTACCTTCATCGAAGGGGCCGAACTAGTATAACTCTTGTGTCTTCGTCCGCTTTAACCCCTTCAAGTTAACCCGTAGCGATGGCCCCACGACTAAGTCCTTTCATGAGGACATCTGCCGTGACAAAACCACGACAGAACCCGTACAAATGGCAACCCTTGGGGGCGGTCACCAAACCCGTACACTTTGGCAACCCGTCAAATTGCTCGGGGTGATCTCCACAACCTAATTGGAGACCCCGACGCTTGCCCGGAGCTTTACACCACAATGATTGAGCTCCGAACACCACCAACCGTCTAGGGTGCCCAAGCACCCAAGAGGAACAAGCTCAAGGGCACCAAGCACCCAAGAGTAATAAGCTTCTCAACTTGTAACTTCCACGTATCACGTGGAGAACTCAAACCGGTGCACCAAATGCAATGGCAAGGGCACACAGAGTGCCCAAGTCCTTCTCTCCCAAATCCCACCAAAGCAACTAATGCTAGGGAGGAAAATGAGAGGAAGAACGAAAGAAGATCACGAAGAACTCCAATATCTAGATCCAAGGGGTTCCCCTCACTTAGAGGAGAAAGTGATTGGTGGAAACGTGGATCTAGATCTCCTCTCTCTTTTCCCTCAAGAACTAGCAAGAATCATTGGAGGGATTGAGAGTTAGCAAGCTCGAAGAAGGTCAACAATGGGGGAAGAACATGAGCTCAAAGGATTCAATCTCAATGGGGAAGAAGACCCCCTTTTATAGGTGGGGACAAAATCCAACCGTTATCCCCTCACTCAGCCCGCACGACACGGTACTACCGCATGGAGCTGCGGTACTATCGTGGTTTGCTACGGTACTACCGCTGCAGGTTGCGGTACTACCGCATGAGCAGCACTGGCCAGATGAAGGCCTGTTGCACAGGGCAACGGGCGGTAGAACCACCGGAGTGGTACTACCGCGTGCCCCTACGGTACTACCGTAAGGCAGGTAACACTAGGCGCAGAGAAAGCACGGAAGTAAAAAATTACTTCCGTACCTACTTCCGCTGAGGGAGGACCTGCACAAAAATCCGGTACGGTACTACAACACACGAAGAGCGGTACTACCGCATAGGGCGCGGATGTAAAAAATTACATCCGCCCCTACTTACGCTCATGCTGCTAAGCCTGGCCAGAGCCCACGGTACTACCGCGCCCGCAGCGTGGTACTACCGCGTAGGGCACGGATGTAAAAAATTCAAGCTTGTTGGATATAGTAAGAAGAGGCAGGGGAGGTATGCCTAACAAACAAAGGAGTGAAACCTCCAACAGAGAAGAACCGACATATCGTCCACCATCGAAAACATCATAGAAGATGCATGTGAACTCCGTTTTCGATGAACTCGAGCTTGTCATAAAAATGACCATAAGCTCCAAATCTCACAAGGAGAAGAACCAAACAAGAACCAAAAAGATGATGCAAGGATGCAATGGTTTGAGCTCTCTACGAATGATATGATCAAACTACTCATCGAGATCCCCCCTTGATAGTACGACAATAGATCCTATAACCCGGTCTCCCAACTACCATCATGAGACCGGTAAAATAGAAAACCTATCAAGGGCAAACCTTTGCCTTGCACATGGTCCACTTGAGCTAGACGATGACGATCTTGACTCCCTCAAGTTGGACCACCTTTCTTGATTGCGTTGGCTCTATGAAGACTAGTTGATTGCTCCCCCATACTCCACTATGGGTGAGCCACTCTTTCGCACATCTTCACAAGTCCATTGTCACCAAAATGGATGGCAAGCTTCAAGCATTTGATCTCTCGTGATGCTTCACTTGAATTTGCACACCGCAACCTAACCCCACAAAGAACTCTCACGAAGACCATGGGTTAGTACACAAAGCGTAATGGACAATGCTTACCATACCATGGGATCACTTGATCCTCTCAGACATCTTGTACGCTTTGTGTGTTGAGCAACTTGATTCACTCTTGACTTAGTCTTGATCAACCTTGATTCTTTCCAACTCTCTTCATTTGGATGATGTCTTGAAGGTAAACATGAATGATCAAACAATCTTCTTCTTCAAGACATGCTTGCAATAAGCTCAACTCTCAAATGACCAATCTTTGGATAATTCCTTGAATAGCACCTTGGTCGACACAAACTCTCCTTGAAACCAACACATGTACTCCAAGAAAAGCCTATGGACAAAACCTTCAAATATAACTCAAGGAAACCATTTGTCCATAGAGATTGTCATCAATTACCAAAACCAAACATGGGGGCACCGCATGTTCTTTCACTAGCCTCCCGTGGCAGCGGGGTCCTATCGGAAACTAAGGGATATTAAGGCCTCCTTTTAATAGAGTACCGGACCAAAGCATTAACACATATTGAATCCATGAACTCCTCAAACTACGGTCATCACCGGGAGTGGTCCTGATTATTGTCACTTCGGGGTTGCCGGATCATAACACATTGTACGTGACTATTGACTTGCAAGATAGGATCAAGGACTCACATATATTCATGAAAACATAATAGGTTCAGATATGAAATCATGGCACTCGGGCCCTAGTGAAAAGCATTAAGCATAGCAAAGTCATAGCAACATCAATCCCAGAACATAGTGGATACTAGGGATCAAACCCTATCAAAACTAACTCGATTACATGATAAATCTCATCCAACCCATCACCATCCAGCAAGCCTACGATGGAAATACTCACGCAGGGCGGTGAGCATCATGAAATTGGTGATGGAGGATGGTTGATGATGACGATGGCGACGGATTCCCATCTCCGGAGCCCCGAACGGACTCCAGATCAGCCCTCCCGAGAGATTTTAGGGCTTGGCGGCTCCATTTCGTAAAACATGATGAATCTTTTTTCTCATTTTTTCTCCCTGAACACGAATATGTAGAGTTGGAGTTGAGGTCGATGGAGCTCCAGGGGGCCCACGAGGCAAGGGGGCGCACCCTGGGGGGGGGGGGGGCAGGCGCGCCTCCCACCCTCGTGGAAAGGGTGTGGGCCCCCTGGCCTTGATTCTTTCGCCAATATTTTTTATTATTTCCAAAAATAATCTCCATGAAGTTTCAGGTCATTCCAAGAACTTTTGTTTCTGCACAAAGATAACACCATGGCAATTCTGCTGAAAACAGCGTCAGTCCGGGTTAGTTCCATTCAAATCATGCAAGTTAGAGTCCAAAACAAGGGCAAAAGTGTTTGGAAAAGTAGATACGACGGACACGTATGAACTCCCCCAAGCTTAAACCTTTGCTTATCCTCAAGAAATTCAGTTGATAAACCGAAAGTGATAAAGAAAAACCTTCACAAACTCTGTTTGCTCTTATTGTTGTAAATATGTAAAGTCAGCAATCAAGTTTTCAGCAAGGATTATGAACTAGCCATATTCACAATAACATTTAGGTCTCATGTTTACTCATATCAATGGCATAATCAACTAGCAAGCAATAATAATAAATCTTGGATGACAACACTTCCTCAAAACAATCGTAATATGATATAACAAGATGGTATCTTGCTAGCCCTTTCTGAGACCGCAAAACATAAATGCAGAGCACCTTTAAAGATCAAGGACTGACTAAACATTGTAATTCATGGTAAAAGAGATCCAGTCATAGTCATACCCAATATAATTTGACAGTAATGAATGCAAATGACAGCGGTGCTCTCCAGCTGGTGCTTTTTAATAAGAGGGTGATGACTCAACATAAAAGTAAATAGATAGGCCCTTCGCAGAGGGAAGCAGGGATTTGTAGAGGTGCCAGTGCTCGATTTTGAAATAGAGATAAATAATACTTTGAGCGGCATACTTTCATTGTCAACATAACAACCGAGAGATGGCGATATCTTCCATGCTATACACATTACAGGCGGTTCCCAAACAGAATGGTAAAGTTTATACTCCCCCTCCACCAACAAGTATCAATCCATGGCTTGCTCGAAACAACGAGTGCCTCCAACTAACAACAGTCCCGAGGGAGTTTTGTTTGCAATTATTTTGATTTGATTTGCATAAAGCATGGGAATGGGCATCCCGGTGACCATCCATTTTCTCGTGAGTGAGGAGCGGAGTCCACTTCTCTTGAGAATAACCCGCCTAGCATGGAAGATACAGACAGCCCTAGTTGATACATGAGCTATTCGAGCATACAAAACATAATTTCATTTGAAGGTTTAGAGTTTGGCACATACAAATTTACTTGGAACGGCAGGTAGATACCGCATATAGGAAGGTATAGTGTAGTCATATGGAATAACTTTGGGGTTTTTAAGGGATTGGATGCACAAGTAGTATTCCCGCTTAGTACAAGTGAAGGCTAGCAAATGACTGGGAAGCGACCAACTAGAGAGCAAAAACAGTCATGAGCATGCATTAAAATTAATAAACATTGAGTGCAAGCATGAGTAGGATATAATCCACCATGAACATAAATATCGTGAAGGCTATGTTGATTTTGTTTTAACTACATGTGTGAACATGTGCCAAGTCAAGTCAGTTAAGTCATTCAAAGGAGGATACCACCCTATCATACCACATCACAACCATTTTAATAGCATGTTGGCACGCAAGGTAAACCATTATAAGCTCCTAGCTAATTAAGCATGGCATAAGTAACTATAATCTCTAATTGTCATTGCAAACATGTTTATTAATAATAGGCTGAATCAGGAACGATGAACTTATCATATTTACAAAAACAAGAGAGGTCGAGTTCATACCAGCTTCTCTCATCTCAATCACCCATCATATATCGTCATAATTGCCTTTCACTTGCACGACGAACGATGTGAATAATAATAATAGTGCACGGCATTGACTAAGCTGGAATCATGAGCATTCAATAAACAGGAGAAGACAAGGCAATATGGGCTCTTGGTTAAATCAACAATAATGCATATAAGAGCCACTTCAACAATTTCATTATGGCCTTCTCTATTGACCCCCAAAGAAAAGAAAAGAAATAAAACTATTTACACGGGAAAGCTCCCAACAAGCAAAAGAAGAACAGGAAATCTTTTTGGGTTTTCTTTTAATTACTACTACTACACGCATGGAAAGTAACCTAGCTAAAAGCTACAACTATTTTTTTTGGTTTTTTCTTAAGGTTTTTCAAACACACAAGAAGAAAGCATAAAAAGGAAAATAAACTAGCATGGATAGTACAATGAAAAAAAGTATGAGCACCGACAACTAGCATGAGTGTGTGAATATGAATGTAATGTCGGTGAGAAATCAGATTCCCCAAGCTTAGGCTTTTGGCCTGTTGGTCTATCGCCACGGCTGGCCTCGGCGGATATCCGGTTGTAATCGGGTCGATCGAGATGCAAAGGGCTATTGCATCGTGGGCTGCAGCTTGGAGGCGAGCTGCCCTCGTCCTCCTCTCGTACTCATTTGCCTCCTCCCTGGTTATAACGTATCTCCCTTTTGCCTGAATGTTGACAGCGTGACGCCTGTCAAAGATTAGTTGGTACTGGAGAGGCGGTTCATTCCTCTCAACAAACCGATGGTGAACCATGGCACTAAAATCTAGATAAGAAGGAGGCAATTCCATATCATAATCACGAATGGGTATATTAAGAAAATTAGCTAAACGGGTTGCATAAATTCCACCAAAGAAATCTCCATTAAATCTATTATTATGCAACCTACGTGCAACAATGGCTCCCAAATTATAATGTTTATCTCCTAATATAGCACTCCTGAGAACACTGATATCAGGGACACACATGTGGCATGCTTTATCCTTACCATTTAGGCACCTACCTATGAAGAGAGCAAAATAATGTATAGTAGGGAAATGAATGCTCCCTATGGTAGCTTGTGTTATGTCTCTAGATTCCCCCACGGTTATACTAGCAATAAAATCTCTAAATTCAGATTTGCGAGGTCCACTAGGACTACCTCATTGTGGAAGTTTGCAAGTAGTATTAAAATCCTCTAAGTCCATAGTATAAGAATTATCAAAAAGATCAAATAGGACAGTTTGAGAATTGCGTGATGATGAAAATTCAAACCTCCTCACAAAGGAATCAGTGAGATAGTGGTACTGCTGGCACTTATCTGCCTCAAAGCTCACAAGATCAGCGTTACACACATATGCATTAAACTCTTCCTTGATTCCTGCTCGATCCATGAAGTCCACTGAAGGCCATTCACAAGCCCGCACTTGAGCGTCCCTTGGTGGTTCATCGTCGGCATCACGCATGCGAGCCTGGGTCCTTGCTTCCTTAAACGGCCACCTTGGTACATTTTCCTAAACATATTTCTTCCTCTAAAAAATTTCTGAAATTTTAGTAACTTCAAATAAAAGTGAACCAAACTCAACAGAACTAATAGCAACTACTACCACAAGTGCCTAGAGACTATATCGTGCATTAGAACTACTTGGAACCATATAAATTTGACATGCAAGCTCAAGAACATGGTCACCTAGGCAGCACAAATTTTCAATGAATAAAGAACTAGAGCAAAACTAATTGGACCATTGGAGGAGTCACATACCAAGGAACAATCCCCCAAAGCAGTTTTGTGAGTGGAGCTTTGAGCAAGAAGATCAAAAATCGTAGCAAAATGAGCTTGAACTCGTGCTTGAGCTGGTTGGTGATTTTTTTGGGAGGAAGAAGGAGTGTGTGGGTGCAGGAATAAGTGGAGGGGAGCCACCATGGGCCCACAAGGCAGGGGGTGCGCCCTGGACCATCGTGGCCAGGTGCTTGCTCCCCCTGCTGTGTTCTCAGTGCCAGATATTCTCAAATATTTCAGAAAAAATCATATTTCATTTTAGGGGCATTTGGAGAAATTTTATTTTTGGGGTATTTTTTATTGCACGTATAATTCAGAAAACTAACATAATATACTATTTTTTACTTTATTCCAATTAAACAACAGAAAGTGAAAGGAGGGTACAGAAGGTTGTGCTTTCTAACTTCATCCATCTCATGCTCATCAAAAGCATGTTCAATTTCGAATAACATGAAACTGGAGAAATTTCGAATAACACTATGTTACCTCAACGGGGATATGCACGTCCCCAACAATAAGAATATCATATCTCCTTTTGACAGTAGGAAGAGGAAATTCAAAACCTCCAAAAATAATCGATGGAAATTTTCCAATAGAGTTGATACTATGAACTAAGGTTGTTTCCTCGAAAAGTGTACCGTATGCTCATTACCATTAACATGAAAAGTGACATTGCCTTTGTTGCAATCAATAACAGCCCCTGCAGTATTCAAAAAGGGTCTTCCAAGAATAATAGACATACTATCGTCCTCGGGAATATCCAGAATAACAAAGTCCGTGAGAGCCCCTTCTGACAGAAACAGACCTGGTGGAGATGTTAATGACATGCTTTTGTTCAATGAGGCAATTAGCAATCAGGGTTTAATTGAGCTGCCACTGCAGGGCAGAAAATTCAGTTGGAGCAACATGCAGCATGATCCTCTTTTGGTCAAATTGGATTGGTTTTTTAGTTCTGCCTCCTGGATGACCACTTTCCCAAACACCATAGTTCTTCCACTTGCAAAACCTATATCTGATCACTTTCCTTGTGTCATCAAAATTTGTACTTCCATTCCTAAAGCAAGAGTTTTTAGATTTGAAAACTATTGGCTGCAACATTCTGACTTCAAACAGGTGGTGGCTGCTTCTTGGAGCATCCCAGTGGGGAATCTTGATGCTGTTAAAAATTTGACTGCAAAATTCAAGAACTTGAGGAGAGCTTTGGAGTTGTGGGCTAGGTCTTTATCCTGCATAAAAGACAAGATTGCCAAGCTTAATGATCTCATTTTCCTTTGGGACTTTTTTGAGGAATTCAGAGAATTAGACATTCATGAATGGAACTGCAGGGATATCTTAAAAGAGCAGCTGCTCATTCTTCTCAGGAACCAAAAGATCTATTGGAAGCAAAGGGGAAAGATTAAGGGGGTCAAATTTGGGGATGAAAACACAAAATTCTTCCATACTAAAGCTTCTATCAATTACAGGCACAATCATATTGCTGTCCTTCAAAATGATGATCAAGTTGAAATTTCAGATCATGCTGGGAAAGCTGCAATCCTCTGGGAAGCTTATAAGAAAAGAATGGGCACATCTCATAAAACTGCTATGCACTTCAACTTGGAATCCCTTTTTGGTCCCAGGCAGGATCAAACTATTTTTGATAACTTGGAGTTACCTTTCTCTGAAGAGGAAATTAATGATGTTGTCAAGGATCTTCCATCTGATAAATCACCAGGTCCTGATGGTTTCAACAATGAGTTTTTGAAATCTTGTTGGGATATTATTAAAGGGGATGTGCTTAGATTTATTCAAGATTTTCATGCTGGGAAAATCTCACTTGAGAGCTTAAACACCTCTTACATCACCCTTATTCCTAAAGGAAGCACACCAATGACAGCAAATGACTTCAGGCCTATTTCTCTCCTCAATTGTTGTCTTAAACTTGTCACTAAGTTGTTGGCTAACAGGCTGCAGAAAGTAATTCTAAAACTTGTGCACATCAACCAATATGGTTTCCTCAAGGAAAGGTCCATTCATGACTGTTTGGGTTGGGCATATGAGTATCTGCATCAATGCCATAAGTCAAAAAAGGAAATTGTTGTGCTTAAACTAGATTTTGAAAAGGCTTTTGGCACCATTGAGCACCAAGAAATCCTGGAGATATTAAAGGCCAAAGGTTTTGGAGACAGATGGATCAACTGGATTAAAATGTTGTTCACTTCTGCATCATCTGCTGTCATGCTTAATGGGGTTCCTGGCAAAAAGTTTTACTGTCTCAGGGGGGTCAGGCAAGGAGATCCTCTATCACCTCTATTATTTGTGCTTGCTGCAGACTTGCTTCAGTCAATTCTTAACAAGGCCATGCACCTGGGTATACTTTCTTCTCCTCTGCAAGTGCACTCCTGTCCTGATTTCCCCATTGTCCAGTATGCTGATGACACTCTGGTTCTACTCCAAGCTGATGCAAAGCAACTTCATTGCCTCAAAGCACTCCTAAATACTCTTGCTGATGCAACTGGCCTTAAAGTGAATTATAACAAATCAAGTCTTATCCCAATAAATGTGCCTGAGGACAAGGTGGAAATTTTGACAAATACATTTCATTGTAAAGAGAATCTTTCCCATTCAGTATTTGGGAACTCCATTGGGTCTTCATAAGCCTCTGTGGAGCATTGTTTTCCTCTTGTCACAAGATTGCGTAAAAGCTTGTGGGTTTATCCTCATTCATGACAATGGCTGGGAGATTGTTGCTGGTAAAATCTGTTTTAAACTCTTTGTTGATTTACCTAATGGGATGCCTTGATGTGCCTGTCACCATCAAATTACAAGCTATCAAGTTGTTGAGACACCGCTCGGAGAGGACCTCGACATTGAGGATCATAGGCCTGCCATGGTGGCTTGGAGCACTGTTTGTAGACCTAAGGACCAAGGAGGTCTGGGGTGATGGATATCTTTGTCCAAAACAAAGCTTTGCTTCTCAAAAACCTGCACAAGTTCTATAATAGGCACAACATTCCATGGGTTAACTTGATTTGGGAAACTTATTATGCTAATAACTTGTTGCCTGGCAGCAATTGAGTTGGCTCTTTTTGGTGGAAGGCAAATCTCAAGCTCATTCATAATTTCAAATCCTTGGCCAGATGTCACATAGGGGATGGTAAAAGTGCTCTATTTTGGTCTGATCTCTAGCATTCAGCTTGTTTACAGGACTTGTTCCCTCACCTCTTCTCATTTGTGAAGGATCAAAACACCATGTGCACACCATTATTCATACTGAATACTTGGAGGATCTATTTCAACTTCCTCTCACTGTGCAAGCTTTCCAGGAATTGGAAAGTATGGAAGACATTTGTTTTGCTCTAAGGAATTCGACTCCTGGATTGCACCGACACTTGGAGCTATATTTGGGGTAATGAGCAATTCTCAGCCATAAGGCATATAAAGTAATGATGGGAGTTAAAATAGTGCCCCAAAGAGTTCAATTGGATTTTGAATAGCTCTTGTCACCCAAAGCACAAAGTGTTTTTGGAGATTACTTCATGACAGGCTCAATACTAGGAATCTTCTTAGCAGGAAAACTTTCCAGTTGGCAAGCTACAACTGTGCTCTCAATAATTGTCCTCGGGAGGAAACCTTACATCATCTCTTCCGGTCCTGCCTTTTGCAGCTCAAAGGTTGGATATTATTTGTCCTTCCAGCAACTTAATGTGTCTCGTGCTTGAAGCGCTTTGAGGATCTCCGGTTCAAACTACATGTTCCATTTTTCATGGAAATCATCATCCTAGCCTCTTGGGACATATGGATTTCAAGAAATAAGCTGATCTTTCAAGCCATTCAGCCTTCCATTCAGAGGTGGAAAATCATTTTCCTTGATGAGCTTAATCTTCTGAGATATAGAGTGAAGAAGAGCTATGCCAGAGCCTTCTGTACTTGGCTTGATAACCTTGTACTATAATTTATCTTTTGTTTTTTTTCTTCTTTTTTGGCTTACCTCAAGCCTCTGTACTGTTGGACCTTTGTTTTTAATTTAATATAAAAATTGCAGTGGGGCCTTGCCCTACTGTGTACAGTCAAAAAAAGAATAACAAAGTCTGTTAAAATAGTAACATTTGCAACTACAACAGGCACATCCTCACAAATGCCTATAGGTATAGCAGTTGATTTATCAGCCATGTGCAGAGATATTTCAGTAGGTGTCAACTTATTCAAATCAAGTCTACGATATAAAGAGAGAGGCATAACACTAACACCGGCTCCAAGATCACATAAAGCAGTTCTAACATAATTCCTTTTAATGGAGCATGGTATAGTGGGTACTCCTGGATCTCCTAACTTCTTTGGTATTCCACCCTTAAAAGTATAATTAGCAAGCATGGTGGAAATTTCAGCTTCCGGTATCTTTCTTTTATTTGTAACAATTTCTTTCATATACTTAGCATAAGGATTCATTTTGAGCATATCAGTCAAACGCATAGGAAAAAAGATAGGTCTAATCATTTCAGCAAAGCGCTCAAAATCCTCATCATCCTTTTTCTTGGATGGTTTTGGAGGAAAAGGCATAGGTTTCTGAACCCATGGCTCTCTTTCCTTACCGTGCTTCCTAGCAACAAAGTCTCTCTTATCGTAAAATTGATTCTTTGATTGTGGGTTATCAAGTCAAAGGCAGGTTCAGTTTCTACATCATTATCATTGCTAGGTTGAGGATCAACATGATCATCATAATTAATCTTATCACTAGGTTCATGTTCATCACCAGATTGTGTTTCAGCATTAGAAATAGAAATATCATTGGGATCCTGATGTTTCAACAACAGGTTCACTAGAAGCATGCAAAGTCCTATCATTTTTATTTTCCTTCCTTTTAGAAGGACTAGGTGCATCAACATTATTTCTTTGAGAATCCTGCTCAATTCTCTTAGGGTGGCTGTCGGTGTCAAAACCGGCGGATCTCGTGTAGGGGGTCCCGAACTGTGCGTCTAGGCGGATGGTAACAGGAGACAAGGGACACAATGTTTTTACCCAGGTTCGGGCCCTCTTGATGGAGGTAAAACCCTACTCCTGCTTGATTAATATTGATGATATGGGTAGTACAAAAGTAGATCTACCACGAGATCGAGAGGCTAAACCCTAGAAGCTAGCCTATGGTATGATTGTTGTTCGCCCCACGGACTAAAACCCTTCGGTTTATACTGCACACCGAGAGAGGGTTAGGGTTACATAGAGTCGGTTACAAATGGGAGGAGATCTACATATCCAGACGCCAAGCTTGCCTTCCACGCCAAGGAAAGTCCCATCCGGACACGGACGAAGTCTTCAATCTTGTATCTTCATAGTCGAGGAGTCCGCCAAAGGTCATAGTCCGCCATCCGGACACCCCTAATCCAGACTCCTCAAGAGCCCCTCGAACTAGGCTTCAATGACGACGAGTCCGGCGCAGATTGTCTCCGCATTGCAAGGCGGGTTCCTCCTCCGAATACTTCATAGAAGATTTTGAACACAAGGATAGTGTCCTGCTCTGCAAAATAATTTCCACATACCACTGTAGAGAGAATAATACTTACACAAATCCAATCTGCTAACGTATTTCGCAGCGTGACATCACACCACGGCCAAGCCTTTATTCGAATCGTTTTTACTGTCCCACCTCAGCACACTTAGCGAGGCGGTTTCCTTGGCACGTCTTGTCGAAGCAGAGATCGTGTCCCCTTATTCCCGGATTCTCATCAATACGGGCGTGGGTAACCCAACCGTGCCATTAATTTACGGTGCTTGGGAGATAAGCGAGTTTTACCAGGCTGGTGGGGGCATGTAGTTTCGTCCGCCCATATAAGGGGATAAGGATCCACCCTTTCCATCTACGCCTTCTTCCTCCTTTGCTTATCCATTTTCGCGCACTCGAGCTCCAGCGCCCAAGTCCGCACTTCCCACCTCAACCTTCTCCAGCCATGTCCGGAGCGGGAGGCAAGTGGATGGTCTCCTCCATCACGGAGGGACACATCAAAGCCGAGGGAGGCTTGATACTTGTCTAACGACATCACACACCGCACCTGCACAAGGGAAGCTCATCCCCACCCCCAGCCCCATGAGAGGGTGGTATTCTCACCCATTTCCTCCATGACTAGGTTTCCCACTTCACCTGCTTTGTCCGGGGCTCATGTTCTACTACGGCCTGGATTTCCACGATCTGGCCCCAAACTTCGTCCTCAACATCTCAGCGTTTATCATCGTGTGCGAGGCCTTCCTCCGCATCAAGCCCCACTTCGGCTTATGGCTGAAGACCTTCAATGTCAAGCCGAAGGTAGTGGGCGGCCAGCAAGCAGAGTGCAGAGGCGCCATGGTGGGCAAGATGCCCAACGTTACATGGCTCGAGGGCTCCTTTGTGGAGACCATAAAGGGGTGGCAATCAGGGTGGTTCTACATCACCGAGCCGCGTGACCCTGAATGGGCAGCGGCCCCCGAATTCTGATCTGGCATCCCCACACGGCTCACCTCCTGGAAAGAGAAGGGCCTGTTGTGGGGTAATTCGAAGAGCGCATCGACTCCAAACCTGCGCCCAAGACCTGTGGACAAAGAGGTTAAACTCGTCAACGTAGTCCAGATCATGCTCATCCGCCGGATCCTCCCGTGTCAACGACGGGCTTTTAACTTGTGGGAGTTCAACCCGGCCCAGCATCAAACTCTGACCAGGCTCTTTGACACCACACACGAGGATGCCTGGAAGGTGCTATTCAAGGGCGCCGAGGTTCCCCCTCCCATCACCGAGGATCACGGATTCCGCGCGAAGTGCCAAGCCAGCATAGTAAGCTTATTTTATCCCTTACGGGATACTTGTTTCTCATAGTTTAACTCTATGCGGGATCTAAGCTCCCGTTCCTTTGACAGGAGTGGTAGAAGAAGAACGGACAGATCGACTACCCGGCTCCTTTGCCCGAAGACCCAGCGGACGGCCACTTGACGGGGCTGCTGGTTCCGGCACCTTACGTGGTGCCAGAGAAGAAGGCCGAGAAGTAGGCCACGGGAACTCGAAAGAGTTCCCGGCGGCCGGTGGTGCCGGATTCATCGTCCGATGACTCCGAGGCGCACTCCTCCTCCGAAGACGTGGAGGAAGAGGAAGAAGCCTCTCCCCCTCCAGCGGGGGGAGGAATGAAAAGGAAGGCCGCCCCAACTGGGGGGGCTGGAGGGTCCAAAAAGGGAAGAACCCTTCCTCCGGACTACTCCACCAACGCCGACGATGGCGAAGAGGAGTGGCCATCCAGGGCCAAGCCCCTGGAAAAATCGTAAGTATCCGGATACCAGAATAACTCACGGCGTTCCTCTGTTGCACAGTATCTTCTGACGCCGAATATAATCATGCAGTCCGCCCAAGGCCGGGCTCGACGCTTCGTCGAGCGGCTCCCTGGGTTCGTCGGATGTGAAGAGCACTTCACTTCCGGCCGCCTCCTCCTCTCGCCCAGCGGATGACGCCGAGGGGGATCCCAAAAGGGTCCAAGCCAGGAGGAGGTGGTCCTGGAGGCGCGACAAGGCGACCTCCCGGACTCCAGGCGCAAAGGGGATAAGACCCCCAAGGGCTCCAAGTCCGGCCCTAGGCCGGACACCGCACCGGAACCTTCAATGGTTCCGGAATCCGGCAGGCGGCCCCCTACTAAGAAGGGAAAGCCTACGACGCCGGTGACTACGCCCAACCGGAGGCACCGGATAATCTGCTGGAGGTGCTTAACGGCGCCCATCGACGAGGAGCACCGCACTATTATGAGTGTGGTGATCCGTAAGGTTCAGTCCGCCAAGAGCGGGCTGATCAAGCTCGTGCCAGCCTTCTAACAAAGCTTTGAGGTATGTATTTAAGATATGTAAAAATATTACTGCATAGACAAGAGCCTCGATGCTCAGTTTAGTGTTCAGAAAGAAAAGCCGAACTGAGGATCAAAAAGATATACGCAGGAGTCTAACATAAGTATGTCAATATGGGAATGCAGGTTGTGCTGCTGACCTCTGCTGCACTGACTGCAGAGGTCAATGCATTGAAGCAGAGCCTCGAGCGGTCCGAGAACAAGCTCGGCCTTGCCAAGAAGCAGCTCGAGGACAAGGAAGGTAAGTAATACCTTATGTAAGTATATAAAAAAGATGTGGTTGCAAAAAATGACAGCACCAACGTGAGTATTGCAGGGGCCACAACCGAGGTGGCGACCCTGAAGGAAGCGCTGTCCAAGGCCGAAAACAATGCGGCCGTGGAGCGCACCGAGCGAGAGAAGCAGGAGGCGCGGGTGGCGGCGGTGCAGCAAGAGCTCCAGGCTCTCTTGGAAAAACACGAGAGGTTGGAGCTTGACTCAAAGACTCGAGAGTCCGAGCTCGCCTCAGCGCTTGAGAACGCCAAATCTGCCAAGGCCGAAGCCCAAAAAGCCCTCCAGGAAATTGAGGCGATGAAGAAGATAGCGGCGGGTAAGGCATTCTTTATGCAAAGCAAGCACGCCAAAGTGAATTACTTGTTACTTACCCGAGTCCGAGCTCTCCAGAGCATTCAGAGATCTTCCCGAGTGTGTCCGACGCTGCCAGATTCTATCGAGCCAAGAGGGAGCTCAACGGAGAGGGTGTTCTGGTCTCAGTATGCTGCGGCCGGACACCCGGTGCCCTTGAGCGACCAGCTTAAGTAGGCCATGAAGGGTCTCGTAGTACGGCTGTGGCCTGGCGGAGCCATGCCTGGGAGCTACTTCGGGCTGGTAAGGCGGCTGGTGGATGCCTGTCCAAGGCTTGAAGTCATCAAGCGCTCCGATGCATCGAAGGTGCCAGAGGGCCCTTGCCGTGCTAAGGTGCACTGGGCAAGATGGACGCTGAGAAGCTTGTGACGGATGGACCACCGCCGGCAAGGAGCATCGCAAGCCAGAGATGTATTATGAGGGCGTCCTGAAGGGTGCCCACCGTATAGCGGATGAGTGCTCCAAAGATGTAATTTTTGAATAAACTCGCATTTGTGATCCTGTATGCTGAAAACTTGTTCATATGCGCTAACCAACGTTTTTGAATTTAAAATATTACCTTCTGTGCGGCTGTTTATCAAAATTGAGAGATGGCGAGTCGTTGGTTTCTGCCCCCATGCCGCGAGTGCTCGGGTGTTCGGGATAAACTTGAGCGCTCTTTTTCCCATTATTGGGTCCTTCGAGGGAGGCGCTTAAAACAACGAACAAGGCAATCGTACTATAATGCTTGAACACTCTCACTTAGCCATAGAATTCCATAATTTTAAATTTCGGCGAAGCCCCTAGTATTCGTAAGACCGAGTTCGGGGCGCTATCCACGCCTAGGCCGACAAAGCCGACTCGCCTAAGCTGCATAAGTCTTTAGGGACTCGAAAACCTCTCGAACAGTGACCAGCTCTCGCCCTATCATGACGGTCAGTTTTAGCTTTCTCCACTGAGGTGCTTAGCCCAACTCAACCGGGGCACAATCGCAGTGGTTCTCCCAGTGCTACCTTAGCCGATATAACGGAACGCAAGTGTCGGTGTACTAGAGTAGGGGTACCCTAGTATCCCAAACTTGTGCACGGGCAGTTGCAGCACCCCGCGGCAAGGCTTGCCGGGTGACCGCCAAGGTCCTCCGTGGTTCCTTTGGAGCCATTCAAGAACAAAGTATTTAAGCCAAGGAGACAAGGCCCCGCAAGAGGAGCTTGCCGGAAGGCCAACCAAGGCATCTCAAGGAACTTGCCGCGACGCGACCACGCGTCCCCCAAGAAGGCCCGGCGAGCGACAAGCTTCCGGACGCGATAAGGCAACAACCGCTGCAAGGCGCTTGCCGCGCAGACTACCACTCAGACCAAGGCTCCAAAGACATCCACTAACGTGTCGCCTCGACCTTTCCAAGCGCCAGGTGGCAAGAGGTCAGTGCGCCACGGAGCTCCGGTGGGCGTTTAGCGACGACAAGATTGCCATCGTGGCAGCGGTGGCGCCCCGACGGTCCCTCGCTTGCACTGCTTATGCGACGAGACGGGCATTTAATGCCCTTTTCCCCGCCGTGAGGGTTAGGTATGATACAATCGTATAGGTAGATGTACCAACCGCAATCCTTTTCCATTTTTACCCTTGTCTACGCTACACCTGCCTAAACCCCTTAAGCATATAAAAGGAGGCCCATGCGCAACATAGAGGGGGGTTCAAGGCGAAAACACTCACGCTAGGTCTCGTTAGCAGCTGGTGCGCATTATAGCACTCAAAGACTCCCAAGCAAGAACTGAATACACTCGTACATGCAGCAAGAGGAGTGTTATCTCTCCGAGAGCTTCAAGCTGGGTAAACTGCTCGTGCCGCCGATCCGCTTCTTCGCGATCTCCGCCCCACCGAACCGAAGGGGCTCGGTCCACCGTCCCATAGGTGTTCGTGGATCAGCTTCCCGACATCTTTGGCGCGCTGTAGGGGCCGCCGAGATTGTGTGAACTCTGATCCGACGCTCACACGAGCCGATCTTCATCTTCTTCATCGACATGCCACCAAGAAGAAGGCTTCAGCGGCAGCTGATCCGCCCATCGCCGATCCCACCACCACCGGAGCAAACGGGTGGTGGGGTAGACACCGCGGAAGAACGGGCGCCGACGAGGAGCCCACGGTGCTGCCAAGTCCAAGGACAAGGCTGCATGCACTCGGTGTCCAGACATGCACCGCGCCCATCTTAGGAGGCGCTGGACCGACAAAAGCGCCATGGTATTCACAATGACATACGCTCGCTGGACCAAGATCGAGCTGGTGGATTTCGGGTGCTCAAGACCAGCATGCACGCCACATGCAGTACGAAGCGAGGCATGGTCGCCGACAGATATCGCTCCTTCTAACATAGTTAGAAGTCCGAGCATATCCCACTCGCGCGCCGTCGCCACCGCAGCCCGCCACTCCAGCAGTAAGCTTCGCGAGAGCTCAATTGCTCCTAGATTACCATCCAACGGCAGATAAGGTCGATGAATGGAGGGCCACCATTCGTAGTCTCATCGGCTTTGCTAACGGCGACACTCCGCATGTAGCCGGGTACATCATCGCCGCGGCAGACTGCTGCTACACGAGCCGATGGCGACGAACCGTGGGGTGCAACCACCGCACTCTCCACCCAAGACCAAGATCGCCGACTCGCGGATCCACCTCGACAAATGACTCCACCGCATCATCAGATCCACGAGCTCGTCCGCGATCAGCGCCAAGTTCTTCACGAACGACAGAAGAAGACGCCGAACTCGCATCGAGCGCCAAGAGAAGCGCGGCGCAATCAGACCAGCGCCGCTGGGCCCCATGTCGACATGCATGCACCAGGGGAACCAGCGACTTGCCGACGCGTAGGTTGCCCCGCGCTCACTCGTGAGTTGCGGCAAGTCCAAAGGGCCCAAAGACGAAGACTTTCAAGCCGACGCATCAGAGAAGTATGACGGCAAGACGATCCGTCGGAGTTCCTCAAGATCTACACCATCGCGTGCAAGCTGCCGGGGCGGACGACAAGATCCTCGCCAACTACTTCCACCGGTGCTCAAGCTCAATGTCGATCCTGGCTCATGCACTTGCCGGACAACTCCATATCCTCCCGGCAGACCTATGCCATCAGTTTGTCGGCGCTTTACAGCGCCACAAGCCTCATGGCTAAGAGAGCGACCTTCATCCGCCGCCTGTAAGGAAGGAGAACCCCCGCAAGTACATTCAGAGATTCAGCCACAGACAAAGACAACATCCCAGATGTCCACCCCGCCGCAGTAATCAGCGCTGCTCCATCGAACGCTCAAACCGCAGGATGCGGGAGGAGATGGTGATGTGCAAGATCAGAGACGTCAGTGAGCTATATGCTCTGGCCGACAAGTGTGCGCGTGCTGAGGAAGGGAGGAAACTCCCCGGAGAGAATACATAAGCAGGAGGATCTGATAGTGAAGGAGCTACCCCGGCAAAGAAAAGCCGGCGGCGGAACAACAGGAAGAAGAAAGGCAAAGATGTGCTAGTCGTTGAGCAGTCCGGCAACGGAGGTGGCGCCAAGAAAGCCAAAGCTGGTAGCTCCCGCAAGGAGATTGCCGCTGGCACCAACTACTAGGCTGTGGCGGTCGCCGACAAGCAGGACGGTACCAACAAGCAGTACTGCAAGATATACCGCACCAAGGGCCATGACCTCCAGAGTTGCAAGAAGGTCGAGCAGCTTGTCGAGCAGCAAAAAGCTGAATACGAGCGACGCGACAAGGAGAAGGCCCAGGAAGGTGCCGGAGGAGCCGGCAAGAAACGCCTGCCGAGGAGGATGCCGGCAAGGTCAAGCAGCGGCAAGGAGACAGACCTCCCCGCGGCCGCGACAAGGATGAAGATGACGACGATGATGAAGATATGGATGATGAGAGACCGATGAGCAGGAGTTCCAGAAAGCCACAGAGGTCTTGTGCATTGACGGCGGTGCTTCTTCTCGATACTTCACACCGCCAGCTCAAGCAAAGGATGTGGGAAGTCAATGCGCGTAACCATCCGCCGAGTCACGCAAGCCTCCGAAATGGTCCAACACGCCTATCATCTTTGATATTGAGGACCACCCTGATCGCATAATCGCGGTCGGGTGCTTGCCGATGTTGGTTTCGCCAACTATCCGCAACCTCAAGGTCACTAAGATGCTAGTTGACGGCGGGCCGCTTGAACCTGATCTCCTCCGCGGTACTCCGTAAACTCCAGATCCTCGATGGCGAGCTCAAGAGACCGCACATTCCAAGGAATCAATTCGGGAAGGAGCAAGTCAAGGGAAAGATCACGCTGTCGGTGACATTTGGCAGCGAAGTTGAACTTCAGAATCGAGAGGGTCACTTTTGACGTTGTCGACTTTCCATTGCCCTACAATGGGATACTTGGCCGCCCAAAGACTCGCCAAATTCATGGCAGCCTCTCATTATGCATACAACATGTCAAGATGCCAGCCCGATAAGTGTCATTTCTGTCCTCGGCGACAAGAAGGATGCTCTTATTCGCGCCGACAAGATCTACCGAAGCAAGAGCCACAACAGATCGCAAGTCACTTGTCGCTGAAGCTCCCGGGCGAAGAAGAAGACCAAGTCCGCAAGAGTTCGATGCCCACTCGCAAGCGCACCTCTTCGAGTGCTGCGCCACCGCCGATGACGCACCATTGAGCTCCACCGCAAGTGTAATAAGACGATGGCAGCTCCACCAGAGACCAAGAAGGTGTCCGCCAAGGAGGATGGCACCGGTGGTACCTTCACCATCGCTAATCTCGACCCTAAATAGAAAGCGCGCTGCTGCTTTCTCTGCGGGCTAACGCCGACGATTTGCGTGGCAACCGCCCGACATCCCCGTGTTCCTGTGAAAGTAATCGAGCACCATCTTGCCGCTCGTCCTCATGCGCGCCCGCCAAGCGTAAAGTCGAAGCGTAGTGGAGCGCCAAGAATTCATCGAGAAGAAATCAAGAAATTGGAAGCAGCAAGCCTTGTCGAGGAGTGCTCCATCCTACGTGGTTGGCTAATCTCAGTAGTCGGCGCAAGGCAAACGGGAAATGGAGGCTTTGTATCGACTTTACTGATGTTAATAAAGCTTGTCCCAAAGACCCATTTCCCTTGCCGCGCATCGACCAGATTGTTGACACCACGGCTGGATGTGACTTGCTTTCATTTCTTGATGCATACTCAGGATACCATCAGATCTTCATGGCAGAAGAGGATGAGGAGAAGACCGCATTCATCACCCCATGTGGCACATACTGTTTCTTATGGATGCCTTTCGGTATAAAGAATGCTAGTTCAACATTTGCAAGGGTGGTCCATGACGCTTTTGAGACGAAAATGCACAGAAATGTGGAAGCCTACATGGATGACATAGTAGTCAAGAGCAAGGACAAGGCGACTCTGATTCAAGATTTAGACGAAACCTTTGCAAATCTGCAAGATCAACCTCAAGCTCAACCCCGAGAAGTGTGTGTTTGGAGTTCCTCCGCAAGCTTCTCGGTTCTTCGTGGTCTCAATGGGGAATTGAAGCCAATCCCGACAAGATCAAGGCCATTGAGCAGATTGAAGCACCAAAGCGCCAAGGATGTACGAAGACTTGCCGGTTATGTAGCTGCTCTCAGCAGGTTTATCTCTAGGTTCTGTTGAAGGCCCTGCCATTTTTCAAAATATTGAAAAGGCAGGTCCAATAAAATGGACTCGAAGCGGAGGCTGCGCCGCAGACTTAAAGAGGTACTCGTCCTCCACTCCAACACTTGTCGCACCTAAGCCACAAGAGAAGTTGCTGCTATATATAGCGGCAACCAATCAAGTGGTTAGTGCTGTGTTAGTAGCGGAGAGGAGGCGGATGATGAGCCAAGAACCACGGCAGATGCATCCAGCGACAAGCAAGGGACTTCACCGCAAGCTCGGTCCCAACAAAGATGGATCTCGCAGACGCAGGAGAAGATGCAGAAAAGAATGGTGCAGGCCCAGTTTACTTTGTCGGCCTTCCGCAGGGGCTAGGTCAAGGTACTGTGTGCAGAAATTGCTTTTCGCCTTCTCATGGCCTCGAGAAAGCTGCGCCATTACTTCCAAGCACATGAGATCACAATCGCCACTGCTTTTCCGTGAAGAGGATAACGCAAAATCCGTAAGCAACAGGCAGGATTGTCGAGTGGGCACTGGAACTGTCAAGCTTTGGCCTCAAGTTTGAGAGCACTTCAACTATCCAAAGCAGAGCATTGGCGGAGTTCATAGCAGAATGGACGCCAACACAAGATGAAGAAATTCCAGAAACGAGCATCCCCGTCAAGGAAGCAAGCAAAGAGTGGCTGATGTACTTTGATGGTGCCTTCTCGCTGCAAGGCGCCGGTGCAGGCGTGCTACTTGTTGCACCCACCGGAGAGCACCTCAAGTACGTAGTCCAGATGCACTTTCCCAAGGAGCAAGCAACAAACAATATTGCAGAGTATGAAGGTTTGCTTGCCGGTCTCAGGATCGCAGTAGACCTTGGGATCAAGAAGCTCATTGTCAGGGGTGACTCACAGCTTGTCATCCGCCAAGTAAACAAGAATTATCAGAGTCCGTTGATGGAAGCTTATGTTGATGAAGTGAGAAAGATAGAAGAGCACTTTGACGGCCTACAGATGGAACATGTTCCAAGAGCTCAGAACGACATTGCCGATGGCTTGTCGAAGTGCGCCGCAATTAAGTTACCTGTGGAACCATGGATCTTTGTGCTCAAACTGAGTCAACCGTCCGTAACGTCATCAACTGGACAGAGCAAGAAGAGGAAGTTGATTTCTGGTGATTATTTTCCGGCAGAGCTCCCCGAAGCCGCTGCCAAGAAGGTCCCCAAGATCAACACCAAGAGTGCCGAGGAGCAGTCTCCTCCGCAAGCCCTAGGGTTTGTTCCGCTGAAGCGTATGCTCCGACAAGTTTTGCTCCGCAAGCTTGCCGGGAACGCTAAGCTCCGGCCGAGCCGCAGGTTCTCGCCAGAGAAGCGGATGTTCCCGCAGCAGCAGATGTGCCTTTAGTCCTTGTTGTCGAGCCGCAAGCTCCAAAGATGGGCACAAAGAAATTGTCCGCTTCTTCGCACAGAGAACTTCACAAGAGCAAGAAGAAGCGGAAAGAGTAGCCCGGCAGTCAAGTATGTACCAGTTTGTCGACAACACACCGCATGTAAGAAGACTCAACGGCGTGAAATTGAAGTGTATTCACCGAAGATGGACAAAACTGTTGGCGAGATACACGGAGGCATATGTGGTCACCACATTGGCGAAGAGCACTTGCCGCAAAGCATTCCGCAAGGTTTCTTTTGGCCGACAGCCTCCGTGATGCAATCGCACAAGTAACCAAGTGTGAAGCGTGCTGCCCATTCCAAGCAGATACACCAGCCAGCTCAAGCTCTCCGACGATCCCTTTATCCCGCCATTTTCGGTCCGGGATCGACATCCTCGGCCCCTTTCCCCGAAGTTGTCGGGGCTTTGAGTACTTGTACGCTGTAATCGACAAGTTCACAAAGTGGCCGGAAGTGGAAGCAGTGAGGAAGGTGACAAGACAACAAGATCAAAGTTCTTCAGTCGATTGTTTGTCGCTTCGGATCCCTAACAGATCATCACCGACAACGGCACACATTCACGAGCCGCACCTTCATGCAAGACGCCCAAGATCTTGGCGCCAAGGTTCTGCTTCGCTCGCTTGCTCATCCGAGAAGTAACGGTCAAGCGGAGAGGGCGAATCGTCAAGTGCTCAGCGGGCTCAAGACCAGACTTTCGACAGTGCTGCACAAGTGCGGAAAGAATCGGATTGAGGAGCTGCCGGTGGTTCTTTGGTCGATCAGACGACGCCAAATCGAGCCACCGCCGACACCTTTCGCCTAGTCTATGGAGCAGAGGAAGTTCTCCCCACGAAACTCGTGATACGGGTCACCTCGAGTGCTCGCTATGATGAGTTTGAGCAAGAGCAGCTATGATAAGATGACGACCGCTTCCTTGAGGAGGACCGCCTTCAGCCACAGACGAGCTGCTCGATACAAAGAAGCTTTGCGCCGCTACCATAGCCGCAGTTAATGCCAAGTCTCGAGGAAGGCGACCTTGTTCTTCGCGCGCTCAGTCCGCCAAGAATTCCAACAAGTTGACGCTGAAGTGGGAAGGCCCTTACCGGGTGAAACGAAGTCACTAGACTCGGCGCTGTCCGCTTTGAGACCAAGATGGCATTCCGTGAGCAACTCCTCGAACATTGAGCATCTTCGTAAGTTTTACTCAGAGCGCGCTTGCCGAACCTATTCCGCAACCACCTTTTGTACAAGTCTTGCCGATGTTGCATGTAATCCTTTGTACAAAACCGGGCGCAGACTTTGCATAAGTAAAGCTAATGTGCTCCGCACATCTTGTCAATTTCATGCTTTCTACTTTTATTTTGCATGCGTTATCCGACACTTTGTGCAGCGCCAACCCCGTAAGCAATAATGAGCCATAAGGCTCCATATCTTTATTTTCTTCTTTCTTTCTCAAAGAAAGGAAGGTTCCTCGCCCACAAGTTTGCCGGGGAAAGGACAAGATAATGGTGTGGACCAAGCGTCGCTCAAGGAAGTTTCGCCACCGGAAACAAACGATGTAAAAGCTAAGTTGCTAAAGTCTAAGCAATCAGTTTTAATTTTTTAAGTTATCTTCCTGAATGACCATGCTTTGTATGGAAAACCTGTATGCTGGAGGAACCAACTCAGTAGCTAGTTGCGCCTTACTTTGTTTCGAGTCCGCCAACAACTTAAGTGAGCTGCGATTAGTTGCATAAGGTTTTGTCGAAGCGGCACCGCCAAAGAGGTTGCCGACGTCTCCGACTCAGCGCCATGGCAAAGGTGCTCATACCGACAAGTTCCCCAAAAGCGAGGGCAAAACATACAAAGGAAGGAATCAAGTAAAGGAAATAACATAGCAATCACTACCCAAATAGAGTTATATTACAAGATAGCTTGTCGCAGCTCTAATAGATCGTTCTCATAACATGACCAGCAGCAGCGCAAGAAAAGAGAAAACGGGCGGCCTAATCCACGCGACGCTTCAACCCTCTTGATCTTGCTCACCTTGTCCACAATGGGTGCGATAAGGGTCTTGAGCGCTCTGCATCAGCATCCGCGGCAAGGTCTTGAGGACGCTGGTGAGGTTGAGGCCTGGGTTGCGAAGGCCACCTTCATCAAGACTTTTAAAGAGCTCCACAGATCCGGGCGCGACTCGCCGGCCAGCTGCTTTGGGATCTCTTCCCGGTCGCTGGAGGGCCGCGCCACGCCTTTGAAGAACAAGCTTGAGCTTGGCGCTGGGTTGGAGGTGCTCATCGAGGAATACCCGAGATCCTCCATCCCCACCGTGCCAGCCTCGTCGATGGCTGCGGCAACATCCACGAGACCTCGGTCCAGGCTCCACATTCTCCCGAAGTGTTTTACGGCGGCAAGCAGATTTCGCCAGCAGCGCCTCCTGTCGGCCTTGATCTTCTCTTCCAAGGCCACCTCCCGCCCTCGGGCGCCCGCCCAATGGCCTCGAGTCAAGGTGGTCACCAACTCAAAATCTGCTTGGAGTCCTTGGCGGCACTAAGCTCCTTGCTCCTCTCGGCGAGACGACCCTGCAGCTCACCAAGGGTGTAGGTGTCCTTCTCGCGCTCACGCTTGAGCGCAGCAAGCTCCTCGCCGCTCTCCTTGAGATTGGCCTCCAGCTGCGCCACGTTCGTCTCCAGCTCCTTCTTGGCGGCCTCGGCAGCTGCGGGAGCATCCTCTGCTTCCTTGAGAGCCCCGCCAAATGTTTGCTTGTGCGTGGCAAGCTCCTCCTCATGGCTGTCAAGGTTGACCTTCCGCTGCACCAAATCGCTTTCCTGCGCAGACAGCTTCTCGGCAGCAACCCGCTGTTGCTCTTCAACTTCAGCCTTCTCGAGGAGGAAGGCTTTACGCCTCGGCGAAGTCGCTCCCGCCTCCTCCGCCAGTGGACCGAGAGCTTCCTGGTTGTGGCCCCGAGCTCCTCCGCTTCGATGTACGCCTCGCCTTGCGACAAGCGCTTCGGGACACCAGCTTGGCTTGTCGGGCGCGTAGAGCGACAAAGCTTCCGCAGCAGCTGCTCCTCCTCAGCTCACCGCTGCTGCTGTCCGCACGCCGACCAGCGCAGCCAGCAGCGGAGGCAAGCAATTCTTCGTCAAAGGTCTCTCCTCGATCGGGCGCCTGAGCTCGACGCCTGTGGGAGCTTGATGAAGACGCCATCGCCGCCTTCAAATAGGCGCCTGGCTGGGGCTCTTCGAGCTGGACGCTGCAGCAGCGGGCGGAGGGATCGGCGGTCGGTGCAGCGCTGGCGCCTCCTGCGGCCTCGGGTCACAAGGCGATCGCCGCACCCTCGCCAGCTTCCGCGGCGGTAGCTTTACGGCCTCTCCACAAGGGATCATCAGCGCCGCTCCTTCTTCGGTGACAGCAGCGTTGCCGGTATCGCCGCTGCTTCTCCTCGCCGGCCACCTCGGTCTCCATTGGCTCAGGGCGATGGATCTCGACGACCGAAAAGAAAGAAAGGTCAAGCAAATATTCAAAAAGAAAATCATAAGAAGAAGAACACAAGGGAAGTTTTCAAGCAAGAGGATTACCTGTACTAGGATCTGCAGCCGTGGTCTCAACCCCCGGAGGGTCGCTGGTGCTGTCCCTTGCCGGAGAAGTCTCCCTTGCCGGGGAGTCCTCCCTTGGCGGGCGAGTCGGGCAGAGATGGCATTTCGAGCGGCTTCCGGCACTCTGGTGAGGCTGCTCTACTCCTACACAAACCAACAATGATATCAAGAAAGAAAGAGCACCCATGCACGCCTAACAGCAGGAAGTAAACCATATACTTACGATGGGGCTGCGCTGGGGCTGCTTTGAGGAAGAGTTGCCGGTCCGCAAGGTGGTCTCTGACGCGCCTACTCACTGTCATGCGGTGGGTTCGCCTCGGCGACAATCACCGGACCTTGGCTCTTCGACGCCTTCAGGCCAGCGCCCGAAAAGGAATGGGTTCGAGTGAAGCAAATCAGATACAAGACAAAGCAACAAATTGAAGAACTACAAGTACAAAGAAAGAATCTTACTCTTCTTCTTCCTCGCCTGAGCTGAGCGCGGAGAGATCAATTCGCTCGCCTCGTGCGACGAGGCGGAAGAGTTGGTTCCCTTGGCCGCTTGGCGGGAGCAGAAGCGGTGGCCCGGGAGGGCCCCGCTCCAGTTGCCGCAGCGGCGTGAGGTGCTCCCGCGGCAACAAGCTTGCCACGGTGGAGCGCGCGCGGGCGTGGCGGCTGTTGGCCCGCTCGCCGCTTCGCCACGCCTCCGCCTTGCGAGACGCCTTCTTGGTGGAGCTGGGGCTCCGCCAGGCAAGTTGTCTCAAGGTGGGAGGAGACGCCGCGGCTCGCCGACTCAGCTTCAGCCCCGACAATCTCTTCCTCGCCGCAAGCTCCTTCGCCGAAAAGGCTTGCCGCCTATCGCCTCCTCCTCCACGGTGAATCCGAACTCGCCACGGCAGCGTTGCTGCCGCTTCTTCCAGCTGTATGGCGCGCTGCATCTCATCATCGGTGGTGTCGCGGTGAGGCTCTTCGTTCATCGGGCGGACCGCACTTCTACCAGGCCCAAAGAACTCCCCGACGACATCATCTGCAGTTTTGCCAGTTGGGACAATTCCATGCGAGTCGCGACAGCGCATCATTGCACGGATGCGGTCGAAGCGAGGAATTGTTGCACAGCGAACGACACCTCGCAACCTGAACATTTCGGGATGATCAGATCGTGCTTGAACAGTTCCAAGAGCATCACGCCCAGTTCCAAGACAAGAAGTTGAAATTGAGGCCCGGGCGAACCTCATGATATCCGCCGATTCGAACTCCCAAAGCGGTCTCCTCCTCTCCGCAGGGGGGGCGGCGCGGCGACGAAGAAAATCCATACCAACGGCGCCTACAAAGAAGCCCGCAAGTCTAAGGCGAGGATCCGGTGACGGCAATCTTCAGCCTAGCGCCTTCCGGGCCACGTTGTTCAATCATTGCCGCAAGACCATCGGGCTTGGCGCTACGGTAAATGGCTGCGGATTCTCCTCAACAATCCAGCACCAGTCCCGCCTCCATTCCTCCCACTTGCTGCGGAGCTCTCCCTCCAGATAAGCTTCCTTCTTGCCAGTCCTCGAGATCCAAGCGATTCCGCGGAAGAGGCTCCCTCTCTCATCTCGGGCATAAAGAAGTGGCGGAAAAGAGCTACGCTTGATAGATTCGACAAAGTTTTCGCAGAGATGTGCGAAAACTGCCATGGTCGAACGACATTGGGGGTGAAGTCAAGGAGGCGGAACCCAGAGGTGTTCATGATATCACGTAAAATTCAGAGAAAGGCGGCGAGTCCGCAGAAAAGAACAACGCCAAGAAAGGGTATCCATTCGAGCCAATTCAAGCGGCAGCCGAGTACCTTCGTCTTGCTGGATGCGCCGCTCACAACCGTAAGAGGTAGTACTCCTCGCATCCTTCAAGCGAGCTGAGGGGGAAGGTTGCCCGCCTTTCAGCAAGCACCGCAAGCCGGCCAGGCTCGCCGACTTTCACGACCTTCCCCTTATCGGCTTTCGAGCCATGGCGGAGGTGGTGGGGAGATCAACGGCGCAGGTGATGCTGGTGGCGATGGGGCTAAGCGCCGCTCTCTTTTCAGCCTTGGGAAGAAGGGGGAGCAGCGGAGGTTTTGAGATTGGAGTAGCAACCGGCGAGATGGGCGAACTGCCCTGCTTCTCTCGCTTATAAAGAGGGAGGCAGACGCCCGCCTTTCCGAATAAAGAAACCACCCACGATCTCTCCCACGACGCCTAATTCGACGCTGCGGCTGCTCATGGAGGACGTGGGGTCCGGAGGAGATACGGTATAACCCGGCCAAGGTGCCTGCCAGTTTCGCTTTGGGCCTAGCCCAACAGCGCCGCACTGCAGGTGGCCCAGGCCCGGGCTCCTCACAGTGTACTAGAGTAGGGGTACCCTAGTATCCCGAACTTGTGCACGGGCAGTTGCAGCACCTCAGGCAAGGCTTGCCGGTGACCGCCAAGGTCCTCTCGTGGTTCCTTTGGAGCCATTCAAGAACAAAGTATTTAAGCCAAGGAGACATGGCCCCGCAAGAGGAGCTTGCCGAAGGCCAACCAAGGCATCTCAAGGAACTTGTCATGACGCACCACGCTGCTCCGCAAGGCCCGACGAGCGACAAGCTTCCGGACACGACAAGGCAACAACCGCAGCAAGGCGCTTGCCGCGCAGACTACCACTCAGACCAAGGCTCCAGACATCCACTAACGTGTCGCCTCGACCTTCCAAGCGCCAAGGTGGCAAGAGGTCTGTGCGCCGCCGGAGCACGGTGGCAAGCGACGCCGACAAGATTGCCATCGCGGGCAAGCGGTGGCATCCCCGACGGTCCCTCGTTTGCACCGCTTTGGCGACGAGACGGGCATTTAATGCCCTTGTCCCCGCCGTGGTTAGGTATGATACACTGTGACAGTAGATGTACCAACCGCAATCCCTTTCTATTTTTACCCTTGTCTACGCTACACCTGTCGGAAACCCCTTAAGCATATAAAAGGAGGCCCATGCGCAATGTAGAGGGGGTTCAAGGTAGAAAACACTCACGCTTAGGTCTCAAGTAGCAGCTGGTGTGTCTGTAGCACTCAGCGCCCCAAGCAAGAACTCAATACACTCGGACATGCAGCAAAGAGGAGTGTTATCTCTCCGAGAGCTCCGGCCGGGTAAACTGCTCGTGTGCCACTGATCGCTTCTTCAGGCGATCTCCCTCGCCGAACCGAAGGGGCCTGGTCCGCCGGTCCCATAGGTGTTCGTGGATCAGCCTCCCGATAGCAAGGTACCAAAACATGGGAGCCGGGCAAACCCAACTATTGACCCAAGACATGATTCGAGCTGATGCATATAATGCTATAAGTTCGGGTGCCGACTCATGAGAGTGTTCGACTTCACACCATATTCTGGGGTACGAAGCCCTCGGTGTATTGGCCGCACTAAAGTGTACGTTGCATAATTTCATAACTGAACATGTTTTTATAAAAAAAAGGAATGCAATAATAGACAAAAGCTATGTATTGGTTATTCGAAAAGTCTGCGGTAGAAGCAGAACGATACAAATAGTGCGATAAGCAAGAGATGGGACTGTTTGACATGTCCTCTCCAGGGCGAAGCTGCGGAATGATATGTGAAACAAGTATACTGCTCATATAGAGACCACCGACACTCGACGAGCTCACCTCCCTCGCTGTTGCATCGGTGTTCGGGCGATTGTAATGCCGGATAGGCCTTCCGAAAGTGGATTCTGAAAGTAAGAAAAGAAAAAAGAATGACAAAATCGGGAGCCCTTGTGCGATTGAGCCGAATTTTGGCGTGCCGTGGTCGTGCTCCTCCCCTATGCCGATGGTATTTCCAGAGCGTAATTATGTACGCCAGAGTACTGGTTTCGCAATTTCGCGAGGGCTGGGGTTAGCCGCATTGCTACGCTGCGTTCGAACGCGTGCCAGCGGTCTTGTTGTAGGTTACTCCGGGCGCGCTTGACGGTGTCCGGCCGCTTAATGGATGGATCGAGAATTGCCTTGAGAGGTTGCTTGTACTTCCGCCGCGAGGGTCAGCCAGATGCTCCTCCATTCGGAGAGAGCGCTCGGTGTTTCCATTGACCGTAATGACTCGAGGGCCTCGCATCTTGAGCTTGAGTTATGCGAAAAGCGGCACCACATTGAACTTTGCAATGCGGTTCGTCCGAGCAAAGGCGTGATAGCCATCATGAACGGACTATGTCAAGATTAACTCCTTGCTTCGAAATTATCCGGGATCCAAGACCACCTCAAGTGGAACCGAGCCTGTATTGTTGGCCTCTACACCTGGTATGACGCCTTTAAAGGTCGCCTTTGTGGGTTTAATACTTGAGGGATCTATGCCCATTTTTCGACAGTATCCTCGATAAAGCAGGTTCAGGTCTGTGTCGCCGCCCATAAGGACTCTAGTGAGGTGAACTGGCCAATTATTGGGTCTAGAACCACGCGTGAATCCGCCATGGCGGATGCTAGTGGGTGGTCCTTTGATCAAAAGTGATCGGGCAGGAGGACCATGGGTTGAACTTTGGGCGATCGGCTCCAACGCATATACGCCCTCGAGTGCACGCTCGCTTCCTTTGGGGATGTGGGTTATGATATCATGTTCACCGTCCGCACTTGTGGGGGAAATCCTTCCGTCCCCTATTGTTCGGCGGCCGGGCTCCTCGCCATCGCTATGCAGCCCCTTGTCATTGTTTTCGGCGCTTAACTTGCATGCTCGCTTGAACACCCAACAATCCCTGTGGTGTGGTTGGCTGGTTTTTCGGGTGCCGTGTATATGGCACGAGCGATCGAGTATTCGGTCCAAATTGGACGGGCCCGAGTATTTTTTTGAATGGCTTTTTCCGCTGACCGGGTTTAGAGCCTCTGAATCCGCATTAACTACCGTGATCCTCAAAGATTGTCGCCAGCACGCGGCGCTTTTGCTTGTTGAAACGCCGACCGCCAATGCTGTCCTTGGTATCCGAATTACTGTGGCTCTTGGTCATGTTATTACTACGAGCTAGCCAGTTGTCTTCTCCCGCCGCAAAAGCGGGTCATGAGTGTCGGAAGGCTGCCATGGATTTCGGCTTTTCCCCGTCCTAGGTGCCGGGCAAGCCACTCGTCACGGATGTTATGCTTGAAGGCTGCAAGGGCCTCTGCGTCCGGACAGTGGATATTTGATTTTTCTTTGTTAGGAACCGTGTCCAGAATTGTCTGGCCAATTCCTCTGGCTGTTGAATTATGTGGCTTAGGTCATCGGCGTTTGGTGGTCGCACATAGGTGCCCTGGAAGTTGTCGAGGAATGCGGCTTCCAGGTCCTCCCATGTCACGCCCAAGATGCGACCCTATCCTAAAGGAACTCGATGGTCCCACCAAGGATAGAAGCGCATCTTGAAGACGCTTTTGCAAGGTGGATATCATTACATCAACATTACATAATACATAGGGATACATACATAACGCACGAATGCCACAAGAATACATCATCATCATACAAGAACAACATCCGACTACAGATGAAACATAAATAGAAACTCAAACAATATCCACCCTGCTAGCCCAGGCTGCGGACCTGGAACCTATCCCCTGATCGAAGAAGAAGCAGAAGAAGAACTCCAAAGTAAGCAAACATCGCTCTCGCCATGATCATCGTGATAACCTGTACCTGCAATCGATGTTGTAGTAATCTGTGAGCCATGAGGACTCAGCAATCCCATTACCATGGGTATCAAGACTAGCAAAGCTTAATGGGAAAGGAAGGGGTAAAGTGGCGAGGTTGCAGCAGGGAGTAAGCATATATGGTGGCTAACCAACGCAAATAAGAGCGAGAAGAGAGCAAGCGGAACTGTCGTGAAGCTAGCAATGATCAAGAAGTGATCCTGAACTCCTACTTACGTCAAACATAACCCAAGAACCGTGTTCTCCTCTCGATCAACCCCGAAAAGAGACACTCACGGTTACGCACACGGTTGGTGTATTTTAGAAGAGTTTGCTTCAAGTTTACTACAACCGGATATTAATAAATTCCCATCTGCCACATAACCACGGGCACGGCTTTCAAAAGTTTATACCCTGCAGGGGTGTCCCAACTTAGCCCATGATAAGCTCTCGCGATCAACGAAGGATATTCCTTCTCCCGGAAGACCCGATCAGTCTCGAATCCTGCTACAAGACATTTCGACAGCAATAAAACTAGACCAGCAAAGCCGCCTAATGTGCCGACAAATCCCGATAGGAGCTGCACATATCTCGCTCTCGGGAACACCGGATGAGCAAGACGACGGTTGGCATAGACCCTGTTGCCCAGTGGGGCGCTCGACATCGCTTCGGTTTGGACCAGCAATCGAGGAGAACTGGCCTGGGGGGCTAAAATAAAGATGACCCTCGGGCTCCAGAAACCCAAGGGAAATAAAAGGGCATAGGTGAGGCAAATGGTAAAACCAATGTTGGGCCTTCTTGGAGGAGTCTTATTCAAAGCGAACTGTCAAGGGGGTCCCATAAATCACCCAACCGCATTAGGGATGCAAAATCCGGGAACATAATACCGATATGACGGAAACTAGGGCGGCAAGAGTGGAACAAAACACCAGGCATAAGGCCGAGCCTTCCACCCTTTACCAAGTATATAGATGCATTAATTAAATAAGATATATTGTGATATCCCAACAAGAAAACATGTTCCAACAAGGAACAACATCTCCATGTTCCAACAAGGAACAAACTTCATCTTCACCTGCAACTAACAACGCTATAAGAGGGGCTGAGCAAAGCGGTAACATAGCCAAACAACGGTTTGCATAGGAAAGGTGTCAAAGGTTAGAGGTTCATGGCAATTTGGGATGGCTTGATAAACAGGTAATAGGTAGCGCAGCATAGCGATAGAACGAAGCAACTAGCATAGCAATGATAGTAGTGAGATCTAGGGTAGCGGTCATCTTGCTAAAATCCCGCTAGGAAGAAGAACGAGTCCATGAAGAAGATGAAGCCATGAAGACGAGCCAAGCGTAGACGAACGAATCCTCATGATCGCAACGAAACGGGAACTATCGAGAAGAAGCACACAAAATGGTAAACACACCACACATGAACAAGGCATGATGCACAACAAGAGTGCTGCATGACAAAGATAGATGAGGCTACTCATGTCAAAAGATGATGCAATACAAGAACAACACATCAAGACAAGATTAAATGAGGCCGGAAACAACATAGAACAATTCCGGTAAGTCCCCATATGCAAATTTAGAAATTGGTCCAGATTTGAATAAACCTTAAGTTCCAGTTGTTAAACAGCAAGTTAAGATGCACCACGAGAATCTACACGAAATTCTAGTCAAGTTACATATAAAGTTCATTTAATTCGGAGCTACGGCCTAGAAGATATGAGCAAAACAAGTTAAGCATGGCATTGATGCAAAATGCATACAAACATCAAGCGCACACCTCAAATCATGGATGCAACATGATAATATGAAGCTACATGCAAAATCAAGCAAGTTTCATATAGAGCACACTTAAAACGGAGCAACGGTGCAACACATACACCCTATACAAGTTATGACAACAATCTGTCCAAAACAGCAACTAGGCATATTGCAAGCATCGAAACACTATGCTACAGCATCTCAACGGAATATAAAAAGGCATGGGCATGAAGTACAGGTAAAGTATGACAAAACATGAACACTGAGATATCTCCAGAAATCACTAGAACATGCTCAAAATGACATGGCAAGATTGCAAATAATAACAGTTTCAGACTTATCAGGAAATAACATCAGGTTGCAATGTTTAGAGCTATCAAACAACATTCTACAGGAACTTATCATGGAAAAAAAGGCATGGCATGAATCTAATAAATGCATAGATCAAATGTCCTTTACTGACCATGAGCCAAAAAGGATCAGAAGATATGATGGCACCCATGTAAACATGGCAAGTTATATTACAGATTCATACATGGCAGGAACAACAATAAGTAGGCATGTTGGTGAGCTTGAACCACTCACCACAGAGCAATACATGGAATGGCAAGGTAACCAATAGTAAGAAGACATGATTATGAAGCTAAGAATGGCAAGAGCAGGTTCATAGAGTGCATGGATCACTAACAAAGCTCATGGCAAAACTGAACTTAATGTTAACAGGCTGACAGCAACATCATTTAGCAACTTTGAGAGCAAGATTACAACAAGTTACAGCAGGCTATAAATGCAACCATAGGCATGAATTGATAGAGCATGACATATATAACAAAACATCCTTAGTGAACATCTCCATATTATGCATATAATGATTTGTAGAAGCAGGTTAACATAGCATCATGATATAGCAGATTCAGACATGCAAAACAGCAACAGCAAGTACCCTACTTAACAAGCTCGATGCACTCACTACAAGACCCACAAAAATCCATGGATAGCACCCCTGTAAATAAGACATGGCATAGCACAAAACACATGTAGAAATCAACCTCATAGGATACACACATCAATCATGGCAAAAATGACAAATGAGCAAGTTATAACAGTTTCAGCAGATTAACATCATATAGCACTCTTGCAGCGAAGCTTCAGGCATCAAGATGAGCTCAAATGAACATGGTGTAATGGCATGCAATGAAGTGCTCGTCGAGTCGAACAATTTGGTATGCTACACGCCGAAAACGGTGCCACGGGTGCAAAGATGTGATGCGATGAAGATGCAACAAAATTAATGGCAGAATATGACTTAGTGGAATTCGGGGGAGGAGAAGAAAGTCAACCGAGGATATCCGATCGGATCTGGCGCGCGGAAGCCGAGGACGACGCCGGAGATGACGACCGAAGCTCCGGCGAGGGTCGGGGCGGCCGGATCTGGGCGAGGCGGCCGGAGGAGAGGCCGGAGATGGCGCTGGCGGGCGGCCGCGCCTCCGAGGCGCACGGCGCGCCGCTGGGTCACGGAGGCGGCGCTGCCTCCAAGATGGCCGGACGGGCGACCGGAGCGGGCGGAACGCCGCCGGGGCGGGCGCGGGCGGTTGGGGGCGCGCCCGGGCGCAGAGGCCGGGAGGGTTTGCTCGGCCCCCGCGGGCCCCGGCAGCGGGAGGAGAGAGAAGGAGCCGCGGGATGACGTGGCGGAGCGGGGTTGGCTGGGCGCGGCGGCGGCGGACATGTCCGGCCGTCGCAGACGTGTCCGGTGGCGGCGGAGGGCGATTTTTAGGGTTTCGTCTGCGGATTCATCCGCGAATTTCGGGAGGAGGGGCTTATAAATAGGTAGAGGGAGCTAGGAGAGTCCAAATGGAGCACGGTTTTCGGCCACACGATCGTGATCGAACGACCGAGAGCATAGAGGGGAGTTTGCTGGGTTTTTGGGCCACTTTGGAAGGGTGTTGGGCTGTAAAGAGAAGGGGCTTTTACGGTTACCCGTTTAACCGTTGGAGTATCAAACGGACTCCAAATGGCACGAAACTTGACAGGCGGTCTACCGGTGTATACCAAGGCCGCTTGTCAAACCTCGGTCCATTCCGAGAACGTTTAATACCCACACACGAAAAGAGGCAAAAGGGGGCGCCGTGAGACATAGGAGTGCCGGATTGCAAAACGGACAAGGGGGAAAATGCTCGGATGCATGAGACGAACACGTATGCAAAATGAGATACACATGATGACATGATATGAAATGCAGATGAGGACATGGCAAAGTGCAACACGCAAGCACATGACTTGGCAACGACGGCAAATAACTGGCAAAGACCTGGCGCATCGAATCCGGGGCGTTACAACACTCCTCCACTAACAAGAGATCTCGTCCCGAGATCTTAGGACCGAGGCGGAAGGGAAAAAGGGATGAGGTGAAACAAGAACTCAAGAGAAAAGAGGCAAAGAATCGAGAGCACTCGAGAAGAAGAGAGGAACGACGAGAATGACGAGAATCGAAAGCTCACGGAATCAAGATAGACTCTGAAAGAACTCCGGTTAGAACAAGATAAGAAACGAATAAGATTGAAAGGATTTAGGAAGCACTCCGGCTGAAACATGGAGGAATAGAACACGAGCTTGAGAGGATGGAATGGTACTTGATGAAATCTTGAAAAATGAATTAAATCATGAAGAACCACCAAGAAGAACTCCGGTAACAAAAGGGATGATGAGATAGAATGAAGGAAGAAAGAATAAGATGAGCCTTGCGATGATTTAGATGGAGGTTCCGACGAGATGGTCGAGTAAATTTGAATTCCGGAAAAGAAAAGATGAAAACACTTGGAAGTAGAATTTATTCATCAAGAACAAACTCCGAAGGAAGGGATTAATCACTTGGATGAAATAAGAATAAGATTTATTGTATGCTTAACCTTCATCAATTAAATTGATGAGAAGCAATGGATTGCATATCACTTGTCAACATTGGGAAAAGTTTAAGGGGAGATATACCGCCAAATTTGGGGAGGTATTCCTGAGCCACCGGTAGGATTAAAAGAACGAATGAACCGAAAAGATATCTTCAACGAACCACCGTGAAAATGAAAATGAACAAAGAGAAGAGAACGGATCGCCGGAAAGAATTAGAAAAGCACGAAGATACTTGAGGGAATTTAGAGAAAAGAGATCGAAGAGATCGCGAACTGATTAACGAATGCTTGACCGCAGCACCAAAAGAATATTGAGACGAACGAAGGGGCACAGATATAGAATAATTGGAGAACGACTTTGAAAACTTGGAACGAAGAAATCTTCCGAAAAGATGGCCTCCGGATGATTGAGACGGAAAGTAACTCCTGAAATACTCCGGATGGATGAAAAGAATTTGCATGACTGGAAACAATTAGATAGGATAACATCGAGCTAGCACCATGAATCTCCAGGGGAACGGACAAGATTTAAGAGAAACTCTATGTCGGTGTACTAGAGTAAGGGTACCCTAGTACCCGAACTCGCATGCATCGGGCAACAGAACACCTCAAGGGCAAGGCTTGCCAGGTGACTGCCAAGGTCCTCCGTGGTTCCTTTGGAGCCATTCAAGAACAAAGTATTTAAGCCAAGGAGACAAGGCCCCGGCAAGAGGAGCTTGCCGGGAAGGCCACTCAAGGCACCTAGAAGACAAGGCCCCGGCAAGAGGAGCTTGCCGGGAAGGCCCGGTGAGCGACAAGCTTCCGGACGCGACAAGGCAACAACCGCGGCAAGGCGCTTGCCACGGCAGACTACCACTCCGTTGCTCCGCTCCAGCTCATCCACCAACGTGTCGCCATGGGACCTTTCTAGGCGCGCGTGGCAAGAAGTTGTGCCGCCAGCAGGGCATGGTGGCAAGCGGTGCTGACAAGATTGCCATCGTGGCGAACGGTGGCGCCCCTGACGGTCCTTTTCTGCACTATTTAGTCGACTTAGACGGGCATTTAATGCCTTTGTCCCCTGCCGTCAGGGTTAGGTAGGATACACCGCATAAGTAGCTGTACCAACCACGACTCCTTTTACGCTTTTTGCCCTTGTCTACATTGCCACCGTCGGAGACCCCTTGAGCATATAAAAGGAGGCCCATGCGCAACGAGGGGGGGGTTTCGTTCATTCAAACCAGAGAACACTCAAGCTAGGTCTTGTAGCTCTCAGCGCCCCTATCAAGAACACAATACAATCGGACAAGCAGCAGTAGGAGTATTATCTCTCCGAGAGCTCCGAAGCTGGGTAACCGCTCGTGGTGCTTCACCGATCTCGCTTCTTCGTGCGACTTCCGCCCCCCACCGAACCGAAAGGGGCTCGGTCCACTGGTCCCATAGGTGTTCGTGGGTCCGATCAGCTTCCCCGACATCTTTGGGGGGAAGAAGAAGACCAAGTCCGGCAAGAGCTCTGATGCCCACTCCGGCAAGCGCACCTCTTCGGAGTGCTGCGCTACCGTCGAGGACGCACCATCGAGCTCCACCGGAAAGTGTAAGAAGACGATGGCAGCTCCACCAAAGACCAAGAAGGTGTCTGCCAAGGAGGACGGCACTGGTGGTACCTTCACCATCAGTGCCACTCTCGACCCAAAATAGGAAGGCGCGCTCGTTGCTTTCCTGCGGTCGAACGTCGACGTGTTTGCGTGGCAACCGTCTGACATCCTCGGTGTTCCCAGGAAAGTAATTGAGCACCATCTTGCCGTCTGTCCTCACGCCGCCCGCCAAGCGTAAAGTCGAAAGCAAGCAGTGGAGCACCAAGAGTTCATCGCAGAAGAGATCAAGAAATTGGAAGCAGAAAGCCTTGTCAGAGGAGTGCTCCATCCTACATGGTTGGCCAATCCTGTAGTCGTGCGTAAGGCAAACGGAAAATGGAGGCTTTCTATCGACTTTACCGATGTTAATAAAGCTTGTCCCAAAGACCCATTTCCCTTGCCGCGCATCGATCAGATTGCTGACTCCACGGCCGGATGTGATTTGCTTTCATTTCTTGATGCTTACTCAGGATATCACCAGATCTTCATGGTAGAAGAGGATGAGGAGAAAACCGCATTCATCACCCCATGTGGCACATATTGTTTCGTACGGATGCCTTTCGGTTTAAAGAATGCTGGTTCAACATTTGCAAGAGTAGTCCATGACGCTTTTGAGCCACAAATGCACAGAAATGTAGAAGCCTACATGGATGACATAGTGGTCAAGAGCAAGGACAAAGCAACTCTGATTCAAGATTTAGACGAAACCTTTGCAAATCTGCGCAAGATCAACCTCAAGCTCAACCCCGAGAAGTGTGTGTTTGAGTCCCTCCGCAAGCTTCTCGGTTCTTCGTGTCTCAGCGGGGAATTGAAGCCAATCCCGACAAGATCAAGGCCATTGAGCAGATTGAAGCACCAAAGCGCGTCAAGGATGTACGAAGACTTGCCGGTTGCGTGGTTGCTCTCAGCAGGTTTATCTCTAGGTCTGCTGAGCGCGCCCTGCCATTTTTCAAAATATTGAAGAAGGCAGGTCCAATGAAATGGACTCCGGAGGCGGAGGCTGCGCTGCAGGACTTAAAGAGGTACCTGTCCTCCACTCCAATACTTGTCGCACCTAAGCCACAAGAGAAGTTGTTGCTATATATAGCGGCAACCAATCAAGTGGTTAGTGCTGCGTTAGTAGCGGAGAGGGAGGCGGATGATGAGCCGGCAACCATGGCAGATGCATCCAGCGACAAGCAGGGGGCTTCACCGGCAAGCTCTGGTCCCGACAAGGATGGATCTGCGCAGCGTGTGAGAGATGCAGAGAAGGATGGTGCAGCGCCAGCTTTATTTTGTCGGTTCCCTTCTCGCAGGGGCTAGATCAAGGTACTCGGTGTGCAGAAATTGCTTTTCGCCTTCTCATGGCCTCGAGAAAGCTGCGCCATTACTTTCAGGCACATGAGATCACAGTCGTCACTCGCTTTCCGCTGAAGAGGATACTGCAAAATCCAGAAGCAACAGGCAGGATTGTCGAGTGGGCACTGGAACTGTCAAGCTTCGGCCTCAAGTTTGAGAGCACTTCAACTATCCAAAGCAGAGCATTGGTGGGGTTCATAGCAGAATGGACGTCAACCCAGGATGAAGAAATTCCAGAGACGAGCATCCCCGTCAAGGAAGCAAGCAAAGAGTGACTAATGTACTTTGATGGTGCCTTCTTGCTGCAAGGCGCCAGTGCTGGCATGCTACTTGTAGCACCCACCGGAGAGCACCTCAAGTACATAGTCCAAATGCACTTTCCCAAGGAGCAAGCAACAAACAATACTGCAGAGTATGAAGGTTTGCTTGCCGGTCTCAGGATCGCGGTAGACCTTGGGATCAAGAAGCTCATTGTCAGGGGAGACTCACAGCTTGTCGTCCGCCAAGTGAACAAGGATTATCAGAGTCTGTTGATGGAAGCCTATGTTGATGAAGTGAGAAAGCTAGAAGAGCACTTTGACGGCCTACAGATGGAACATGTTCCAAGAGCTCAGAACGATATTGCTGATGGCTTGTCAAAGTGCGCCGCACTCAAGTTACCTGTGGAACCAAGGATTTTTGTGCTCAGTCTAACTCAACCAACTGTAACGCCATCAACTGGACAGAACAAGAAGAGGAAGTTGATTTCATGTGACTATTTTCCGGCAGAGATTCCCGAAGCCCCGCCAAGAAGCTCCCCAAGATCAACACCAAGAGCGCTGAGGAGCAGTCTGCTCCGACAAGCCATGGGGTTTGTTTCGTTGAAGCAGACACTCCCGACAAGTTTTGGTCCAGCAAGCTTGCCGGGGAACATCAAGCTCCGGCTGAGCCGCAGGTTCTTGCCGTAGAAGCGGATGTTCTCGCAGCAGCAGATGTGCCTTTGGTCCTTGTTGTCGAGCCGCAAGCTCCAACATGGGCGCAGCAGATTGCCCATTTCCTTCAGACAGGAGAACTTCCCGAAGAGCAAGAAGAAGCGGAAAGAGTAGCCCTGTAGTCAAGTATGTACCAGTTTGTCGACAACACACTATACAGAAGAAGACTCAACTATGTGAAATTGAAGTGTATTCACCGGGAAGATGGACAGAAGCTGTTGGCAGAAATAGACGGAGGCATATGTGGTCACCACATTGGCGCAAGAGCACTTGCCGGCAAAGCATTCCGGCAAGGTTTCTTTTGGCCGACAGCCCTCCAGGATGCAACTGCACAAGTAACCAAGTGTGAAGCGTGCCAGTTCCATTCGAAGCAGATACACCAACCAGCTCAAGCTCTCCAGACGATCCCTTTATCCTGGCCATTTTCGGTCCGGGGCTCGACATCCTCGGCCCCTTCCCGAGTTGTCGGGGCTTTGAGTACTTGTACGCTGTAATCGACAAGTTCACAAAGTGGCCAGAAGTGGAAGCAGTGAGGAAGGTGACAGCACAGTCAGCAGTCAAGTTCTTCAGGTCGATTGTTTGCCGTTTCGGGATTCCTAACAGGATCATCACCGACAACGGTACACAATTCATGAGCCGCACCTTCATGCAATACGTCCAAGATCTTGGCGCCAAGGTCTGCTTTGTTTCTGTTGCTCATCCAAGAAGTAACGGTCAAGCGGAGAGGGCAAATGCTGAAGTGCTGCGTGGACTCAAGACCAGAACTTTCGACAGGCTGCACAAGTGCGGAAGAAACTGGATTGAGGAGCTGCCGGTGGTTCTTTGGTCGATCAGGACGACGCCAAATCGAGCCACTGGCCGGACACCTTTCGCTCTAGTCTATGGAGCAGAGGCAGTCCTCCCCACGGAACTCGTATTCGGGTCACCTCGAGTGCTCGCTTATGATGAGCTTGAGCAAGAGCAGCTGCGGCAAGATGACGCGCTGCTCCTTGAGGAGGACCGTCTTCAGGCCGCTGTACGAGCTGCTCGTTATCAGCAAGCTTTGCGCCGCTACCATAGCCGCAAAGTTAATGCCAGAAGTCTCGAGGAAGGCGACCTTGTTCTTCGGCGCGTTCAGTCCGCCAAGAATTCCAACAAGTTGACGCCGAAGTGGGAAGGCCCTTATCGGGTGAAACAAGTCACTAGGCCTGGCGCTGTCCGCCTTGAGACCGAAGATGGCATTCCGGTGAGCAACTCCTGGAACATCGAGCATCTTCGTAAGTTTTACCCATAAGGCGCGGTTGTCGGAACCTGTTCCGGCAACCACCTTTTGTACAAGTCTTGCCGATGTTGCATGTAATCCTTTGTACAAAGCCGGGCGCAGATCCCGTGCATAAGTAAAGCTCATGTGTTTCGCACAACTTGTCAATTTCATGCTTTCATCATTTTATTGCATGTGTTATCTGACATTTTGTGCAGCACCTACACCGTAAGCAATAACGAGCATGAGGCTCCATAATTTTATTTTCTTCTTTCTCTTTCTCAAAGAAAGGAAGGTTCCCTTGCACACAAGTTTGCTGGGGAAGGAGAAGATAATGGTGTGGACCAAGCGTCGCCAAGGAAGTTTTGCCTTACCGGAAGCAAACGACGTAAAAGCTAAGTTGCCAAAGTTTGAGAAATCAGTTTTAAATGTTTAAGTTATCTTCCTCGAACGACCGTATTTTGTATGGAAAACCTGTCGCAGAGGAACCAACTCAGAGCTAGTTGCGCCTTTACTTTGTTTCGAGTCCGCTCAACAACTTAAGTGAGCTGCAACTAGTTACGACAAGGTTGTTTGTCGGAAGCGGCACCGCCAAAGAGCTGCCGACGTTCCGCACTCAGCGCTTCATGGCAAAGGTGCTGCTGACGACAAGTTCTCTAAAAGCGTGAGGCAAAACATACAAAGGAAGGAATCAAGTAAAAGAAATAACATTGCAATTACTACCCAAATAAAGTATATATTACAAAATAGCTTGTCGCAGCTCTAATAGATTGTTCTCCTAACAGAATCAACAGCGACAAGGAAAAGATAAAATTGGCGGCCTAATCTACGCGGTCGCCATCAACCCTCTTGATCTTGCCCACCTTGTCCACAATGGGTGCGACAAGGGCCTTGAGTGCCTCCACATCAGCATCCGGCGGCAAGGACTTGAGGACGCCGGTGAGGTTGAGGCCTGGATTGCGGAAGGCCACCTTCATCAACACCTTCCGAGAGCTCCCACAAGATCTGGCGCGACTCCTCGGCCAGCTGCTTTGGAATCTCTTCCCGGAGTCGCTGGAGAGCCGTCACCACGCCCTTGAAGAACAAGCTGAGCTTGGCGCTGGGTTGGAGGTGCTCGTCGGAGGAATATCCAAGATCCACCATCCCCAGCTCCGCCAGCTCCTTGTCGATGGCGGCGGCAACGTTCACGAGACCCTCGGTCCAGTGCTCCACATTCTCTCTGAAGTTGTTCTGGGCGGCAACAAGACTCGCCAAAGAACGCCTCGCCGGTTTTGATCTTCTCCAACAAGGCCACCTCCGCTCCTGGGCGCTTCCAGTACGTCTGAGTCAAGGTGGTCAGCTTCAACTCGAGATCTGCTTTGGAGTCCTTGGCGGCGCTGAGCTCCTTGCTCCTCAAATGAGACGGCCCTGCAGCTCGCCAAGAGTGTAGGCGTCCTTCTCTCGCTCATGCTTGAGTGCAGCAAGCTCCTCACCGCCCTCCTTCAGACTGGCCTCCAGCTGCGTCACCTTCGTCTCCAACTCCTTCTTGGCGGCCTCGGCAGCTGCGGCGGCGTCCTTTGCTTCCTTGAGGGCTCCGCCAAATGTTTGCTTGCGCGCGGCAAGCTCCTCCTCATGGCTGTCAAGATTGATCTTCCGCTGCGCCAGCTCGCCTTCCTGCGCAGATAGCTTTTCGGCGGCAAGCCGTTGTTACTCTTGAACCTCAGCCTTCTCGAGGATGAAGGCTTTGCGCGCCTCAGCGATTTGCTCCCGCTCCTCTGCCAAGGACCGGAGAGCTTCCTGATTGATGCCCCGGAGCTCCTCCGCGCGTTTCTCTATGTTGCGCTCCGCCTTGCGACAAGCGCTTCCGGGATTCCAGCTTGGCTTGTCGGGTGCGGTAGAGCGACAGCAGCTTCGCAACAGCTGCTCCTCCTCGACCGCCATCGCCCTTGCTGCTGCTTGGCGCGTCGACCAGCGTCAACCTAGCGGAGGCGAGCAGCTCTTCGTCAAAGGTCTCTCCTTCGACCGGCGCCCTGGAGCTCGACGCCCAGGGGAGCTTGATGAAGACGCCATCGCCGGCCTTCAGATAGGCGCCGGGCCGGGGCTCTTCGGAGCCTGACGCTGTAGCAGTGGCGGAGGGATCGGCGGTCGGCGTAGCGCCTGGCGCTCCTGCGGCCTCAGGGCCGTCAGTACGATCGCCAGACCCCTCGCCAGCCTCTGCGGCAGCAGCCTTGGCGGCCTCTTCGCCGACGGACTCATCGGCGCCAGCCTCTTCCTCAATGGCGGCGGCGTCGTCAGTATTGCCGCGAGCGCGCTACTCGCCGGCGACCTCAGTCTCCATCGGCTCTGCGGCGGATGGATCTGACGACCAGAAAAAGAAAGAACAGTCAAGCAAATGTTCAAAAAGAAAATAAGAAGAAAAAGAACCCAAGGGAAGTTTTCAGGCAAGAGGATTACCTGCGATGGCATCTGCGGCCGCGGTCTCAACCACCGGAGGGTCGCTGGAGCTATCCATTGCCGGAGAACTGCCCCTTGCCGGAGATGCCTCCCTTTCGGAGAATGCTCCCTTGCCGGGGGATCCTCCCTTGGCGGTGTAGTCGACGCAGATGGCACGTCGGGAGCGGCTTCAAGGCACTCCTGGTGGGGCTGCTCTGCTCCTACACAAACCAGCAGTCAATTATCAGCCAAGAAAGGGCACCCATGCACGCCAAACAGCAAAAAGTAAACCATGTACTTACGCTGGGGGCTGCGCTGGGGGCTGCTTTGGGGAAGAGTTGCCGCGTCCGGCAAGGTGGTCTCGGACGCGCCTCCTGCTGCCGCGGGGGGATCGTCCTCGATGACAACCACCGGGGTCTTGGCTCTCTTCGACGCTCTTTGGGCCAGCATCCTGAAAAGGAAAGGGTTCAGAATGAAGCAAATCAGATACAAGACAAAGCAACAAAATTGAAGAAATACAAGTACAACACAGAAGCTTACTCTTCTTCTTCCTCGTCGGAGCTGAGTGCGGAAAGATCAAATTCTGGCTCGCCTCCGGTGCGACGAGGCGGAGTGGGGTTCCCTTGATCGCTTGGCGGGAGTAGCAGCGGTGGCACGGGAGGGCCCCTCCCAGCTTGCTGCAGCAGCGTGAGGTGCTCCCGCGGCAACAGTGCTTGCCGCGGTGGAGCGCGTCGCACGGTGTGGCGGCTGTTGGCCCGTCCGCCGCCTCTGCTTTGTCTCCAGCCTTGCGGAGACGCCTTCTTAGTGGAGCTGGGGCTCCGCCGCGCAAGCTGCTAGATGGTGGGAGGAGGCGCCGGGCGGCTCGCCGACTTCGGCTTCAGGTTCGCAAGCTCCTCCTCACCGCAAACTCCTTCGCTCAACAAGGCTTGCCGCCTCTGCTGCCTCTGCCTCCTCCATGGTGAACCCGAATTCGCCAGCGGCAGCAGCTGCTGCCGCCTCTTCCAGCCTGGTGCGATGCGCTGCATCTCGTCGTCAGTGGTGTCGTGGGTGAGGCCCTTCTGCTCATCGGGGCGGATCGGCACTTCTTCCATGCTGTCGAAGAACACCCGCACGACGTCATCTGCAGGCTCTTGCCAGGTTGGAACAATTCCATGCGAGTCGCACAACGGCATCATTGCACGGATGCGGTCGAGCGAGGAATTGTTGCAAAATGGAACGACTCCCCTCGGCAACCTGAACCATTTGGGATGACCAGGGTCATTCTTGAACAGCTCCAGGAGCATCGCATCCAACTCCAAGACGGTGAAATTGAAGTTGAGGCCCGGGCGCAGCCTCATGATATCCGCCGCATTCTGGAACTCCCAAGCAGGTCTCCTCCTCTCCTGCAAGGGGGCGATGCGGCGGCGAAGGAAATCTGCGCCAACGGTGCCTACAGTGAGTCCGGCAAGCCTGAGACGCAGGATCCGGGTGACAGCAATCTTCAATCTAGCATCTTTCGGCGCCAAGTTGCTCCAATCGTTGCCGCGCACTATTGGGGTTTGGCGCCAAGGCGATCAAGGGCTGCGGTTCTCCTCTACAATCCAACACCAATCTGCCCTCCACTCCTCCCACTTGCTGCGGAGCTCTCCTTCCAGATAGGCTTCCTTCTTGCCGATCCTTGAGATCCAAGCGATTCCTCCGGCAAGTGATTCTCCTCTCTCGACTCGGGGCATGAAGAAGTGGCGGAAGAGGGCTACGTTTGGGTGGACTCCGACAAAGTTTTCGCAAAGATGTGCGAAAACTGCCATGGTCAGGACAGCATTGGGGGTGAAGTCAAGGAGGCGGAACCCGTAGGTGTTCATGATATCGCAGAAAAATTCAGAGAAGGGCGGGCAGAGCCCGCAATAGAAGAACAGTGCGAAGAAAGGGTACCCAGTTTCGCTAGTTCCGAAGCAGCGACTGGGAGTACCTTCGTCGCTGGATGCGCCAGCGTCTCCGTCGACTAGAAGAGGTAGTAGTTCTCCCTCAGCTCCCTTGCGGCGAGCTGGGGGAAGATGGCCCGCTCCTTTCGCAGCGCCGCGAGCCGCTGCGCTTTGGCCGACTTCACGCCCTTCCCCTTGTCGGCTTCCGGAGCCATGGCGGAGGCGGTGGGGGAGACCGACGGCGCAGTGGTACTGGTGGCGATGGGAGCGGCGCTGCTCTTCAGACTTGGGAAGAAGGGGGGAGCAGCGGTTGTTTTTTCGAGATTGGACAGCAAATGGCGAGGTGGGCGAACTTCCCCTGTTTCCCCTGCTTATAAAGAAGGGGGGGGGGGAAGCGGACGTTCTGCTTTTCCGAATAAAGAAACCCCCCCACGATCACTCCCACGATGCCACGATCGATGCGTGCCGTTCGTGGAGGGCGTGGTGGGACCGGAGTGAGTTACGGCGTAACCAAGGCCGCGCATGCCCATGCACTGTTTTGGGCCTGGCCCAACAGCGCTCGGCATCGTGTGTGGCCCAGCCCGGGGCTCTGCCGGTGTACTAGAGTAAGGGTACCCTAGTACCCGAACTCGCAGCACGGGCAATCGCAGCACCTCAAGGCAAGGCTTGCCAGGTGACTGCCAAGGTCCTCCGTGGTTCCTTTGGAGCCATTCAAGAACAAAGTATTTAAGCCAAGGAGACAAGGCCCCGGCAAGAGGAGCTTGCCGGGAAGGCCACTCAAGGCACCTAGAAGACAAGGCCCGGCAAGAGGAGCTTGCCGGAAGGCTCGTGAGCGACAAGCTTCGGACGAGACAAGGAAACAACATGCAAGGCGCTTGCCATGTAGACTACCACCCGCTCCTCCGCTCCAGCTCATCCACCAACGTGTCGCCATGGGACCTTTCCAGCGCCGCGTGGCAAGAAGTCGCGCCGCCGCCAGTATGCTGGTGGCAAGCGGTGCTGACAAGATTGCCATCATGGCGAACGGTGGCGCCCTTGACGGTCCTTTTCTGCACTGTTTAGTCGACTTAGACGGGCATTTAATGCCTTTGTCCCCTGCCGTCAGGGTTAGGTAGGATACACTGTACAAGTAGCTGTACCAACCACGACTCCTTTTACGTTTTTGCCCTTGTCTACGTTGCCACCTGTCGGAGACCCCTTGAGCATATAAAAGGAGGCCCATGCGCAACGTAGGGGGGGGGGTTCGGTTCATTCGAAACCAGAGAACACTCAAGCTAGGTCTTCTAGCTCTCAGCGCTCCCTATCAAGAACACAATACAATCAGACAAGCAGCAGCAGGAGTATTATCTCTCCGGAGAGCTCCGAAGCTGGGTAAACTGCTCGTGTGCTTCGCCTCGATCTGCTCTTCGTGCGACTTCCGCCCCCCACCGAACCGAAAGGGGCTCGGTCCGCCGGTCCCATAGGTGTTCGTGGGTCCGATCAGCTTCCCCGACACTCTACTTCGGTCTTCAAGGACGACGATAAACACCACCAAAATTGTTGAGATACTCCGGTAGAATGAAAAGCGAAGAGGTTGAGCCAATAATGAAAAGAATTTGAAAGAGATCTTGGGAAGGCATCTGACTGATGAAATTCATTCTTACGTCAAACTTCAAAAGGAACTTGAGAATAACTCTGGAATAATTAGAAGAGTCAGGTAAGATCCTGGGAAAAGACCTGTGGGTTAGGGCCCACTGAAGAGATAACACCGTTGGAAAGGGATGTTGAACAGATAGATGATGCACCGGAACAATTGAAATATTTGAATGAGGTGACAACCTCGAATTAATTGGAACACAGACGAATCTCCTGAGACATCTTGAACTCCGGAATGATTAAATGGCGAGAGGCGGACGAGCAAAGAAAACACTTGAGCCGAGGAAAAGAATATAATCAACCCGAAAAACTTGAATTGAAACCACCGGAAAAGAAAGGGATGAAGAATGACGAACAAGACGAGAATTTACTGGTTGAAATAATTGAGGGAAGACTGAAGAGGCTCCACACGAATGGAATTGATGCTCGAAACAGACTCAAACTCCGGGAAGAAGAGGGTGGGAGGGCGGGAAAACAAAGGCAACTTGGAAGGGGGAACCAACGAATATCTTGAAGAGAAAGCACCGGTTGAAATCATTGGAGGACAGAAAGCAAAGACTTCGCATGAGTAGGATGGATACTCGATTACGGACTCCGGCTTCGAGAAGACAAAAGGGTGGGCGGGTGGGAAAAGAAGACAACGGAGGATTGAACTTGGCAAAGATGAAGAGGGTCGAATCGCCTTGACGAGAAAATGCACCGGATAAAAGAGGATGGACAACTCACGAAACTAACCACGTGATCCTAAAGAAAAATTTGAACGGGAAGAGGAGTAGTTCAAAACACCTACGTCAAGATTCCTCACCAGAGCGACGAAGGGGCAGAGGAGTAAAAAGAATTCCTACTCTCCAATATAACTAGACTTAGAAATCAGTTTATTCTAGACTCAACATCGGCCAAACTACACGATCAATCAAGGGGGCTCCTAGGGTCGGTCGAGGCTCTGATACCAACTTGTCACGCCCAAGATGCGACCCTATCCTAAAGGAACTCGATGGTCCCACCAAGGATAGAAGCGCATCTTGAAGACGCTTTTGCAAGGTGGATATCATTACATCAACATTACATAATACATAGGGATACATACATAAGGAACGAATGCCACAAGAATACATCATCATCATACAAGAACAACATCCGACTACGGATGAAACATATACATAAACTCAAACAATATCCACCCTGCTAGCCCAGGCTGCCAACCTGGAACCTATCCCCTGATCGAAGAAGAAGCAGAAGAAGAACTCCAAAGTAAGCATACATCGCTCTCGCGTCATGATCATCGCATAACCTGTACCTGCAACTGATGTTGTAGTAATCTGTGAGCCATGAGGACTCAGCAATCCCATTACCATGGGTATCAAGACTAGCAAAGCTTAATGAGAAAGGAAGGGGTAAAGTGGTGAGGATGCAACAGCGACTAAGCATATATGGTGGCTAACCAACGCAAATAAGAGCGAGAAGAGAGCAAGCGGAACGGTCGTGAAGCTAGCAATGATCAAGAAGTGATCCTGAACTCCTACTGACGTCAAACATAACCCAAGAACCGTGTTCTCCTCTCGATCAACCCCGAAAAGAGACACTCACGGTTACGCACACGGTTGGTGTATTTTAGAAGAGTTTGCTTCAAGTTTACTACAACCGGATATTAACAAATTCCCATCTGCCACATAACCGCGGGCACGGCTTTCGAAAGTTTATACCCTGCAGGGGTGTCCCAACTTAGCCCATGATAAGCTCTCGCGATCAACGAAGGATATTCCGTCTCCCCCGGAAGACCCGATCAGTCTCGGAATCCCGTCTACAAGACATTTCGACAGCAATAAAACTAGACCAGCAAAGCCGCCCGAATGTGCCGACAAATCCCGATAGGAGCTGCACATATCTCGTTCTCGGGGCACACCGGATGAGCGAGGCGACGGGTTGGCATAGACCCTAGTTGCCCAGGGGGCGCCGGACATCGCTTCGGTTTGGACCAGCACTCGAGAGAGAACGGCCCGGGGCTAAAATAAAGATGACCCTCGGGCTCGAAACCCAAGGGAAATAAATGGCATAGGTGAGGCAAATGGTAAAACCAATGTTGGGCCTTGCTGGAGGAGTCTTATTCAAAGCGAACTGTCAAGGGGGTCCCATAAATCACCCAACCGCGTTAGGGACGCAAAATCCGGGAACATAATACCGATATGATGGAAACTAGGGCGGCAAGAGTGGAACAAAACACCAGGCATAAGGCCGAGCCTTCCACCCTTTACCAAGTATATAGATGCATTAATTAAATAAGATATATTGTGATATCCCAACAAGAAAACATGTTCCAACAAGGAACAACATCTCCATGTTCCAACAAGGAACAAACTTCATCTTCACCTGCAACTAACAACGCTATAAGAGGGGCTGAGCAAAGCGGTAACATAGCCAAACAACGGTTTGCATAGGAAAGGTGTCAAAGGTTAGAGGTTCATGGCAATTTGGGATGGCTTGATAAACAGGTAATAGGTAGCGCAGCATAGCGATAGAACGAAGCAACTAGCATAGCAATGATAGTAGTGAGATCCAGGGTAGCGGTCATCTTGCCTGAAATCCCGCTAGGAAGAAGAACGAGTCCATGAAGAAGATGAAGCCATGAAGACGAACCAAGCATAGACGAACGAATCCTCACGATCGCAACGAAACGGGAACTATCGAGAAGAAGCACACAACATGGTAAACACACCACACATGAACAAGGCATGATGCACAACAAGAATGATGCACGACAAAGCTAGATGAGGCTACTCATGTCAAGAGATGATGCAATACAAGAACAACACATCAAGACAAGATTAAATGAGGCCGGAAACAACATAGAACAATTCCGGTAAGTCCTCATATGCAAATTTCGAAATTGGTCCAGATTTGAATAAACCTTAAGTTCCAGTTGTTAAACAGCAAGTTAAGATGCACCACGAGAATCTACACGAAATTCTAGTCAAGTTACATATAAAGTTCATTTAATTCGGAGCTACGACCTAGAAGATATGAGCAAAACAAGTTAAGCATGGCATTGATGCAAAATGCATACAAACATCAAGCACACACCTCAAATCATGGATGCAACATGATAATATGAAGCTATATGCAAAATCAAGCAAGTTTCATATAGAGCACACTCAAAACGGAGCAACGGTGCAACACATACACCCTATACAAGTTATGACAACAATTTGTCCAAAACAGCAACTAGGCATATTGCAAGCATCGAAACACTATGCTACAGCATCTCAACGTCATAGCAAAAGGCATGGGCATGAAGTACAGGTAAAGCATGACAAAACATGAACACTGAGCTATTTCCAGAAATCACTAGAACATGCTCAAAATGACATGGCAAGATTGCAAATAATAACAGTTTCAGACTTATCAGGAAATAACATCAGGTTCCAATGTTTAGAGCTATCAAACAACATGCTACAGGAACTTATCATGGAAAACAAAGGCATGGCATGAATCAACTAAATGCATAGATCAAACGTCCTTTACTGACCATGAGCCAAAAAGGATCATAAGATATGATGGCACCCATGTAAACATGGCAAGTTATATTACAGATTCATACATGGCAGAAACAACAATAAGTAGGCATGTTGGTGAGCTTGAACCACTCACCACAGTGCAATACATGGCATGGCAAGGTAACCAACAGTAAGAAGACATGATTATGAAGCTTAGCATGGCAAGAGCAAGTTCATAGAGTGCATGGATCACTAACAAAGCTCATGGAAATACTGAACTTAATGTTAACAGGCTGACAGCAACATTATTTAGCAACTTTGAGAGCAAGATTACTACAAGTTACAGCAGGCTATAAATGCAACCAGAGGCATGAATGGATAGAGCATGACATATATATCAAAACATCCTTAGTGAACATCTCCAGATTATGCACAGAATGATTTGTAGAAGCAGGTTAACATAGCATCATGATATAGCACATTCAGACATGCAAAACAGCAACAGCAAGTACCCTACTTAACAAGCTCGATGCACTCACTACAAGACCCACAAAAATCCATGGATAGCACCCCTGTAAAGAATACATGGCATACCACAAAACACATGTAGACATCAACCTCATAGGATGCACACATCAATCATGGCAAAAATGACAAATGAGCAAGTTATAACAGTTTCAGCAGATTAACATCATATAGCACTCTTGCAACAAAGATTCAGGCATCAAGATGAGCTCAAATGAACATGGTGCAATGTAATGCAATGAAGTGCTCGTCGAGGAGAACAATTCGGTATGCTACACGCCCAAAACGGTGCCACGGGTGCAAAGATGTGATGCGATGAAGATGCAACAAAATTAATGGCAGAATATGACAGTGGAATTCGGGGGAGGAGAAGAAAGTCAAGCGAGGATATCCGATCGGATCTGGCGCGCGGAAGCCGAGGACGACGCCGGAGATGACGACCGAAGCTCCGACGAGGGTCGGGGCGGACGGATCTGGGCGAGGCGGCCGGAGGAGAGGCCGGAGATGGCGCTGGCGGCGGCGGCGGCCTCCGAGGCGACCGGCGCGCTGCTGGGTCACGGAGGCGGCGCTGCCTCCGAAGATGGCCGGATGGCGACCGGAGCGGGCGGAACGGCGGCGCGGCGCGCGGATCATGGAGCGGGCGGCGGCGGCGGCGCACGATAGCGCGCGCCGGCGCTGCTGGCCGGAGGGATCTGCCCTGGCCCCGCGGGCCCTGGCGGCGGGGAGGAGAGAAGGGAGCCGGCGGGGATGACGTGGCAGAGCGGGGTTGGCTGGGCGCGGCGGCGGCGGACATGTCCGGCCGTTGCAGACGCGTCTGGTGGCGGCGGAGGGCGATTTTTAGGGTTTCGTCTGCGGATTCATGCGCGAATTTCGGGGGGAGGGGCTTATAAATAGGTAGAGGGAGCTAGGAGAGTCCAAATGGAGCACGGTTTTCGGCCACGCGATCGTGATCGAACGACCAAGAGCATAGAGGGGAGTTTGCTGGGTTTTTGGGCCACTTTGGAAGGGTGTTGGGCTGCAAAGAGAAGGGGCTTTTACGGTTACCCGGTTAACCGTTGGAGTATCAAACGGACTCCAAATGGCACGAAACTTGACAGGCGGTCTACCGGTGGTCTACCAAGGCCGCTTGGCAAACCTCGGTCCATTCCGAGAACGTTTAATACCCACACATGAAAAGAGGCAAAAGGGGGCACCGGGAGACATAGGAGTGCCGGATTGCAAAACGGACAAGGGGGAAAATGCTCGGATGCATGAGACGAACACGTATGCAAAATGAGATGCACATGATGACATGATATGAAATGCAGATGATGACATGGCAAAGTGCAACACGCAAGCACATGACATGGAAACGACGGCAAATAACTGGCAAACACCTGGCGCATCGAATCCGGGGCGTTACATCCCAACAACCAATTGATTCTGCTGGCAAGTTGTTAAGCCAATGCCGAGCTAGTCCTTTAAGCTTGAGTGGGAGGTATTTGATGGCGTGCAGATCATCGCCGCGGGCCATGTGGATATGAAGGAGATAATCCTCGATCCATACCGCTGGATCTGTTGTGCCACCGTATGGTTCGATGTTTACGGGTTTGAAACCCTTGGGGATTTGATGATCCATTACTTCATCTGTGAAGCATAGTGGGTGTGCGGCGCCTCTGTATTGGGCTATATCACGACGTAGCTCAAACGAGCTTTGTCTACTGTGTTCGGCCCGGCCGGATTTACCATATCCGGCATGACGGTTATCGTCACGTGTCGTGGGGCGCCCACGCGATCCATAGATCGATCTTGTTTGCCTTGCCCTGTCTTCCAACATATCTCGCAGGTCTGGCGCATTTCCCCGTGCCTTGGTATTCTTTGAGCGATGCCGGGGTGCTTCTTGAGTGGAGGGCCGAGAGGCCTCTCTGTCGTGGCCACGAGGTGGCCGGTCGGCCGCATCATGCACTGGTGATGTAGGTCTAGGTGCTTCCTCCTCTAATCGGGTAGCAGCTTGCGCTTTGGCTAGCTCTTGAGGGCGTTGAGTTCAGACTCTTCAGCCGCAAGGACATCAGTCCATCTGTCGGCTAGCAAGTCTTGGTCAGCTCTAAGCTGTTGCTATTTTTTCTTGAGGCTGCTCGCCGTGGCCATAAGCCTGCGTTTGAAACGCTCTTGTTCGACGGGATCCTCAGGCACGACAAATTCGTCATCGTCGAGGCTTGCCTCGTCTTCGGAGGGAGGCATGTAATTATCGTCCTCTACCTCTCTGTCTGCCGCTCTCTCATGAGGGCTGGCTTCTCCATCCTCCTACGCTGAATCCTGCTGGAGGGGATTGTCTTCGACACTGTCCGGGGTGTTATTATCTCCCGTGCCGGAATCGCCGTTTTTGCTGTGGCGGGATTTAGAGCGGCGCCGCTGACGCCGGCGCTCAGGCTGTTTTCTGGAGGGGTCATCCTCCGTTGTTCCATCACTGTTCCCTTCTTTTGGGGTGTACACCATGTATATGTCATACGACGAGGTGGCCTTCCAGTGCCCTGTAGGCGCTGGTTCTTGGTCGTCTCCTGCATCGGCGTCCATATCGTCGATGTCTTAGTAGTCGAAGTCGAGCATGTCGGTTAAATTATCGACAGTGGCTAGGAACTGGGTGGTGGGTGGGCTTTGAATTTCTTCGTCATCCGCATCCCAACCTTGCTGACCATAGTCCGGCCAGGGCTCTCCTGATAAAGAGAGAGACTTTAGTGAATTCAGAATGTCGCCGAAAGGCGAGTGCTAAAAGATGTCCACGGCGGTGAACTCCATGATCGGCGCCCAATCAGATTCGATTGGCAGGGGCGCGGAAGGTTCGGAGTCCGACACCTTGGAGTCACGAGCTTCGCAAAGGATAGGTATGGTGTTCGGCTCGATCGCCGTGGAGATTGCAGCCCCCGAGGCAGTGTCCAGCCACCCGTCCTCGATTGGCGCAGTCGTCTCCGAGCTAAGGGTCGGAGCGGACACTGGTGCGGCCTCTAGGGCACTGTTCGGCGGCAGAGCTAGATCATGCCCATCGTGACAGTGCGACGCGCTTGGCTGTGGCTCGAACCCGTCGAAGATCAAGTCTCCGCGGACGTCGGCCGTTTAGTTCAAACTTCCCAATCTGACATGATGGCCAGGGGCGTAGCTTTCGATCTGCTCCAGATGGCCAAGCGAATTGGCCCGCAATGCAAAGCCGCCGAATACGAAGATCTGTCCCGGGAGAAAAGTCTCACCCTGGACCGCATCATTGTTGATGATCGGAGGAGCCATCAGGCCTAAAGGTGACGACACAGAGGAACTCTCAATGAAAGCACCAATGTCGGTGTCAAAACCGGCGGATCTCAGGTAGGGGGTCCCGAACTGTGCGTCTAGGCGGATGGTAACAGGAGACAAGGGACACGATGTTTTTACCCAGGTTTGTGCCCTCTCGATAGAGGTAAAACCCTACTCCTTCTTGATTAATATTGATGATATGGGTAGTACAAGAGTAGATCTACCACGAGATCAGAGAGGCTAAACCCTAGAAGCTAGCCTATGGTATGATTGTTGTTCGTCCTATGGACTAAAACCCTCCGGTTTATATAGACACCGGAGAGGGTTAGGGTTACATAGAGTCGGTTACAAATGGGAGGAGATCTACATATCCGTATAGCCAAGCTTGCCTTCCATGCCAAGGAAAGTCCCATCCGGACACGGGACGAAGTCCTCAATCTTGTATCTTCATAGTCCAGGAGTCCGGCCAAAGGTCATAGTCCGGCCATCCGGACACCCCCTAATCCAGGACTCCTTCAGTGGCCTTCAGGATACAAAGGTTCCTGAGTCATTTTACCAGTTCTAGTAGCCACTCTAACAGAAAAATCATTATTCTTACTATTCAATTCATTGAGCAAATCATTCTGAGCGTTAAGTACTTGTTCTACTTGAGTGGTAACCATAGAAGCATGTTTACTAATGAGTTTAAATTCACCTTTAACTCTAGACATATAATCACTGAGGTGTTCAATCATATAAGCATTGTGTTTTAATTGTCTACCAACATAAGCATTGAAGTTTTCTTTTTTGACAATAAAATTGTCGAACTCATCTAAGCATTGACTAGCAGACTTATAACGAGGAATATCACCTTCATCAAATCTATAGAGAGAATTTACCTTTACTACCTATGTCAGGTTATCAAGACCATGTGTTTCTTCAATAGGTGATGGATTAAAACCATGTATTTCTTCAACAGGCGGTAAATTAAAACCATGCATTTCTTCAATAGGAGGTAAATTCTTAACATCTTCAGCTTTTATACCTTTTTCTTTTATAGATTTCTTTGCCTCTTGCATATCTTCAGGACTGAGAAATAGAACACCCCTTTTCTTCGGAGTTGGCTTAGGAGTTGGTTCAAGAAGTGTCCAATTATTTTCATTAGTCAACATATTATTCAATAGAATTTCAGCTTCATCGACAGTTCTTTCCCTGAAAACAGACCAGAACAACTATCCAGGTGGTCTCTGGAATCATCGGTTAGTCCATTATAAAAGATATCAAGTATTTCATTTTTCTTGAGAGGATGATCAGGAAAAGCATTAAGTAATTGGAGAAGCCTCCCCCAAGCTTGTGGGAGACTCTCTTCTTAAATTTGCACAAAATTATATATTTCCCTTAAAGCAGCTTGTTTCTTATGGGCTGGGAAATATTTAGCAGAGAAGTAATAAATCATATCCTGGGGACTACGCACACAACCAAGATCAAGAGAATTAAACCATATCTTAGCATCACCGTTTAACGAGAACGGAAATATTTTAAGGATATAATAGTAGCGAGTTTTCTCATCATTAGTGAACATGGTGGCTATATCATTTAATTTAGTAAGATGTGCCACAATAGTTTCAGATTCATAGCCATAGAAAGGATCAGATTCAACCAAAGTAATTATATCAGGGTCGACATGGAATTCATAATCCTTATCAGTAACGAAGATAGGTGAAGTAGCATAAGTAGGATCATATTTCATTCTAGCATTCAAAGTTTTTTGTTTCTGCTTAGCTAATAATTTCTTAAGATCACTTCTGTCATTACAAGCGAGAAAGTCTCTAGCAGTTTATTCATCCATAACATAGCCCTCGGGTACAACATGCAACTCATATCTAGGGGGAGAATCTTCATCATCACTTTCATCAATATTATCAGTTTCAATAATTTCATTCTCTCTAGCCCTAGCAAGTTGTTCATCAAGAAATTCACCAAGTGGCACAGTAGTATCAAGCATAGAAGTAGTTTCATCATAAGTATCATGCATAGCAGAAGTGGCATCATCAATAACATGCGACATATCAAAATTAATAGCAGAAGCAGGTTTAGGTGTCGCAAGCTTACTCAAAACAGAAGGTGAATCAAGTGCAGAGCTGGATGGCAGTTCCTTACCTCCCCTCATAGTTGAGGGATAATTTTTTTTCGAGTCTTTCAATTTCTTCATAGTAACCAGCAGATATAAATCCCAAGTGACTCAAAGAATAGAGCTATGCTCCCTAGAAACGGCTCCAGAAAATAGTCTTGATAACCCACAAGTATAGGGGATCGCAACAGTTTCCGAGGGTAGAGTATTCAAACCAAATTTATTGATTCAACACAAGGGGAGCCAAAGAATATTCTCAAGTATTAGCAGTTGAGTTGTCAATTCAATCACACCTGGATAACTTAGTATCTGTAGCAAAGTATTTAGTAGCAAAGTAGTATGATAGTAACGAGAACGGTAGCAAAAGTAATATTTTTGGGTTTTGTAGTGATTGTAACAGTAGCAACGGAAAAGTAAATAAGCAAAGAACAATATGTGAATAGCTCGTAGGCATTGGATCGGTGATGGAGAATTATGCCGGATGCGGTTCATCATGTAATAGTCATAACATAGGGTGACACAGAACTAGCTCCAATTCATCAATGTAATGTAGGCATGTATTCCGAATATAGTCATACGTGCTTATGGAAAAGAACTTGCATGACATCTTTTGTCCTATCCTCCCGTGGCAGCGGGGTCCTATCGGAAACTAAGGGATATTAAGGCCTCCTTTTAATAGAGTACCGGACCAAATCATTAACACATAGTGAATACATGAACTCCTCAAACTACGGTCATCACCGAGAGTGGTCCGATTATTGTCACTTCGGGGTTGCCGTATCATAACACATAGTAGGTGACTATTGACTTGCAAGATAGGATCAAGAACTCGCACATATTCATGAACACATAATAGGTTCAGATCTGAAATCATGGCACCCGGGCCCTAGTGACAAGCATTAAGCATTGCAAAGTCATAGCAACATCAATCTTAGAACATAGTGGATACTAGGGATCAAACCCTATCAAAACTAACTAGATTACATGATAAATCTCATCCAACCCATCACCGTCCAGCAAGCCTACGATGGAATTACCCACGCACGGCGGTGAGCATCATGAAATTGGTGATGGAGGATGGTTGATGATGACGATGGCGACGGATTCCCCTCTCCGGAGCCCCGAACGGACTCCAGATCAGCCCTCCCGCGAGAGTTTAGGGTTTGGTGGCGGCTCCGTATCGTAAAACGTGATGAATCTTTTTTTCTCATTTTTTCTCACCGAACACGAATATATAGAGTTGGAGTTGAGGTCGGTGGAGCTCCAGGGGGCCCACGAGGCAGGGGCGCCACAGGGGCAAAAGCGCCCCACCCTCGTGGAAAGGGTGTGGGCCCCCTGGCCTTGATTCTTTCGCCAATATTTTTTATTATTTCCAAAAATAATCTCAGTGAAGTTTCAGGTCATTCCGAGAACTTTTGTTTCTGCACAAAGATAACACCATGGCAATTCTGCTGAAAACAGCGTCAGTCTGGGTTAGTTCCATTCAAAACATGCAAGTTAGAGTCCAAAACAAGGGCAAAAGTGTTTGGAAAAGTAGATACGACGGAGACGTATCACTTCCTCGAGGCCATAAGGAGGCCGAAGAGCAATTTCTGCACACCTCAGTACCTTGAACTAGCCCCCTGCAAGAGGGAGCTGACAAAGTAAACCGGGTGCTGCATCATCTTCTTTTTCTGCACCACCTCATTTGGCTGCGCGGGCCCCGCCCTAACAGCGTCAGTTTCTGCCGGGAGCCTTGCCTTGCCGGCACCAGGTCCTGCCGGGGGAGTCTCTGACTTGCCGTCCGCCGGTCCTACCATTGCCACTGCCTCTTCATCAATCTCCCTCTGTGCCACTAGCGTGGCACTGACCACTTGGTTCGTCGCCGCCAGATACAGTAGCAACGGTTGTTGTGGTTTTGGCGCAACTAGTATCGGCGTAGAGGAAAGGTATCTCTTCAGGTCTTGCAATGCCGCTTCGGCCTCTGGGGTCCACTCCATTGGGCCCGCCTTCTTCAGGATCTTGAAAAAAGGAAGGGCGCGCTCGACAGACTTGGGGATGAGTCGGCTCATGGAGGCAACGCAGCTAGTGAGCCGACGCACATCACCTTGATCCGCTTGGGCACCTCAATCTGCTTGATAGCCTTGATCTTGTCTGGGTTTGCCTCGATCCCATGCTGCGACACGAAGAACCCGAGAAGTTTGCCGGACGGAACACTAAAGACACACTTCTCAGGGTTCAGCTTGAGGTTGATCTTGCGCAGGTTGGCAAACGTCTCTTCTAAGTCTTGTACAAGAGTTGCCCTGTCCTTGGTTTTGACCACTATGTCATCCATATAGGCTTGCATATTTCTATGTAGCTGGGGTTCAAAACCAATTTGGACTGCCCTTGCAAATGTTGAGCCAGCACTCTTCAACCCGGAAGGCATCTATAAAAAGCAGTACGTACCACATGGGGTGATGAATGTTGTCTTCTCTTCGTCTTCTCTTGTCATGAAGATCTGGTGGTAGCCCGAGTAGGTGTCGAGGAAAGATAACAGATCACACCCGGCCATGGAGTCAACAATCTGGTCGATGCGCGACAACGGGAAGGGGTCCTTAGGACAAGTGTTATTGATATCTGTGTAATCAATACACAGCCTCCACTCCCCGTTTGCCTTGTGATGACCCACAAGTATAGGGGATCTATCGTAGTCCTTTCAATAAGTAAGAGTGTCGAACCCAACGAGGAGCAGAAGGAAATGATAAGCGGTTTTCAGCAAGGTATTCTCTACAAGTACTGAAATAAGTGGTAACAGATAGTTTTGTGATAAGGTAAATTGCTCACGAGCAACTAGTAACAAGAGTAAATAAAGTGCAGCAAGGTGGCCCAATTCTTTTTGTAGCAAAGGACAAGCCTGGACAAACTCTTATAATAGGAAAGCGCTCCCGAGGACACATGGGATTATCGTCAAGCTAGTTTTCATCACGTTCATATGATTCGTGTTCGGTACTTTGATAGTTTGATACGTGGGTGGACCGGTGCTTGGGTGATGTCCTTATTTGAACAAGCATCCCACTTATGATTAACCTCTATTGCAAGCATCTGCAACTACAGCAAAAGTATTAAGGTAAACCTAACCATAGCATGAAACATATGGATCCAAAACAGCCCCTTACGAAGCAACGCATAAACTAGGGTTTAAGCTTCTGTCACTCTAGCAACCCATCATCTACTTATTACTTCCCAATGCCTTCCTCTAGGCCCAAATAATGGTGAAGTGTTATGTAGTTGACATTCACATAACACCACTAGAGGCTAGACAACATACATCTCATCAAAATATCAAACGAATACCAAATTCACATGACTACTAATAGAAAGACTTTTTTTTGACTGTACACAGTAGGGAAAAACCCCACTACAATTTTTTTAATTTATTAAAAAGAGAGTACAAGCATACAAGGCTTGAGATAAGCCCAGAAGAAAAACAAAAACTAGTCTAAAAGGTCCAACTAAGAGAAACAATAAAAAATTACGGGACAAGACTGTCCAACCATGAAATGAAAGATGAAAACTTGTCCTTAATTCTGAATTTGAGCAGGTGTAGTTCTGAGAGGAAGATGAATTTCCATATGCCAATGCTGGCGGGAATGCTATTGAAAATCTTATCATTCCTGATTATCCATATGGCCCATGAGGCAATGATAATGATGTCCATAGAAAAAGGTTGTTGTAGGTTGCCCCTGAAGTCTGGAATGGCTTCCATGATGGTTAGGTTTCTTTGTCTGTTAGGGCATAGGAGATCCCAGCAAGCAGAAGCAAAAGGGCAAGTCCAAAACAGGTGTTGTAATGTTTCTTCCTGCTGACAGTTGAGAGTAGCACAATTATAGTTGTCAAGATGAAAAGTTTTCCTTCTTAGCAGATTCCTGGTATTGAGTCTATCATGCAGAAGTCTCCAAAAGAAGACCTTGTGCTTTGGCTGAGCAGAGCATTTCCAAATCCAGTTGAACTGAGCTGGTACAGTTTTTACACCTATCAAAATTTTGTATGCTTTAGCCACAGAAAAAGTATTATTTCCCCACATATAACTCCAAGAATCCAGGTGCTCAGTAAATGCAGATCTTCTTAAGGTGTCACAAATCTCTTCCATCAGCTCAAATTCTAGAAAAGCTTCCTGAGTAAGTGGTAGGTGAAATAAGTCCTCCAAGTATTCAAACATAAGAACCTTTTGCACTGAGAGGTTTTGATCTCTGACAAAGGAGTAAAGATGAGGGAACAATTGATTCAGACAAGCAGAGTGCCAGAGGTCAAACCAAAACAGAGCAGATTTACCATCACCAATTGTGCATCTTGCCATGGATTTGTAACTATCAATGAGCCTCAAATTACACTTCCACCAGAAGGATCCTTCCCATTTTTGTCCTGGGAGGATGCCATTGTCATAATAAGCCTCCCAAATGAGGTTTACCCATGGGATATTTTCCCTATTGTAGAACTTGTGGAGGTTTTTGAGCAGAAGGGCTTGGTTTTGCACAAAGATGTTCATCACTCCTAGGCCACCCTGATTTTTGGGCCTACAAACAGTGGACCAAGCTACCAAAGCTGGTCTGTGATCCTCCAAATATGTTCCCCTCCAAAGACAATGTCTCAAGTATTTGTTAACCTGGTTTTTGATTGTTATAGGAACATCAAGGCAGCCCATGAAATATATAATAAGTGAATTTAGCACTGACTTGACCAGAAGCAACCTGCCAGCAAGAGTCATAAAAGAAGATAGGCCCACCAATTTTTTTGCAATTCTGCTCACTAAAGGCAACACTGTTCCACCGTTGGTTTTAGAAGCCCTAAAGGCATGCCCGTGTAGGTAAAGGGGAAGATCCCTTCAAACAGTTCAAAGTACCAGTCAAAATTTCCATTTTTTCATCACTCACATTGATTGGTATGAGATTTGATTTGCTATAATTGACCTTTAAACCAGTAGCATCTGCAAAGGTGTGAAGCAGGGCTTTAAGACAATGTAGTTGTGGGGCATCAGCTTGCATGAGAACCAGAGTATCATCTGCATACTGTACTATGGGAAAATCAGGACATGACTAAACTTGTAAAGGAGGTGTGAGAAGTCCCAAGTTCATAGCTCTGTTCATGATTGACTGAAGGAGGTCAGCAGCCAGCACAAAAAGGAGGGGAGAGAGGGGATCCCCTTGCCTTACCCCTCTCAGACAGTAAATTTTTTTCCCAGGAATGCCATTGAGAAGCACTTGTGATGAAGCAGAAGTAAATAACATTTCAATCCATCCAATCCATCTTTCTCCAAATCCCTTTGCTCTGAGGATGTCGATGATTGTAGAGTGTTCAATTAGATCAAATGCCTTTTCAAAGTCTAGTTTCATCACAACAATTTCCTCCTTGGACTTGTGGCATTGATGTAAGTACTCATAGGCCCAGCCTAGACAGTCATGAATAGCTCTTTCCTTTAGGAAACCATACTGATTTATATGAACCATTTTGAGGATCACTTTTTGCAACCTGTTTGCAAGCAATTTTGTGATGAGCTTGAGACAGCAGTTTAGTAAAGAAATAGGTCTGAAATCATTTGCAGTAATTGTAGAAGGCCCCTTGGGAACTAGAGTTATGAAAGAGGTGTTGATACTCTCTAGAGAAATTTGCCTAGCATAGAACTCATGTATCAGTCTAGTGACATCAGGCTTTATGATATCCCAACAGCTCTTAAAGAACTCATTGTTAAATCCATCAGGTCCAGGAAACTTGTCAGATGGCAAGTGCTTGACAACTTCATTGATTTCTTCCTCAGTGAAAGGAATTTCCAGCTGCTCAAAGTCTGAAGGACTAGCTTGATGTTGCAGCAGAGAAGGTAAATGAAAGTGCATAGTGGTTTGCTGAGACCTTCCTAATCTGCTCTTGAAGGCATTCCACAGAAGTGCAGCTTTTCCTGCATGGTCTGTTATTTCCACTTGATCCTCATTTTTTAGCATTGCAATATGATTATGCCTGTGGTTTATAGAAGCCTTAGTATGAATTTTTTTGGTGTTTTCATCACCAAACTTAACACCCTTGATTTTACCTCTCTGTTTCCAATAGATCTTTTGGTTTTTCAGTAAAATGAGCAATTGATCTTTTAGAATCACCCTGCAGTTCCACTCAAAATCTCCCAAGTCTCTGAATTCTTCAAACAAATCAAATAGGAAGATAACCTCATTAATTGCTGCAATTTTTTATTTCAGGCAAGACAGATTTTTGGCCCAAAGTTTGAGAGCCCTTCTCAGGTTTTTGAACTTTGCATTTAAACTTTTTGCTGCATCAAGATTACCCACAGGAATACTCCAGGCTGCAAATACTACCTCCTTAAAGTCTGAGCGCTTTAACCAGTAATTTTCAAATCTAAAGACCTTGGCCTTTGGAATAGTAGTCCCAATTTTCATAACACATGGAAGATGATCTGAGATAGGCCTGGAAAGAGGCATAGCAATTGTATCAGGATAAGCAGTCATCCAAGAAGCAGAGGTGAAGAACCAATCCAGCTTTTCCAACAAAGGACTCTGTTGCATGTTACTCCAACTGTATTTTCTGCCATGAAGTGGAAGCTCAATTAAACCAAGACTAATGATGGCTTCATTAAAGAGAAGCATTTCATTAACATCCCCACCAGGTCTGTTTCTATCAGTAGGAGCTCTAATAAAGTTGAAATCTCCAACTAGAATCCAATTAGTGTCCAGAGGCATATGGATGCTGGAAAACCAATTGATAAATTCAAGTTTGTCTGCTTGTTCACAAGGCCCATATATGTTGGTGAGGACCCAAGATTGATTGGACAAAAGACTAGTGAAACTAATTGAGAGAGAGAATCTATTTTGGAAGATGAACTCTCCCTCAAATAGTGAGCCATTCCAGGTGATTAGAAGACCTCCAGAGGCACCAATTGAGGGCAGGAAAGCAAATTTATTGAGCCTGTTAGGACAAAAGTACTTTATGTAAGCAGCATCAAAATGCTCCCTCTTGGTTTCTTGAAGACACAGAATAGCACAGGCACTTTCTTCAATTTTTTGCCCTAGAGCAAGCCATTTATCAGTTGAGTTAATCCCTCTGATGTTCCAGTTCAGGATATTCCATCTTCTATTTTGACTATTCATGAAAACAATTTATGAGAGAAACCAGGGGCCAAGCACCACCACTTGGCCAAAACCCATGAAATACTGTCCAACAAGGCAGCAGAGTAAGCATATTCAGCAAAAACAGGAACCACATCATCCACAACATAGCAAAAGAGGTAACTTCCCAGGGGGAATTATAGTAGCAAAGTGCAATGACAGAGGAACATGAACTATTACAGCAAGTCCAAACGGCCCATAAAGTGCAGTTACAACCAAAAGGAACATGGATACAAGTCATGACTTTAATCCCTTCTCTCTCCCCAACAAAAGCACATAAGTTGATCATCTAAACACTTTTGGAGTCCTGCCTGTCCTCATTGCATGGGAGCATCCCAGCCAAGTCCTCTCCTACTCTTCTCTTGGGCTTCTTAGGGATCTTCCCCTCCAAGTCCTGATCAACCACCTTGCAAAATGAGGTTGTGAGATTTTTGACCACTGATTTTTGAACAACTGGGAGAGCAGCATTACATGGCAAACACTTATTATTAGAGCAGGAACCTCTTTTAAACCCAGCATTATCTTTTTTAATTCTATCACTCCTCCTTACCTCTGTTTCTACAAGAGGTGTCTTGCCTCCCCTTCTTTTCTTAGAGTTTTCAGCCCCAAAAGGTTGAAGAAGGGCCAAGGAGTCCAAGTCCTGCTGGTTGGAAGAATCTCCTTCATTTTCCTTGTTTGTGTCCTGATGATGTGGTTGAACCATGATCTGCTTGCAAATAGGAGCCTTAGTAGCTAGACATTTATCAGGAATGTGGAAAAGATAAGAATTCTCAGTGCCCTCAACTTCAGCAAGTAATTCCCACAAAGGAGATTTAGGCACATTGAATGTCCAGTTAAACTTGTCTGGTGTCATTAGAAGGTGCACAATAAAATTGAACCAACTTACTGGGACTTGAACAGAAAGTGAAGGAACGTCCTCCAAGGTTTTTGAGCAAAATTATCCTTCCAAATCACCAGACCTTCTTCTGACAGAATAGTATCATTTTTAGCTAGAGCCTTTAGCTGAATAGATTTCAAACCAAGTAAAGAGGGAGCAAACTCAAAGTGTTCCTCTATTTCATCAATCTAGTTACCTTTGTTGTTAGCATTTTCTACCCCAGAATGAGCCAGAAGAGGTGGGTTCACTGCTGGAGTACTGACACCTGCTTCCTCAACCAAATTCACAGCTTCTGACTGAAAGTGTTCCTTGCCTTGGCCTGCTGCTTCCTTAACAACAGGTAAAACTCTGTTAGGGTCCAGAGTCAGGTCCTAAAGCACATCAGAGTTGTGTCCAATCACTGGCTCAGAAAGATTATTAACTTCCACCAAAACTAGTTGAATCTGTGGCTCAACCACAGGCACTGCAGGAATCAAATCATCCTATGGAACTGCCATAGCAAGAGGAGCCTGAATAACTGGAATTGCAGGAGCATCTTGATCCTCCTCTTGGTAGTCCTGCATCAGAAGCTCAAGACCAGTGCCCTGAATTTGCTGCATAGCAAGAAGTTGATTCACTTCCTCACTTGCATGAGAAGAAAACCCTTCTGACAATGAAACAGTGGTTGTGATGCTGCTGTGACCTTCCAATGGAGGTGGGAGCTCCTCACCATCTGCTCAAGAAATTTCTTATTGTTGAACACCTTGTAGAAAATCAAATTCCTCCTGAACATCAACATTATTAACAACTGGAGGCTGTAGAGCCCAGTGTCCCTCCTCTGCATCCATATCATCTTGCTGAATAGGCTGAGGGTCAATATGAAAACAAGGGAAAGCATTGTTGTTGCCTGGAAGAGGATGAGGGTCCACGTTGTCAGGTGGGATTGGGTCCTCATCGGCTTTGGCCCCACCAATCATCTGCTGAAGAAGGATTTCCACTGAAGAGGACCAAGCATCCTCATCAAAAACTTCACCTTCAGACCACCTGACACTTTTAGGGATGGAATCCAAATCTCTAACTTTAGCTTTTGCAATTACTCTGCCCATATGAAGAGGATCATTCTCCCAAGAAACTAATCGCCCAAAATGACTGATAGCCCTAGCAATATCTTCATAGTTGCGAAAATCAAACGGGACAGCTAGAATGAGCAGCCAAACTGTTCTATTAAACTGGGTTCTTCTGCAGTTGCAGCCATTATCATGGTTGTGGAAAGTGATAAAAACATCTCCAAACTGGTGAGGACTCTGCAGCACTAATCTATCTCTGTCTCTAGGATTGACAAAACGCACATACACCTCCCCCAACAGACAGCGCTGCATTTCTCTGATCTGAACTTGCTGAACATCCGCAAAGAACTCATCCAAAACTTCTTGCACATTCGGAAAAAGTACCTCATCCGGAAGCGGCTCAATGGTGACGATGGCCCAATCCTCGTGTCGCTTCTGACGGTGGGGGAGAACCACTCTGGCCACTCCATTACGACCTTCGGTGTTGAGGATATTGAAACCATGGGGAACAAAAGGCAGAGGACCGAACGGAATGTTGGCCATGGCTGGCTCGACGCTGGCAACGGACTCCCTTGACAGCGAGGAGATTGATTGGCAAGCCCAAGGCTGAACAGTGGAAAGCAGGGAAGGAGACGAAGAGGCAAGTGTGAATCGAGGCTGAAAGTTTGGGAACATGCCCTCAGAGAGCTGTCTAAAAGAGGAAGCTCGAATTGGCGGTCGAGCTGGGCCTATGGCCGAGAACCAGTCATCCACCACCCCAGGGGCCCAAGCCTCAGCTAGAGGGGAGGGAAACGAAGCCACCCTAAATAACGGCCATAGGCCAGTGAGGCGGGGCTCAGGGCAGGCCCAAGCCATGTGGCCCAGTTTACCACAGCCGTGACACGTAATAGCCAAGTTTGAAGCCACCCTAATAGCAAGACTTCTCCCTTGTCCTCGGGAACAAACGTAATTACTCATAAAGCATATTCATGTTCATAATCAGAGGGGTAATAATATGCATAAAGGATCAAAACATATGATCTTCCACCAAATAAACCAACTAGCATCAACTACAAGGAGTAATCGACACTAATAGCAACCTACTAGCACCAATCCCGGACTTGGGGACAAGAATTGGATACGAGAGATGAACTAGAGTTTGGAGATGAGATGGTGCTGGTGAAGATGTTGATGGAGATTGCCCTCTCCCGATGAGAGGAGCGTTGGTGATGATGATGGCGATGATTTCCCCCTCCCAGAGGGAAGTGTCCCCGGTAGAACAGCTCCGCCGGAGCCCTAGATTGGTTCCGCCAAGGTTCCGCCTCGTGGCGGCGGAGTCTCGTCCCGAAAGGTTGCTTCTTATTTTTTGCTCATCGAAAGAATTCATATGGGAGAAGATGGGCATCGGAGACTCGTCGTCCTTGAAACGTGCCCGTTTCCTCGAGGTCTCCATCAGGAATTTGCAGCCTTTTGATGAAAACGGGTGAGATTAAGTTCAGACTGGCCCCACCGTCAACCAGCATCTTGTTCACCTTGAGGTTGCGTATCATTGGTGAAACCAACAACAGCAAATACCCGACCACAGTTGTGCGGTCAGGGTGATCCTCGGCGTCAAAGATGAGGGGCGTGCTGGTCCACTTCAGCGGCTTCTGAGCATCGAATGAGGGCTCTGCCGCTGTAATCTCACGCGCCCACTGTTTGAGCTGGCCGTGAGAAGTATGCAGCGAGCCGCCACCGTCGACGCACATGGCCTCTGTAGCCTTCTGGAACTCTTGCTCGCCGGACTTGTCATCCTCGTCATGATCATCATCTTCTTGCTTCTTGTCGCGGCATCGAGCGGGCCTCTCTTGTTGGTTATCCTTGCCGCGGCGGCCTCCTTGGCCGCCATGCTTCTTGCCGGATCCCTCGGCACCATCCTGACCCTTCTCCTTGTCCCGCCTCTCGTACTCAGCTTTTTGCTTCTTAGCAAGCCGCTCGACTTGTCGACAGTTCTGGAGGTCGTGGCCCTTGGCGCGGTGGATCTTGCAGTACTGCTTGTTAGAGCTTCCTGGCTTGTCGGCAGCCGCCAAGGCTCGGTAGGTGGCGCACCCGGCAATCTCCTTGCCGGGGTCGTCTGCCTTGGCCTTCTTGGCAGCACCGGTGCTGTCGGATCCCTCGACGGCAAGCATGTTCTTTCCCTTGCGTTTCCTGTTGCGATGCCGGCCCTTCTTCGTCGGAGCGGCGGTGTCTTCATCAGTAGAGTCGGTTTCCGCGCCGGCGTCCTCGCTGGGGTACTTCCTTCCCTCCTTAGCCCGGGCACACCTATCGGTCAGAACATAAAGTACGGCCACATCCTTAACCTTGTTCATCGCCATGTCTTCGCGCATCTTTCGGTTGCCATGTTCTGATGGAACGCACTGATCACGGCGGCGGGATGAACATCGGGGATGTTGTACTGCACCCGGCTGAACCTCTGGATGTACTTGCGCAGGGTTTCCCCTTCCTTTTGGGGAATGATATGCAGATCACTGGCCTGGCCATGAGCTTGGTGGCCCCCGCTGAAGGCACCAACGAACTCATGGCACACATCCGACCAAGAAGAGATGGAATCCGCCGGCAAGTGCATCAACCAAGACATGATGTTGGGCTTCAGTGCCAACGGGAAGTAATTTGCAAGCACCTTGTCGTCGCGAGCTCCGGCAGCTTGCATCGCGATGGTGTAGATGATGAGGAACTCTGATGGATGGGTCTTGCCGTTGTACTTCTCGCCAACGTCGGGCTTGAACGTGCGGTGGGACGGCCACTGGAACTGCCGCAGCTCCCGGGTAAAAGCTGGGCAACCCACCTCGTAAGGTAGGACGCCGGAGCTCCCCGGTGCTGGGTGCTCCATAGCGGGTCCCGCCCGCTTGTCCGACTGGTGGCGCGTATCGCACTGGCGCTCGATAGTGGTTCGAGCATCTTCGTGAGCTCGTTCTTGAAGAACTTGGTGTTGGTCGCGGTTGGTCCGTGGGTCGGACGACGCTATGGAAATATTATCACAAGCGTCATCGCGACGGACCGACACCCGCGGTGACTGGCGTGGAGGAGGAGAGTGCACCGTGGCCGCAGCACCCCCGGCCCCTCCACCGCTAGCATGCGGTGGTTCGACGGAGCGCCGAACCGAAGTCCCCGCCGGTCACAGATCATCTTTATTGGCGACGGCAACGACGCTCCGGATGGTGGCTCTCCACTCATCGAGCCTCTCCGCAGCAGGAGGGAAGTCGAGGAGAAGATGCGCGCGCACCAAAGCTTCCACTGGCGTGGGTGGTGGTGACAGCTGCGTGGACCGTGGCGCGCTTCAACTTCTAACTACGTTAGAAGGAGCTCTACCACGGCCCAGCGGCTGTGTGCCATTTTCGCCAGCACTTCGGCGAGCATGCTGGACTCTTTCGTCCCGCGGACGATGCACAAGGTTCTTCCCACGGCGGTGTCCGGGGTCCAGCGTGGTGGCGCTCCTCGTCGCGCGCACCCTGGGAAGAGCGCGTTGTGGGCGCCGGCGTGGACGTCTTGGAGGTTGCTGCATCGCCCGTGGGTTGCACAACGACACTCCTGGAGGGCCCCGCGCTGCCTGTGGGGGGCCCAGCTCCGTCTTTGGATTTGGCGGCGTGCGGCCCGTCGCCTGGCGCACGATAGACGCCGCTCGCCAGGCTCTGACTGCCAGAGCGATGCTGGTGCTCTGATACATCTCCAACGTATCTATAATTTTGATTGTTCCATGCTATATTATATTCTGTTTTGGATGTTTAATGGGCTTTATTATATACTTTTATATTATTTTTGGGACTAACCTATTAACCGGAGGCCCAACCCAAATTGCTATTTTTTTGCCTATTTCAGTGTTTCGCAGAAAAAGAATATCAAACGGAGTCCAAACAGAATGAAACCTTCGGGAATGTAATTTTCAGAACAAAAGTGATCCAGAGGACTTGGAGTCCACGTAAAGAAATCAACAAGGACATCACGACGAAGGGGGCCGCGCCTACCCCCCCTAGGCACGCCCTCCACCCTCGTGGGGCCCACATTGCTCCACCGACGTACTTCTTCCTCCTATATATACCTACGTACCCCCAAACCATCAGAGGCATCCAAGAAAACCTAATTCCACCACCGCAACCTTCTGTACCCGTGAGATTCCATCTTGGGGCCTTTTGCGGCGCTCCGCCGGAGGGGGCATTGATCATGGAGGGCTTCTATATCAGCACCATAGCCTCTCCGATGATGTGTGAGTAGTTTACCTCAGACCTTCGGGTCCATAGTTATTAGCTAGATGGCTTCTTCACTCTCTTTGGATCTCAATACAAAGTTCTCCTCGATTCTCTTGGAGATCTATTCGATGTAATCTTCTTTTGCGGTGTGTTTGTCGAGACCGATGAATTGTGGGTTTATGATCAAGTTTATCTATGAACAATATTTGAATCTCCTCTGAATTCTTTTATGTATGATTTGTTGTCTTTGCAAGTCTCTTCGAATTATCAATTTGGTTTGGCCTACTAGATTGATCTTTCTTGCCGTAGGAGAAGTGTTTAGCTTTGGGTTCAATCTTGCGGTGCTCGATCCCAGTGACAGAAAGGGAAACGACATGTATTGTATTGTTGCCACCGAAGATAACAAGATGGGTTTTATATCATATTGCATGAGTTTATCCCTCTACATCATGTCATCTTGCTTAAATCGTTACTCCATTCATATGAACTTAATACTCTAGATGCATGTTGGATAGCGGTCGATGTCTGGAGTAATAGTAGTAGATGCAGAATCATTTCGGTCTAATTGTCGCGGACGTGATGCCTATATACATGATCATACCTAGATATTCTCATAACTATGCTCAATTCTGTCAATTGCTCGACAGTAATTTGTTCACCCACCGTAATACTTATGCTCTTGAGAGAAGCCACTAGTGAAACCTATGGCCCCCAGGTCTATTTTCCATCATATTAATTTTCCAACACTTGGCTATTTCTATTGCCGTTTATTTTACTTTGCATCTTTATCATAAAAATACCAAAAATATTATCTTATCATATCTATCAGAACTCACTCTCATAAGTGACCGTGAAGGGATTGACAACCCCTTTATTGCGTTGGTTGCGAGGTTCTTATTTGTTTCTGTAGGTGCGTGGGACTCGAGCGTGGTCTCCTACTTGATTGATACCTTTGTTCTCAAAAACTGAGGGAAATACTTACGCTACTTTACTGCATCACCCTTTCCTCTTCAAGGGAAAACCAACGCAGTGCTCAAGAGGTAGCAAGAAGGATTTCTGGCGCCGTTGCCAGGGAGATTCGCGCCAAGTCAAGTCAAGTCAAGACATACCAAGTACCCATCACAAACTCTTATCCCTCACATTACATTATTTGCCATTTGCTTCTCGTTTTCCTCTACCCCACTTCACCCTTGCCGTTTTATTCGCCCTCTCTTTTCCGTTCGCCTTCTTCTTTCTTTTGCTCCTCGCACTTTTTGCCGTTATGTCTAAAATTGGGGAAATTATTTTTGATATGGACAATAATAATAACATGGAAAATTCTGATGCTCTTGCTGAAGAACCCCCTGTCTTATACAAAAGAATTCCGAATCGGTAGTGGTAATATTATTGGAAAAGGAGTTATCCAAGATTTTTTTTCTTGTGCCGGTGCTTTTCCTTCTATGGGTAGTTCTATTCTACATAGAACTAGTAGTCTTGTGGACGCTATCGCCATGCTTGTAGTTGAACTTGAAAGACAATTTGTGCACATGCATCCTTGCATACAAATGATTTTCTTAGAATTTTCTAATATCGAGCATTTTTCTGTTAAGCGTGCCGCTACTATCTTCTTGGCTCATGAATTCAGATATATTATAAAAGAGGCCAAAGAAATCTTTGCGCACTATAGGGTGGATGTTGGTCGTCCTCCCATAGAGGCAATCCTTTTTGATCAAGAGGAAATAATGCGTTTTCAATCTCTAGGCTATGTTGCTTTTAATGAAAACCTTAGAAAAGGGGTTCCTACCAATGTTCTAGTTGATAAAATTTCCGAACTTAATTACGATTTTGCTATTCGAAATAATGAGCTTGGATATTCTGTCGAGTATAGGCTCACAAAGTTCTGTTAGAAGAATGCTTATAATGATGAATTGGTTGTGCAATACGAAGGGCCGAAGGAGGAACCTATACCTCCCAAAGTTGATCTTGGGGACTTTTGCCCCATTAAATTTAGCCCTTTTGATTACTTTTGCTTTCCTCAAAGAAAACTTGCTGCTGAACGTAGAGAATATGAAATGATTTTTCATTATTTATCCTATTAGTATGGCAATACCTAGATCTATCCTTGCTTTTATGCCTAGCTAAGGGCGTTAAACGATAGCGCTTGTTGGGAGGCAACCCAATTTTATTTAAGTTTTTTGCTTTTTGCTTATGTTTAGGAATAAATATTTTATCTAGCCTCTGGTTAGATTTTTTTTATGTTTTAATTAGTGTTTGTGGCAAGTTAAACCTATATGATCTTCTTGGATGATAGTTATTTGATCTTGCTGAAATTTCAGAAACTTTCTGTTCACGAAAACAATTCTTAAAAATCACCAGAACGTGATAAAATACTTATTCCAATTGAAGTATATCAATAAACAAATTTTCTAGGTTGTCCTATTTTGGTATATTTTTTTGAGTTCCAGAAGTTTGTGTTAGTTACATATTACTACAGACTGTTCTGTTTTTGACAGATTCTGTTTTTCATGTGTTGTTTGCTTATTTTGATGAATCTATGGCTAGTAAAATAGTTTATAAACCATAGATAAGTTGGAATACAGTAGGTTTAAAACCAATGTAAATAAATAATGAGTTCATTACAGTACCTTGAAGTGGTGTTTTGTTTTCTTTCGCTAACGGAGCTCACGAGATTTTCTGCTAAGTTTTGTGTTGTGAAGTTTTCAAGTTTTGGGTAAAAGATTTGATGGATTATGTAACATGGAGTGGCAAGAGACTAAGCTTGGGGATGCCCATGGAACCCCAAGATAATCTAAGGACACCAAAAAGCCAAAGCTTGGGGATGCCCCAGAAGGCATCCCCTCTTTCGTCTTTGTCCATTGGTAGCTTTACTTGGAGCTATATTTTATTCACCACATGATATGTGTTTTGCTTGGAGAGTCTTGTATAATTTGAGTCTTTGCTTGTTACTTTACCACAATCATCATTGCTGTACACACCTTTTGAGAGAGACACACATGATTCGAACTTATTAGAATACTCTATGTGCTTCACTTATATCTTTTGAGCTATATAGTTTTTGCTCTAGTGCTTCACTTATATCTTTTAGAGCACGATGGTGGATTTGTTTTATATAAACTATTGTTCTCTCATGCTTCACTTATATTATTTTGAGAGTCCTACAAAACAGCATGGTAATTTTCTTTAATTATGATAGCCATCCAAGATTGGTAAAAAATTCTTATGAGTGCGTTGAATACTATGAGAAGTTTGATGCTTGATAATTGTTTTGAGATATGAAGATGGTGATATTAGAGTCATGCTAGTTGAGTAGTTGTGAATTTGAGAAATACTTGTGTTAAAGTTTGTGATTCCCGTAGCATGCACGTATGGTGAACCGTTATGTGATGAAGTCGGAGCATGATTTATTTATTGATTGTCTTCCTTATGAGTGGCGGTCGGGGACGAGCGATGGTCTTTTTGTACCAATCTATCCCCCTAGGAGCATGCTCGTAATACTTTGCTTTGATAACTCGTAGATTTTTGCAACAAGTATATGAGTTCTTTATGACTAATGTTGAGTCCATGGATTTTACGCACTCTTTTCCTTCCACCATTGCTAGCCTCTCTAATACCGCGCACTTTTCGCCGGTATCATACACCCACCATATACCTTCCTCAAAACAGCCACCATACCTACCTATCATGGCATTTCCATAGCCATTCCGAGATATATTGCCATGCAACTTACCACCGTTCCGTTTACTATGACACACTTCATCATTGTCATATTGCTTTGCATGATCATGTAGTTGACATCGTATATATGGAAAAGCCACCATTTATAATTCTTTCATACATGTCACTCTTGATTCATTGCATATCCTGGCACACCGCCAGAGGCATCCACATAGAGTCATATTTTGTTCTAAGTTTTGAGTTGTAATTCTTGAGTTGTAAAGAAAATTAAAGTGTGATGATCATCATTATTAGAGCATTGTCTCAAGTGAGGAAAGGATGATGGAGACTATGATTCCCCCATAAGTCGGGATGAGACTCCGGACTAGAAAAATGAGAGAAAAAGAGAGAAGGGACAATGCTACTATCCTTTTACCACACTTGTGCTTCAAAGTAGCACCATGATCTTCATGATAGAGAGTCTCCTATGATATCACTTTCATATACTAGTGGGAATCTTTCATTATAGAACTTGGCTTGTATATTCCAATGATGGGCTTCCTCAAAATGCCCTAGGTCTTCGTGAGCAAGCAAGTTGGATGCACACTCACTTAGTTTCTTTTGGTTAGCTTTCATATACTTATAGCTCTAGTGCATCCGTTGCATGGAAATCCCTACTCACTCACATTGATATCTATTAATGGGCATCTCCATAGCCCGTTGATACGCCTAGTTCACGTGAGACTATCTTCTCCTTTTTTGTCTTCTCCACAACCACCATTCTATTCCACATATAGTGCTATGTCCATGGCTGACGCTCTTGTATTGTGTGAAGATTGAAAAGTTTGAGAACACCAAAAGTATGAAACAATTGCTTGTCTTGTCATCGGGGTTGTGCATGATTAAATACTTTGTGTGATGAAGATAGAGCATAGCTAGACTATATGGTTTTGTAGGGATAGCTTTCTTTGGCCATGTTATTTTGAGAAGAGATAATTGCTTAGTTAGTATGCTTGAATTATTATTATTTTTATGTCAATATTAAACTTTTATCTTGAATCATTCGGATCTGAACATTCATACCACAATTAAGAGAATTACATTGAAAATTATGCCAAGTAGCACTCCACATCAAAAATTCTGTTTTTTTTCTATCATTACCCACTCGAGGACGAGCAGGAATTAAGCTTGGGGATGCTTGATACGTCTCCAACGTATCTATAATTTTTTATTGTTCCATGCTATATTATATTCTGTTTTGGATGTTTAATGGGATTTATTATACACTTTTATATTATTTTTGGTCTAACCTATTAACCGGAGGCCCAACTCAAATTGCTGTTTTTTGGCTATTTCAGTGTTTCGCAGAAAAAGAATATCAAACAGAGTCCGAACGGAATGAAACCTTCGGGAACGTGATTTTCGGAACAAACGTGAGCCAGAGGACTTGGAGTCCACATAAAGAAATCAACGAGGAAAGCACGAGGCAGGGGGGCGCGCCTACCCCCCCAGGCGCGCCCTCCACCCTCGTGGGGCCAACGTTGCTCCACCGACGTACTTCTTCCTCCAATATTTACCTACGTACCCCAAACCATCAGAGGCATCCACGAAAACCTAATTCCACCGCCGCAACCTTCTGTACCATGAGATCCCATCTTGGGGCCTTTTCCGGCGCTCCACTGGAGGGGGCATTGATCATGGAGGGCTTGTACATCAACACCATAGCCTCTCCAATGATGTGTGAGTAGTTTACCTCAGACCTTCGAGTCCGTAGTTATTAACTAGATGGCTTCTTCTCTCTCTTTGGATCACAATACAAAGTTCTCCTCAATTCTCTTGGAGATCTATTCGATGTAATCTTCTTTTGTGGTGTGTTTGTCGATACCGATGAATTGTGGGTTTATGATCAAGTTTATCTATGAACAACGTTTGAATCTCCTTTGAATTCTTCTATGTATGATTGGTTATCTTTGCAAGTCTCTTCGAATTATCAGTTTGGTTTGGCCTACTTGTAACGCCCCGGATTCGATGTTCGAGGTGTCTTCCAGTTATTCGCCGTAGTTGCCATGTCATTTGCTTGCGTGTTGCATTTTGCCATGTCATCAGGTGCATCTCATTTTGCATACGTGTTCGTCTCATGCTTCCGAGCATTTTCCCGTTATCCGTTTTGCAATCCGGCACTCCTATGTCCTCGGGCGTCCCCCTTTTGTCTCCTGTTGTGAGAGGGTGTTAAACTTTCTCAGAATGGCCCGAGGTTTGCCAAGCGGCCTTGGTATAGCACCGGTAGACCGCCTGTCAAGTTTCGTGCCATTTGGAGGTCGTTTGATACTCCAACGGTTAACCGCGTAGCCCGAAACCCCTTTCTCTTTGCAGCCCAACACCCCTTCAAAGTGGCCCAATAACCCACCAAAACCCCCTCCATGCTCTCGGTCGTTCGATCACGATCGTGTGGGCGAAAACCGCACCTCATTTCGAGCCTCCTACCTCCTCCTAGCTATAAATATGTGCTCCTCCCGGATTTTTCGCGCAGACCAAACCCTAGCTTCGTCCTCCTCGCGCCACCGGACATGTCCATCCGCGCCGGACATGTCCAGCCGGCCACGTCGCTCCGGCCAATCCGAGGCCGCCACGCCAGCTCCAGCCGCCCCGCGTCCAACCCCGTCGCGCCACGTCGCCCACGCCCGCGCCCACTTCGCCGCCTCCAGCGCGGGCCCGCAAGCTTCGACGCCGCCCTCTCGGCCCGTCCTCGCCCGCCGCCACGCCTCGCCGCCGCCGACCCTACGTCGCCGCCCATGGACCGAGCCGCCCAGCGCCTCCGCCTAGCCGCCTCCCACCGCCTGCGTATCCGCTTTCGCCGCGCCGCCAGTTTCGCCCGGCGCCACGCGTCTGCCGTCTGAGGCTTCGCCTCCGCCCGGCGCCGGTGGTCTCCTCCGCCGCGCCCCTCGTCCCTGCCGGCCGGATCCGGTCGGTCCGGACCTGATACGCCCCTCCCCGAGCATCTCCGGCCGTCCCCAAGCCCTCCGGCCACCTTCTTCCCCATCTCCGGCGAGATTCGCCGCCACCTCGCCCGCGTTGACTTTCCCGCGAGGTCCAAATTCTTCTAAGTCCCGAAATATTTTGCATAATCATGCCATGTTCATCGCATCATAACTCCGTGCATACCGCTTCGTTTTGCGTGCATGATATATCGAAATGTTCACTGGGAGATGCGCTACATTTCATTCCATTGCACCATGTTCATTTGAGCTCATCTTGATGCCTGAATCATCGTTGCAAGACTGCTATATGATGTTGTCTGCTGCCTGTTAGCAGAACATGCTCTTTTGTCATTTTTGCCATGTTTCATGTGTGCATCCTTTGAGCATGAGCTCTACATGTGTTTTTAAGTATGCCATGCCATCTTTACAGGGGTGTATGCCATGTATTTTTGTGATCTATGTGGTGACTAGAACAAGCATGCTAACTAGGCTTCGTGATGTTGCTGATTTCAGCCCTTGTTCTGCTGTTATTGTGATGCCATGTATTCATGTTGTTACAGTGAGATCCATGCCTCTTTTGAGCATGTTCAGTATGGATATTTTGAACATATGGTTATGCTCTTTATATTTATGCCTCTGGTTGAAATTATAGATTGATCTATCATGTCTTAATCTAGCTCTACTTTTGCTATAAAATGTTTCCTGGCAGATTGTTTACATGTTAATCAATTTTGCCAAGGTTTTTGTAGTTGATCCTTGCATGCTATAAACTTTCTCTTGCCATGCTTAGCTTCATAAACATGTTTTCTTACTGTTGGTTACCTTGTCATGCCATGTATTGCTCCGTGGTTAGTGTTTCAAGCTCACAAACATGCCTACTTATTGTTGTTCCTGCCATGTATGAATCTGTCATATCTTTTGCCATGTTTACATGGGTGCCATCATATTTTCCGTGCCCTTTTGGCTCATGGTCAGCAAGGGACTTTTGTTATATGCTATTAGTAGATTCATGTCATGCCTTTGTTTGCCATGTTAAGTTCCTGTAACATGTTTTTTGATAGCTCTAAACATTGCAACCTGATGTTATTCCTGCTAAATCTGAAACAGTTATTATTTGCAATCTTGCCATGTCCTTTTGAGCATGTTTTAGTCATTTCTGGAGATAGCTCAGTGTTCATGTTTTGTCATGATTTACCTGTACATCACGTCATGCCTTTTGTTATCATGCTAAGATGCAGTAGCTTGTTGTTTAGGTGCTTGCAATATGCCTAGTTGCTGTTTTGGACAGATTGTTGCTATAACTTGTTTCATGTGTATGTGCTGAACCGTTGCTCCGTTTTGAGTGTGCTCTATATGAAACTTGTTTAGATTTGCATATAGTTTCATATTAACATGTTGCATCCTTGGTTTGAGAGGGTTTGCTTGATGTTTGTATGCATTTTGCATCAATGCCATGTTTAACTTGTTTTGCTCATATCTTCTAGGCCGTAGCTCCGAATCTAATGAACTTTATATGTAACTTGACTAGAATTTCGTGTAGATCATCGTGGTGCATATTAACTTGCTTTTTAACAACTTGAACATAAGGTTTATTCAGATCTGGACCAATTTCGAAATTTGCATATCAGGACTTACCGGAATTGTTATATGTTGTTTCCGGCCTCATTTAAACTTACTTTGAGGTGTTGTTCTTGTTTGCATCATATTTTGCCATGAGTAGCTCCATGTAGCCTTGTCATGCATCATGCTTGTTGTGCATCATGTCTTGTTCATGTGTGGTGTATTTACTATGTTGTGTGCTTCTTCTCGATAGTTCCCGTTTCGTTGTGATCGCGAGGATTCGTTCGTCTATGCTTGGTTCGTCTTCGTGGCTTCATCTTCTTCATGGACTCGTTCTTATTCCTTGCGGGATTTCAGGCAAGATGACCGTCACCTTAGATCTCATTACTATCATTGCTATGCTAGTTGCTTCGTTCCATCGCTTTGCTGCGTTACCTACCACTTGCTGCTCAAGCCTCCCAAATTGCCATGAACCTCTAACCTTTATCACCCTTCCTAGCAAACCGTTGTTTGGCTATGTTACCGCTTTTGCTCAGCCCCTCTTATAGCGTTGCTAGTTGCAGGTGAAGATGAAGATTGCTCCATGTTGGATTATGTTTATGTTGGGATATCACAATATCTCTTATATTATTAATGCATCTATATACTTGGTAAAGGGTGGAAGGCTCGGCCTTATGCCTGGTGTTTTGTTCCACTCTTGCCGCCCTAGTTTCCGTCATATCGGTATTATGTTCCCGAATTTTGCGTCCCTAACGCGGTTGGGTGATTTATGGGACCCCCTTGACAGTTCGCTTTGAATAAGACTCCTCCAGCAAGGCCCAACATTGGTTTTACCATTTGCCTCACCTAGCCCTTTTTTCCCTTGGGTTTCCGGAGCCCGAGGGTCATCTTTATTTTAGCCCCCCGGGCCAGTTCTCCTTCAAGTGCTGGTCCAAACCGAGCGATGTCCGGCTCCCCCTGGGCAATCAGGGTCTATGCCAACCCGACGTCTTGCTCATCCGGTGTGCCCTGAGAACGAGATATGTGCAGCTCCTATCGGGATTTGTCGGCACATCCGGGCGGTTTTGCTGGTCTTGTTTTATTACTGTCGAAATGTCTTGTAGCCGGGATTCCGAGACTGATCGGGTCTTCCCGGGGAGAAGGAATGTCCTTCGTTGATCGCGAGAGCTTATCATGGGCTAAGTTGGGACACCCCTGCAGGGTATAAACTTTCGAGAGCCGTGCCGCGGTTATGTGGCAGATGGGAATTTGTTAATATCCGGTTGTAGTAAAGTTGAAGTAAACTCTTCTAAAATACACCAACCGTAATGCGAACAGTGAGTGTCTCTTTTCGGGGTTGATCGAGAGGAGAACATGGTTTCTGGGTTATGTCTGACGTAAGTAGGAGTTCAGGATCACTTCTTGATCATTACTAGTTGACGACCGTTCCTTTGCTCCTCTTCTCGCTCTCATTTGTGTATGTTAGCCACCATATATGCTTAGTCGCTGCTGCAACCTCACCACTTTACCCCTTTCCTACCACTTTAAGCTTTGCTAGTCTTGATACCCATGGTAATGGGATTGCTGAGTCCTCGTGGCTCACAGTTTACTACAACAACAGTTGCAGGTACAGGTTATGCGATGATCATGACGCGAGAGTGATGTTTGCTTGTTTTGGAGTTCTTCTTCTGCTTCTTCGATCAGGGGATAGGTTCCAGGTCGGCAGCCTGGGCTAGCAGGGTGGATGTCATTTGAGTTTCTGTTTGTGTTTCATCCGTAGTCGGATGTTGATCTTATCTATGTTGTATTGTTGTATTTGTGTGGCATTGTATGCCTTTTGTATGTATCCCCATCAATTATGTAATGTTGATGTAATGATATTCACCTTGCAAAATTGTTTCAATATGCGGGTCTATCCTTGGTGGGACCCTCGAGTTCCTTTTGGATAGGGTCGCATATTGGGCGTGACACTACTAGATTGATCTTTCTTGCAATAGGAGAAGTGTTTAGATTTGGGTTCAATCTTACGGTGCTCGATCCCAGTGACAGAAACGGAAATGACACGTATTGTATTGTTGCCATCGAGGATAACAAGATGGGGTTTATATCATATTGCATGAGTTTATTCCTCTACATCATGTCATCTTGCTTAAAGCGTTACTCCATTCTTGTGAACTTAATACTCTAGATGCATGTTGGATAATGGTCGATGTGTGGAGTAATAGTAGTAGATGCAGAATCGTTTCGGTCTACTTGTCGCGGGACGTGATGCCTATATACATGATCATACCTAGATATTCTCATAAGTATGCTCAATTCTATCAATTGCTCGATGCTCTTGAGAGAAGCCACTAGTGAAACCTATGGCCCCCGGGTCTATCTTCCAACACTTACCTATTTCTATTGTCGTTTATTTTACTTTGCATCTTTATCATAAAAATACCAAAATTATCTTATCATATCTACCAGATCTCACTCTCGTAAGTGACCTTGAAGGGATTGACAACCCCTTTATTGCGTTGGTTGCAAGGTTCTTATTTGTTTGTGTAGGTGCGTGGGACTCGAGCGTGGTCTCCTACTGGATTGATACCTTGGTTCTCAAAAACTGAGGGAAATAATTACGCTAATTTACTGCATCACCCTTTCCTCTTCAAGGGAAAACCAACGCAGTTCTCAAGAGGTAGCATGCTCGCGGACTACGGCCCGGGTACTATCCGCAACCGGCCCGCCGCTCGCCCGCACTGGCACGGGCCGTTCGGCTCCCGACGAGCCGATCATCGTGATCGTCTTCTTCTTGGGAGCCATGGCAATGAAGAACTGCTAGGCTAACTACTAGACCAGATTCTCACAATTGCGCCCCCTACCTGGCGCGCCAAAGATGTCGGTGGGAAACGACACCTATGGGATCACAAGAATCCCTACTACAGTTGCCGGGGCGCGGGGTTGTGAGAAGAGCAGGATTCACAGTCAACACAAGGATCGTTTACCTAGGTTCGGGCCGCGAGGATGCGTAATACCCTAGTCCTGATTTGGTGTGTATTTGAGAGAGTTCTTGAGCTCTCGAACTAGCCATGGTGGCTGCATAGTTCAAAAGAGCCGAATCCCTCTCCAGTATGCCAAGGGCCTCCTTTTATAGTCGGAAGGGGCTTCCACAGAGGCACACAGGAGGTGGAAAGGCCTACAGTGCTACGAGCTTATCGCTGGTGTTACAGGACAAGACGCATTTAATGCATAGCTTAGGTGTCCCTTAGATTTATTGGGGACGAGAACGAGGCCCGTCCCGTCCGTTGCCGCCTCGCCTTTCTTCGACACGCACCCAGGCCGGCGGTGCATGCGGCGCCATGCAAGCAAGCAAGCAACTGAGGTGGCATGGTGGTAGGGTCTTCAGATCTGCATGCCACCACGCAGGTGCTTGCTGAGTTGGCGTAGAGGCTGCCCGTCGCCACGCAGGTGCCTGCCCAGCTCGTTAAGCTAGCAGCTGCTTGGGGGCGGCCGTGGAGTTTTGGTCGACGCGGGCCTGGCTGTGGCCCCGCTGACACCCTCGACAAGGGCCTTGCCGGGGGCCTGGCAAGGGTCTTGCCGTGGCGTTGCAGTCGTCCCCTGCAAGGCGCTTGCCAGGGGTCTTGTGGATCTCCACGGCAAGGATCCCGCCGAGGGTCGCCCTCTTCTGGTTCTCCTCTGATCTCATATCTCTATGGTCTTGACAAATATTTGCATGATACCAAGGAGGTGCCTCCCGAGCCCTAGTTCCAATGTGGTTGGTTGAGTTGGAACCCGTGGGCTCAGGGGTGGCTCGCTCTGTTAGCATCGGGCAAGTTGCCCCGGCAAGGCTCTTGCCGGGGCCGCGGAGGCTGCCCCGGTGAGGGCCTTTCCAGGGGAGTCCACCTCGCCCTTTCTCTCTCTGGTATCTTTGGTCTTGGCGTTGCCTTGGCCATCTTGTGATTCGGCTTCTCTCCGGCTCCCCTCCTCTGCCCTGCTTAGTGTGGCCGTGGCGCGCGGCTCCGACTGCCCGTGCACGAGTAAAGGGGTACAAAGGTGTGCCCCTACTTTTGTACACCGGCAAATGTGTAATAATAGCCCATAATGCAATAAATATCAATATGGAAGCATGATGCAAAATGGACGTATCAACTCCCCCAAGCTTAGACCTCGCTTGTCCTCAAGCGAAAGCCGATATCGAAAAATATGTCCACATGTTTAGAAATAGAGGTGTTGATAAAATAAAATATGGACATGAGGGTATCATGATCATCTTTAGAACAGCAACATATAATGCCATATAATTTCTTATGCTAAAGTAACAATTCATTCACAAGATAAAGTATGAATCAGAAACCTCATTGAAAACTATCAAACTATGATCTCAGTCATTGAAGCAATTGCAATTTATCATAACATCGGAAAGAGTCATAAGAGCTTTTCAGCAAGTCCACATACTCAACTATCATTTAATCTTTCACAATTGCTAACACTCACGCGATACTTATGGGTTCAAAGTTTCAATCGAACACAGAGAAAGATAGGGGCTTATAGTTTCGCCTCCTAACCATTTTACCTCAAGGGTAATGTCAACAATAACACTTTATGAAAATCTACATCCGAGTGGATATATACATCCGGATCTCCCCGACACATAGAGATTGCCATAGGAAAAAGTGTAAAAAGGAAAGGTGAAGCTCACCATGACTCTTGTATAAGGGTAGAAGATAAAAGTAAAAGATAGTCCTTTCGTAGAGGGAAGCAGAGGTTGTCATGCGCTTTTATGGTTGGATGCACAAAATCTTCATGCAAAAGAATGTCACTTTATATTGCCGCTTATGATAAAGACCTTTATTATGCAGTCCGTCGCTTTTATTTCTTCCATATCACAAGTTCGTATAAAGCTTGTTTTCTTCACATAAATAGATCATACATGTTTAGATAGCAATTTTTATTGCTTGCACCGATGACAACTTACTTGAAGGATCTTATTCAATCCATAGGTAGGTATGGTGGACTCTCATGGAAAAACTGGTTTAAGGGATGTTTTGAAGCACAAGTAGTATCTCTACTTGGTGCAAAGAATTTGGCCAACATGAGAGGGAATAGGCAAGCTGAACATGTTGGTTGATCCATGACAATTTAACTTCTATTCGGATATAAGAAAATATAACCCATTATGTTGTCTTCCTTGACCAACATCAACTTTTTAGCATGTCATATTTTAATGAGTGCACACAATTACAAAATATGTCTGAGATATTATATTTATATGTGAAGCCTCTCTTTCTTTATTACTTCCTATTAATAGCAACAATGACCAAAACTGTGTTTGTCAACTCTCAACAACTTTTATTCATCATACTTTTTATATGTGAAGTCATTAATCTCCACAAGATCAATATGTGTCACAACCCTAGAATATCTGAGTGAAATAGTTGCAACTGCACTCATGCATCATGTCTAAAATTTCTGAAAGTTGAATTGAGGTTTGTTGAAACCCTAAGAAATCAGCTCAAAAATAACCAACATTAAAATCTTCTCAAATGAGTCCAAGAAAATGTTCCTGTTATTCTATAGAAATATGGGCAAGAGGTAAAATTCAAACGAATATTTTTAGGAGCTCGGAAACATTTATTTTGGCCATTTGAATTAATCCAATAATTATTTGCTTTGGATTTATATTGAATATATATTAAATATAACTTCAATAATTCTAGAAGTTTGTTAGTGGCTTTGTATAGCAAGCCATATAATTACCTACATAATTAATTAAAATGATTTAGTGGCTAAACTAAATTAGAACAGAGGAAATGAAATAGAAAACAGAAAAGGAAAGAAACTTACCTGGCGCAGCCCACCTAGCGCCCAACCGGCCCAGCTCTGTGACAGCCCAACTGGCCCGACTGGCCCAGTGGCCAGTCATCGTTCTCCTCTTGCCAGGAGGACGTAGCGCGCGTGGCCGCCGCTCGTGAGCACGCGCCTCGCTAGCTCCTGCTTGCCGCCGACGCCTGGACGCCTCCAACGCTGCCACGCACTCCCCTCAACCCTCTGCACCTTCCCCCTCCTCGCAGCTCTCTCCCCTCCCCTCTCTGCTATCTTCCCGAGCAAAGCCCGTCGCCGCCGTTCGCCATTGTCGGATTTTGGGTTCCGGCCGACCCTTGAGGTTCGAACACTGGGGTGCACACGGATATCTTTCCCCTACCAGCTCCTGCATGAATGGTTAGTGAGGGATCTAAACTATGAACTATGAACAACACAGAGACACGAGGTTTATACTAGTTCGGGCCACCGTTGTGGTGTAATACCCTACTCTAGTTTGTGGTGTGGTGGATTGCCTCAGGGGGCTGATGATGAACAGTACAAAGGAAGAACAGCCTTGCGAGGGGCTGTTCTTGAGCTGGTGCGATGGACTGCTTGGGTGAGTTCAGTCGCCTCTCTCTCTCTCTGCGTGATCTTGATCCTGCCCTCTACCTTTGTGGTGGCTAGTCCTATTTATAGAGGGAGGCCCTGGGCCTCTTCCCAAATAATGAGCGGGAAGGGCGCCAACAATTGGCCATTTTGAAGGGGAACATCTAGTACACTTATCCTGACTAAAGTTGGTCCTCGGCTGCCAAAGACTCTGATGGTGACGCCGTCCTGGGCTCCACGATGACCTCCATCGTCCTGTCGTTCTGCTGGTCTTGCTCTTGTTGCAACGAAGCGGCAACCTTTGTCTGATGCCTTGGCCTATGCTTGCCTCCTTTTCACCAAAGGGGAAACAAGGACACTGCGCAGGCTGGCGCCCGCCTGGTCTCTATCACCATGGCTTGCGTCATAGGGCACCCTCGTGAGGTACCCTGCCTTGATCTCTCCGCCTTCTCGTGAGCCTGCCTGACGAGGCTGTTCCCGAGGATGGTTCCTGTCGTCTGCCCAGCGAGGCTTGGCCCCTCGCAAGGGTCTTGAGCTTGAGCTGATGAAGCTGGGCCGCGCTGGGCCCCCACTTGAGCCACGCTGCAGTCACAGCGAGCAAGTCACAGGGACCCCTTCCCGAACACGCCGACAGTAGCCCCGGCCCAAAGCGCGCCGGACTTGGCTTAGCAGAAGCGAAGGGCAAGTGCAAAGCGCTGAGCCCCAACAACGTCTTGACCTTAGGCGCCAAGTGGCGAGTGGTTGGTTGTGGGCGTCTCCGCTCCCCACAATGCCTCGGCAACTGCATGACTTGACAAGTCCCTGCATGCAGAAATGGGTCATGATTACCTGCGATCGTGGAGGCCGATGGTTGGCCTCCTCTGGCTATAAGTACGGAACGGCGCGAGCCCTTCCAGTCATCTCTTCTTGCTGCTCCTTCCTCTCCATGGCTCCGCCGAGGAGGTTCTCGGCCGCGGAGAAGGGGAAGGCTCGCCAGGTTGTGCCTGACTCTCCCCCGGCCAAGCGCGGTCGAGGCCGCCCTCGCAAGCATCCTGTGGCTCCCATAGCGGCTTCCCGTGGTCGTGGGGGCGATCCCCTGCGCGGCGATGGGTGCCAAGTTGTCGATGGGGGGCGCGCCGTGACCGCGCGGCCCCCTAGGCCGCGCTTCCACTCAGCGGAGGTGCTGCCGGAGTTTGTCGTGTGGTCGATGGAGCCGACCAGCACCTGGCTCCAGCTTCCCCGGTTCTTCTTAGGTGAACTTCCGGGCGGCCTCTGGCTTACGGCGGACGGTTGTTGCAGCCGGGCCTCCTGGGCTTCGCTGGAGGTCTCCGCTGCTGGGAGTGTGGCCCTGACCCGCGGCTGGCAAACGTTTGCCCGCGCGCGTGGCCTAAGCCGGCGGTGCACCCTGCACTTCAAGTTCGACGGCGATGCCACCCTCTACGTGAGGGTGTTCAGAGAAGACGGTCGCCGCACCGGGTGCTTCCCCGAAGACGACGACCGTGGCCGTGAGCCCAGCCCTGGCGATGATCGGGATGAAGATGACAGCGGGCGCGTGGTCGGCGGTGCTCGGGGCTCGTCGAGCTTCGGCGGCTCTCCTTCAGACAGCAGCTCCTCTAGCAGTGGCCGCGACCAGCCCCCGTGCCGTCGTGCCCGAGTGAAGAGCAAGGCGGAGTCCAACTGAGCTCCGGAGGCAGTGCGAGCCCTTGCCGCAAGTTGGTGCCGAGCAAACCATGTCCATTTTGTTTTTCTCCCTTCCCTGCGCAAAGAGATAGGGCCCCGTGGGGGCGTGCTGGACTGTTGTTGTTAATTACCATGTTGTTTCCGCTATTTCTGCGCTATGCTTTTGTGTCGCGTGCCCGCGTGCAGGAATTACTTAGCTTGGGGGGGGGGGCTATCGCGGTCTTCGCTTCCCGAGGCCGCGGCCTCGTCGAACACTTCATGTCCTGCAAGGATTAGTCAGGAGGGGTGGCTTCCGGCCTCGGTTGAGGAGGCGACCGATCCAGGTCCAGTGTTCGCGTCGCGATGCCCGTGGGGCATGGACTGGGAGGGATGCCCCCGTAGTGGACCTGGATAGGAAAGCTTCAGCGATAAGGGCATAAAACGTTCGCGAGGGTGCCTGCGCTGCTCCCTCGCGAGACTTGCGCGAAAGAAACCGAGGCAGGAGAACGAAAAAGACAAAGAGTCACAAGCCAAAGATGGCAACAACTTCAATAAAACTTCAAATAGGAATGAACAAGCCAACTGCAGAAAGCAAATGAAAAAGCCGCGTCCGGCACCTAATCTAGTCTTCGACATCTTCTCACCAGTGCGGAGCTAAGTGCTGCCACTAGGCGTGGGAGGGAGCCCTAGGGCCTGAGGCCGGTGCTCCTGAGACTCCGGAGCGTGTACAACCCCAACTCATTATTACGTGAGAGTGTCACGGGCGGCGAGCTTCACAGGCATTGGCCTTCTTCACAGGCTCCGGACCTTTCTCGGGGAAATGGACTTCACAGGCGTTGGCCTTCTTCACAGGCTCCGGGCCTTTCTCGGGGAAATGTACTTCACAGGCGTTGGCCTTCTTCACAGGCTCCGGGCCTTTCTTAGGAAAACGGGCTTCATAGGTGTTTGCCTTCTTCACAGGCTCCGGGCCTTTCTCAGGAAAATGGGCTTCACAGGCGTTTGCCTTCTTCACAGGCTCCGGGCCTTTCTCAGGAAAACGGGCTTCACAGGCGTTTGCCTTCTTCACAGGCTCCGGGCGTTTCTTCAAGGGTAGAACTTCCGGAGATGCTGGATGTTCCACGCGTTTGGGATGGGCACCCCCTCCTGAGTCTCCAAGCGTGCGGAGCCGGGCCTGGAAACATGAACAACCTTGAACGGGCCCTCCCACATGGGAGAAAGCTCATGCAACCCTTCCCTGGAGAGGACCCATCTGAGCACGAGGTCCCCTACCTCAAGAGTCCTGGGGCGGATGTTGCGGCAGTGGTACCGCCGCAGCGCCTGTTGATACCTTGCCGCTCGCAGCGCGGCCTCTCGACGATGTTCCTCCCCCTGCACGAGATCCGTCCCCCGCATGGCCTCCTGCTGCGCTTCGTCGAACGCCAGGACCCGTTCGGAGCGACGCCTGACCTCATGAGGGAGAACAACTTCTGCTCCGTAGACGAGGAAGAACGGGGTCTCGCCAATCGGCTTGGCCGCGCTCGTGCGGATGGACCACAACACAGACTGGAGCTCGTCGTGCCAGCCCCTGCCGCAGGACTCCAGCTTCTTCTTGAAGGTCCTGGTTTTGAGGCCCTTCGGGACCTCCGCGTTGGCTCGCTCGGCATGGCCGTTGCTCCGGGTGTCGGTGTCAAATCCGGCATATCTCGTAGTAGGGGTCCTAAGCAAGGCGTCTTGGAGCGATGGTAACATGGACACGGGGTTTTACCCAGCTTCGGGCTCTCTTGATGAGATAATACCCTACATGTTGCTTTTGATTGTATTCATATGGGTGTAGTACAGAGTACATGTGTCTATCACGAGATTGTAGTAATGAATCTCAGATTGTTTATTGACTAGCCTGGCCTCGATTTATATAAGATAACAGAGGCCTAGGGTTTAGGAGAGTCCTTGTTTTGGGCGCCAAGACTTGTGGAGTCTTCCTTGTATGCGGCAGAGGTCGTCCGAACTGGCCCATGAGTATATGGCCATGGGGTCCTCGGCCCAATCCAACTGATTGGGACACGACATGGTGAGTACCCCCTAGTCCAGGACACCGTCACCAGGGGTGCGCCACCGAAGCGTAGCATATCTGCGTTCCAAGGTTAGCACAATACGTTTTGAAGAGATTGCTGGTGAACTGCGAACCGTTGTCGGTGATGATGCGGTTAGGCACCCAAACCGCTCACGAGGCCCCGATGAACTTGGCAGCAGAGCCCGGCTGGGATGGTGCGGACAGCTTCCACCTCAGCCCACTTGGTGAACTTATCCACGGTGGCGTAAGTGGCGATAGCCTCGGGCGTCCGAGGAACGGGCCCGAATGTCCAGCCCCAAACTGCGAATGGCCATGAGAGGGTATAGTTTGCAGGCCTCCCGCCGGTGATGGATCTGCTTGGCATGAAATTGGCAGGCCTCGCAAGCCTTTACCAGCTCAAGCTGCGTCGAGCGGCTGTGGGCGAAGAGAACCAGCTGCATGAACGCCTTGCCAACGAGGGTTCGCGATTATGAGTGGTGCCCACAGTCTCTGCCGTGTATGTCTTCCAGTAACTCCTTCCCTTGCTCTCTGGGAATGCAGCGTAGGGACACGTCATTCGTCCGCCTTCGGTAAAGCTCTCCATCCCTGATGCAGTAGGCCGTGGCCTGCCGCGCCACACGCTCTGCCTCCTCCTCCTTCTCCGGCAGGGTCCCCTATATTAAGTAGCTCTTGAGCTCTGTGATCCAGCACCCCTCCTGAGGTTCCAACACCAAGGAGCAGGCGTGCTCCTGAGGCCGGGCCGCAGGCCGGGGCTCCCGAGGCAGGCGGCTGGGGGAGCTCCTCCTGAGGTTGCGCCGCTCTTGATAGTGATGGTGCCGCTGAGGGCCTGAAGAGTCGTTCTTCGAAGACGCCAGGCTCCTGAGGAAGCCGCCTGGACGCCCTCTTGGCGATGTCATCTGCCTCTTGATTGGTGTCGAGTGGCACATGCTGCAGCTCCAGTCCCCAGAACTGTTTCTCCATCCCGCGAACCTCCGCGAGGTAGGCTTCCATGTGCTCGTCCTTCGGCTCGTATATCTTGTTGGAGAAGTTGACGAGGAGTTGTGAATCGCCCTTGATGATGAGGCGCTTTACCCCCAAAGCGATTGCGGCTCTTAGGCCGACTATCAGGCCTTCATATTCTGCTATGTTGTTGGAGACCTTTTCCCCATGCTGGAAAGAGAGCTGCACGACGTAATAGAGCTTGTCCTGCGTAGGGGATACGAGCACTGCGCCGGCCACCGCGCCATGTCGGGAGAATGCCCCGTCGAGGTACATGACCCAGCCGTCCGGTGCCTCGCTCCCCGGAGAAAGCGATCGGTCTTCGCCTGCTTCGAGGTTGGGTGCCTCCATCCATTCTGCCACGAAATCTGCCAATGCGGCCCCCTTGATGACTCTGGTTGTGCTGAATTCTAGCTGAAACGCTTGCAGTTCGATGTTCCACTCGGCGACTCTTCCAACTGAATTGGGGCTCCCGAGCACCCTCTCCAGAGGGTATGCTGAGACGACCTTGATGGGATGACCTTGGAAGTAGTGTCGTAGTTTGTGCGACGCTACCAATAGCGCGAGGAGGAGTTTTTGGTGCATGGGGTACCGCGCCCTCGCATCCCGTAGCACCATGCTGACGAAGTACACCGGGTGCTCGACGAGGGTAGGAGTACTGACGAGGCCCGTGCCCTCCGGAGGGTCTGACGCCTCCTGAGTCGACGGAGCCCCCAGCGCCTGGCTGCCTGACGCGGCCTCTTCGGCCCTAGGGGCATCTTCCTGCTGAGGCTGGTTTCCGTCCGCTGAGGCCTTGACCTTCGTAAAGCCTTCTTGGTCTTGCACCGCCACGGCTGGGGCCGTGGCCGGGCGTGACGCAGCCCTAATCTGGCGCTCTTCCCGAACCGCCACTAGGGCTGCGCTGGCAGAGTAAGTTGTGGCGGCGAGGTAGAGCACCAGGGGCTCAAGTGGATGTGGCGCGACCATCACATGAGGGCTGGTAAGGTACCTCTTGAGTTCTTGGAATGCCTTGTCGGCCTCTTCAGTCCATTCAAAGGGGTCCTTCTTCTTCATCAGCTTGAAGAATGGCAGTGCTCGTTCCCCCAGCTTGGTGATGAAACGTCCTAGCGCGGTCACGCACCCGGTGAGTTTCTGCATTTCTCTGAGGGTCTTTGGCGGGCTCATGTCTTCAACTACTTTGACCTTTTTCGTGTTGGCCTCGATGCCCCTATGGGACACGAGGAAACCCAGGAGCTTGCCCGAGGGGACTCCAAATACGCACTTCTCCGGGTTGAGCCGCAGATCCACTTTATCAAGGCTCGTGAAGGTTTCTTCCAAGTCCTGTATCAGGGTTTTTGCCTCCCGAGACTTCACCACAATGTCATCGACGTACGCCTCAGCATTCCTCACGAGCTGTTGGCCCAGGGCAATGTGCATCAGCCGCTGAAAGGTCGCGCCTGCGTTGCGCAACCCGAACGGCATGCAGGTATAGCAGTACACTCTGCACGGGGTCAGGAAAGCCATTTTTTCCACGTCTTCCACCGCCATCTTGATTTGGTGATAGCCTGAGAAGGCATCCAGGAAGCATAGCAGGTCACACTTACCGGTGGTGTCGACGATCTGGTCGATGCGAGGAAGCGGAAACAAATCCTGTGGGCAGGCTTTGTTGAGGTTGGTGAAGTCGACACACATACGTTCCTTTCCCCCTTTCTTTGGCACGACAACTGGGTTGGCCAGCCAATCCGGGTAGCGGACCTCGCGAATAACCCCTGCTGCTTCCAGCTTGCGTGTCTCTTGGACGATGAAAGCTTGTTTCTCTGTGGACTGTCGCCTCGCCTTCTACTTCACCGGGCGCACATTGGGGCACACGTTGAGGTGATGCTCAATCACGCCCCTTGGGACCCCTGCCAACTGATTAGGTCCCCATGCGAACACCTTATTGTTTGCGCGTAGGAACTTCACCAAGGCTTCCTCCTGATCGGGTTCGAGGTTCGCACCTATGGTGAAGGTGGCGTCAGTGGACCCGTTCTCGCTGACTGGTACCTGCTTGGTTTCCGCCTTGTTTTGAGTGAATAGCTGCTTCTTCTTGGACGGCGCTGCCCCCTTGGGCTAGGGGGCATCAGCGCTGGCGGGCCGTGCCGCCGCTGCCGCCTTGAAAACAAGCTCGAGCGCCTGAAGTGCATCTCCGGTGTTTCCTGACACGGTGAGGACGCCGCTGCTCCTGGGCATCTTCATGAGGTTGTACGCCGAGTTGCTGCCATGAACCGGGCCAAGGCCGGGTAGCCGAGGATGGCGTTGTAGGGGAGGCTGATGGGGGCGATGTCGAAGTCGATCAGCTACGTGCGGTAGTTGTCGCGGGTGCCGAAGGTCACCGGGAGGCGGATTTGTCCCAGGGAGGCGGTGGAACCGGCTCCGACTCCCGAGAAAGGCCTGCTGGGCTGGAGCCGCTCTGGCGGCACATGGAGGAGGCTGGAGGCCTCCACAGAGAGCAGTTGAGGCCGGCTCCGCCGTTGATGAGGGTCCTGGTGACTACCACTTCGCAGATGGTGGGGATGCACAACATTGGAAGCACCCGACCCGGCGGGGTTGGAGGGGTGATCGTTCAAGTTGAAGAGCAGGTCGGCCTCGAGCGCCACCCAGCCCGGCGGGGCCCCCTGGTTCTTGGAGGTGGCGGCGATCTGGCGGGTGAACAGTTTGACATGGCGGCTCGAAGGTGGCGCCAGTGAGCCGCCCAGGAGAGCTGCGACGACCTGGGGCGCCGGCCCGGCGCGATGGGTGAGGTAGAGATCGCGTAGCTCCCCCCAACAGGCCTGCTACTCGTTCCCCGCCGGTCCGGTGGCGGCGTTGGCGGCAGGCGACAGGGAACGACGGGGGTGTCCGCCGGCGGGAGCCGTCTGGGCGACTTGAGCGGCGCGAGCAGCCCGACGCTCGGTGCAAGCTCGGCAAGCGTCAGTGTAAGTGCAACTATCCCGAGGTGGTTTTGGTAATTCATAACAACATATAGCTCATTGAGGTAATGCTATTCCAAGACAAATATTTCAGGAAAGCTCAATGAATGGCATGGCATGGATGATGAAAGTGGATCCCTCAAAATATTAAGGACAAAGGATTGGCTCAAGCTCAAAAGCTCAAGACTCTACATTTTACATTTTAGTGATCCAATATCACATTGAGTCTATAGGAAAAGCCAATACTATCAAGGAGGGATGAGGTGTTTCTTAATGAGCCTCTTGCTTCAAGTGCTTAGTGATATGCTCCAAAAACTTTCAACTACTTTCTCACATCCACATATGACCTAAACCCAAAGTCAAAATCGGTCCTGCCGATTCTTTCCATCCGGCGCCACCGAGTTCAAATGTCATAGCCACTGCCACAAACCCTAGGCAAATCTGTCTCACCGATAGGGATCTCGGTCTCACTGAGATGGGATTGTAATCACTCTGTTTCCCTTGGTAACGTTTCGGTCTAACCGAAGTGAGCGATTGGTCCCACCGAGATTGCAATGTAAACTCTCTGTTTCCCTTTTGTAACATTTCGGTCTCACCGAAAAGAGCGAATTGGTCCCACCGATTTTACCTGACCAACTCTCTGGTTAGCTAATTACCAAAATCGGTCTCACCGAGTTTGTGTAATCGGTCTCACCGAGATTACGATATGCCCTAAACCTAACCATATCGGTCCTACCGAGTTGCATGTCGGTCCCACCGAAATCACTAACGGTCACTAGGTTTACTAAATCGTTCCGACCGAGTTTGTTAATTCGGTCCCACCGAGTTCGGTAAATTGTGTGTAACGGTTAGATTTTGTGTGGAGGCTATATATACCCCTCCACCTCCTCTTCATTCGTGGAGAGAGCCATGTGAACAAACCTACACTTCCAACTTACCTATTATGAGAGAGAACCACCTACTCATGTGTTGAGGACAAGATATTCCATTCCTACCATATGAATCTTGATCTCTAGCCTTCTCCAAGTTGCTTTCCACTCAAATCTTCTTTCCACCAGATCCAAATCCTATGAGAGAGAGTTGAGTGTTGGGGAGACTATCATTTGAAGAACAAGAGCAAGGAGTTCATCATCAACACACCATTTGTTACTTCTTGGAGAGTGGTGTCTCCTAGATTGGCTAGGTGTCACTTGGGAGCCTCCGACAAGATTGTGGAGTTGAACCAAGGAGTTTGTAAGGGCAAGGAGATTGCCTACTTCGTGAAGATCTACCACTAGTGAGGCAAGTCCTTCGTGTGCGACGGCCATGGTGGGATAGACAAGGTTGCTTCTTCGTCGACCCTTCATGGGTGGAGCCCTCCGTGGACTAGCGCAACCGTTACCCTTCGTGCGTTGAAGTCTCCATCAACGTGGATGTACGATAGCACCACCTATCGGAACCACGACAAAAACATCCGTGTCTCAAATTGCGTTTGAATCCTCCAAACCCTTCCCTTTACATTCTTGCAAGTTGCATGCTTTAATTTCCGCTGCTCATATACTCTTTGCATGCTTGCTTGAATTGTGTGAAGATTGACTTGTGCAAAGATAGCTAAAATCTGCCAAAGTCTCAAATTGGGAAAAGGTTAAGTTTTTAATTGGTCAAGTAGTCTAATCACCCCCCCCCCCTCTAGACATACTTCAAGGTCCTACAAGTAGTATCAGAGCTTTGGTCTCCATTTGCTTTGATTTCCATAGCTTTTGGTGGTCATAGCCTTGGTTTCACAACTTAGAAGAGTATGGCGTCTAGCGGGGGAAATTATCACCGTAGAGGCCCTCACTTTGATGGCACTAATTTTGCTAGTTGGAAGCATAAGATGAAAATGCATATTCTCGGACATAACCCCGCCGTTTGGGCTATTGTGTGTATTGGCTTGCAAGGTGAATTCTTTGATGGGAGAGAACCGAACCGTGAAGCTAGTGCGGATGAATTGAAGATGCTGCAATACAATGCTCAAGCTTGTGATATCCTCTTCAATGGATTCTGCCCCGAAGAATTCAACAAAATCAGCCGTCTTGAAAATGCAAAGGAAATTTGGGATACTTTGGTTGATATGCATGAAGGTACCAACTCCGTCAAGGAATCCAAGATGGATGTGCTCCAAAGTCAGCTTGACAAGTTCAAAATGAAGGATGGTGAAGGTGTCGCTGAAATGTACTCTAGGCTTGATCTTATCACAAATGAGATTGCCGGCTTAGGAAGTGAAGAGATGACCGACAGATTCATCATCAAGAAGATCCTAAGAGCATTGGATGGAAAATATGATACCGTGTGCACATTGATCCAAATGATGCCAAATTACAAAGATCTCAAGCCAACGGAAGTCATTGGAAGAATTGTTGCTCATGAGATGTCACTCAAGGATAAGGAGGAACTTCACAACAAGTCAAGTGGTGCTTACAAAGCCTCATGTGAAGCCCCCACATCGTCAAGTGAGAAACAAACCTTCAATGAAGAATTGAGCTTAATGGTGAAGAACTTCAACAAATTCTACAAGAGTAGAAGCAAAGAAAGAAGCTCTAAGTCAAGGTCCTACAATGACATAAGATCTTCTAGTAGAGAGAGCAATTGCTACAATTGTGCGAGACCCGGACACTATTCCAATGAGTGTACGGCACCCTACAAAAGAAGAGAAGATTCTTCAAAAAGAAGAAGTAGAAGAGAAGAATCACTACCAAGAGAGAGAAGGAGTAGAGATGATCGTTATGAACGAAGACCCTCACGGAGAAGCAATGATTCGGAAAGGAAGGACAAGTCATCAAAGAGCTACACAAAACGAAGACATCAAGCTCATGTTGGTGAATGGGTATCCGGCTCCGACTCCGACAATCACTCCGAGAGAAGCTATCACTCCGACTCCGAATATACTCAAGATGAAGGTTTCTACTACGGCCTGGATTTCCATGATCTGGCCCCGAACTTCATCCTCAACATCTCGGCGTTTATCGTCTTATGTGAGGCCTTCCTCTGCATCCAGCCCCACTTCGGCTTATGGCTGAAGACCTTCAATGTCAAGCCGAAGGTAGTGGGCGGCCGCCAAGCAGAGTGCGGAGGCGCCATGGTTGGCAAGATGGCCAAAGTCCTAGGGCTCAAGGGCACCTTTGTGGAGACCATAAAGGGGTGGCAATCGGGGTGGTTCTACATCACCGAGCCACGCGACTCTCAATGGGCGGCGGCCCCTGAATTCCGATCTGGCTCCCCCACACGGCTCACGTCATGGAAAGAGAAGGGCCTGACGTGGGGTGATTCGAAAGAGCTGTCCGGACTCCAAACTTGCGTCCGGAACCTGGTGGACAAGAATGTCAAGCTTATCAACGTAATCCAGGTGATGCTCATCCGCCGGATTCTCCCATGCCAGCAACGGGCCTTTAAATTGTGGGAGTTTGATCCGACACAGCACCAGACTCTAAAAAGGCTCTTCGACACTACGTACGAAGATGCCTGGAAGGTGTTGTTCAAGGGCGCCGAGGCTCCCACATCTGCTACCGAAGATCGCGGATTCAGCTCGTAGCGTCAAGCCAGCGAGGTAAGTTATTTTACCCTTTATGGGACTCTTTTTTTTCATAGTTTGACTCTATGCGGGATCTAAAACTCACTAACCTTTGACAGGACTGGTTGAAGACATCCGGACAGATTAACTGTCCTGCCCCCTTACCAGAAAACCCAGCGGACGCCCGATTAACGGGGCTGCTGGCTCCGGCGCCTCACGTGGTGCCGGAGAAGAAGGCCAAGAAGGAGGCCACAGGAACTTGAAGGAGCTCCCGGCGCCAGGTGTTGTCGGACTCATCGTCCGACGACTCTTAGGCGGAATCCTCCTCCAAGACGAGGAGGAGGAAAAAGCCTCTCCCCGGCGAGGGAGAGAAGAAAAGGAAGGCCGCCTGACCGGGAGGCCAAGGGTCCAAGAAAGGAAGGACCTTCCTCCGACTTCTCAACCAACGCCGACAACGACGAGGAGGAGGGCCAACAAGGGCCAAGCCCTAGCGAGATCGTAAGTGTCCGGACTCGGAATAGTTCATGACTTTTTATTTGTCGATAGTGTCTTCTAACGCCGAATATGACCATGTAGCCCGCCCAGGACGAGCTCGCCGCTTAGTCGGCGGCTCTCGGGTTCGCCGGATGTGAATAGCACTTCACTTCCGACCGCCTCCTCTCCTCGTGTCGCCGACGACACCGCGGTGGAGTCCCAAAAGGGGCCCAGCCAGGAGGAGGTGGACTCTGGGCGCAAAGGGGGCGAAACCCCAGAGGGCTCTAAGTCCGGCCCTGTGCCGGACTACGTACCGGAACCTTCAGTGGTTCCGAAGTCCGGCAAGCAGCTCCTTCGTAAGAAGGGCAAGCCTGCGACGCGGTGACCTCCGTCCATCCGGAGGCACCGGATAGCTTGCTGGAGGCGCTTAACGGCGCCTCTATCGACGAGGAGCACTGCACTGTTATGAGTGTGGTGATCCAGAAAGTTCAGTCCGCCAAGAGCGGGCTGACTGAAGCCTGTACCAGCCTTCTAACAGGCTTTGAGGTAAATTTAGAATATGTAAAAATATTACCGCATAGACAGTAGCCCCTGATGCTTAGTTTGATGTTCGAAAAGAAAAGACGGACTAAGGATCTAAAAAGATATACGCAGGAGTCTAACATAAGTATGTCAATATGCGAATGCAGGGTGCGCTGCTGACCTCTGCCGCACTGACTGCGGAGGTCCATGCATTGAAGCAGAGCCTCGAGCGGTCCGAGAACAAGCTCGGCCTTGCCAAGAAGCAGCTCGAGGACAGGGAAGGTAAGCAATACCTTATTAAAGAAATACCTTATAGAAAGGATTTGGTTGCAAAAAATGACAGGAATAACGTGGGTATTGTAGGGGCCACGAACGAGGTGGCGACCCTGAAGGAAGCGGTGTCCGCGGCCGAAAGCAAAGAGGCCGCGGAGCGCACCGAGCGAGAGAAGCAGGAGGAGCGGGTGGCGGAGGTGCGGCAAGAGCTCCAGGCTCTCGTGGAAAAACACGAGAGGTTGGAGCATGACTCGAAGACCCGAGAGTCCGAGCTCGCCTTGGCTCTTGAGAGTGCCAAAGCCGCTAAGGCCGAAGCCCAAAAAGCCCTCCAAGAAATTGAATCATTAAAGAAGATAGCGGCGGGTAAGGCATTCTTTATGCAAAGCAAGCATGTGAAAGTGAATTACCTATTACTTACCCAAATCCGGAGCTCTCCAGGAGCATTCGCAGATCTGCCCCGTAGTGTGTCTGATGCTGCTGCGTTCTACCGCGCCAAAGAGGGGAGCTCGACAGAGAAGGTGTTCTGGTCTCAGTATGCTGAGGCCGAACATCCGGTGCCCCTGAGCGACCAGCTGAAGCAGCTGGTCAAGCTCCACAAGGTCGCCGAACAGGCCATGAAGGGCTTCATAGTTCGGCTGTGGCCATTGGAAGCCATGCCTGGGAGCTACTTCGGGCTAGTGCAGCGGCTGGTCGATGCCTGTCCATGGATTGAAGTCATCAAGCACTCCGTCTGCATTGAAGGTGCCCGTCGGGCCCTTGCCCGTGCTAAAGTGCACTGGGGCAAGCTGGATGCGGAGAAGCTTGTGACGGACGGGCCACCGAAGCACAAGGAGCATCGCAAGCCCGGAACGTACTATGAGGGCGTCCTGAAGGGTGCCCGCCGTATCGCGGATGAGTGCTCCAAAGATGTAATTTTTGAATAGACTCGCATTTGTTATCCTGTACGCTGAAAACTTGTTCATATGCGCTAAGCAACGCTTGTTAATTTAATATTACCTTCAGTGCGGCCGCTTATCAAATTTGAGAGATGGCAAGTCGTTGGCTTCAGCCCCATGCCACGAGTCTGGGGCTGTTCTCGATAAACTTGAGCGCTTTGTTCACATTCTTGGGTCCTTCGAGGAGGCGCCAATGCAACGAACAAGGCAACCGGACTTATAGTGCTTGAACACTCTAACTTAGCCATAGAATTCTATAATTTTAAATTTCGTGAAGCCCCTAGTATTCGAAGACCGAGTTCGGGCGCTATCCACGCCTTTGGCAGGACAATGCCGACTCCTCGCCTAAGCGGCATAAGTCTTTAGGGAACCGAAAAACCTCTCGAACAGCGATCGCTCTCGCCTCTATCATGACGGTCAGTTTTAGCTTTCTCCACCGAGGTGCTCAACCTAGCTCAACCGGGCACAATCGCAGTGGTTCTCCCAGCGCTACCTTAGCTCATATAACGGAACGTAAGGTACCAAAACATTGGAGCCGGGCAAACCCAACTATTGAGCCAAGACATGATTCGGAGCCGATGCATATAATGCTATAAGTTCGGGTGCCGCACTTGTGAAAGTGTTCGGACTTATCACACCATACTTTTGGGGTACTTAAGCCCTCTGGTGTATTGGCCGCACTAAAGTGTACGGTGCAACATGTCATGAAATGAACATATATATAGATAAAGAAAGGGGTGCAATAATAGGCAAAAGCTATGTATTGTTTATTCAAAATGGTACTGCAATGGAAGCAGAACGATACAAATAGTGCGATAAGCAAGGGATGGGACTATTTATCATGTCCCCCTCCAGGGGTAAGCTGCGGGATGGTATGTAAAACAGGTATAATGCTCGTAGTAGAGACCACCTGGACACTCGACGTAGCTTTCTGCTTCCCTGGCTGTTGTATCGTGAGTTCGCCAATTCTAGTGCCGGACATGACTTCTGGAAAACGGAGTCTTGAAAGTAAGAAAAAAAAGAAGAAGAAAAAGAATGACACAATCGGGAGCCCCTGGTGCGGTTGAGCCGCATTCTGGGCGTGCCGTGGTCGTGCCCCTCCCCTTATGCCCATGGTATCTCCAGAGCATAGTTATGTACGCGTAGTACTGGCTTCCTAGTTCCGCGAGGGCTGGGGTTGGGGCCGGATTGCTACGCGTGCTCGGATCGTGCCAGGAGGTCTTGTTGTAGGTTACTCCGGGCGCGCTTGATGGTGGCCGGACGTTTAATAGCCGGACTTGAGAATTGCTGTGAGAGGCTGCTTTGCACCTCCGCCGAGGGTCGCCGTGTGCTCCTCCGCTCGAGAGAGCGCTCGTGTTTCCATTGACCATGATTACTCCTCGAGGGCCTGGCATCTTGATCTTGAGGTATGCGTGGTGCGGCACCGCATGGAACTTTACCGTCACGGTTCGTCCAAGCAAAGGCGTGATAGCCGCCATGAACGGGACTATGTCGAAGATTAACTCTTCGCCGGAAGTTATCCGGGATCCAAGACCACTTCGAGTGTAACCGAGCCTGTATAATTGGCCTCTACACTGGTATGACGCCTTTAAAAGTCGTCTTTGTGGGTTTAATCCTTGAGGGTCTATGCCCATTTTGCGACTATATCCCGATAAAGCGAGTTCAGGATGCTACCGCTGTCCATCAGGACTCTAGTGAGGTGAAATCCGTCGATGATTGGGTCAAGAACCAATGCGGCGAATCTGCCGTGACGGATGCTAGTGGGGTGGTCCCTTCGATCAAAGGTGATCGGGTAGGAGGACCATGGGTTGAACTTCGGGCCGACTGGCTCCATCGCATATATGTCCCTTAGTGCACGCTTCCGCTCCCTTTTGTGTATGTGGGTTGCGTATATCATGTTCATCGTCCGCACTTGTGGGGGGAAGCCCTTCTGTCCTCTATGGTTCGGCGGCCTGGGCTCCTCCTCGTCATCGCTATGCAGACCCTTGTCATTGAGTTCGGCATTTAAATTGCCTGCCTGTTTAAAGACCCAACAATCCCTGTTGGTGTGGTTGGCTGGTTTTTCGTGGGTGCCATGTATTTGGCACGAGCGATCGACTATTCGATCTAGATTGGACGGGCCCTGAATATTTCTTTTGAACGGCTTTTTCCGCTGACCGGGTTTAGAGCCTCTGAATCCGGCATTGACTGCCGTATCTTCAGAATTATCGCCGTTAATGCGGTGCTTGTGCTTGTTGCGACGCGACCTGCCATTGCTGTCCTTGGTATCCAAACTACCAGGGTTTTTGGTCAAGTTGTTGCTACGAGCTAGCCAGCTGTCCTCTCCCGCGCAACAGTGGGTCATGAGCGTTGTGAGGGCTGCCATGGATTTAGGCTTTTCCTGTCCTAGGTGCCGGGCAAGCCACTTGTCGCGGATGTTATGTTTAAAGGCTGCAACGGCCTCTACATCCGGACAGTCAACAATTTGATTTTTCTTGGTTAGGAACCGTGTCCAGAATTGTCTGGCCGATTCTTCTGGCTGCTGAATTATGTGGCTGAGGTCATCGGCGTCTGGTGGTCGCACGTATGTGCCGTGGAAGTTATCAAGGAATGCGGCTTCCAGGTCCTCCCAACAACCAATTGATTCTGCTGGCAAGCTGTTAAGCCAATGCGAGCTGGTCCTTTCAGCTTGAGTGGGAGGTATTTGATGGCGTGTAGATCATTGCCGCGGGACATGTGGATATGGAGGAGGTAGTCCTCGATCCAAACCGCAGGATCTGTTGTGCCATCGTATGATTCGATGTTTACGGGTTTGAAGCCCTCAGGGATTTGATGATCCATCACTTCGTCTGTGAAGCATAGTGGGTGTGCGGCGCCTCTGTGTTGAGCTATATCATGACGCAGCTCAAATGAGCTTTGTCTACTGTGTTCGGCCCGGCCGGAATTGTTGTATCCGGCGTTACGGTTATCATCACGTGTCGTGGGGCACCCACGCGATCCGTAGATTGATCTTGTTTACCTTGCCTTGTCCTCCAATATGTCTCGCAGGTCTGGCGCGTTTCCCCGTGCCTTGGTACTTTTCGAGCGAAGCCGGAGTGTGGCTTGAATGGAGGGTCTAGAGGCCTCTCTGTCGCGACCACGGGGTGGCCGATCGGCCGCATCATGCGCTGGTGATGTAGGTTTGGGTGCTGCTTCCTCTAATTGGGGTAGCAGCCTGCGTTTGGGGTATCTCTTGGAGGGGCGTTCGAGTTCATACTCTTCGGCTGCAAGGACTTCAGTCCATCTTTCAGCTAGCAGGTCTTGGTCAGCTCTATGCTGTTGCTGCTTTTTCTTGAGGCTGCTTGTCGTGGCCATAAGCCTGTGTTTGAAATGCTCCTGTTCGGCGGGATCCTCGTGCACGACAAATTAAATGCGTCACGAGGCTTGCCTCATCTTCGGAGGAGGCATATAATTATCGCCCTCCACCTCCCTCCTCCTGTCTGAATCCTCTTTGGAGGGGGTTGTCGTCGGCAACTTGTCCGGTGTTATTATCTCCGTGCCGAATCACCGTTTTTGCTTTGTGGCGGGATTTAGAGCGGCGCCACGACACCGGGCGCTGGGCTGTTTCTTGAGGGATCATCCTCCGGTGTTCCATAGCCATTCCCATCTTTTGGGATGACCATGTATATGTCGTATGACGAGGTGGCCTTCCAGTGCCACTCGAGGCGCTGGTTCTGGTCGCTCTCAAAGATCGCCGTCCATACCGTCGATGTCCTCGAGTCAAGTCGAGCATGTCGGTTAAATCATCGGCAGTGGGCTACAAAGTGGGTGGTGGGTGGGCGTTGAATTTCTTCGTGCTCGCATCCCAACCTTCCCGACCGTAGTCCATCCAGGGCTCTCTGATAAAGAGAGACTTTAGTGAATTCAGGATGTCGCCAAAGGCGAGTCTTGAAAGATGTCATGACGCGTGAACTCCATGACCGCGCCCAATCGGATTCGACTGGCAGGGGAGCGGAGGGTTCGGAGACCGGAGAGGAGTCCGGCACCTTGGAGTCACGGTCTTCTCAAAGGACAGGGATGGAGTTCGGCTCAATCGCCATAGAGATCGTAGCCCCCGAGGCGGTGTCTAACCACTCGTCCTCGATCGGGGAAGTCGGCTCCGAGCTAAGGGTCGGAGCGGACTCTAGTGCGGCTTCCAAGGCACTGTTCGGCGACAGAGCTAGATCGTACCCATCGAGACAGCGCGGCGTACTTGGCTGTGGCTCGAATCCGTTGAAGATCAAGTCTCCGTGGATGTTGGTCGTGTAGTTCAAACTCCCAAATTGGACCTGATGGCCAGGGGCGTAGCTTTCGATCTGCTCCAGATGGCCAAGTGAATTGGCCCGTAGTGCAAAGCCGCCGAATACGAAGATCTGTCCGGGGAGAAAAGTCTCACCCTGGACCTCGTCGTTGTTGATGATCGAAGGAACTATCGGGCCTAAGGATGACGACACAGAGGAACTCTCAATGAAAGCACCAATGTCGGTGTCAAAACCGGCGGATCTCGGGTAGGGGGTCCCGAACTGTACATCTAGGCGGATGGTAACAGGAGACAAGGGACACGATGTTTTTACCCAGGTTCGGGCCCTCTCGATGGAGGTAAAACCGTACTCCTGCTTGATTAATATTGATGATATGGGTAGTACAAGAGTAGATCTACCACGAGATCAAGGAGGCTAAACCCTAGAAGCTAGCCTATGGTATGATTGTTGTTCGTCCTTCGGACTAAAACCCTCCGGTTTATATAGACACCGGATAGGGTTAGGATTAAACAGAGTCGGTTACAATGGTAGGAGATCTACATATCCGTATCGCCAAGCTTGCCTCCCACGCCAAGGAAAGTCCCATCCGGACATGGGACGAAGTCTTCAATCTTGTATCTTCATAGTCCAGGAGTCCGGCCAACGGTCATAGTTCGGCTATCCGGGCACCCCTTAATCCAGGACTCCCTCACTCTACACTTCACATTTTAGTGATCCAAGATCACATTGAGTCTATAGGAAAAGCCAATACTATCAAGGAGGGATGAGGTGTTGCTTAATGAGCCTCTTGCTTCAAGTGCTTAGTGATATGCTCCAAAAACCCTCAACTACTTTCTCACATCCACATATGACCTAAACCCAAAGTCAAAATCGGTCCTACTGATTCTTTCTATTCGGCGCCACCGAGTTCAAACGTCATAGCCACTGCCACAAACCCTAGGCAAATCGGTCTCACCGAGATGGGATTGTAATCTCTCTGTTTCCCTTCGTAACGTTTCGGTCTAACCGAAGTGAGCGATCGGTCCCACCGAGATTGCAATGTAAACTCTCTGTTTCCCTTTCGTAACATTTTAGTCTCACCTAAAAGAGCGAATCGGTCCCACCGAGTTTACCTAACCAACTCTCCGGTTTGCTAATTACCAAAATCGGTCTCACCGAGTTTGTGTAATCGGTCTCACCGCGATTACGTTATTCCCTAACCCTAACCATATCGGTCCTACCGAGTTGCATGTCGGTCCCACCGAAATCACTAACGGTCACTAGGTATACTAAATCGGTCCGACCGAGTTTGTTAATTCGGTCCCACCGAGTTTGGTAAATTGTGTGTAACGGTTATATTTTGTGTGGAGGCTATATATACCCCTCCACCTCCTCTTCATTCGTGGAGAGAGCCATCGAACAAACCTACACTTCCAACTTACTAGCCAGAGAGAGAACCACCTACTCATGTGTTGAGGCCAAGATATTCCATTCCTACCATATGAATCTTGATCTCTAGCCTTCCCCTAGTTGCTTTCCACTCAAATCTTCTTTCCACCAGATCCAAATCCTATGAGAGAGAGTTGAGTGTTGGGGAGACTATCATTTGAAGCACAAGAGCAAGGAGTTCATCATCAACACACCATTTGTTACTTCTTGGAGAGTGGTGTCTCCTAGATTAGCTAGGTGTGACTTGGGAGCCTCCGACAAGATTGTGGAGTTGAACCAAGGAGTTTGTAAGGGCAAGGAGGTCGCCTACTTCGTGAAGATCTACCGCTAGTGAGGCAAGTCCTTCGTGGGCGACGCCCATGGTGGGATAGACAAGGTTGCTTCTTTGTGGACCCTTCATGGGTGGAGCCCTCCATGGACTCGCGCAACCGTTACCCTTTGTGGGTTGAGGTCTCCATCAACGTGGATGTACGATAGCACCACCTATCGGAACCACGACAAAAACATCCGTGTCTCAAATTGCGCTTGAATCCTCCAAACCCTTCTGAGGGAGTCCTGGATTAGGGGTGTCCGGATAGCCGAACTATAGCCTTTGGCCGGACTCCTGGACTATGAAGATACAAGATTGAAGACTTCGTCCCGTGTCCGGATGGGACTTTCCTTGGCGTGGAAGGCAAGCTTGGCGATACGGATATGTAGATCTCCTACCATTGTAACCGACTCTGTGTAACACTAACCTTATTCCGTGCCTATATAAACCGGAGGGTTTTAGTCCATAGGACGAACAACAATCATACCATAGGCTAGCTTCTAGGGTTTAGCCTCTCTGATCTCGTGGTAGATCTACTCTCGTACTACCCATATCATCAATATTAATCAAGCAGGAGTAGGGTTTTACCTCCATCAGCCGGGTAAAAACATCGTGTCCCTTGTCTCCTGTTACCATCCGCCTAGATGCACAGTTCGGGACCCCCTACACGAGATCCGCCGGTTTTGACACCGACATTGGTGCTTTCATTGAGAGTTCCTCTGTGTCGTCATCTTTAGGCCCGATGGCTCCTCCGATCATCAACAATTATGCGCCCAGGTGAGACTTTTCTCCCGGACAGATCTTCGATTCGGGCGGCTTTGCATCGCGGGCCAATTCGCTGGCCATCCGGAGCAGATTGAAAGCTACGCCCATGGCCATCGTGACAGATTTGAAGTTTGAACTACACGGCCGACGTCGCGGAGACTTGATCTTCGACGGGTTCGAGCCACAGCCAAGCGTGCCGACTATCACGAGGGGCATGATCTAGCTCTGCGCGAAAGGTCCCGAGGCCGCACTGAGTCCGCTCCGACCTTTAGCTCGAGCCGACCGCCCGACGAGGACGGTGGCTGGACACCGCCTCGGGGCTGCGATCTCTCGGGCGATTGAGCCAGTACACCTACCCCGTCCGCTGTGAAGGTCGTGGATCCAAGGCGCGGACTCCTCTCCGGACTCCGAGCCTTCGCGCCGCCAATCGAATCCGATTGAGGCGCCGATCATCGAATTCACTGCCATGACATCTTTCAAAGACTCGCCTTTGGCGACATCCTGAATTCACTAAAGTCTCTCTTTATCGAGAGCCCTGGCGGATTATGGTCGGAAGGTTGGGATGAGGAAGACGAATAAATTCAAAGCCGACTCACCACCCACTTCGTAGCCACTTGCCGATGATTTAACCGACATGCTCGACTTCGACTCAAGACATCGACGGTATGGACGACGATGCAGGAGACGATTAAGAACCAAAGGCCACAGGCACCGGAAGGCCACCGTCATACGACACATACATGGTGGACATCCCAAAAGATGGGAATGGCGATGGAATAGCGGAGGATGACCCTCCAAGAAACAGCCTCGCACCGGCGCCGGCGCGCCGCTCTAAATCCCACCACAAAGAAAAGCGGTTATTCCTGCACGGGAGACAATAACACCTCTAACAAGGTTGAAGACAACCCCCCTCCAAAGAAGATTCAGCGCGGAGGATGGAGAAGCCAGCCCTCATGAGAGAGCGGCAGTAAAAGAGGTAGAGGACGATAATTACATGTTCCTCCAAGATGAGGCAAGCCTCGACGACGACGAATTGCCGTGCCCGAGGATCCCGAAAAAGAGCTGCTTTCAAACGCAGGCTCATGGCCACGGCAAGCAGCCTCAAGAAAAAGCAGCAACAACTTAGAGCTGACCAAGATTTGCTAGTCGACAGATGGATCAAGTCCTTGCGATCAAGAGTATGAACTCGAGCGCCTCCAAGAGCTAGCTAAGACGCAGTCTGCTACCCCGATTAGAGGAGGAAGCACCCAAACCTACATCACCAGTGCATGATATGGCTGACCAACCACCTCGTGGCCACGACAGAGAGGCCTCTCGGCCCTCAACTGAAGCCGCACCCCGACGCCGCTCAAAAAATAAAAAGGCACGGGGAAATGCGCCAGACCTGCGAGATATATTGGACGACAAGGCAAGGCAGACAAGATCAATCTATGGATCGCGTGGGCGCCCCACGACACGTGAAGATAACTGTCACGCCGGATATGGCAATTCCGGCCGGGCTGAACACAATAGACAAAGCTCATTTCAGATGCGTCGTGATATAGCCCAATACAGAGGCGCCGCACACCCACTATGCTTAACAGACGAAGTAATGGATCATAAAATCCCTGAGGGTTTCAAACCCGTAAACATTGAATCATACGATGGCACAACAGATCTTGCGGTTTGGATCGAGGACTATATCCTTCACATCCACATGGCCCGCGGTGATGATCTACACGCCATCAAATACCTCCCACTCAAGCTTAAAGGACCATCCTGGCATTGGCTTAATAGCTTGCTAGCAGAGTCAATTGGTTGTTGGGAAGACCTGGAAGCCGCATTCCTTGACAATTTCCAGGGCACATATGTGCAACCACCAGACGCCGATGACCTAAGCCACATAATTCAGCAGCCAGAGGAATCGGCCAAACAATTCTGGACATGGTTCCTAACCAAGAAAAATCAAATCGTCGATTGTCCGGATGCCGAGGCCCTTGTAGCCTTCAAACACAACATCCGCGATGAGTGGCTTGCCCGACACCTAGGACAGGAAAAGCCGTAATCCATGGCAGCCCTCACAACACTCATGACCCGCTTTTGCTCGGGAGAGGACAGCTGGCTAGCTCGTAGTAACAACATGACCAAGAGCCCTGGTAATTCGGATACCAAGGACAACAATGGCAGGTCGCGTCGCAACAAGCACAAGCGCCACATTAACGACGATAATGCTGAGGATACGGCAGTCAATGCCGGATTCAGAGGCTCTAAACCCGGTCAGCGGAAAAAGCCATATAAAAGAAATACTCTGGGCCGGTCCAATTTGGACAGAATACTCGATCGCTCGTGCCAGATACATGGCACCCCGAAAAGCCAGCCAATCACACCAACAGGGATTGTTGGGTGTTCAAGCAGGCAGGCAAGTTTAATGCCGAAAACAATGACAAGGGGCTGCATAGGGATGACGAGGAGGAGCCCCGGCCGCCGAACAATAGAGGACAGAAGGGCTTCCCCCCGCAAGTGCGGAAGGTGAACATGATATACGCAACCCACATACCCAAAAGGGAGTGGAAGCATGCACTAACGGACGTATATGCGATGGAGCCAATCGCCCAAAAGTTCAAGCCATGGTCTTCCTGCCCGATCACTTTTGATCGAAGGGACCACCCCACTAGCATCTGCCATGGCGGATTCGCCGCATTGGTTCTAGACCCAATCATTGACGGATTTCACCTCACTAAAGTCCTAGTGGATGGCGGCAGCAGCCTAAACCTACTTTATCATGATACAGTGCATAAAATGGGCATAGACCCATCAAGGATTAAACCCACAAAGACGACCTTTAAAGGCGTCATACCAAGTGTAGAGTCCAATTGTACAGGCTCAGTTACACTTGAAGTTGTCTTCGGATCCACGGATAACTTCCGAAGCGAGGAGTTAATCTTCGACATAGTCCCGTTCCACAGCGGCTATCACGCACTGCTCGGATGAACCGCATTTGCAAAGTTCAATGCGGTGCCGCACTACGCATATCTCAAGATCAAGTTGCCAGTCCTCGAGGAGTCATTACGGTCAATGGAACACCGAACGCTTCTCCGGACGGAGGAGCATACGGCGTCCTCGGCGGAAGTACAAAGCAGCCTCTTAAGGCAATTCTCGAGTCCGCTATTAAACGTCCGGACACCGCTGCAGCGCCGGAGTAACCTACAACAAGACCGCCGGCATGTTCCGAGCACGATAGCAATGCGCCCAAGCCCTGCCCTCGCGAATGCGAAACCAGTACTACGCGTACATAATTATGCTCGGAAATACCATGGGCATAGGGAAGGGCACGACCACGGCATGCCCGCACGCGCTCAACCGCACTGTGGGCCCCGATTCTGTCATTCTTTCTTCTTTGTTTTACTTTAGGACTCCGCTCTCATGAAGCCCTCGTCCGCATTAGAATCGCCAACACACGACGCAACAGCCAGTGGAAGCAGAGAGCTATGTCGAGTGTCCGTGGTCTCTATTACGAGCAATATATCTATTTTACACACCATCCAAATGGCTTACCCTCGGAGGGGACATGTTAAAAGTCCCGCCTTGCTTATCGCACTATTTGTATCGCTCGCCTCATCGCAGCCCTTTTGAATAAACAATATATAGCTTCGCCTATTATTGAATCCTTTTTTATATATGTTCATTTATGACATTGTGCAACCGTACACTTTGGTGCGGGCAATACACCGTGGGCTTAAGTACCCCACAATATGGTGTGATAAGTCCGAACACTTTCACAAGTGCGGCACCCAACTTATAGCATTATATGCATCGGCTCAATCATGTCTTGGGTCAATAGTTGGGTTTGCCGGCTCCCATGTTTTGGTACCTTACGCCCGTTATATCGGCTAAGGTAGCGCTGGGAGAACCACTGCGATTGTGCCCCGGTTGAGCTGGGTTAAGCACCTCAGTGTACAAAGCTAAAACTGACCGTCATGATAGGGCGAGAGCCGGTCGCTGTTCGAGAGGTTTTCGAGTCCCTAAAGACTTATGTCGCTTAGAGCGAGGAGTCGGCATTGTCCGGCCTAGGCATGGATAGCGCCTCGAACTCGGTCTTCCGAATACTAGGGGCTTCGCCGAAATTTAAAATTATAGAATTCTATGGCTAGGTGAGAGTGTTCAAGCATTATTGTCCGGTTGCCTTGTTCGTTGCGTTGAGCACCTCCCTCGAAGGACCCAAGAATGGGAACAAGGGAGCTCAAGTTCATCCCGAACACCCCAGCACTCATGGCATGGGGGCTGAAGCCGACGACTCGCCATCTCTCAAATTTAATACACGGCCGCACAGAAGGTAATATTTTAAATTCAAAAGTGTTGCTTAGTGCATATGAACAAGTTTTCAGCGTACAGGATAACAAATGCGAGTCTACTAAAAATTATATCTTTGGAGCATTCATCCGCTATAAGGCAGGCACCCTTCAGGACGCCCTCATAATACATTTCAGGCTTGCGATGCTCCTTCTTCGGTGGTGGTCCGTCCGTCACAAGCTTCTCAGCGTCCATCTTGCCCCAGTGCACCTTAGCAAGGGCAAGGGCCCTACGGGCACCTTCGATGCAGACGGAGCGCTTGATGACTTCAACCCATGGACAAAGGCCCACTAGCCGCCTCACCAGCCCAAGTAGCTCCTGTGCATGGCTTCCTTAGGCCACAGGCCAACTATGAGGCCTTTCATGGCCTGTTCGCCACCTTATGGAGCTCGACCAGCTGCTTCAACTGGTCGCTATGGGCACTGGTATCCGCCTCAAAGATACTCGAGACCAGAATACCTTCTCCGTCGAGCTTCCCTCCTCGGCTCGGTAGAATGCGGCAGATCAGCCACATCAAGGGCAGATCTGCGAATGCTCCCGGAGAGCTCCGGATTCGGTAAGTAACAGAGAATTCACTTTCACATGCTTGCTTTGCATATAGAATGCCTTACCCGCCGCTACCTTCTTCATCGCCTCAATCTCCTGGAGGGCTTTTTGGGCTTCGGCCTTAGCGGCCTTGGCGCTCCCAAGGGCCGAGGCGAGCTCGGACTCTCGAGTCTTTGAGTCATGGTCCAAACTCTCGTGTTTTTTCACGAGAGCCTAGAGCTCTTGCCGCACCTCCGCCTCCCGCGCCTCCTGCTTGTCTCGCTCGGTGTGCTCCGCGGCTGCATTGCTTTCTTCCTTGGACACCGCTTCCTTCAGGGTCGCCACCTCGTTCGTGGCCCCTGCAATATTCATGTTATTCCTGTCATTTTTTGCAAACACATCTTATAAATACTCCCATAAGGTATTACTTACCTTCCTTGTCCTCGAGCTTCTTTTTGGCAAGTGGAAGGTTGTTCTCGGAGCGCTCGAGGCTCTGCTTTAATGCATCAACCTCCGCAGTCAGTGCGGCAGAGGACAGCAGCGCAGCCTGCATTCCCATATTGACATACTTATGTTAGACTCCTGCGTATATCTTTTTAGATCCTCAGTTCGGATATTTCTTTCCAAACACCAAACTGAGCATCAGGGGCTACTGTCTATGCGGTAATATTTTTACATATCTTAAATACATACCTCAAAGCCTCGTTAGAAGGCTGGCACGAGCCACCAGCCCGCTCTTGGCGGGCTGAACTTTTCAGATCACCGCACTCATAACAAGACGGTGCTCCTCGTCGATGGAAGCGCCGTTAAGCGCCTCCATCAAATCATCCGGTGCCTCTGGTTGGACGGAGGTCACCGGCGTCATAGTCTTGCCCTTCTTACGAAGGGGTCGCCGTCGGACTCCGAACCACCGAATGTTCGATGCGAGTCCGCACAGGTCGGACTTGAAGCCCTTCGGTTTTATCCCTTTGAGCCGGGTTCGGGAGGTCGCCTTGCGGCGCCTGTAGGCCACCTCCTCCTGGCTGGGCCCTTTGGGACTCCACCCCGCGCCATCCGCGGTGGGAGGAGACGAGGCGGTCGGAAGTGAGGTGCTATTCACCTCCGACGAATCCAGGGAGCCGCTCGACGAATCGTCGAGCCCGTCCTTGTGCGGGCTGCATGGTTATACTTGGCATTAGAAAATGTTGTGCAACAAATGGAACGCCATGAGTTATTCTGGTGTCCGGACACTTACGATTTTGCCAGGGGCTTGGTCCTTGGTGCCCACCCCTCTTCGCCGTCGTCGGCATTGGCGGTGTAGTACGGAGGAAGGGTCCTTCCCTTCTTGGACCCTCCGGCCTCCTCAGTTGGGGCGGCCTTCCTTTTCTTCTCTCCCCCCGCTGGGGGAGAGGCCTCTTTTTCTCCTCCTCGTCAGTCCGCCTCGGATTCATCGGACGATGAGTCCGACAGCACCTGGCGCTAGGAACTCCTTCGAGTTCCCGTGGCCTTCTTCTTGGCCTTCTTCTCCGGCACCACGTGAGGTGCCGGAACCAGCAGCCCCATCAATCGGGCGTCCGCTGGGTCTTCTGGCAAGGGAGTCAGACAGACAACCTGTCCGGACGTCTTCAACCAGTCCTGTCAAAGGTGAGGGAGTTTTATATCCCGCAAAGAGTCAAACTATGAAAAAAGAGTCCCGTAAAGGGTAAAATAACTTACCTCGCTGGCTTGATGTCATGCGAGCTGAATCCGCGATCTTCGTAGCGGATGCGGAGCTGCGCGCCTTGAATAGCACCTTCCGGCATCTTCGCACGTGAGTGTCAAGAGCCGCCAAGTTGTTCGTGTCGGCCGATCAAACTCCCACAAGTTGAAGGCCCGTTCTTTGGCATGGGAGAATCCGCGGATGAGCATCAGTTGGATTACGCTGACAAGCTTGAGATTCTTGTCCACCAGGTTTCGGACGCAGGTTTGGAGTCCGCCAGCTCTTCCAGATACCCCACGTCAGGCCTGTCTCTTTCCATGAGGTGAGCCGTGTAGGGAAGCCAGATCGGAATTCGGGGGCCGCCGCCCATTGAGAGCCGCGTGGCTCGGTGATGTAGAACCACCCCGATTGCCACCCCTTTATGGTGTCCACAAAGGAGCCCTCGAGCCGTAGGACGTTGGCCATCCTGCCCACCATGGCACCTCCGCACTCTGCTTGGCGGCTGGCCACTACCTTCGGCTTGATATTGAAGGTCTTCAGCCATAAGCCGAAGTGGGGCTGGATGCAGAGGAAGGCCTCGCACACGACGATAAACGCCAAGATGTTGAGGATGAAATTTGGGGCCAGATCATGGAAATCTAGGCCGTAGTAGAACATGAGCCCTGGACTAATGGGTGAAGTGGAAACCCTAGTCCCATGGAGGAAGTGGGGCAGGAACACCACCCTCTCATGGGGCCTGGGGGTGGGGATGAGCTGCCCCTTGTTGGGGAGCCTATGCGCGATGTCGTCGGACAAGTATCCGGCCTTCCGCAGCTTTTTGATGTGCCCCTCCGTGACGGAGGAAGCCATCCACTTGCCTCCCGCTCCAGACATAGTTGGAGAAGGTTGAGGTGGGATGTGCGGACTTGGGCACTAGAGCTCGAGTGCACGGAAATGGATAAGCAAAGGAGGAAGAAGGCGTGTGTGAAAAAGTAGATCTTTATCCCCTTATATGGACGGACAAAGCTATGCGTCCCCATCGGCCTGATAAAACTCGCTTATCTCCCAAGCGCCGTAATCAATGGCGTGGTTGGTTTACCCATGCCCGTATTGATGAGAATCCCGGAATAAGGGGACACGATCTCTACTTTGACAAGACGTGCCAAGGAAACCGCCTCGCTAAACGCTACCGAGGTGGGACAAAGGAAAACGATTCGAATAAAGGCTTGGCCGTGGTGTGATGTCACGCCACGGAATACGTTTGCAGATTGAACTTGTGTAAATATTATTCTCTCTACGGTGGTATGTGGAACTTATTATGCAGAGCCGGACACTGTCCTTGTGTTCAAAATCTTCTATGAAGTATTCAGAGGAGGAACCCGCCTTGCATTGCCAAAGACAATATGTGCGCCGGACTAGTCGTCATTGAAGCCTGGTTCATGGGCTACTGAGGGAGTCCTGGATTAGGGGGTGTTCGGATAGCCGGACTATAGCCTTTGGCCGGACTCCTGGACTATGAAGATACAAGATTGAAGACTTCATCCCGTGTCCGGATGGGACTTTCCTTGGCGTGGAAGGCAAGCTTACGATACGGATATGTAGATCTCCTACCATTGTAACCGACTGCGGTAACCCTAACCCTATTCGGTGCCTATATAAACCGGAGGGTTTTAGTCCGTGGGATCTAACAACAATCATACCATAGGCTAGCTTCTAGGGTTTAGCCTCTTTGATCTCGTGGTAGATCTAATCTTGTACTACCCATATCATCAATATTAATCAAGCAGGAGTAGGGTTTTACCTCCATCGAGAGGGCCCGAACCTGGGTAAAAACATCGTGTCCCTTGTCTCCTGTTACCATCCGCCTAGACGCACAGTTCGGGACCCCCTACCCGAGATCCGCCGGTTTGGACACAGACACCTTCCCTTTACATTCTTGCAAGTTGCATGCTTTAATTTCCGCTGCTCATATACTCTTTGCATGCTTTCTTGAGTTGTGTGAAGATTGACTTGTGCAAAGATAGCTAAAATCTGCCAAATTCTAAAATTGGGAAAAGGTTAAGTTTTTAATTGGTCAAGTAGTCTAATCACCCCCCCTCTAGACGTACTTCAAGGTACTACAAGTAGTGTCGGAGCTTTGGTCTCCATTTGCTTTGATTTCCATAGCTTTTGGTGGTCATAGCCTTGGTTTCACAACCTAGGAGTGTATGGCGTCTAGCGAGGGAAATTATCACTGTAGAGGTCCTTACTTTGATGGCACTAATTTTTCTAGTTGGAAGCATAAGATGAAAATGCATATTCTCGGACATAACCCCGCCGTTTGGGCTATTGTGTGTATTGGCTTGCAAGGTGAATTCTTTGATGGGAGAGAACCGTGTCGGATTTCGGGTTCCGGCAGACCCTCTAGGTTTGAACTCTGGGGTGCGTGCGGAGATCTCGCCCCCTACCTACCTGCACCTCGTCGCCTCGCTAGGATCTAAACTACCAAAGGAACAACACAAGAGACACAAGGTTTATATTGGTTCCGGCCACCATTGTGGTGTAACACCCTACTCCAGTGTGTGGTGTGGTGGATTGCCTCTTGGGCTGATGATGAACTATACAAGGAAGAACAGCCTCGCGAGGGTCTGTTCTTGGCTGGTGCGATGAATTGCTAGGGGGAGTTCTGTCGCTTTTCTCTCTCTCTCTCTCTCTCTCTCTCTCTCTCTCTCTCTCTCTCTCTCTCTCTCTGCGATTGATCTCTCGATCGGATTCGATCAAGCTAAGATGAGGTGAGATGTCTGGATCTCTCTAAGATGCCTCTTCCCTGTGGGTGGCTAGTCCTATTTATAGGCAGAGGCCCTGGGCCTCTTCCCAAATATTGAGCGGGAAGGGCGCCAACAATTGGCCATTTTGAAGGGGAACATCTAGTACACTTATCCTGACTAAAGTTGGTCCTCGCCTGCCAAAAGCTCTGGTGGTGACGCCGGCTTGGGCTCCATGATAACTTCCTTCCTGCCGTTGCGACGGTCTTGGTCTTGTTGCACCGAAACGGGTGACTTTGCTTGATGCTCTCGCCTGCACTTGCCCCCTTTGCACCAAAGAGGAAATGAGGACACTGCGCGGGCTGGCGCTTGCCTGGCGCCTTTGGTCGTCATGGCTTGCGCCATGGGCACCTCGTGAGGTACCCCGCCTTGATCTCTCCGCCTCCTCGTGAGCCATCCTAACGAGGCCGTGCCTGAGGAAGCTTCCTGTCGTCTGCCCCGTGAGGCTTGGCCCCTCGCGAGGGTATTGAGCTTGTGCTGATGAAGATGGGCGTCTTGGGCCACCCTTGAGCCACGCCCGCAGGCCGCAGTGGAAGTCTAGGTACCCCTGCTCCCGTAACGCCGACAAGAGCCCCTGGGCCCAAGGCGTGCCTGGACTTGGCTGAGCAGAGAAGCGAAGGGGCAAGTGCGAAGCGCCGTGGGCCCTAACAGCCTGCGGCCTTGGGCGCCGCGTGGCGGTTTATTGGACGTGGGCGCCTTTAGCAACTGCGTGAATCGACAAAAGTGCGACACCCGTCTAGGCTTTGCCTCCTTTGCCTCCTCCAGTCATTGCCCAGATCCCCTTTCTTGCGCCTTTCCTTCCTGCCTCCGAAATCTCTAGATCTACTTAGACCACGTGCTCTAGCAAGACATGGCGCCTCGCCAGACCCTGGCCGGAGCTTGGTACTCACCCGCCTTGGACTCGCCGAACGTGTCGTGGAAGGGCCTTGCCCGGGCGCGCCGGATGGTGGCAGCGCAAGGCAATGGCGGGGCAACGGTGCTCAGGGCCGGCTCCGCCCTTCCCGAGGGCCAAGGAAGCGCCTTCTATCCGCTCTTCGTGAGCGCCATTGCTGCCAGTCTGGTGCCTCCATTTTCTGAGTTCTTCTTTTCTGTCCTCCGCCATTACAAACTACAAGCTCTGCACCTCCACCCCAACTCTGTTCTTCTTCTGGCGATCTTCGCCTACTATTGTGAGGCTCATGTCGGGGTGCAGCCCTCGGGGCCTTGCTGCGCCACTACTTCTACCTCCGGACCTCTCGGGGCCCATCTCAAGGCGCGAGCTTTGTCACGTATGGCAGCTCCAATGCCATCTCGAAGCCGGGGAAGAGGATTGAGGGCTTCAGGAGCAAGTGGCTCATGGTAGACGCTGGGCGCATCCATCCTCGGCTGATTCTGCCCACGGAGCAGCCCACGACCTCCGACGATTGGTCTCGCGCGGAACTCGTGGATCCCCGCGCGAAGCCGGTGCTGGAGAAGATGAACGCGGACCTGTGGCCGGGCAACATGGCGACGGCGGCTGACCGTGGCGCGCCTCCTGGGAGTTCCCGGAGCACCAGTGGCCCTGCTTGCACAAGATTGCGCTTCCGCTGTGGAGGCCCCGCCCGAGCCCCGCAGTCTTGGCCGACGAAGATCTAGCCGCGGTCCTCCAATCTTTGGTCGGGGGAGACGTGGCGAGGCTGGAGGGCACTCCTATACCCCTGTTCCTTTGAGATGATTGGGAGCAAAGGGGGACTCCATGCCCGCCTTCAATGGGGACGGGCCTGTGCCTGGAGGTTCCCGAGACCCGACGGCCCTGGCGACGGTGAACGTGTCCTCCGGCGACTCCAGCGGGGAGGAGGAAGAAGAGGAGCGGGAAGAGGGGCCTGACTCCGAGGCGACCGACGGGGAGTCGAGAGCGCCCCTCCCCCGACGCAGGTCCCGCGCTCTCCGCCTCTTGCCGAGCGACAACGAGGATGGCGATGAGCGGGGCGGCGAGAGCTTGCCCCTAATCCCGAAGAAGGACAGGACTGGGCTGGTCCCCCGCGGGTCTGCCCTGGCTCCGAGGCGATCCGCAGACGTGCCTCCTGCTCCCGGGCCTCTTGAGGCTGATCCCTGCAGCCGGCTTTCGGGCTCCAAGTATGGCTGGAGGTTGCTCGAGCCCGCGAGCGATGACCAGTATGTCTTTGATTCTTGTTTTATTCGTTGCTTTGTCGTTGAGGCTTGATATCTGTATCCCTTGGCTAGGCTGGCGCCTGCGGCGAAGAAGCTGAAGGGAGCTCCCGAGGCTTTGTCTGGGGAAGTGCCTCCGCCCGCGAAAGAAGGTGACGGCAAGACACGGGCCTCTCTCGCCAGTCATCTCGCGAGGCCAAAGCGGAGCTAGCCGGGGAGAGCTCATCCCCATGGCCCAAGCGACTCCCGAGGTATCCTTGCTCGATGCCACTACTGCAGCTGCGTGGCGCAGGTTCTGCGCTCAGATGCCGTGGTTACGCTGCCCTTCCTCCTACTCCACCAACTGCTGCCTCCGACTCCTCCCACTGCCCCGGATCGTGCTGCTGCTGAATCGACCGGCTGCGGCAAGATCTTCGGTGCCGACCTTGCTTGGTGGTCGGGCGCTTGAGCTGGCCTCTGCTGGGTTCGCTTAAACGCTCGATTCGAGCGGCGCTGGTTCAGCCTCGGCGGCTTCTGACGAGGGAAGTAGTCCGCCCTGGGGCGGCGGCTGCTCGCGACGCCGCCTTGGGGAGGTAGCCGATGTCTGAGGTCGCTGCAAGGTGCTGGAGAGCGAGCTGCAGGGCTTGCGTGACCAGCTTGCCAAGGAGGCCCGCATTCGCCAAGAGAAGGAGGAAGACATGAAGGCTCGCGAGGCGGCCGTCAAGGACCGGGACGCCAAGCTTAAAAAGCGCCGTGACCGCCTGGGTGCGCTGGAGCAGGAGTTGGAGGCAAAGAGGGTCGAGCTGGACGGCAAGGCGCGGGTCCTCGCAGAGGACCGCGTGGCCTTCGCGGAGATGGAGGTGAAGGCTCAGACTTTGCCGAGGTCGCGACGACAGCCGCCTCGAAAGCCAGGCTGGCCGGTGCCAAGGACAGCCTTGCCAAGCTGCTTCCCTTCCTGATCCGCGCCCTTGAAGATGTCACCCTTGGCCTTGTCCCCACGGCTAAGCCGAGGCGTGTGTCCTGTCTTCTGCAGCGCTGACGCGCGTCCTTACCCACGTCTACCTTCGCGATCCCAACATCGACCTCGACAGCCTGCTGGAGCCCGTGAGCGGAGAGCTTGCCGCTGCCGCCGAGGCCGTGAAGGGTCGAGCGGAGGCTCACGGGCGGTTCCCGGCCTTCAGCACCAAGCCGGGCGAGGCGCTGCCGGTCCCGAGGTTCACGAGGCGAACCCGCCCACAAGAGCAGCTCCGCCCGTCAACAAGTGACTCCTTTGTGGCTCCTGCTCGCTTTCAGCTCCCTGCAACATGCATCATGCCTCGGGAGGCGCGAAACTTATGCTTTGGCCAGGACAACAGTTATGGACTATGATATTTGCTTTGAATTCCTTGAGATTTGCGCTTTTCCTTCCTACTTTCTTATGTTCTACGCCGCAGAGCCCGCCCTCAAGATACCTCGGCCGCCATTAGCCCCGACCGAAACCAGGACGGGACCAAGGAGTGAGGGGCTACGTGACAAGTTAGGCTCCTGAGTCACGATGCTCATGAGTCCCCCTTGGCGCACGAACAACAAGTAGGGAGGTGAGATGTATGGGTGAATTTACCATTCTACGTCTGCAGAGCCCGGCCCCGCGCATACCTCAACCGCCAAGTAGCCTTTCAAAACTAAGGAGTGAGGGGCTACGTGACCAGTTAGGCTCTGGTCGCGATGCTCAGGAGTCCCCTTGACGCTCAACCGCCTTCGTACCTTGGCTCCGCCGAGGAGGGATTGCAGTGACGAACCAGGCCCGAGGGGCCTGGCTGGGTGGCGTGCGTCTGGCGTGACCCAGCGTAGCCCCGTGCTCAGCCCTCTCGCGCAGCACTCCCGAGGAGGCGCTATGATGAGGCCGACATTGAGCTCTGGGCTCCTCGAGGTTGATGCGGCTGGGGCCACCTCGGCTTGTTTATCACCAGCTGAGCATAGCGCTTCCGTATGTGTACGGGCATAGCCGCCTCGGCAAGTTGTCGCCACCAACATGAGCATGGTGCTTCCAGTGGGCGTGGGGGGCTCTCCCGGGAGGAGCCCCCATGTGTACAGCCCTGCCCTGACATGTGGTTGGCACGGTAGGGCCTGACGAGGTGTATCTAGGCACCCGTGAGCCAGCGCTGGACTCACGGGGCCCTACCTCAAGGCGGGTTGCGCTTGGCACTGGGCCTTAACTTGTGATGTGTTCCTGCAAATTTGGTTACATGCCGACGCTCTACGTCCTCGGTTCCCGGCCCTCGAGCGGGTCTTAGCCAGCACTGGTATGCCAGGTCGCGATGCCGTGGACAAGGCCAGAGGGTGAGGGCTGGAGAGCCAGTTGGAGCCCATGAGTCGCGATGCTCAGGTACCCCCCCTTTAACGTGCAAGCGGCTGACATGAAGGAAGAAGGGGTGCCGTGGACAGGCATCAAATAACAATCATGATGGGTCAAACGCATGACTCGAAATAAACGCGAGAGGGGTACATGTCGCTGGGTCTGGCCCGAGCGACTTGGGGATGATGCAGCCCGAGGGGCGCCCCCAACAAAGTAAGCTAGGAACATGAAGTAAAGGGATACACGCCGCAGGGACGGACCCACGCGCTGGGAATGATGCAGCCTGGGGCGCCCCACTGAAATGAAACTTGAAGGATGTCACCTGATAACGTTGAAGACGAAGGCATGCTGAAGTAGCGGGCGTCATGGGCTGCGGAAGCCGATCTTCACGAGCCCCCAGGACTAGGAGCCTCGGGAGGCTCCGGGCGCCGGTGGCTCGCGACCATCTCCATCTCCGCCAGATCATGGAACGCCCGCCTCTTGAGCCTCCGTGATGTTCCCCATGAGGCGCCGGGCGGGCGGCTGCTGCTTGGCACGCTGTAGGGCATGCGAACGTAGCTGTGGGGTGGACCTTCGCAGCGCCCCGTGCGTGAGGGCCAGAAGCGCTCCTTAGAGGCGGCTCGGTTGAGCCCTGGTATGTCGATGCAGACGCGCAGCCCACCATCCTCGCCTGGATGGTTAGCTACGGCGGGTAAGCGGCGGCTGCCACTCATGACTCTTGACTCCTGCAGCTCCTGAATGATCTGGCTGACAAACTCCAGAGGGTTTGGCCCTCCTTGCCTCGCTCCTTCCTGAGGGAAACGTGCTCTAAAACATGCCTCCAAGTGGTGCCCAATCGCTTCCCTCGTGGCCTTAGCAAGGTCAGTGGTCCTCGAGGAGAGAGCCCCCGAGCCTTGCTTGAGGAGGGCTCCAGGCGCGCCTCCCTATGTGACAGAAGGAGGTGCCCCCTGAACAGGCGCGGACCCTGAGGGCGCTGCCTCCCGAGGGGTCGGGCCTGGCGATGTCTTCTTCTTCTTGGGAGTAGTCTCTCTCTTCACAAGGCACCGTGATGACTCCGCCGCTTCTTGGCATCTTGAGGACGCTGTAGCCGTGATGAGTCACGGCCATGAACTTGGCCAGAGCTGGCTACCCGAGGATGGCATTGTATGGTAGGAAAATGTGGGCGAAGTCGATGAGCTCGGTGCGGTAGTTGTCGCGCACCCCGATGGTTACAGGGAGGCGGACTTGCGCAATTGGAACTGTGGAGCCATCGGTGATTCCATAGAAAGGCTTGGTTGGCTGAAGCTGATTGTAAGGCACTTGGAGATTGTTGAATGTCTCTACGGACAGGACATTGAGCCTTGCTCCGCCATCGATGAGGGTCCTGGTGACTTGCATGTTGCTGATGATTGGGGAACAAAGCATCTGGAGGACTCCGGCTGTGGCCGCACACTTGAGCTGATCCGCTGAGATGAACGTGATGGCGCATGCTGACCACCTGAGAGGGCGCGTCGCTTCGAGCTTGGGGAGGACTGCATTCACTTCGCGGGCGAACTGCTTGAAGATGCGTTGAGAGGCTGGGGCTTGAGCTCCGCCCAGGATGCAAGCGATCGTGCGCGGCTCCTGCAAGCCCCCAACCCCCTCGTCCTGATGATGGTCCTCGTTTCTCCTTGGCGGTGGCGGTAGAGGAGGGAGGCCTGCGTTTCCTTGCGGGCGATCGTCGCGAGGCTGATCCCTCCAGCCTCCCTCGCGAGGCTGATTCTGCCAGCGATCCTCGCGAGGTCGGTCACGCCACCCTTGGCGAGGGCCACGGTCTTCCCAGTGTCCTGCGTTTCTTCCTCCTCCTCGGCCGTAGCCTCGATCCTTGCAGTCGGGGCGTCGACCGATTCTCCCTTCTCGCACGGCTCGGAGCTCTTGACATTCGTTGGTGTTGTGGGTGGTGGTCTTTGTACACACAGTACCGGCTGCTCTTGGAAGACTCAGGCTGATATCTGCCTCGCTTGGTATCTGGTTCTGCCGCGAGCACGGCAGCCCCCTTGCGCTTCACGTCCTTGGCCTTGGGCTTCTTCTCTTCTGGGTCTGCGGCTGGCAGCTTGAGGAGGAAAGGCGTCCTTCCTCAGCCTGGCGCGCCAGCCGCTAAGTTGAACAGCTCCAAGGATGTGCACATATCTTCATGCATCGCCACCCTCCTTCATCTTGACGCCACGCACACCGTCCGGAGAAGGCAGAGATGATGGCCTCCTCGGTCACCTTGGGAATCTTGAGGCGCATTGTTGAAGCGCTGGATGTACTTTTGCAGGTCTCCCTGGCTGCTGCTTGATGCGGCGCATGTCGCCACGGCAGAGGCCGGTCACGAGTACCTTGGAAGTTGGCGATGAAGGGTGCGCATCTCGCCCCAGAGGGAGATCGTGCCAGAGCCGTTCAGAGCCAAAAGGGCCCGCCCTTGAGTGCCATGGGAAACCAGTTCGCCATGACCTTCTCGTCCTCGTTGGCGGCTTCGATGCCCAGCTCGTAGAGCTGAAGGAACTCCGCAGGGTCGGCCGTGCCGTCGTAGCGAGGAGGCAGGTCTGGCTTGAACTTGCCGGGCCACGCGACGCTGCGCAACTCGGTGGTGAAGGCGCGACAGCCTGCTGTGGCCACGGGAGGCCTTTGGTGATGAAGAGCCTGGTCTTGCGGGTCCCCATGCGCTGTCGCTGGGAGCAGCGCGAGGTCTTGGCGTGCTGGAGCAGGAGCACGGTCGAGACGAGCCGGTGCAGGGAGCACTTGGGCAGCTTCCTGGGGGCGAGGGACCTCTTGACAACTCTTCTCTTGCTGTGCTGGCGCCGGACGGAGTGTGTTCCGCCCCGGGGCCACGCGCCTTGGGGCCAAGGCGCCTTCTTGAGGGGGACGCGGCTGAGGCGCCCCTGGAGCTTCATCGCCCGCGCAGGGCGGGGCGCGGTGCAGCGAGAGACGGCACGGGGGAGCCCCCTGCAGCGCGGACGAGCTCGGCGACGCTGTCGAGCCACTCTTCGTAGACATCGCCGACAGGGCGGTAGCGCAGGAGCTCGTTTGCCGCAATGAGCACAGCTCGAGCCTCTATGGGCGCGTGGAGCGCGCGAGACGAAGAACCAGCCGGGGCGAGCGAAGGGGTAGCGGTACGGCCGTCTCGCCTCACAGACGGATGCTGGGACAATGCTTGCTGCTCGTTCCCCGCCGGGCCGGTGGCGGCGTTGACGGCAGGCGACGGGGAACGGCGGGGGCGGCTGCCGATGGGGGCCGTCTAGGCGACGCGGGTAGCGAGAGCGGCTCAGCGCTCGGCGTGGGCCCGACGAGTGTCTGACATGGATGCGGCGAGTGGCGAAGGACAGGGCGGCGGAAGGCGAATTCCGACGCACCCCTACCTGGCGCGCCAAATGTCGGATTTCGGGTTCCAGCAGACCCTCTAGGTTCGAACTCTGGTGTGCGCACGGAGATCTCGCCCCCTACCTACCTGCACCTCGTCGCCTCGCTAGGATCTAAACTACCAAAGGAACAACACAAGAGACACAAGGTTTATACTGGTTCGGGCCACCATTGTGGTGTAACACCTTACTCCAGTGTGTGGTGTGGTGGATTGTCTCTTGGGCTGATGATGAACTATACAAGGAAGAACAGCCTCGCGAGGGTCTGTTCTTGGCTGGTGCGATGAACTGCTAGGGGGAGTTCAGTCGCTTTTCTCTATCTCTCTCTGCGATTGATCTAAAATGAGGCGAGATGTATGGATCTCTCTAAGATGCCTCTTCCCTGTGGGTGGCTAGTCCTATTTATAGGCAGATGCCCTAGGCCTCTTCCCAAATATTGAGCGGGAAGGGCGCCAACTTTTCGCCATTTTGAAGGGGAACATCTAGTACACTTATCCTGACTAAAGTTGGTCCTCGCCTGCAAAAAGCTCTGGTGGTGACGCCGGCTTGGGCTCCACGATGACTTCCTTCCTGCCGTTGCGACGGTCTTGGTCTTGTTCCACCGAAACGGGTGCCTTTTCTTGATGCTCTCGCCTGCGCTTGCCCCCTTTGCACCAAAGAGGAAATGAGGACATCATGGCTGGCTGGCGCCCTTTTGGCGCCGTTGGTCGTCATGGCTTGCGTCATGGGCGCCTCGTGAGGTACCCCGCCTTGATCTCTCCACCTCCTCGCGAGCCAGCCTGACGAGGCCGTGCCTGAGGAAGCTTCCTGTCGTCCGCCCCACGAGGCTTGGCCCCTCGCGAGGGTCTTGAGCTTGTGCTGATGAAGATGGGCCGTACTGGGCCACCCCTTGAGCCACGCCGCAGGCCGCAGGCAGGCAAGTCTGTGTACCCCCGTTCCCAGAACGCCGACAAACCGAACCGTGAAGCTAGTGCGGATGAATTGAAGATGCTGCATGACAATGCTCAAGCTTGTGATATGCGCTTCAATGGATTGTGCCCGAAGAATTCAACAAAATCAGCCGTCTTGAGAATGCAAAGGAAATTTGGGATACTTTGATTGATATGCATGAAGGTACCGACTCCGTCAAGGAATCCAAGTTGGATGTGCTCTAAAGTCAGCTTGACAAGTTCAAAATGAAGGATGGTGAAGGTGTCGCTAAAATGTACTCTAGGCTTGATCTTATCACAAAGGAGATTGCCCGTTTAGGAAGTGAAGAGATGACCGACAGATTCATCATCAAGAAGATCCTAAGTGCATTGGATGGAAAATATGATACCCTGTGCACATTGATCCAAATGATGCCAAATTACAAAGATGTCAAGCCAACGGAAGTCATTGGAAGAATTGTTGCTCATGAGATGTCACTCGAGGATAAGGAGGAACTTCACAACAAGTCATGTGGTGCTTACAAAGCCTCATGTGAAGCCCCCACATCATCAAGTGAGAAACAAACCTTCAATGAAGAATTGAGCTTAATGGTGAAGAACTTCAACAAATTCTACAAGAGTAGAAGCAAAGAAAGATGCTCTAAGTCAAGGTCCTACAATGACATAAGATCTTCTAGTAGAGAGCGCAATTGCTACAATTGTGGGAGACCCGAACACTATTCCAATGAGTGTACTACACCCTACAAAAGAAGAGAAGATTCTTCAAAAAGAAGAAGTAGAAGAGAAGAATCACCACCAAGAGAGAGAAGGAGTAGAGATGATCGTTATGAACGAAGACCCTCACGGAGAAGCAAGGATTCGGAAAGGAAGGACAAGTCATCAAAGAGCTACACAAAATGAAGACATCAAGCTCATGTTGGTGAATGGGTATCCGGCTCCGACTCCGACAATCACTCCGAGAGAAGCTATCACTCCGACTCCGAATATACTCAAGATGAAGGTGTTGTTGGTCTAGCACTTGTGTCAACCAACTCCTACGACATATTTGATTCACCAAATGAAGGAATTGGAAGATGCTTCATGGCCAAAGGTCCTAAGGTAACACATCCCGAGTATGTTGATTTTAATAGTGATGAAGATGACTTGTTAGGTGATGATGATTTACTTATTGACAACTATAGTGATGAATACTATGATGAAACGTCAATTAATCATGCTAATCAAGATAAAACGAATGACAATGATAAGGAGAAGATTGAGCTTCTAACTAAAGAACTAAACACTCTTAAGTTAGCTCATGAAACTATCTTCGAAGATCATCCTGAACTTTTAAGGGCTCATGAGAAGTTACACTTTGAAAAGCTCAATCTTGAGCAAGAGCATGAGTTCTTAAAGGCAATCAATGATGATCTCCGTAAGAAAAGTTCTTCTTACATTGCCAAGCGTTTACTCTTGTCTACTTACATGCCTCAAGTCATGTCTAGTAACAAGAACAAAAAAGATTCTTCCTCTAGTAGTAACAATAATAATACTAAATCCAATATTGTTGCTTCTAGTAGTTCTCTTGATTCCACTAATGATTCTCTTAGCCAAGTTACACTTGAGCAAGAAAATAGCTTATAGAAGGGAATTATAGAGAAAGGTGTTTACAAAAGCCTTGTCGGGAGTAAGCAATTCGAGGAAATTGTACGCAAGCAAGGAAGGCACCGGAAGAATCAAGGTGTTGGTTTTGAACGAAAGTTCAATGCCAATGGAGTTGAGTGGGAAGAATATAAATACCCCAAGATGAAGTTTGTTCCTCAACAAGAGAAGTATGATCCTACTTCCTTCAAGGGAACACAAGCACAAGATGATCTTCCACCACAAGACCACAAGAACAAAGGCAAGGACAAGCTTCAAGATGAGATTGATGCATTTGAAGAAGCACCTAAGGCCTTGGTCAAGTGGGTTCCCAAGACTACGTCAAGTTCTACTTAATCAAGTACAACTACAACTCCAAGGATTCCCATCAAGATGATGTGGATCCCGAAGAAGAAGAACTAGAGTGTTCTTGAGGGTGACTCTGCCAACATTCTTCACTCATATCATTATGGAAAGGACAAGTGCAATCAACTTCCATATCTTGCACTAGTTCAAGGAGTCACAAACCCTCATGTTGGTAAGGCAAGGGACAAGGTAACCTAATGTTTTCATGGACATCATCTTGTGTGTGCATCACTCTATGTCTATGGATATTCTTGTTTGTTCCTTGTGGGACTAACCCATGTAGGTATTGAAAGTGCAACTCACTCCAAAAGGATTGCTCCAAATGATCTACATCAACATTGAGCATCCACATCTTCAACATCTACATGAAGTCATCATCGACAAAACCCAAGGTTAGTTCATCCCTCTAAGGGGGGATCTCACATCTAGGGGGAGCTTAACTCTAAGAATTGAGTCAAAGCAACTCTATTGATGTGAACACATCAATGCATTATGTAAAAGTGGTAACCCCACTTGAGCTTAAACGATGAGTATGACCTATGATCAAATGTTCTCATTTGACTCCTAAGTCAATATACTCATCTATAGATGACCTAGTCATCGCCAATTGTTTGATAGATGCTAGAATTGTTTGTGCATGCTTTGTCACATATTTCATTTGTCATTTTATTGTGTGAGCATGTTGGTTGCATATTTTACTCATTCGAGGACATCCACTTGTTGTTTTGATTGATTGGTTTCTTTTTCTTTGGCCAAGTGGATGGACAAGAATGCCTAAGAACCTTCTCTAGCTACCTATGCTTTTCTCGTCTCAAACTCTATTCATGCTACATCACAAAATTTGATCAAGTCGATTCAACCACTCAGGTGAGGAGCACTTGAGTCCCCGATTCGTCATAGACTTAAACTTCCAAAACTTCTTTGTGCTTTTCGGTCTGACCGATTCCTCCATTTCGGTCATACCGAGATCACTAAGTCGATCTAGGTTTTCAATCTCGGTGCAACCGATTTGAACTTTTCGGTCACACCGAGTTGTCAGAATCGCACATGAGTTATGCATCTCGGTGCCACCGAAGTTGTTCCACTCGGTCACACCGATGTTGTCGGGCTATATATTCACACGGGCAAAAATTTGGAGAACTTTCTCCAAACCTCTTCGCCCGCGCATAGCTTGCTCTGCCTTCTAGGTCTCCGGATCGTCGACTTCGTCGCCAGCCGCCTCCTGTCGCTGGTCTCCTCCGCCGTCAACGGATTTCATCTCCGCCGTTGCCGCTGTAGCGAGTTCATCGCCGAACTAGGGTATGAACTCGATCACAGTGCTATCCTCGTCTGATTCTCAGCACATTGTGTTCATTATGACTCTTTCCACGATTGAAACACCTCTATCCAGTCAAAACAATCCTTAGAATAGATGCAATTTGAAAATTTAGGGTTAGGTTTCCGCCGAAACCATCTCGGACCCACCGAGTTGAAAAACTCGGTCCCACCGATTCGGCTAACGCCATTGCACTAGTAACTCTCGGTCTGACCGAGAATTGCCAATCGGTGTGACTGATTTTAGAACTTTGTGAAACCCTAGCAGTCTCGGTGCCATCGAACTGTGACTCGGTCTGACCGAGTTCACTAGTTTAGGTGCCAAAACTGCTTCGGTATCACCGAGTTTGAAAATCGGTTGATGCGAAATGCTTTCTGTGGAAAACTAAAACTAAGTTTTTGAATCATTCTTTTGCAAAAATCTCTGCATTTTGTGATGCACATCCACTCTATCTCATCTATAAATATTCACAGGGTCAGCAGTCAGTGTTTGCAGCATGTCAGACCAAAGTGACAGCCAGAACAAGTCTGAGGAGCAGATTCAGATGAGTGAGGGCACTAGTCCCTCTAGCAGCTCAGATGAGGGAAGCAGAAGCACTCCCAGAAATTTTCCCAAAGCTGCCACCAGGAAAAGGAAGAAGAGAACCTCGGAATCTGAGGATGAGGATATGTGGCAATAGAAGATGAGGCCATTTCAAAGAAGAAAGTGCTCAAGGAGTATAGCTCAGCTGCAGTTAAGCCAGGGCTGAAGATCAAAAGGCCAGCAGGAAGACATCCCATGTCTAAAGCCAGAGCCTCCACTCAAGCATCTTTGGAATCCCAACCCAAAGAGCCTGCTGCAGAAGGAATGAAAAGGAAGGAAAGGGTCAAGAAGACCATGGCGGAGGGATTGGAAAGCCTTCCATGATGGAAGAAGAAGAAGAAGAGGTTGTTGCACCAAAGCACCCAAGGTACAAAGCTGATGGGTGATGCTATAAAGTCAGGGCTGCAACATCAAAGCCCAAAGAAGCACCCAAAGCTGCCTCCAAGCCCAAGAGTGCACCTAAGAGGAATACCAGAGTATACCAGCTGCTGAGAAGAACAAGGCCCCAAAGGCTCAAGTTGTCACGAGGAAGATGATGAAGGACAAGTCCCGAGGAAGCTCAAACCAAAGATTCCAGACCACAATGATGCTCATCCTGTGGCTGAGAACATGAAGATCAGGAGAGACTCAGGGTTGAGGCTATGGAGAGAGTTAGATCCATATGCCACCAGGAGAAGGACTGCTGTTGATTACAGGTTCCACACAAAGGAACAACAGGATTTCTATGAGACAATCTTATTTGAGCTTCAGTGCATGTGGAGTTGCAGACTTTGTTGGGCAGAAGCTCACAAACTGGAATGATGAGCTCATTATGCAATTCTAGTCCACAACACATTTCTATCCAGATGGCAGGATAGTTTGGATGTCTGAAGGTACGAGATACCAATCAACTATTGAGGAATGGGCCAATCTGATCAATGCCCCAAAGGAGAATGAAGATGACTTGGACGTCTATGCCAAGAAAAAGATGGATCACAATTCTATGTCACATATGTACAAGGAGATCCCAAACAAAGCTCTTGAGACTTTTAAGTTTGGGTCAGTCCATTTTCTTCTGTCAGGACTGCCAACGATCAACTGGATCCTAAGGCACACTCTTTTACCCAAGTCAGTTGACCACAACATGATCAGAGGGCATGCAATTAATTTGCTACACATATTTGATGTGCCATAGAAATTCAAGGTCATGAGCCTCATGGTTGAGACTATCAAGAGGACAGCAGCAGACCAAAAGATAAGTTGTGGATACGCCCCACAAATTTAGGAGTTGATTAACTCAAAGATGGGCACAGGAAAGTATCTGTTGGATAAGGAACACTTTGTTCTCTATCCAGACTTTGAGGACAATCAAGTTGTGATGAATGAGAATGAACCATCATCAGTACAAGCTCAAGAGAAGAAGGAGAAAGCAAAGAAAGAGAAGGCTGCCAAGATGCCAACACAAGAGGAGGCATCTGAGTACTTTTTGAAGAGCAAGCAGGACCAGCTTGGTTACTTGATAGCATCAACTCTGAGGATTGAGAAGGGGTTGGCCACCCTAACTCAAAACTAGGAGAGCCTGGAAAGAATCATGGAACAAAAATTCTATGATTTAGATGTCAAAGTAACTAAGATTCAGTCAGTTGTGGAGCAGCTACAGGATGACATGCAGGAGAGGAAGGGCAGGACAACTACTGATGCATTTGCCAAAGTGCCTCGAGCTCAGAGATCAGCTGCAGAGCTAGTAACAGACACCAGAGTCACTTCATCTGCACCAGCTATAGCTCCAGCGCAACCAGCTCCAGCACCAACTCCTTCAGCTCCATCCACATCAACTGAAGTCTTCGTCCAAGGAGCCATCTCTACACCACCAACTGAAGACCAAGCCTGAGAGACGATATAGTACTATGCATTTTCTAGGAACTTTTTGGTAACTTGTTGCCAAAGGGGGAGAAAAATGTATAGATCATAGGCTTCGAGAGAGAGAGTTTGCTTTTGTTCTCCCTTGTCTTCTTGGATGAACTTTGTTTGCTTTTGATTGCTTGAGATACTATGCTATTATCTGTGAGACATTGATGATCATGTGTTTGATCATAAGCTACACTTATGCTTGTTAGATGATATTATCTTACTTATCCTTATATAGATCAATCTTTATTATTTTGAGCGCTCCACCAAGATGTATGTGACATGGAAGAGTAACCCATGAGCCTAATTCCTTGTGCATTTGCAGTCCAAAGCAAATCTTAAACTATGCACAAATTTAGGGGGAGCTCTTGCTTATCACATATTTCTCAAAGCGACGATGTTTTTCAATCTTATTATCATTTGTCAAAGCTTTGATCTATATGTTGTCATAAATTACCAAAAAGGGGGAGATTGAAAGTGCAACTATCCCTAGGTGGTTTTGGTAATTCATAACAACATATAGCTCATTGAGCTAATGCTATTCCAAGACAAATATTTCAGGAAAGCTCAATGAATGGCATGGCATGGATGATGAAAGTGGATCCCTCAAAATATTAAGGACAAAGGATTGGCTCAAGCTCAAAAGCTCAAGACTCTACATTTTACATTTTAGTGATCCAAGATCACATTGAGTCTATAGGAAAAGCCAATACTATCAAGGAGGGATGAGGTGTTGCTTAATGAGCCTCTTGCTTCAAGTGCTTAGTGATATGCTCCAAAAACCCTCAACTACTTTCTCACATCCACATATGACCTAAACCCAAAGTAAAAATCGGTCCTACCGATTCTTTCTATTCGGCGCCACCGAGTTCAAATGTCATAGCCACTGCCACAAACCCTAGGCAAATCGGTCTCACCGATAGGGATCTGGGTCTCACCGAGATGGCATTGTAATCTCTCTGTTTCCCTTTGTAACGTTTCGGTCTAATCGAAGTGAGCGATCGGTCCCACCGATATTGCAATGTAAACTCTCTGCTTCCCTTCGTAACATTTCGGTCTCACCAAAAGAGCTTAATCGGTCCCACCGAGTTTACTCCGACCAACTCTCCGGTTAGCTAATTACCAAAATCGGTCTCACCGAGTTTATGTAATCGGTCTCACCGAGATTACGTTATGCCCTAACCCTAACCATATCGGTCCTACCGAGTTGCATGTCGGTCCCACCGAAATCACTAACGGTCACTAGGTTTACTAAATCGGTCCGACCGAGTTTGTTAATTTGGTCCCACCAAGTTCGGTAAATTGTGTGTAATGGTTATATTTGGTGTGGAGGCTATATATACCCCTCCACCTCCTCTTCATTCGTGGAGAGAGCCATCAGAACAAACCTACACTTCCAACTTACCGGCCACCTACTCATGTGTTGAGGCCAAGATATTCCATTCCTACCATATGAATCTTGATCTCTAGCCTTCCCCAAGTTGCTTTCCACTCAAATCTTCTTTCCACCAGATCCAAATCCTATGAGAGAGAGTTGAGTGTTGGGGAGACTATCATTTGAAGCACAAGAGCAAGGAGTTCATCATCAACACACCATTTGTTACTTCTTGGAGAGTGGTGTCTCCTAGATTGGCTAGGTGTCACTTGGGAGCCTCCGACAAGATTGTGGAGTTGAACCAAGGAGTTTGTAAGGGCAAGGAGATCACCTACTTCGTGAAGATCTACCGCTAGTGAGGCAAGTCCTTCATGGGCGACGGCCATGGTGGGATAGACAAGGTTGCTTCTTTGTGGACCCTTCATGGGTGGAGCCCTCCGTGGACTCACGCAACCGTTACCCTTCGTCGGTTGAAGTCTCCATCAACGTGGATGTACGATAGCACCACCTATCGGAACCACGACAAAAACATCTGTGTCTCAAATTGTGTTTGAATCCTTGCAAGTTGCATGCTTTAATTTCCGCTGCTCATATACTATTTGCAGGCTTGCTGGAATTGTGTGAAGATTGCTTGACTTGTGCAAAGATTGCTAAAATCTGCCAAAGTCTAAAATTGGGAAAAGGTTAAGTTTTTAATTGGTCAAGTAGTCTAATCACCCCTCCTCTAGACATACTTCAAGGTCCTACAATCAGCCATGGGCACGACGAAAGATCACAAGCGACTAGCGGGAGAAGGATTCCAGAGCACCCCTACCTGGCGCGCCAAATGTCGGATTTCGGGTTCCGGCAGACCCTTGAGGTTCGAACACTGGGGTGCGCGCGGAGATCTTTCCCCTACCAGCTCATGCGTGAACGATTAGCGAGGGATCTAAACTACGAACGATGAACAACACAGAGACACGAGGTTTATACTAGTTCGGGCCAGCGTTGTGGTGTAATACCCTACTCTAGTTTGTGGTGTGGTGGATTGCCTCAGGAGGCTAATGATGGACGGTACAAAGGAAGAACAGCCTCGCGAGGGGCTGTTCTTGAGCTGGTGGGATGAACTGCTTGGGTGAGTTCAGTCACCTCTCTCTCTCTCTCTCTCTCTCTCTCTCTATCTCTGCGTGATCTTGATCCTACCCTCTACCTTTGTGGTGGCTAGTCCTATTTATAGAGGGAGGCCCTGGGCCTCTTCCCAAATAATGAGCGGGAAGGGCGCCAACAATTGGCCATTTTGAAGGGGAACATCTAGTACACTTATCCTGACTAAAGTTGGTCCTCGGCTGCCAAAGACTCTGATGGTGACGCCGTCCTGGGCTCCACGATGACCTCCATCCTGCCGTTCTGCTGGTCTTGGTCTTGTTGCACCGAAGCAGCAACCTTTGCCTGATGCCTTGGCCTATGCTTGCCTCCTTTCCACCAAAGGGGAAACGAGGACACTGCGCAGGCTGGCGCCCGCCTGGTCTCGATCGTCATGGCTTGCGTCACAGGGCACCCTCGTGAGGTACCCTTCCTTGATCTCTCCGCCTCCTCGTGAGCCTGCCTGACGAGGCTGTTCCTGAGGATGGTTCTTGTCGTGCGCCCCGCGAGGCTTGGCCCCTCGCGAGGGTCTTGAGCTTGAGCTGATGAAGCTGGGACGCGCTGGGCCCCAACTTGAGCCACGCCTAGGCCACAGGCAGGCAAGTCTGGGGACCCCCGTTCCCAGAACGCCGACAACCATAGCCACAGCCACCGCCTCCCCTTCGCCCCCTCGACAGGTCCACAAGCTCCACCTCGACCACCTCTTCCTCTTTGCCGAGCAAAACATCGCCGGATGCCCCGTGACGCCACCTTGGAGGCCATCTTCAACCTCCTGCACCGAGCGTCGCCGTCGTCGATTCGCCGCCATCCGCGCCTCCCTGAGCCTGCTGAGACCGTCAACGACCCCTACGTGAGCCCCTGCTTCGAACCCCTCTTCTACCCCATGGGTTTGCACCCTCTAGGCCTTAGTTCCACCATGGCCGAAGCTCGCCTCCGCTCGAGCTTGTCACCGGCATCGCTCCGGCAACCATTTGGTCATCCCGTGCTGCCTAACACGTTTGCTGCCCCGCGCTGAGCCTCGCTAACGCCTCCCCTTGCCCGCTTGCATCCCGCAGCGCCACCTGCACACATCACCGAGCTCCGGCCGCCGCTAACCTCATCGCCGCCGTCGCAACAGGCCATCCCCGACGGCCCCGCGGCCTTCCCTAGACGCGCACGGGCCTGGGCTTCCTCCTGGTGCCCTCGCCCGCCATCCCCGTGGCCTACCGTGTGGGCTCCGCCGCGACTTGAGGTCGCCGGCGACTAATCGCCGGTAGTGCTGACGTGGCAAGTCATTAGCCACTAATGATGCCCTAACTAAGCCCCTAGAGCCACTGCCATGTGGGCCCCTGTACCTGTTTAGGTTAGTTTTATTTTCTGTTTAGATTAGTTCATAAATAGTGGGACCCACCCGTCAGCATTGACTCTGCTGACGTGGCTGTTGACCAGGCCCACCTGTCAGCGACACTAACTAGCCCTGTGTCACTGACATGTGGACCCCACACGTCAGGTTTGACCTGGACTAGCCCTGTTGACCTGATGACGCTAGCATGACGCAATGCTGACGTAGTTAATCATTTTCTAGATTAAAAAATAATTCAGAAATTCCAAAAAATGCCCAAAACTTCTAAAATTCATAGAAATTCAACCATAACTCCAAATGAAATAAATTATATATGAAAAATGATCAAAAAATCCAATCTTTCCATCTGTAAAATTTTCATGCATGTTTGAGCAACTTATGCCTGCTGATCTGGTCAAATCAATTGAATGGCATTTAAACAATTACATATGGAGTTTGATTTTGAACCATGGGTTCAAACCAACTTCATTTAAATTGCTGCTAGTTGCATTAGCTCAAACACACTCATTTTGCCATGTCATGATCATGCATCATATTGTCGCATTGCATTGATTGTGTTCCCTCTTTTTTGCCGGTGGTTGTTCCCTCTCGATATATGTGTTCCAATGATGAGTTCGATGACACCGATGAAGAGCTATATCATCTTAAGAAGTGCCAGGCAAACAAACCCCCCTTGTTCATTCCGATACAATCCCACTCTCTCGCTCCTGCTCTCTTTTACTGCATTAGGACAACAACGATTCAACTGTTACATGTTGCGGTAGTTGAACCCCTTTCCTCTGCATGACCTGTCATTGCCACAGTAACTAGATGAAACCCACTAGCAGGAGTAGGAGTTGTTTGAGCCCTGATGTGCCTACTCATTCATGCTTGTTTGTCATGCCTGCTACTGCTTAGAGTTGAGTTAGGTCTGATTCATCGGGGATGAATTGGAATGTGGTGAACATGTCCTACTGTTGAGAGCTAAGTGTGTGAACACATTTTGGTAAAGGTAGCGGTGAGAGGCCATGTAGGTGAACATGCTGGGTGTCACATCCCTAGCTTTACCTTAGCCTTGGACTAGCTTGGTTGTTGCATCATGTTTAAATTCAAATGAAAATTGAATTGAGGAATTTTCAAAGCCCCCGAACCCTTTTTAAAATGATCAAGATAAAATTGCTTCAAATAAGTCCAAGAAAATGTTCCTGTTATCCTCTGGAAATACTTCGTCCCCTGCTTCTTTCCATCGCTCCTCATATGTGTTTTTGTCCCTTAGCTCAAGAGATGTTTCTCTGTCTCATTCCGTGAGTTGATCCTGTGATCATTAAGACGATCCATCCCTGTGGAGTTATCTCGCTCTTCTGTCCCCGCGTTGAATGAAGATCTCTAAAGCAAGGAGGTCAAGATCAATATGATGCAATGAAGCTACTTCTTCGAGGAGGGAAATTGGATCGAGAAGATCGTGATAGTTTGTGACCTCCTTTCTTCTTACCTCACGTCTTGAATCTTGGGACGAGATTCTTGTTTAGTGGGGGTGAGTTGTCACATCCCTAGATTTACCTTGTCCTTGGACTAGCTTGGTTGTTGCATCATGTTTAAATTCAAATGAAATTTGAATTGAGGAATTTTCAAAGCCTCAGAATCCTTTTAAAAATGATCAAGATAAAATTGCTTCAAATAAGTCCAAGAAAATGTTCCTGTTATCCTCTGGAAATATTGGCAAGAGGTAAAATCCAAACCAATATTTTTGGTGTCTGAGAAACATTTATTTTTGGCATTTGAATTAAATCAATAGCTATTTGAATTGGATTTATATCTACTATTAAATAAATATAGGTCCAATAATTTTGAAATATTTTGTGGAGCATTGGTTTAATTCATTTAGCTCCTAAAAATATTTTCAGAAGCAAAAAAAAAAATTGAATTGGTTTCAAAACCAAATTCAAAACAAACCTGCAAAATAGAAAACATAACAGAATTAGAAAAGAACAAGAAAGGATAAACACCTTACCTGCAGCCCACCTGGCAGCCCAGTAGGCCGGCCCAGCCCACGAGGGGCAGAGGCATCTTCCACCTCACGCCAGTCGGACGCAGAGTGTGTGCCCGACGCGCGCGCGCCTGTAGCTCGCCACCTTCTGCTTGCCGCCGACTGCCTAGAGCTGGCTAAGGGCGCCACGCAACCCCTCTGGCCCTCTCTCACTCTCCCCGTGCTCCTCCTCCCCTCTGTCTCTCTCTCTCTCTCACGCGCACAGCCGAACGCCACCGTCGCCGCTGCTTGCCGTAGCCACAGCCACCGTCCACCCCTCATCTTGTTGATGCGTCCAGAAGAACCGTCGTACACTCCTGCATCGTCTACGCCAAACCGTTCAACCGCGGGAGCTCTGCAACATCGTCTTCGAGCTCATCTTCACCGCGCCCGCCGAAGATCGCTCTCGCCGCCCCGCTCGCTCTGACGCCTCCCTCGAGCTACTGACCTTCTCATCGACTCCGCCGTGAGCTCCTCTCTCTTTCCCCTCTTCTTTAGCGTTCGCCCTCGTCCCCTAGCTCCGTTCCCCACCGCGGCCGAAATGCGCCGCTGCCTGCGCTCGTCACCGGTGACACTCCGGTGACCATATGGTCCCGGGCATGCGCCCATCGAACGCACCGCACCACGTAGACGCCTAGGTGCTAAACGCACATCGCCACGGCCACGCAACCGAGTCCCCGCTCGCGCCTGAACTCCGGCGGCCGCAACCGAGCTCGTCGCCGTCGACTCCGGCCACCCCAGGCCCAGCCGCGGCCAGCAACGGACGCGCCATTGCGCCAGATACATCTAGAGCCCAACGGCGCCTCGAACGGTGCCCTATAGGTGAAATCCGAGGTGCCCCGCCGCGTCTGGCCTCGCCGGCGGCTTAACGCCGGTGGGCTTGACCCACTTTGACCCCGACTGGGCCCCACCCGAGTCCTGACATGTGGGGACGGCCCTAATTGGATTAGTTAGGTGTTAGTTAGTGCTAATCACCACAGTTAGGTGTTAATCCCCTCGCTAAACTAACCCTGAGCCACTGACATGTGGGCCCAGCCCTGCTGACATTTTTATTAGATATAGTTTAACCCTAATTAACTCAGTTAACTAACTGAGTCATCGACTAATGGGCCCCATCGTCAGTTTGACTCGACGGCGCTTTGTTGACTTGGTCGACATCAAGATGACCTAATGTTGACAAGATAATACTTTTTCTGGATTTTTTATTAAACTAAAAATTCCAGAAAATGCCCAAAACTTCTCAAATTCATAGAAATTAATCTGTAACTCCAAATGCAAAGATTTATATATGAAATTTGATCAAAAAATCCAATCTTTCCATCTGTACTGGTTTCATGCATGTCAGAACAATTTTACCTTGCTGTTTAAGTGAAACAAGCTGATGCATTAATATGACTTCATATCATGGGCTTTCATTTGAATCTTTGATTCAAATGGACTCAAACCAACCTGTTTTAGAATGCATTAGCCAAAACACACCCATATTGCCATGTCATAGCATGCATCATATTGTTGCATATTTCCATGTGGTGATTGTGTTTCGATGTGTTCTTCGTGGTAGGTTCTGTCTCTGAGGATATTCACGAGTATCCAATTGAAGGGCAGTATCCCACTACCACTCGGTCAGGCAAGCAAAACCCCCTTGTTCATTCCGATACAACCCCACTCTCTCGCTCCCTGCTTCTCTTTATCGCATTAGGACAACAATGATTCATCTGCACTTGTCATGCGCTTGAACCCTTATCCTCTGCATGACCTGTCATTGCCACAGTAAATAGATGAAACCCACAAGCATGAGTAGGAGTTGTTTGAGCCCTGATGTGCCTAGTCATTCATGCTTGTTGTCATGCCTGCTACTGCTTAGATTTGAGTCAGGTCTGATTCATCGGGGATGAATTGGAGGTGTGTGAACATGTTCTACTGCTGAGAGCTAAGTGTGTGATCATGATTTGGTAAAGGTAGCGGTGAGAGGCCATGTAGGAGTACATGGTGGGTTGTCTCATTGAAGCCGTTCTAAGGAACTGAGTTCTATGTTTGTGATCCATGAACAATTACTACCATGCATTGAGCCCGAAACCAATGGACCCTCTTGGCTTCTTAACCACCCTTGTCCTCTGTCCAGGAGTTGCAAGTAGTTTCTGGTGTTTGTAGTATGCTGGAGGCCATGCGCAGCGCTAACCCGATGGGTGGGCTGTGATGCGGTAGGCACGTGGCATAGTGTACCGGGCGCCCGTTTGGTGTCTCGGGAACCCTGCACACATCGTTCGGGCCCGTATGTGGAAACCTCGGCCGGACTCCCTGCGGATGGAACCTGAATAGGCGATAAACCTGGACTAGAGACTTGAGTGTTTAGATAGGCCGTGGCCGACACCCTCGTTGGGCTTCCGCTTGAAGGTTGCCGAGTACATGTCGTGTAAACGGCGGTAAGTGGTGAGAGCGTGTGTGAAGAAGTACACCCCTGCAGGGTTAACATCATTTATTCGAATAGCCGTGTACACGGTAAAGGAATTCTGGGTTGCCTGTACAGTTCATAGATAACTTGAAGTGGATACTCTAAAATGCGCAAGATTAGCGTGAGTGCTATGGATGGCATTCTCGTAGGTAGACGGGAGCGGATCCATAGTGGTGTATTGATATGGTGAATATGTGGACTCGTGTGTGTAGTCGTAGTTCAGGTTAGCCACTGAGTCAAAGCTGGCTTGCTGCAGTTAAACTCCACTACCCCCTTTGTTGATACCGATGCATATGTAGTTAGTTCTGATGTAAGACTTGCCGGGTACATTTGTACTCACTGTCGGTGTCGAAACAGGCGGATCTCGGGTAGGGGGTCCAGAACTATGCGTCTAGGCGGATGGTAACAGGAGACAAGGGACATGATGTTTTTACCCAGGTACGGGACCTCTCGATGGAGGTAAAACCCTACTCCTGCTTGATTAATATTGATGATATGGGTAGTACAAGAGTAGATCTACCACGAGATCAGAGAGGCTAAACCCTACAAGCTAGCCTATGGTATGATTGTTGTTCGCCCCACGGATTAAAACCCTCCGGTTTATATAGACACCGGAGGGGGTTAGGGTTACATAGAGTCGGTTACAAATGGGAGGAGATCTACATATCCGTATTGCCAAGCTTGCCTTCCACGCCAAGGAAAGTCCCATCCGGACACGGGACGAAGTCTTCAATCTTGTATCTTCATAGTCCAGGAGTCCGGCCAAAGGCTATAGTACGGCCATCCGGACACCCCCTAATCCAGGACTCCCTCAGTAGCCCCTGAACCAGGCTTCAATGACGACGAGTTCGGCGCGCAGATTGTCTTCGGCATTGCAAGGCAGGTTCCTCCTCCGAATACATCATAGAAGATTTTGAACACAAGGATAGTGTCCGACTCTGCAAAATAAGTTCCACATACCACCGTAGAGAGAATAATATTTACACAAATCCAATCACGACGATTTCGCAGCGTGACATCACACCACGGCCAAGCCTTTATTTGAATCGCTTTTACTTGTCCCACCCCAACAAGACTTAGCGAGGCGGTTTCCTTGGCACGTCTTGTCGAAGCAGAGATCGTGTCCCCTTATTCCGGGATTCTCATCAATACGGGCGTGGGTAACCCAACCATGCCATTAATTTACGGCGCTTGGGAGATAAGCGAGTTTTACTAGGCTGGTGGGGGCACATAGTTCCGTCCACCCATATAAGGGGATAAGGATCCACCTTTTCCATCTACGCCTTCTTCCTCCTTTGCTTATCCATTTTCGCGCACTCGATCTCCAGCGCCCAAGTCCGCACATCCCACCTCAACCTTCTCCAGCCATGTCCGGAGCGGGAGGCAAGTGGATGGCCTCCTCCGTCATGGAGGGACACATCAAGAAGCTGAGGGAGGCCGGATACTTGTCTAACGACATCGCGCACCGGCTCCCAGACAAGGGGCAGCTCATCCCCACCCCCAGGCCCCATGAGAGGGTGGTGTTCCTCACCCATTTTCTCCGCCGACTAGGTTTCCCACTTCACCCATTTGTCCGGGGACTCATGTTGTAGTACGGCCTGGATTTCCACGATCTGGCCCCGAACTTCATCCTCAACATCTCGGCGTTAATCGTCGTGTGCGAGGCCTTCCACCGCATCAAGCCCCACTTCGGCTTATTGCTGAAGACCTACAATGTCAAGAAGAAGGTAGTGGGCGGCCAACAAGCGGAGTGCGGAGGCGCCATGGTGGGCAAGATGCCCAACGTTACATGGCTCGAGGGCTCCTTCGTGGAGACCATAAAGGGGTGGCAATCGGGTGGTTCTACATCACCGAGCCAAGGACCCTGAATGGTCAGCCGCCCCAATTCGATCTGCATCCCCACACGGCTCACCTCCGGAAAGAGAAGGGCCTGTTGGGGGGTAATTCGAAGCCCGGACCAGACTCCAAACCTGCGCCCAAGACCTGTGGACAAAAGGTTAAACTCGTCAACGAGTCCAGTCATGCTCATCCGCCGGATCCTCCGTGTCAACGACGGGCTTTTAACTTGTGGGAGTTCAACCCGGCCCAGCACCAAACTCTGACCAGGCTCTTTGACACAATGCACGAGGATGCCTGGAAGGTGCTATTCAAGGGCGCCGAGGTTCCCCCTCCCATCACCGAGGATCGCGGATTTCGCGCGAAGCGCCAAGCCAGCGTAGTAAGCTTATTTTACCCTTTATGGGATACTTGTTTTTCATAGTTTGACTCTATGCGGGATCTAAGCTCCCGTTCCTTTGAAAGGAATGGCAGAAGAAGACCGGACAGATCGACTGTCCAGCTCCTTTTCCCGAAGACCCAGCGGACGCCCGCTTGACGAGGCTGCTGGTTCCGGCACCTTACGTGGTGCCGGAGAAGAAGGCCACGGGAACTCGAAAGAGTTCCCGGCGCCCGGTGGTGTCGGATTCATCGTTCGATGACTCCGAGGCGCGCTCCTCCCATAAAGACGACGAGGAGGAAGAAGAGGCCTCTCCCCCTCCAGCGGGGGGAGGAACGAAAAGAAAGGATGCCCCAACTGGGGGGGGGGGGCTGGAGGGTCCAAGAAGGGAAGGACCCCTCCACCGGACTATTGCACCAACGCCGACGATGGCGAAGAGGAATGGCCATCCAGGGTCAAGCCCCTGGCAAAATCGTAAGTATCCGGATACCAGAATAACTCATGGCGTTCCTCTGTTGCATAGTATCTTCTGATGCCGAATATAATCATGCAGTCCACGCAAGGCCGGGCTCGACGCTTCGTCGAGCGGCTCCCTGGGTTCGTCGGATGTGAATAGCACTTCACTTCCGGCCGCCTCCTCCCCTCGCCCAGCGGTTGATGCCGAGGTGGAGTCCCAAAAGGGTCCAAGCCAGGAGGAGGTGGTCCTGGAGGCGCCGCAAGGCGACCTCCCGGACTCCAGGCGCAAAGTGGATAAACCCCCAAGGGCTCCAAGTCCGGCCTTGGGTCGGACACCGCACCGGAACCTTCAACAGTTCCGAAATCCGCAGGCGGTCCCCTAGTAAAAAGGGCAAGCCTACGACGCCGGTGACCTCCGTCCAACCGGAGGCACCGGATAATCTGCTGGAGGTGCTTAACGGCGCCTCCATCGACGAGGAGCACCGCACTATTATGAGTGTGGTGATCCAGAAGGTTCAGTCCACCAAGAGCGGGCTGACTGAAGCCTATGTCAGCCTTCTAACAGGCTTTGAGGTATGTATTTAAGATATGTAAAAATATTACCACATAGATAGTAGCCCCTGATGCTCAGTTTGGTGTTCGGAAAGAAAAGCAGAACTGAGGATCAAAAAGATATACGCAGGAGTCTAACATAAGTATGTCAATATGGGAATGCAGGTTGCGCTGCTGACCTCTGCCGCACTGACTGCGGAGGTCGATGCATTTAAGCAGAGCCTCGAGCGGTCCGAGAACGAGCTCGGCCTTGCCAAGAAGCAGCTCGAAGACAAGGAAGGTAAGTAATACCTTATTTAAGTATATATAAAAAAGATGTGGTTGCAAAAAAATGACAGGACCAACGTGAGTACTACAGGGGCCACAACCGAGGTGGCGACCCTGAAGGAAGAGCTGTCCAAGGCAAAAGACAATGCGGCCGTGGAGCGCACCGAGCGAGAAAAGCAGGAGGCGCGGGTGGCGGAGGTACAACAAGAGCTCCAGGTTCTCGTGGAAAAACACAAGAGTTTGGAGCTTGACTCAAAGACTCGAGAGTCCGAGCTCGCCTCGGCGCTGGAGAGCGCCAAATCTGCCAAGGCCGAAGCCCAGAAAGCCCTCCAGGAAATTGAGGCGATGAAGAAGATAGCGGCGGGTAAGGCATTCTTTATGCAAAGCAAGCACGTGAAAGTGAATTACTTGTGACTTACCCGAGTCCGGAGCTCTCCAGGAGCATTCGCAGATCTTCCCCGGAGTGTGTCCGACGCTGCCGCATTCTACCGAGCCGAAGAGGGGAGCTCGACAGAGAAGGTGTTCTGGTCTCAGTATGCTGAGGCCGGACACCCGGTGCCCTTGAGCGACCAGCTGAAGCAGCTGGTCGAGCTCCATAAGGTGGCCGAACAGGCCATGAAGGGTCTCATATTCCGCCTGTGGCCTGGGGAAGCCATGCCTGGGAGCTACTTCGGGATGGTGAGGCGGATGGTGGATGCCTGTCCATGGCTTGAAGTCATCAAGCTATCCGTATGCATCGAAGGTGCCCGTAGGGCCCTTGCCCGTGCTAAAGTGCACTGGGGCAAGATGGACGCTGAGAAGCTTGTGACGGATGGACCACCGCCGGGCAAGGAGCATCGCAAGCCCGAGATGTATTATGAGGGCGTCCTGAAGGGTGTCCGCCTTATAGCGGATGAGTGCTCCAAAGATGTAATATTTTAGTAAACTCGCATTTGTGATCCTGTACACTGAAAACTTGTTCATATGCACTAAGCAACGCTTTTGAATTTAAAATATTACCTTCTGTGCGGCCGTTTATTAAAATTGAGAGATGGCGAGTCATTGGCTTCTGCCCCCATGCCACGAGTGCTGGGGTGTTCGGGATAAACTTCAGCAATCTTTTTCCCATTCTTGGGTCCTTCGAGGGAGGCGCTCAACACAATGAACAAGGCAAACAGACTATAATGCTTGAACACTCTCACTTAGCCATAGAATTCTATAATTTTAAATTTTGGCGAAGCCCCTAGTATTCGGAAGACCGAGTTCGGGGCACTATCCACGCCTAGGCCGGACAAAGCCGACTCCTCGCTCTAAGCGGCATAAGTCTTTAGGGACTCGAAAACCTCTCGAACAGCGACCAGCTCTCGCCGTATCATGAAGGTCAGTTTTAGCTTTCTCCACTGAGGTGCTTAGCCTAGCTCAACCGGGGCACAATCGCAGTGGTTCTCCCAGCGCTACCTTAGCCGATATAACGGAACGTAAGGTACCAAAACATGGGAGCCGGGCAAACCCAACTATTTACCCAAGACATGATTCGGAGCCGATGCATATAAAGCTATAAGTTCGGGGTGCCGCACTTGTGAAAGTGTTCGGACTTATCACACCATATGTTGTGGTACTTAAGCCCCTGGTGTATTTGGCTGTACCAAAGTGTACGGGTGCAACATGTCATTAATGAACATATATAGATAAAAAAGGGAATGCAATAATAGGCAAAAGCTATGTATTGTTTATTCAAAAAGGCTGCGGTAAAAGCAGGACGATACAAATAGTGCGATAAGCAAGAGATGGGACTATTTGACATGTCCCCCTCCAATGGCGAGCTGCGGGATGATATGTGAAACAAGTATACTGCTCGTTATAGAGACCACTGGACACTCGACGAGCTTTCGCCTCCCCGGCTGTTGCATCGTGTGTTCGGCGATTATCACGGACAGGCCTTCCGTGAGAGTGGAGTCCTGAAAGTAAAAAAGAATGACAAAATCGGGAGCCCCTAGTGTGGTTGAGCCGCATTTTGGGCATGCCGTGGTCGTGCCCTTCCCCCAATGCCCATGGTATTTCCAGAGCGTAGTTATGTACGCGTAGTAATTGGTTTCGCAATTTCGCGAGGGCTAGGGTTGGGGCCGATTACTACGCTTGCTTGGAACGTGCTGACGGTCTTGTTGTAGGTTACTCCGGCGCTGCAGACGGTGTCCGGACGTTTAATAGCCGGACTGGAGAATTGCTTTGAGAGGCTGCTTTGTACTTCCGCCGCGAGGGCCGCCGTATGCTCCTCCGTTCGAAGAGAGCGTTCAGTGTTTCCATTGACCATAATGACTCCTCGAGGGCCTGGTAACTTGAGCTTGAGGTATGCGTAGTGCGGCACCGCATTGAACTTTGCAAATGCGGTTCATCCGAGCAGTGCGTGATAGCCACTACAGAACGGGACTATGTCGAAGATTAACTTCTCGCTTCGGAATTTATCCGGGGATCCAAAGACCACCTCAAGTGTAACCGAGCCTGTACAGCTGGCCTCTACACCTGGTATGACGCCTTTAAATGTCGTCTTTGTGGGTTTAATCCTTGAGGGATCTATGCCCATTTTTCGCACTGTATCCTGATAAAGCAGATTCAGGCTGCTGCCGCCGTCCATAAGGACTCTAGTGAGGTGAAATCCGTCAATGATTGGGTCTAGAACCAATGCAGCGAATCCGCCATGGCGGATGCTAGTGGGGTGGTCCCTTCGATCAAAAGTGATCGGGCAGGAGGACCATGGGTTGAACTTTGGGGTGAGTGGCTCCAACGCACATACGTCCCTGAGTGCACGCTTCCCCTCCCTTTTGGGGATGTGGGTTGCGTATATCATGTTCACCGTCCGCACTTGTGGGGGGAAGCCCTTCTGTCCCCTATTGTTTGGCGGCCGGGGCTCCTCCTCGTCATCGCTATGCAGCCCCTTGTCTATGTTTTCGACACTTAACTTGCCTGCCTGCTTGAACACCCAACAATCCCTATTGGTGTGATTGGCTGGTTTTTCGGGGGTGCCGTGTATCTGGCACGAGCGATCGAGTATTCGGTCCAAACTGGACGGGCCCGGAGAATTTCTTTTAAATGGCTTTTTCCGCTGACCGGGTTTAGAGCCTCTGAATCCGGCATTAACTACTGTATCCTCAGCATTGTCGTCGTTAATGCGGCGCTTGTGCTTGTTGCGACGCGACCTGCCATTGCTGTCCTTGATATCCGAATTACCAGGGTTCTTGTTCATGTTATTACTACGAGATAGCCAGCTGTCTTCTCCCGCGCAAAAGCGGGTCATGAGTGTTGTGAGGGCTGCCATGGATTTTGGCTTTTCCTGTCCTAGGTGCAGGGCAAGCCACTCGTCACGTATGTTATGTTTGAAGGATGAAAGGGCCTCTGCGTCTGGACAGTCGACTATTTGATTTTTCTTGGTTAGAAACCGTGTCCAAAATTGTCTGGCCAATTCCTCTGGCTGCTGAATTATGTGGCTTAGGTCATCGGCGTCTGGTGGTCGCACATAGGTGCCCTGGAAATTGTCGAGGAATGCGGCTTCCAGGTCCTCCCAACAACCAATTGATTCTGCTGGCAAGCTGTTAAGCCAATGCCGAGCTGGTCCTTTAAGCTTGAGTGGGATGTATTTGATGGCGTGTAGATCATCACCACGGGCCATGTGGATATGAAGAAGATAATCCTCGATCCATACCGCAAGATCTGTTGTGCCATCGTATGATTTGATGTTTACGGGTTTGAAACCCTTGGGGATTTGATGATCCATTACTTCATCTGTGAAGCATAGTGGGTGTGTGGCGCCTCTGTACTGGGCTATATCACGACGTAGCTCAAACGAGCTTTATCTACTTTGTTCGGCCCGGCCGGATTTACCATATCCGGCATGACGGTTATCGTCATGTGTCTTGGGGCGCCCACGCAATTCATAGATCGATCTTGTTTGACTTGCCTTGTCCTCCAATATATCTCGTAGGTCTGGCGCATTTCCCCGGGCCTTGGTATTCTATGAGAGACGCCGGGGTGCGGCTTGAGTGGAGGGCTGAGAGGCCTCTCTGTCGCGGCCACGAGGTGGCCGGTCGGCCGCATCATGCGCTGGTGATGTAGGTCTAGGTGCTTCCTCCTCTAATTGGGGTAGCAGCCTGCGTTTTGGGTAGCTCTTGGAGGGGCGTTCGAGTTCGCACTCTTCGGCCGCAATGACTTCAGTCCATCTATCGGCTAGCAAGTCTTGGTCAGCTCTAAGCTGTTGCTGTTTTTTCTTGAGGCTGCTCGCCGTGGCCATAAGCCTGCGTTTGAAACGCTCTTGTTCGACGGGATCCTCAGCACGACAAATTGCTCGTCGCCGAGGCTTCCTCGCCTTCGGAGGGAGGCATGTAATTATCGCCCTCTACCTCTCTTTCGCCGCTCTCTCATGAGGGCTGGTTTCTCCATCCTCCCGTGGTGAATCCTCTTTGGAGGGGTTCTTCTGCTTGTCCGGTGTTATTGTCTCCCATGCTGGAATCACAGTTTTTGCTTTGGCGGGACTTAGAGCGGCGCCGCTGACGCCGGTGCTTAGGTTGCTTCTTGGGGGTCATCCTCCGTTGTTCCATCACCGTTCCTTCTTTTGGGGTGTCCACCATGTATATGTCATACGACGAGGTGGCCTTCCGGGTCCTCAGTGGCGCTGGTTCTTGGTCGCCTCTCTGCATCGGCGTCCATACCGTCGATGTCCTCAGAGTCGAAGTCGAGCATGTCGGTTAAATCATCGACAGTGGCTACTAAGTGGGTGGTGGGTGGGCTTTGAATTTCTTCGTCGTCCGCATCCCAACCTTGCTGACCATAGTCCGGCCAGGGCTCTCCTGATAAAGAGAGAGACTTTAGTGAATTCAGAATGTCGCTGAAAGATGTCCGCGGCGGCAAACTCCATGATCGGCGCCTCGGATTCGATTGGCAGGGGCGCGGAAGGTTCGGAATCCGGAGAGGAGTCCGGCACCTTGGAGTCGCGAGCTTCGCAAAGGACAAGGTTGGTATTCGGCACGACTACCGTAGAGATTGCAGCCCCCGAGGCGGTGTCCAGCCACCCGTCCTCGGTTGGCGCAGTCGGCTCCGAGCTAAGGGTCGGAGCGGACACTGGTGCGGCCTCCAGGGCACTGTTCGGCAGCAGAGCTAGATCATGCCCATCGTGAAAGTGCGGCACGCTCGGTTGTGGCTCGAACCCGTCGAAGATCAAGTCTCCGCGGACGTCAGATGTGTAGTTCAAACTTCCAAATCTTACCTGATGGCCAGGAGCGTAGCTTTCGATCTGGTCCAGATGGCCAAGCAAATTGGCCTGCAGTGCAAAGCCGCCGAATACGAAGATCTGTCCGGGGAGAAAAGTTTCACCCTGGACCGCATCGTTGTTGATGATCAGAGGAGCCATCGGGCCTAAAGATGACGACACAGAGGAACTCTCAATGAAAGCACCAATGTCGGTGTCAAAACTAGCGGATCTTGGGTAGGCGGATTTTAACAGGAGACAAGGGACACGATGTTTTTACCCAGGTTCGAGCCCTCTCGATGGAGGGAAAAACCCTACTCCTGCTTGATTAATATTGATGATATGGGTAGTAGAAGAGTAGATCTACCATGAGATCAGAGAGGCTAAACCCTAGAAGCTAGCGTATGGTATGATTGCTGTTCGTCCTACGGACTAAAACCCTGTGGTTTATATAGACACCGGAGGGGGTTAGGGTTACATAGAGTCGGTTACAAATGGGAGGAGATCTACATATCCGTATCACCAACCTTGCCTTCCACACAAAGGAAAGTCCCATCCGGACACGGCACGAAGTCTTCAATCTTGTATCTTCATAGTCCAGGAGTCCGGCCAAAGGCTATAGTCCGGCCATCCGGACAACCCCTAATCCAGGACTCCCTCACTCATGTTTGCCTATTTTATGTTTTTGCAGAGAGACGTCAGTCCCGCTAGTAGTACCGCGTGGACTTCGATGTTTAGCTTGTTACCTCAGTTACGATCTTGTGCCTTCGGCAGGGTCCTATAGATAGTCAGGCTTCTCAGCCTTGTTCGTTTGTAGTTGTCTGTACTCAGACAAGTTAAGGTTCCGCATGTGCTTGTTGTTTGCATGCTCTGTATGTTGGGGTCATGAGACCCATGTTTGTAATACTTGACATCTCAGAGCCTAATGAATAAATACTTGAGTCGTAGAGTTATGTTGTGATGCCATGTTGTATTTACACATATCGAGCATATTGTGTGTATGATTGAAATGCTTGGTATGTGTGGGATACGACAACCTAGTTGTTTATCCTTGGTAGCCTCTCTTATGTGGAAATGTAGTCTTGTGCTTCCATGAGCCATAGTAGTCCGCTACAGCCCGGTTCACTGGAGTCCTATTAGCCCAGCACTACTGCTCTGGAACACTTGACTGGCTAGCATGTGATTCACTTCGTTCCTATGTCTGTCCCGTCGGGGAAATGTCGCGCGGTGACATCCGGAGTCCTTCCTAGCCTGCTACAGCCTGGTTCACCGGAGTCCTGTTAGCCCAGTGCTACAGCCCGGATTCGCACGTTGCTGACCGACATGCTCGATGTTGATTCATGTATGCCTGTCCCCATAAGTTAGTGCCACTTTGGGTTCACGACTAGTCATATCGACCCGGGTTGTCTGTCATATGGATGCTAGCGACACTATCATATACGTGAGACAAAAGGCGCAAACGGTCCCGGGCAATGGTAAGGCGACACCCATGCGAATACCGTGCGTGAGGCTGCAAAGTGATATGAGGTGTTACCGACTAGATCGATGTGACTTGGAATTGGGGTCCTGACAGTGGGTTGTCTCATTGCAGCCGTCCTCAGGAACTGAGTTCTGTGTTTGTGATCCATGAACATTTACTACCACGGATTGGAATGCTTAAGTGACCCTCTCGACTTCTTAATCAACCCGATCTCTGTCCAGGAGTTACAACTAGTTTCTGGTGTTTGTAGGTTGTGTTAGTAGTCTAACAGGTGGCACCCGGTACAGGTGGGCTTGGGACAGACTAGGCATCATGGCACGGTGTACCAAGTGTAGATCCATCCGTCGAGGTGGGCTTGGGAAACCTACACACATTGTTTGGGGCCGTGAGCGACACCCCGGCCGGATCTCCTTGCGGATGGAACCCGAATAGGCGATAAACCTGGAGTAGAGACTTGTGTGGTTAGTCAGGTCGTGGCCGACTCCCTCGCCAGGCTTCCTCTTCAAGGTTGCCAAGATACACGACGTGTACATGGTGGTAAGTGGCGAGAGCGTGTGTGAAGAAGCACACCCCTGCAGGGTTAACATCATCTATTCGAATAGTCGTGTCCGCGGAGAAGGACTTCTGGGTTGCCTGTACAGTTCATAGACAAGTGAAAGTGGATAGTCTAAAATGCACAAGATAAGCGTGAGTGCTATGGATGGCGTTCTCATAGGGAGACGGGAGCGGATCCATAGTGGTGTATTGATATGGTGAATATGTGGACTCGTGTGCGCCACCTAAAAGAGTTACTTGCAGTCGTAGTTCAGGATAGCCATCGAGTCAAAGCTGGCTTGCTGCAGTCAAACTCCACCCCCCCTTTGTTGATACTGATGCATATGTAGATAGTTCTCATGTAAGTCTTGCTGGGTACTTTGTACTCACGTTTGCTTAATTTATGTTTATGCAGAGTGACGTCACTCTCACTAGTAGTTTCGCGTGGACTTCGACGTTTAGCTTGTTACCTTAGCTACAATCTTCTACCCTTGGGAGGGTCTTGTAGATAGTCAGGCTTCTCAGGCTTTTTCATTTGTAGTTGTCTGTACTCAAACATGTTTATGCTTCTGCTTGTTGCCTGTATGCTCTGTATGTTGGGTCATGAGACCCATGTTTGTAATACTTGGCTCCTCGGAGCCTAATGAATAAATACCTTGAGTCGTAGAGTTTTTGTTGTGATGCCATGTTGTATTTGCACATATCGAGCATATTGTGTGTATGATTGAAATGCTTGGTATGTGTGGGATCCGACAACCTAGTTGTCTATCCTTGGTAGCCTCTCTTATGGGGAAATGTAGTCTGGTGCTTCCACTGAGCCATGGTAGTCCGCTACAGCCCGGTTTACCGGAGTCCTGTTAGCCCAGTTGCTACTGCTCCGGAACACTTAGACTGGCCGGCATGTGTCCTACTTCGATCCTGTGCCTGTCGCTTTGGAGAAATGTCACGCGGTGTATACCGGAGTCCTGCTAGCCCAGTTGCTACAGCCCGGAATGACTCATTGATGACCGACACATTCGATGCAGGGTCATGTATGGCTGTCCCTGTAAGTTAGTGCCACTTTGGGTTCATGACTAGTCATGTCGGCCCGGGTTCATGACTACCATATACGTGAGCCAAAAGGCGCAAACGGTCCCGGGCTAGGTAAGGTGTGTCGGTGTACAAAAAGAGGGGTGCACTTTTTTGTACCCCTATACCTGTGCACGGGCAGTCAGAGCCGCGCCCACGGTCACACCGAGCAGAACAAGGGAGGTGAGCCAAGGTAGGACCAGAGTGCAAGACAATCAAGGCAATGCCAAGGCCAAGACCATAAAGAACAAAGGGACGAAGCAGCCCCCCCCCCCGGCAAGACCCTTGCCAGGCGGCCTCAGCGGTCCCGGCAAGACCCTTGCCGGGACAGCTCGCCCCACACCAACAGAGCGAGCCACCCTTGAGCCCACGATCCCCAACACCATCATCCACGTGGGGCCAGGGCTCGGGAGGCACCTCTGTGGTGGCATGCAGATCTTTGTGAAGACATGTTCAAGATCAGATGAGGATTAGAAGACGATGATTCTCGGCAAGACCCTTGCCGAGGAAGGCCACCAGCCCCCTCGGCAAGATCCTTGCCGGGGACGACAGCACGCCATGGCAAGACCCTTGCCGGGCCACCCGGCAAGGCCCTCACCAAGGACGCCAGCAGGGCCACCACCAGGCCCGCCGACGACCAAGCTTCTACCAGCGTTCCCATACAGCTGCCAGCCCAACCAGCTGGGCGAGCACCTAGGTGGCAACATGCAGCTCCCAGGCCAACTCGCCAAGCGCCCGCGTGGCAGCATGCAGATCTTTGTGAAGACTCCACCACCGCGCCATCTCAGCTGCCTTCCTGCCTACATGGGACCGCACGCATCGCTGGCCAGGGCGTGTGTCGAAGCGAGGAGGAGCGGCGACGAACGGGACGGGCCTGGCCCCCGTCCCCAATAAAGCAAGGGGACACCTAAGCGATGCATTAAATGCATCTTGTCCTGTAATATGAGGGATAACCTCGCAACACTGTACACCTTTCCACCTCCTGTGTGCCACTGTGGCAACCCCTTTTTCCTATAAAAGGAGGCCCGAGGCGACCAGGAGAAGGATTCAGCTCTTTCGAACCACACGCTGACCACAGCTAGTTCGAGAGCTCAAGAACTCTCAGATATACACCCACCAAAGCAGGACTAGGGTTTTGCGCATCCTCGCGGCCCGAACCTGGGTAAACGATCCTTGGCTGTCTACTAGCCCTGCTCTTCTCGCAACCCTGCGCCCCGGCAACCATAGTAGGGATTCTTGTGATCCCATAGGTGTCGTTCCACACTGACAAGGTGGCACCAGTGGGAATACCGTGCGTGAGGCCGTGAAGTGATATGATGTGTTACATTCTAGATCGGTGTGATTTAGAATCGGGGTCCTGACAATATGATCTTTTTATTTATTTTTATTCTTTATTTTATTTAATTCCCTCAAGATCATAGCTAGAAAGCAAATCCCTCAACTCAAAACTATTCTTTATTATATATCACTCATGGACTCGATTACATAGATAGGGATCGAAACAAAACTCAAAGCTAGATCATACTAAAAGTTTATTCTACTAGATCAAGATATAACCAAAAGGACCGAACTAAGAAAAACGATAAAGATAAAGATGTGATGGTGATACGATACCGGGGCACCTCCCCCAAGCTTGGCAGTTGCTAAGTGGAGTACCCATACCCATGTATTTATGTCTCTTTCTTCAGAGGTGGTGATGGTGGAGTTATTGATGATGTAGGCTTGTTGTCCATCTTCCAAGGCATAGGCTCACCATCATGGAAAGATGAATGAGTCTCCGGGATCTTCGAATCTGCAGCCAAACTCATCCTCTTGAATCTATATTCATACTCACAGTTTTGGTTTTGTAGGTCATAGATCTGGGCTTGGAGATGCTCGATTATCTCATGAAATCTTGAAGATGGCCTCCTCAGTGCAGTTGGCATCCAGCTTGTGCTTGTTGGTGAACTCCGCGATCATCATGTGATTGGCGTCGAGGCCATGTTCCACCATCCCTTGGCACTTAAAAACTTGCTGCTCCATTGCTTCGAGTCTCGTCTCCATGCTTCCGTTCTTCTTCGGCCCCTCAACATCGCGGATGTGCAGCACCCCCTCACACATCTCAATAGTTTGAGGGTGTCGCAGCACCTCCGCGAGGTAATGGTTGATGACCTTCTCTAAAAACTTGTCCTTGGGGGCGCTTGGATATGTCATGGTGATCTAGATCTATCAGAAAAATAGCTCAAAACAAGAAAATGAGATATTGTCGTGGTACGGTGGTCAAAACCTTCGGGGGATTATATAGTGAATTTTTACCGACCATAAGAAGTATTGTCCAAGAAAACGGAGTCCGGAGGGCACACGAGGTGGCCACATGGTCGGGGGCGCACCCAGGGAGTAGGGCGCGCCCTCCACCCTTGTGGTGGCCTCGTGTCTCTTTCAGACTACTTTTAATTTTCCTAATTTTTTAAATATTCCAAAACGGGGAAAAGTAATCATTGGAAATGTTTCAGAGTCATTTTACTTACCGTACTACATACCTATTCGTTTTCGAAGTCTGAAACGTTCTGGAAAGTGTCCCTTATGTACTCCTCCAGTGTTACAGTATTAATTATATTGGTCTCAACATTTATGGGAGTACCTGAGATATAATGTTTGATTCTTTAACCGTTTACCACCTTCGGATTTGTGCCTTCGGCGTTGTTGATTTTTATGGCACCGGAACTATAAACCTCCTCGATGATGTAAGGGCCTTCCCATTTGAGAGAAGCTTTCCTGCAAAGAATCTTAAATGAGAGTTGTATAGCAAAACATGATCTCCTACATTAAACTCACGCCTTTGTATCCTTTTGTCATGCCATCTTTTAACTTTTTCTTTAAATAACTTGGCATTCTCATAGGCTTGGGTTCTCCATTCATCAAGCGAGCTAATGTCAAATAACCTCTTCTCACCGGCAAGTTTAAAATCATAGTTGAGCTCTTTAATAGCCCAATATGCCTTATGTTCTAGTTTGAGAGGTAAGTGACATGCTTTTCCATCAGCCATTTTATACGGAGACATGCCCATAGGATTTTTATATGCAGTTCTATAAGACCATAATGCATCATCAAGTTTCTTAGACCAATTATTTCAAGATCTATTAACATTCTTTTGCAAAATCAATTTAATCTGTCTATTACTCAATTCTACTTGACCACCAGACTGAGGATGATATGGAGATGCAATTCTAAGGTTAACATCATATTTAGCAAGCAGTGTACGGAAGGCACCATGAATAAAGTGTGAACCGCCATTAGTCATTAAATATCTAGGGACTCCAAACCTCGGAAAAATTAACTTTTTAAGCATCTTAATAGAAGTGTTATGATCAGCACTACTAGTTGTAATAGCTTCAACCCACTTAGTAACATAATCAACATCAACTAAAATATATGTATACCCATTAGAGGAAGGAAAATATCCCATATAATCAAAGCCCCTAACATCGAATGGTTCAATAACAATTGAATAATTCATAGGCATTTCCTGACGTCTACTAATATTACCAATTCTTTGGAATTCACCACAAGACAAGACAAACTTACGAGCATCGTTGAAGAGAGTAGGCCAATAAAAACTGGATTGGAAGACCTTGTGTGCAGTTCTATCTCCAGCGTGGTGTCCTCTGTAAGACTCAGAGTGGCACTTGTGTAGGATATGTTCCTGTTCTTGCTCAGGTACACAACGTCTAATAACACCATCTACTCCTTCTTTATAAAGGTGTGGGTCATCCCAAAAGTAATGTCTTAAATCATAGGAAAACTTTTTTTTTGCTGGTATGTGAAACTAGGTGGTATAAATTTAGCGACAATATAACTAGCATAATCAGTATACCATGGAGTATTATGAGAGGCATTTATGACAGCTAATTGTTCATCAGGAAAGCTATCATCAATAGGTAGTGGGTCATCAAGAACATTTTCTAACCTAGACAAGTTGTCTGCAACGGGGTTCTCTGCTCCCTTTCTATCAATAATATGCAAATCAAATTCTTGTAGCAGGAGAACCCATGTAATAATTCTATGTTTAGCATCTTTATTTTCCATAAGATATTGAATAGCAACATGATCAGCATGAACAGTTACTTTGGAATCAACAATATAAGATCTGAACTTATCACAAGCAAAAAAAATTGCTAAAAATTATTTTTCAGTAGTAGCATAATTTCCCTGGGCACTGTCTAGAGTTTTACTAGCATAATGAATAACATTTAATTTCTTATCAACTCTTTGTCCTAGAACAGCACCAACAACATAATCACTAGCATCACACATAATTTCAAAGCATAAATCCCAATAGGGTGGCTAAATAATAGGTGCAGAAATCAAGGCTTTCTTAAGTATTTCAAATGCTTCTACACAATCACCATCAAAAACAAAAGGAACATCTTTTTGCAAGAGATTAGTGAGAGGCCTAGAAATCTTAGAGAAGTCTTTAATAAACCTCCTATAGAAACCAGCATGACCAAGAAAACTTATTATACCTTTGATATCTTTAGGACACGACATCTTTTCAACAGCATCTACTTTAGCTTTATCAACTTCAATACCTCTTTCAGAAATTTTATGCCCCAAGACAATACCTTCATTAACCATAAAGTGGCACTTCTCCCTATTCAAGAAAGATTAGTTTCTTCACATGTCTGCAAAACTCAATCAAGGTTGCTTAAGCAATCATCAAAAGAAGTTCCATAGACGGAGAAATCATCATTGAAAACCTCAACAATCTTTTCACAAAAGTCAGAGAATATAGCAGTCATACATCTTTGAAAGGTAGCAGGTGCATTGCATAAACCAAAAGGCATGTGTCTATAAGGAAAGGTACCGAAAGGCAAGTAAAACTGGTCTTCTCCTGATCATCTTTTGACACAGGTATTTGAGAGAAGCCAGAATAACCATCTAGAAAGAAAAAATGTGTATGTTTGGATAATCTTTCTAGCATTTGATCAATAGAAGGAAGAGGGTAATGATCATTTCTAGTAGCTTTATTCAATTTGAGAAAATCAATTACCATTCTATACTGATAGAGGTAAAGGTGCCCAATCTTTTGATGAGATGGTGGCTATCGTTTTGGGTGGAGTAGACTTTGACGATCCGACTACCAACGTGCGAGGATGTCGCGCCTTAGCAATCGCTAAACCAACTCCACGAGATTATTGACCACGCCAGAGCATGATCAACCTGACCACGAGGGTCTATTTCCTGCAAGCAAACGAAGAACAAGCAAGAAACTGAGATTCAATCTGGATATTGAGAATAAAATAGGAAAGCTTTATTGATCTAGTGGGGTTCTCTGACTTCTTGGTCTGGTCGTTGAACACAAACGAAGTACGCGAAGTTGCAGCTATGGCGAACTTTTAATCTAAACAAAACCCAAAGTCTAAAAGATGACCTAAGGGTTGTATATATGTAGGAAGAGGGGGGAATTTTGTGTCCCTTGGAGGAGGGGTCCGAAACCAACCCTAACTCTTGTTTCACCACACATATGGACTCCAAAAACAGCCTATACTTAAGTATTTAAAAATTACATGGGCCTGGCCCAATAATAAGGTGACGCAGCACCTAGAATAGCCTCTTGACGATATTTATGAAGTGGCATCTTGTATATTTTGTCCAAGGCTTCATGCACTCATTATGGTGGCTTCAAAGTCCTGAAATCATCACTTGTAACTCTGTTCTTGTTTCCCTTGCGCATGCCATCATCTCTAACACCTTAAATGGACCATCAGCACGTGGCATTAGCTTTCATTTGCGCAAATCAGGAAATCTATCCTTACACAAATGTAACCAAACAAGATCTCTAGGTGCAAACACAACATGTTTTCTGCCCTTATCTGCAGCAAGTTTACATTTAGCATTCATACGCTCAATGTTTTCCTTAGTTAACTCGTGCATTTTTAAAATCGATTCAGCACGTTGTTTAGCATCAAAATTAACCTTCTCCGAAGATGGAAGAGGCAACAAATCAATAGGTGCACGAGGTAGGAAACCATACACAATTTCAAAAGGGCACATCTTAGTAGTAGAATGCAATGAACGATTATAAGAAAATTCAATATGAGGCAAGCATTCTTCCCACATTTCCTTATTATTCTTCAAAACAGCCCTAAGCATTGTAGACAATGTTCTATTGACTACTTCAGCTTGTCCATCAGTTTGGGGGTGACAAGTAGTACTAAAAAGCAGTTTAGTCCCCAACTTAGCCCATAGACATCTCCAAAAGTGGCTAAGAAATTTAGTATCACGATCTGAAACAATAGTATTTGGCACACCATGCAAGCGAATAATTTCACGAAAGAACAAATCAGCAACATTAACAGCATCATCACTTTTATGACATTGTATAAAGTGTGCCATTTTCGAGAATCTATCCACGACAACAAATATGCTATCCCTCCCCTTCTTTGTTTGAGGTAAACCTAAAACAAAGTCCATAGATATATCCTCCCAAGGAACACTAGGTACACACAAAGGCATATATAAACCATTAGGATTGAGTCGTGACTTAGCTTTTTGACATGTAGTGCAGCGAGCAACAAAACACTCAACATTCCGTCTCATCTTTGGCCAAAAGAAATGTGTAGCTAGTACGTCCTCCATCTTCTTCACGCCAAAGTGTCCCATTAAGCCTCCTCCATGTGCCTCCTGTAACAACAAAAGACGAACGGAGCTAGCTGGAATGCATAGCTTGTTAGCACGGAACACAAATCCATCGTTAACGACGAACTTGTTCCATGTTCTCCCTTCCTTACAATTCTGCAACACATCTTTAAATTCAGCATCATGCACATATTATTCTTTGATGGTCTCCAAACCAAATATTTTAAAGTCAAGTTGTGAAAGCATAGTATAACGATGAGACAATTCATCAGCAATAACATTTTCTTGACCCTTCTTGTGTTTAATGACATAAGGGAAAGTCTCAACGAATTCAACCCATTTAGCATGTCTACGATTCATTTTAGGTTGACTTTTAATACGTTTCAAAGATTCATGATCAGAATGTATAACAAATTCTTTGGGCCATAAATAATGTTGCCATGTTACTGAAGTCTGAACAAGAGCATATAATTCTTTATCATAATTAGAATAATTCAGACTAGGCCCACTCAATTTTTCAGAAAAGTATGCAACAGGTTTGCCATCTTGTAATAACACACCTCCTAATCCAATTCCACTAGCATTACATTCAAGCTCAAATGTCTTATAAAAATCAGGAAATTGGAGTAAAGGAGCATGTGTCAAGTTATCTTTCAATACCATGAAGGCTTCTTCCTGTGCGGTACCCCAAACAAAAGGCACATCCTTTTTTGTAAGCTCATTGAGAGGTGCTTCAATGGTGCTCAAATCTCTCACAAAATGCCTATATAAACCAGCGAGTCCAAGAAAACTCCTCACTTGTGTGACAATTTTGGGCTACGGCCAACTCTCAATAGCTTCAATCTTGGCTTTATCAACTTCAATTCCCTGTGGAGTAACAACATAGCCAAGAAAAGATACTCGGTCGGTGCAAAAGGTGCACTTCCCAAGGTTACTAAACAAACGTGCATCACGTAAAGCAATAAAAACAACACATAAATGTTCCAAATGTTCCTCCAAAGATCTGCTATAAATCAGTATATCATCAAAATAGACTACCACAAATCGTCCAATGAAAGCACGTAAAACTTCGTTCATTAATCTCATGAAAGTACTAGGTGCATTAGTTAACCCAAAAGGAATGACTAACCACTCATATAATCCAAACTTATTTTTAAATGTTGTTTTCCATTCATCCCCCAATTTCATACGAATTTATTGGTATCCACTACGCAAATAAAATTTGGAGAATATTGTAGAGCCACTCAATTCATCAAGCACATCATCTAGCCTAGGAATAGGATGACGATAACGATTAGTAATATTGTTAATGCCTCTACAATCAACACACATACGTGATGTACCATCCTTTTTCGGCACTAGAATAATAGGAATAGCACAAGGACTAAGGGATTCATGTATATAACCTTTGTCGAGCAGCTCCTGGACTTGACGCATAATCTCCTTCATCTCCTCTGGATTTGTACGGTATGGTGCACGGTTGGGTAGCGACGCACTGGGAATTAAGTCAATCTGATGCTCAATCCCTCGAATAGGTGGTAATCCCGGTGGCACATCTTGTGGAAAGACATTAGTGAACTCCTGCAAAATGTTAGTAACAGTAGGAGGCAAAGAGGAAGGCACGTCCTCGAATGAAAATAATGCCTCTTTGTAGACAAAAGCATAGCAAACAGATTTGCTGAAATCTAGATCATCAATATCAGATTTGGTGGCAAGTAAACATGCACTTTTCAATTTAATTTCAGAAGCAACACTATATGGTTTATTATGAGGCTTCATTTGTTGCTCAAATTCTTTTGCCACAACCTGATTTTCACTCTTATGTTTCTCCTGTTTTTGCTTTATTAGCTCTATTAATACCATCTTTCAAAATAGAATCAGGAGTCATAAGAAGCAAAGTAATATTTTTATCCTTATGAACATGAGTATACTGATTGTTTGTACCTTGGTGTACATAATTTTTATCAAATTGCCATGGTCTACCAAGTAATAAGGAACATGCTTTCATAGGTACCACATCACAATCAACATAATCAGCATATGTAGAGATACTAAAATGCACACGAACAATAAGTGTTACCTTAACCTTGCCGCTGTTGTTGAACCATTGGATGTAGTAAGGATGTGGATGTGGTCTTGTGGTGAGAGATAGCTTCTCCACCATCTCCATGCTAGCCAAGTTGTTGCAGCTCCCTCCATCTATGATGACGCGAACAGAACGTTCCTTCACAACTCCCTTTGTATGGAACAAATTATGCCTCTAATTTTGCTAACCTTGTGTGATCTGCACACTCAAAACACTTTGAGCAACTAAACATTCATACATGTCAGCATCTTCAGGGGGCATGTATTGCGTCTCATGATCAGAATCATCTCCACCGTATTCTTCACGTGTAATAAGAGCCAAAGTCTCCTCATCATAGTCACTAGCGGACTCATACCCACCATCCTCAGTAGCAAAAATCCTACACTGAGATTTGCATTCTCTCACATAATGACCTCTTCCCTTACAATGACGACAAATAATATCACTTGTGTGCCCTGTTGATGCCATGGAAGAAGAAGAGCTCTTTGCAGTCCCGGCAGGTGTGCTCTTGGAAGGTAGTGGTGGTTGTGCCTGCTTTCTTGTATCACGACTGGAGTTGGCACCTGATGGAGGTGCTGGTGCAGTGGAAGGAGAGGATGCACGTGGTATCCATGATGAAGGTCGACCTGCAGAAAAGTTAGTTTGCGCCAATGCCTGTCGATCATGCACTTCACGTTCAGCTTTACAAGCTAGATGGAATAAACGAGTGATATTATTATACTCCTTATACTCTAGAATGGTCTGAATGTCTCGATTTAAACCACCCATAAAACATGCAAGCATAGCTTCATTCTCCTCAACAATACCACATCTAGTCATGCCAGTCTGTAATTCCTGATAATATTCTTCTACATAACTTTTTTCCTTGTCATAAATGCTGCAATTTTTGAAGCAATTCACATTGATAATATGGTGGAACCTGTCGTGGAAGTGTCACGGCAGATGTCTTCATGGATGGACTTAGTTGTCCAGCCATTGCGACAAGGTTAGCTTAAAGGGATTAAATGAGACAAATGACACGAGGAGTTTATACTGGTTCGGCCGCTTGCGGTGAAGGTAAAAGCCTAGTCCAGTTTGGGGTGGTATTACTAGGGTTTCGATTACCAGGGAGCGGATACGCTTTGCCCGGCTTTCGATATATTGTTTCTTGCCCTAAGCCGCTGCCGGGTCGTCCCCTTATATACACGGGTTGACGCCATGCAGCCTACAAAGTCCCAGCCGGCTCATACAAACGTGTCCCGCTCGGTGACTTATCTTACATGCCTTATAATACAAGTTACATATACATCATGAACCGCCACCTTCACATACTCATGGGCTTTGTCTAGCTGAACCGCCACTAGGATAACCCGGTCCCTCCTGGGCGGGGCATATCCAATAGTCATATCCCCAACATTAGCCCCCAGGTTGATTTGAACTTGTTCATGTCAATCTTCAACACATAGAAAAAATCTTCTTCATCTTCCTGTGACATATTGTAACCCGCCATGACGTCATCTCCAGAAATTGCGGTAACCCGCCGTGACGTCATCTGTAATTAATACTACACACAGCCCAAATCTGTGATAAATCTTTTCCTTTACTAACCCTCTGAAAATCGAGGCGCCTGCGTCGCCACATATCCATATTCCTGTCTCCTCGATTCACGCGCATGCCACTTATCCTTCCAGCCTTATAAATAGGGCCACAGGTTCACTTTTCATTCTCCCCCTTTTCCTTCTTGCCTTCTTCTTCCTCCTCGTGACGCTCCAGTGCGCCCAAGCTCTGCCCCCGTCGACCTTCGTCTCCTGCCTTGGCTCTGGCCGCCACATCGTCCTGAATGGACCAGAACGCCGCAGCGCCTCTCCACTGTCTCATCAGCATTGGTAAGTCTTCTCTTTTCTCGTAATAGATCTGTCATTAGGGTTTCGGTGTTCATTAGTGTTTTTCATCGCCCTTCCATCTCCTTGCTTAGATTCATAGCTTAGATCCGAAAAACCACATAAATCTTACGCGGTAGCAGTTTTAGCACTTGTTCTTTGATACGAAAATATATCCCCATTGCAAATAGATCTCATCTGGACATCCCCATTTTACGGCCACCGCCACATTGAACTTAGATTTTATTTCATTTTTTTGAATAGCTATAGATCCCATCTTATAACTTCAATCTGTGAAACCTGTTTTTCCCAACACTTAGTAAAATTTTGCTCTTGTCAGATCTTGAATACCAGTATTTGTCATGGCGGCTTACATGTCAGGCTTACAATTACTCATATATAATTAGTCCTCACTTAAGCCACCATTCTGAATATATACTGCAACTGTTAACTCGTGATTTCACCAACTAACTTGAACCGGCAAAATTTTCCCTTTCTTTAGGCTTTCTCTCTTCACAATGCCACCAAAGACAGTCTATACATGCAAATGGGTCCCTTCCGTCGTCCCTGAGTGCTCATTCAGAGACTTTGTCAAAGTCGGGTACTTGCCCGCAAAGAGTGTTATGCATTACCGTGCTCCTGAACCGGGCAAAGAATGACCTCAGCCAAAAGATGGTGAAGTCATTGTTTTCACTGATCACATGAACTGGGGGTTCTCACCACCCGGCTCTAAGTTTTTCTGAGATGTTCTGCACTTCTTCCAAATCCATCATCAAGACATCGGACCCAACTCCGTGTCAAATATCTGCAACTTTTAAGTCTTCAGCAAAGTATACCTTCAAGAGGAGCCAAGCATCGACCTCTTTAGGGAATAGTTTTATTTGAACTGCCAGAATGAGTTCACGAACGGGCCCAGCTTAGAAGTTTGCAGAATCCCGATTCAACGCAGAAGAGATGCCATCTTCCCTTAAGCATGTCTGCCGAGTCAACCCAAGGATTGGAAGTAGACGTGGTTTTATTGCAAAGATACCTTTCCGGTTGACGAAAATTCACTGCCGGGTTACCGTGCCGAGCGTCTGGACCCAAAGCACAATCTTCCTGAGAAACTTACCACTGCAGAACGGGCAAAACTTGCTCCTACCATTGCAAAGGTTAAAGCTCTGCTAGGAAACGATTAACTGGCATTGATTTGGTCAGGTGCTGGGTTTCTTGGCAGATCATACCCTTCAGTCGCCGCACCAGTTTAATGTGTACTTACACTGGTGGTGTAAAGGATCCACTGCGCCATAGTTCTGCACCATTAACTAATGAAGAAATTCACGAAATGGTTAAGTCCCTTCTAAATGAAGATCCGGAAGATTGCGTTAAAGTGGGTATGGCCCCTTTCTGCAAGCTTAACCCGCCACCGGATGTGAGTCTCTGAACTTTATTACCTTTACTTCATTATTCAAATACCTTTCTTAACTCAATCTTTAATGACCTTTATAGGCTAAGTCTGACTTTTGGAAAAAGAAGTATGATCATGAAGCTGCCAAGAAGGCCAGGGCTGTCAAGAAAGCCACCAAGAAGACCACCAAGAGAAAGAAAAAACCAAGCGCCTCTGATATGCTTAATCTGAATGACACCTCTGAGTCGGAGGTAGCCCTTGAACCTCTTGGCTCGTTTTTCAATCATCTTATTGACACTGACTATTATCAGGATGACACGGGAGCGAGCCAGGCAGCTGAAGAAGAGGTAACTATTATTTCCTCCGACTCAGAACCTTTGCCAAGGTGGAAACTTCGACAAGTAACCCGGAAAGTAAGGCTTCCACACCCCTTGGCTTATTTAGATCCTCACTTTCTTTTGAAGCAACAGCAACACGAAAATCGACATCAGACCCGGACCAGTGGAGGTGAAGAGTTGTCCTCCGGCTTACCGAACACTCTCGCTCCTCAAAAACGTCGAAACGAGGTTCCTTTTAACTTTAAACTCTTTTCACCTGCCAGCGGTTCTTATTTTCTTACCACTTAACTCTGTTGATTCAATTGACCAGGAGATTGCCTGTTCTTCCTCTGGTGACTCATCGCAAACCGAGTTGCCGTCTTTTAAAACTGCCCTTAGGTAACAATAATTACCTTATATTTTGTATCTCTTTATACTCTTACACTTATACTGACTTGTCACCATCTATGCAGTGCACAAGCAAAGCCTACCAAGAAAACAAAGGTTTCCAAGCCAGTTGAGGATCCTAAAGTTATTGAACCGGAACAGCAAGTCTCTGCACCTGATGCTTGTGAAAACAACCAGACGACCCTGCCTTTGATGTTCCACCTGAGATTTTGGATCTTTGTGTTAATGACACCAATATTAATCCTTCAAACCCTGCACCATCAAGCCCACTTAAGCCGTTGGATACTCATACTGATGACGTTATGATCACGGGCACCGTCTTTACAGAACTGGGAAATCCAATAGCTTTAGCCAAGCATACTGCCAAGCAAGAGGTTATTGAAAAGCGGAAGACGAGGTTTGACGTCTCCCATTATGCAGAATTGAGCAGCAGTGAGATACTCTCTGGCTACCTCAGCCAAGTACACTCCAGTCGCGATCTTGAAGTTGATATGGTGAAGCAAATGCACCAAAAGTATGAGGTATGACTTCCGTCTTTGAATAATTATGTACATCCTGCTAGCCCCCAAGTCTACTGGTTATGACAAGATTGAATAGGTTGTAGACTTAGAATAATCCCTAAGCTTCTGTCGTAGAATCCCCTGCAAGGCCGGCTGTCATAGTTAAAATTAAACCGGATGTTGAAGCAATTTAGCATTGCATCTGATTCCCCAAGGGCCGGTTTAATCAGCATGAATGAGCCGGTCCTGTTTACCATTGGTGAAGAAAGGAGAACTTATCTGTGTAGCCCCCATGAATCGGCTGTGATTGTTTACAACACAGCTAGTTCATCATTAAGAAGATAGAAGCGATATGCATTAGCCCCTAAGTGCCAAGTAGTCTTGCTTGCAAAGTGCTTGGGACTTTATTCATGAGAGCCATTTTACTTACAGATTTTTTTTGACAGACATTAGCCCCCAAGTGCCGAGTGTTGTTGCTTGCAAAAGACTTGGGACTTATATTCTTGTAATCCCGACATAAACGTGTTGACAACTCTGTACTTCATACAGGCTGCTACTGCTGAGCTTGAGTCAAAGTTAAATGATGCAAAGACCCGGCTGGCGAATCAAGAGTCTGAACCCAGAATGCTGAATCCAAATTCCAGTTTAGCGTAGCTGAATCGGAAAAGCTGAAGACCAGTTTTGAGGCGAAGAAAAGCTCTGGGGCTGAAGAAAAGACTGCTTTAACACGGCGAGCTGAAAAAGCCGAGGCAGCTCTTGAAGAGGTGACCAGTGAACTCACCGGCTTAAAACACCGCATGTCTCCGATGGTTTCTGCTATCTTTGTTAAGTTGCTTTGCTAATCATCGAAAGTGAATCCTTGTCGTGATAATATAAACCGCAATTAACCAATCTATGATTTACTGAGGTCCCAGGTGCAGCAACCTTAATCAAGGACATGCTTGTGAAGCTCAAAGTTGTCTACACACTTGTCGAACAACTGTACACCGGAACTCAACATGCACTGGCCGCAATTTCTCTAATGAATCAAGCATCTACTCTTTTGATAGATGTCTTGAAAGAACTTTCTGTGCTTCCTCTTAGGATGGATGAAATGAAGCGGTCGTCTGCAAGAGCTGGTGCCGTAACGGCTTTGAGCCGGGCCAAGGCATGGGTACCAGAGCTTGACCCGTCGGAGGTAGCCACTGGATACCCAAGCTTGAAAGAAGATGGCACTCCGTTTGATCAGAAGGACTTCTCGGCTTGCGTGAAAGAAATACGTCCAATGGCAACTACGATTGCCAATGACTGGGACCTTTCAAGTACCGTCCGACTTATAACAAGGAGAATCAGAAGATGCCAACCCCGGCTTATAGAGTGATGGACTTAATCCCCCCCAATCCGTAAGCACACTTTTTCCCCTGAAGTTGAGCCGTCTGATCTTATAGATGACGAGGCTGAATTTCAAGCTTTATCTGGCATCGATTGGTCATCACCAAACTTTCAGACGGCGGAGGAGGACGAAGAACCGGAAAGGGATGACCTAGAAGCCTCCAATCAGCAAGGCCAAGAAGACTGAACGGCCGGGCGGTTTATATATTTGAACCTTGAAAAAAATAGTTGATCTTATTCGGCTCACGGAGCCAAGTAATAGGGTAGTAAAAACTTAAATCTGCCGTGCCATCGTGCACGTTTCTGCTTTTTGCACAAGACTGCTGATCTCCATTGTGAGAAATTATCACCTTATGGTTATGATAACATTGATTTATGCTGATCTAATCGATTATTGTCCTGCACACAAAGAAAGTACAAATGCCCTGGCGGGTTACCACTGGGCGGGTCATGATACCCTATTGAAGCCACTGAGGATGAATAGTCCATAACCAGGGCCGGTCTGACAATTGTTAAATAAGATGTCATACCTGTAGTATATTCTTATACTACCGGCTTATCAGCTTCGTGCAGTTAGAGGTGTTAGAGCTGTAACTCTAAACATAAGAGTATGATACTCTGGCAACTTAGAGTCTGCCATCCCAGCGGGTTATAGAAACGAAAAATATGCTTCAAATATGAGCTATGAGTAGGGAAGCTGGGCCTGACTTGTAAAAAACCAGAAGGCAAAGAAAAGATCATAGAATATAAATAAGAAATCAAAAGAAATTCAAGGCTTTTGTAGGCTGCCAAGCCAAAGTGTCTTCTTCGATGAAACTAGCCCGAGCCACTGGAAGGTACGTGCTTTCCGTGAGCCGGCAATCACAGCTACCCAATCGACATTTGAAACCAGATAAAGTCAGGTCTTGTATAAAGATAGACTTATTAGGAGTACGCGGGGTCAGAGTAGTAGCATGCATCACGGGCCGATATATCCAAGTTTCAAGGAAGGTGGGTTATGAAGCCTGGATCTATCCTGACTATCTGTAAGCCGTGCTCTCACATGACAAGCCGCCGTTTGAACCTTAACAAGCTCAGATCTTGGTTGAATACGCCATAAAGAATGATCGTTAAGAGTTCGACGGGTCAATCGGGATTACCCGATGGAGTTGAAGCAGCTGGTATACAGGTAGGATGACCCGGAAAGGTTATGTTCTCTTTGGTCGAATACGCCTATGTTTGAACAAACCCGGTCAAGAGGGTAGTAATGCTATGTTCTCTTTTGTCGAATACGCCTATGTTTGAACAGGAAGCCCCCAAGTGACATACTGACAAGTTGTACTCATTAGGGACCTATGTTTGAGTTGTGCTATGCATCCAACCCTCTTTGGTCCATGTAGTTTGGGCATCAAGCCTCTTAAGTGAACATGTAAGATGATGATAAAGACTCAACTTCGAGGAAGTGAAACGACAGAGTCCCTGAGTTATCTGGGATGCCAGCTTTATTATACTGTTTATAATATATACATCATCAAACTATGTACATCACGAGAGCCGATGGCTCAAGTATAGTAGGGCCAAAGATGGGCAATATTCCACGGCCAAGGGGTCTCCTCCTCCGACTTACGTGAGTCCTTGTGGTCTCGAACATCAATGAGATGGTATGACCCATTATGCAGATTCTTGCTGACCACAAAAGGTCCCTCCCAAGGCGGTGATAGCTTATGCATATCAGTTTGATCCTGGATGAGCCGGAGCACTAAGTTGCCTTCTTGAAAAGTTCTGGTTTTGACCCAGCGGCTGTGATAACGACGCAAATATTGCTAATAAATCACCGAACGTGCCGCCGCGAGATCACGCTCCTCATCCAAAAGGTCCAGTGCATCTTGACGTGCCTTTTCGTTATCAGCTTCAACGTAAGCCGCCACCCGGGGTTAATCATGACGGATGTCACTAGGGAGAACCGCCTCTGCTCCATAAACCATGAAGAAAGGTGTATAACCCGTAGATCTATTGGGGGTTGTATTGATACTCCATAACATCGAGGGAAACTCCTCCACCCAACAACCCGGCGTTCTTTGCAAAGGCACCATAAGCCGGGGCTTGATACCTCGCAAAATCTCTTGGTTAGCTCGTTCCGCTTGACCATTGGACTGAGGGTTAGCCACAAAGGAGACGTCAAGTTGAATATGCTCCCGTTGACAAAATTCTCTCATAGCACCTTTAGAGAGATTAGTGCCATTATCTGTTATAATGATGTGTGGAAAGCCAAAACGGAAGATCACCTTCTTGATGAATTGAACAGCCGTTGCTGCATCACACTTACTGACCGGCTCTGCTTCCACGCACTTAGTGTACTTATAAAATCAACCGCCACCAAACGGTGTCCTTGGACCTCTTGAAAGGCCCAACCATATCAAGCCCCGAAGTCGCAAACGACCAAGTAATTGGAATCATCCTCAACTCTTGAGCCGGAACATGAGCGCATCGTGAAAACTTCTGACAACCGTCACATTTACTGACCAGATCCTTAGCGTCAGCATGAGCCGTCAACCAATAAAAACCTTGGCGGAAAGCCTTAGCGACGAGAGATTTAGAGCCGACATGATGACCACGATATCCTTCATGAATCTCTCGCAAAATCTAACAGCCTTCTTTAGGAGAAAGGCAACGTTGAAATGCCCCTGTGACACTGCGATAATGCAACTCCCCATTAACAATCGACATTGACTTAGACCGCCGGGTGATCTGCCTGGCTAAGATCTCATCCTTCGCCCCGTGTCATGTAAGCATAATACGGTACTGTCCAATCAGGAATGGCATGAAGAGCCGCCACCAATTGTGCTTCCGGATCAGGGACAGCAAGATCCTCCTCCGTAGGTAATTTGACAGAAGGGTTGAGCAGAACATCCAGGAACGTGTTGGGTGGCACCAGTTTACGCTGAGAGCCCAACCGGCTTAAAGTGTCAGCCGCCTCATTCCTCCTACGATCAATATGCTCAACTTGATAACCCTTAAAATGACCCGCAATGGCATCAACCTCTCAACGATAAGCCGCCATGAGCGGATCCTTAGAATCCCAAGTACCAAAAACTTGCTGAGCTACCAGATCTGAATCGCCAAAGCACCTCACCTGACTTAAATTCATCTCTTTAGCCATCCGAAGAACATGGAGCAAGGCCTCATACTCAGCTGCATTGTTAGTACAAGGGAACATTAACCGGAGAACATAAGAAAATTTATCACCTCGTGGGGGAAGTCAAGACGACTCCAGCCCCCGAGCCCTCCAACTGCCTGGATCCATCAAAGTGAATAGTCCAATATGTGTTGTCTGACTTTTCCTCAGGTGTCTGCAATTCTGTCCAATCATTGATAAAATCCACGAGTGCCTGAGACTTGATGGCCGTGTGAGGCACATACTTCAAACCATGGGGTCCAAGCTCAATTGCGCACTTGGCAACCCGGCATGTAGCTTCTCTGTTCTGGATAATGTCCCCTAAAGGGGAAGAGCTAACCATAGTAATGGGATGACCCTGAAAATATTGCTTAAGCTTCCGGCTTGCCATGAAGACCCCATACACAAGCTTCTACCAGTGCGGATACCTCTGTTTGGACTCAATAAACACCTCACTGATGTAGCAAACTGGTCGTTGAACTGGGTATTCCTTGCCTGCCTCTTTCCTTTCCACAATGATAGCTACACTGATGGCCCAGCTATTAGCAGCCGTATATAACAACAGAGGCTCCTTATCAATGGGAGCAGCAAGAACCGGCGGCTCAGCCAACTGCTTCTTAAGTGCCTCAAATGCCTCATTAGCAGCATCACTCCAGAAAAAATTATCTGTCTTCCTCATCATCTAATAAAGAGGAATAGCCTTCTCACCCAACCGGCTTAGGGCTGCAATACGACCCGCCAAACGTTGAACATCATTAACACACGCCGGCTTAGCCAACGAAGTATTGGCTTTGATCTTCTCCGGGTTAGCTTCAATGCCTCTGATAGAAACCAGAAAGCCCAAGAGCTTGCCTGCTGGTACACCAAAAACACACTTGGTCGGGTTAAGCATCATCTTGTAAACCCGGAGATTGTCAAATGTCTCCTTCAAATCATCAATCAAGGTCTCCTTCTTCCTGGATTTTACTACAATGTCATGTACATAAGCATGAACATTTCGCCCAATCTGATTGTGAATGCAATTTTGCACACACCGCTGGTAAGTCGCCTAGGCACTCTTGAGGCCAAAAGGAATAGACACATAACAGAAGGCTCTGAATGGAGTAATGAAAGCTGTCTTCTCCTGGTCCTTAACTGCCATCTTGATCTAATGATAACTAGAATAAGCATCCAAAAAACTCAAACGCTCACAAACCGCCATAGCATCAATGATTTGATCAATACGGGGAAGAGCAAACGGATCAGCCAGACAAGCCTTGTTTAAGTCTGTGCAGTCCACACACATCTGCCAAGTGCCATTCTTCTTAAGCACCAACACCGGGTTGCCAACCACTCCGGATGAAAAACTTCAACGATAAACCCACCTGCTAAGAGCTGAGCCACTTCTTCTACAATGGCCTTCCGCCTCTCCTCGCTAAAATGATGAAGGAATTGCTTGACCGGCTTAAACTTCGGATCAACATTAAGAGTGTGCTCAGCGAGTTCCCTCGGAACACCTGGCATGTCTGAAGGCTTCCATGCAAAGATGCCCTGGTTCTCACGGATGAACTCGATGAGCGTGCTTTCCTATTTCAGATCCAAATTGGCACTGATGTTGAACTGCTTAGATGAGTCGCCAGGAACAAAGTCAACCAACTTAGTTTCATCTGACGATTTAAACTTCAACGAAGGATCATGCTCCATGGTTGTCTTCTTCAAGGACGTCATATCCTTGTAAAATCTCAGCTCCTCCGTTGCACAAACAGACTCAGCGTAAGCAACATCACCTTCTTCACACTCCAGGGCCACCTTGCGACTCCCATGCACTATGTTGGTGCCCTTATAACCCGGCATTTTAAGCTGCAAGTAAACATAACACGGCCTAGCCATGAACTTAGCATAAGCCGGCCGCCCAAACAAAGCATGATAAGGGCTTTTGATTTTGACCACTTCGAAAGTCAGAGTCTCAGATCTGGAATCATGCTCATCTCCAAAGGCAACTTCCAAAGATATCTTACCCACTGGATATGCTGACTTACCCGACACCACACCATGAAACACAGTGTTTGACGGTTTAAGATTTTTGTCAGTCAGCCCCACGCGACAGAAGGTTTCATAATAAAGTATATTAATGCTGTTGCCTCCATCCATGAGTACCTTGGTAAATTTATAGCCCCCAACCCGAGGCGCCACCACCAGAGCCAGATGACCCGAATTATCAACCCGGGGCGGATGATCCTCACGACTCGACACAATAGGCTGCTCCGACCACCGTAGGTAACGTGGCACCGCTGGCTCAACAGTGTTCACTTCCCTCTTATGAAGCTTATGATCCCGCTTACAAAAGCTGGTGGTGAAGACGTGATACTTCTCACTATTCAATTGCTTAGGGTTGCTCTGATAACTAGACTGTTGCTGCTGCTGATTTCCCTGATTACCCTACTGGTTGTAACCACCTTGGTTGCCCTGGCCGTGAAACCCGGAATTTGAGCCGCCGCCTCCATGAGAGCCGGATCCTGAACTTCCGTTCGAGCCACGGTTGTGCTGGACAGACTCCCTAAAGTGTCTCATTATACTACAATCCTTCCACAGATGTGTAGCTGGCTTTTGATCCATTCCGTGTTTCGGACATGGCTGATTCAATATTGCTTCAAGGTCAAACCTCGTCCCTTGAGTCGGCCCGCCCTTATGATGCTGGTTATAACTTCGCGCACCGGTGTTAGCCACAAAATCATTAGCCTTGCGCTTACTGTTGCTGCCCTGATTGGCAGGGTTATACTGCTGCCCTTCATGCCGCTACTCTTCTTTCCCTTTGCCGATCTTTCATCCTCAGAGTCGGGGTCCTTGGTACCATCAGAGTTGGCATACTTGACAAGAGCCGCCATAAGCTCTCCCATATCATTGCAATGACACTTAAGCCTCCCAAGCTTCTGCTTAAGTGGAATGAAACGACAATTTTTCTCCAACATTAGAACCGCTGAGCCCACGTTAATGTTATCTGAAGAATGTATGATAGTCAAGACACGGCGCACCCAGCTGGTCGTTGACTGGCCCTCAGCTTGAACACAAGAAACCAAATCCACAATCGACATGGGCTGCTTGCATGTATCTTTGAAATTATGGATAAACCGGGGCTTCAGCTCTGCCCATGACCCGATGGAATTAGTCGGTAACTCTTTTAACCAGGTACAAGCCGTCCCTTCCAGCATCATGGTGAAATACTTAGCGTATGCAGCCACGCTAACATCTAGCATCTCCATGGCCATCTCATAACTCTCCACCCAGGCCTTAGGGGGCTGATCTGCTGTGTAATTAGGCACCTTACGAGGGCCTTTGACGTCCTTGGGCAGACGCTCGTTTCCTATAGCCGCCATTAAACATGGCACACCAAAGGCTCTAGAAGTTACACCCGCCTCAACTGAAGGCGTTGGGTAATCCGGCGCGTGCTGATGAGCCGCCAGCTCGGCCTCCCGGCGCGCTCTGCCCTGGTCCAAATCCTGTGCATTGGCCCCATTGCACTCCAGGTCATGTCCATGAGGTTGGTTACAGCGCTGCTCAATACTCGAGACTGCTGGCGAGTCAATGTGCCTACTATAGCTCTGGCTTGGACGAGGGGTCGAATGAATCTGGTCACGACTGTAGGAGTAAGCCTGCTACTGCACTAAAGCTGTTTGAAGAAGCTCCCTAGCCCTTCGGGTTTCAACTGCCGCGGGAGTCTCGCCCTCGACTGGCAGAGCTGCCAATCAAGTAGCTGCAGCAATCATATTGTCTAGAGGGGTGGAGTAATGACCAGGCGGCGTCACTACATGCTGAGGCGGGGTATTGTTCATATGCGGAGAACCTGCCACGCGCGGCTGACCTGACACTCCACCCCCTGGTGCTTCAACCGACTGGTTTATCACCGGCGGGTTACTGGCCCCCGCTCTGGGTGTGTTGAAGAGGTTCCTTCACTCATAAATCGAGGGCAGACGACTCCAGTGTTTCCTCCTCAAGACTTTGTGTGAAGCGTTCTGATCCACCATGAGCCGGTATGAATCCGCTTGAATCCGATGTGCTTGGGTGTTCAAAACGGCCCGTTCCGCAGCCATCCTAGTGTTTTCCGCTGCTAGCTCTATCCTGGCTTGCGCTATCTCATCATGTAGTTTAGCCACATCCACCTTATGTTGTTCCTGGTTTTCTGGGATTACGTCCACCCCCATCAGAGTCACCAGATCCTCCAGCAGATCTGTCAAAACATCAGCCGGCGGACGTACTGACCCGCCAGCGCCTGCTGCCGTAACCGCCACTGCGCTGGAAGTCATAGCCGTGGCGGCCGTCGAACGGAGAACCGGCTGAGTACCAGCCATGAAGATCGCCACCCTGTTCGGTGGCTCATGGGGGTCCGGAATACTGTCGCCATCCGAACAGCCCCCAAGCCGTCCGTCTTTTAGTTGATACAGTGATTTGATCTCACCCGTGGACGACTCACCATCAGAGTAGATGGCCGTCTCATCGCCAGACACAGAGCCTTCCAATTCGGCACCGTGGATACATCCAATAAAGGCACGCTTCACGACGGTTGGAACTCGGGCGGGTCACGCACGCCGAGTCGTCTCGATGATGTCGGTGTAGATGTCCGGCTCAGGGCCCGGTTCGCCGATGTTGCCAATGAAGACGTGGATTCCGTCGAAGGGGACCCGGTACCCGTACTCAATTAAGCCGGCCTGGGGGCTCCAGCTGCATCATCGATGTAGAGCTTGCCGCGACGACTCTTGGTCATTCGGCCCATAGAGTATCTCTTGATCCCTTCGAAGCTACCCTTCAAGAACTCAAAACCACTGTGCGCTGGCCCCACGGTGGGCACCAATTGTAGTGGAAGTGTCACGGCAGATGTCCTCATGTAAGGACTTAGTTGTGGATCCATTACGACAAGGTTAGCTTAAAGGGGTTAAACGGGACAAAGGACACGAGGAGTTTATACTGGTCCGTCCCCTTGCGGTGAAGGTAAAAGCCTAGTATAGTTTGGGGAGGTATTACTAGGGTTTCGATTACCAGGGAGCGGATACGCTTTGCCAGGCTTTCGATCTGTTGTTTCTTGCCCTAAGCCGCAGTTGGGTCGTCCCCTTATATACACGGGTTGACGTCCTGCGGCCTACAGAGTCCCGACCGGCTCATACAAACGTGTCCGGCTCGGTGACTTATCTTACATGCCTTATAATACAAGTTACATATACATGGCGGTTTATACTCATGGGCCTTAAGCCGCCTCTTGGCTTGGGCCCCTTAACAGACCTTTATCATGAACCGCCACCTTCACATACTCATGGGCTTTGTCTAGCTGAACCGCCACTGGGATAACCCGGCCCCTCCTGGGCGGGTCATATCCTATAGTCATATCCCCAACAGAACCCAACGAGTACGCATAGCAGTTTTCAAAGCAACCCAAGTAGCTGGAATAGGATATAATCTACAATGTTCAGACCACCAAACACATGCAAAACTAGTGAAAGCACAAATAGTAGCAGAAACACGTCTCTCCTTAGGTTATTCTAAACACGTAAAGCGTTGTTTAGTTTCTAACTCCCAAGTAAGATATATATCAGGAACATATCTACCCACAAATGGTGGAATATTCAATTTAGTTAAGGAAGATGGTCATAATCTCATACCTCCGGTGGTGTAGCCCTACCATTGCGATGATATGCATGCGGATGACCTGGTGGTGGTGGTGCTGGTGGTTGCACGTAGTTCTGATTTTGATCAACCTCATGCTCGTAAAGGTCCTCCACCTCAGCAGTAGCAGCAGGAGCTACAGAAGCATCAATAGTAGGTACAGTGGCACCAGAAGTTTGACCAGGCTCAAGGGGAACGAGCTGTGCTCGCCCCACATGATTTGGAAGGCGATGTTGTTGTTGTTGTTGTTGTTGTTGTAGAGGTGCGACAGGTGCAGCAGGCGGTGGTTGTGGAAGACGCGCGAGCAATTCATTGAACTCTCTATCGAGCATTGTTTCGAACGCCTTCTCAATGCCATCTATCTTCTCCATGGCCTCTTCAAATTTGTTTAGCACATCTTCCACCTGTCCACTCATCATTTGCTGAAACTTATCATGTAACTCTTTGTTTGTCATGTTCTCCCAGTCAGTATCGTTGGCTTGTGGTCCTGCCATGGTTAGCAGCAATAGAAACTCACAAGAATATGATCCTACAGACTACCAGGAAGTGGTGCTCACTACAAAAAAAGACACATCCGTGACATTTTGGGCTGAACGGAAATCTTTTCTGTCATACTTATGACACTTCTATGACTATAATTGTGACAAAGCCCGGTATCATCATAGATGTGGTGGTGTCCTACTTCTATGACAAAAATTCATGACAGAAATGGGCTTTTCATCCTGGGCGGGCCTGAGAAACAGCTGCATGACATTCTTTGGGCCGTCCATGACGGAAAAAACCGTGGTAGAAGCGAGGGCGCGGAAAATATCGGGGAGTCCCCGGTTACGGTGGGTGGTCGGGGGCCGAGCGATCCGCGTTTCTCTCATACGTACGCGTGTGTGTGCAAGGCATTGGGCTCTAACAGAACCTGAGTGAGGCGTTGGGCTCTAACTGAACCCGAGCGATTGCACTGCAGGCTACGCGTTACTGAAACCGAGCGATCGATCGATGGCTGTTAACTGAACCGGATCGAGCGATTCCTTCACTACTGCTGCTAACTAAAGCCGATCGATGCTGCCTCTGGATGAACAGTGAGTGTTGCAGGGGCTGGGGTGGGGGGGGTGGATGAACAATTACCGGTGGGGGTGGATGAACAGGACCCCGTGGCGTTGCCTCTGGATGAACAGTGAATGTTGCTGGGGGGTTTGGATGAACAGTTCCCGGTGGGGGTGGATGAACAGGACCCCAATCGTTTGAGCCGGTTGGGGATGGATGAACAGGACCCCGTGGAGGGCAGGATGAACAGGACCACCCCGTGGAGGGCAGGATGAACAGTAGACGGTGGAGGGCTGGATGAACAGTAGCCAGTGGAGGGGTAGTTGAACAGGAGCCCGTGGAGAGGGCTGGTTGAACTGTAGCTGGTGAAGTAGCGCACGGTGGAGGTTGGATGAACAGGATCCCGTGGATGAACAATCGCAGGTGGAGGCTGGAGGAGGTCGATGGTGGATGAACAGTAGCCCTTGGAGGCTGGAGGGGGTCGACGGTGGAGATGAACAGTATCCCGTGGAGTCCCGTTTTGCGGTACGCCACACCCCTCCCGATGAACATGACCCCCGTTTCAACCGTAGCGCTCCAACACAAGTCCGTTTCCTCTGTTCTGCGGTACGCCACACCCCTCCCGATCAACAGGACCTCCATTTCGACCATAGGAGGTATGTTTCCTCCGTTTTGCAGTATGCCACACCCCTCCCGACGAACAGGATCCCGTTTCGAACGTGGCCGGGCGAACACAAGGCCGTTTACTCCATTCTGCGGTACGCCAGGCCTCGTTTCCATCGGCTGTTCCATCCAAGCCGGTTGGCTCCCACGCGTTCCGTTTCCTCCGATGAACACGACGCATTTCGTTGCCTCCCCATGAACACGATGATGACGCTGTTTCTCCGTTCTGACCCAGCCATGTACACGAGCCCTGGCCGTACATACGCGTGAGTAGGCGTTCGAGACCCCGCCCGTATGTACGCATGTGGCCGTATTTACTTTCTTGCACCCTGGCCACTGTACGTACGTGTACATGCTACGTGCACGCCTCTACTATGACACGTGCGGGCCTCTACATCGACCAGTATGTACGTACACGTTCGTGACCAGAATGACAATGCTACATACGCTTCGACCAGGTGGGTCCCGACTGTCAAGCAATTCCTTGCCTGGGAAGATGTAGCTGGTGGGTCCCAGCAGTCAGGGGGGCGAACCGTTTTGTTTGTTTTTTTCCTAGACGCACTTCCTTGCATGCGAAGATGTAGCTAGTGGGTCCCAGCAGTCAGGGGGAAACATTTTTTCCTGAAATACGGTGGCTCGTCCGGTGGGTCCCCACTGTCAGGTGGAGGAATAATTATTCTGCGCGTAATAAGGAGGCACTTCCTTGCTGCGGTCGTGGACCCAGCTGTCAGCCTCTCCACGATAGTACTCTTCCGATGGAAGTTGTTCCTTGACCATGTTGACCACGCCGCGCCGAGAGCACCAGGGCGGTGGACGACGGCGAGGCCTAGGAAGGGGACGACGCGGAGCCGGGGAAGACGCGACGGTGGAAGCCTGCCCGTGGTTGAGTATGAGGGTTCTCTGGTTCAGCTGCGGTGTGAGGCTGCCATTGCCACAGGGCCTGGCCAGCGGTGTGAATAGTAGGGGGCGGGGAGGCCTCAGCGCAGCACAGTCGGCCACGGGAGGCAGGAGCATGCGGCACGACCGGCGCTGCTTTGGGCGGCTGGAGCAACCAGACCAGAGGTTGAAGAAGCACTACGGTCGTTGGATGGACATCATATGATCACTGGATCTAGAATCGTTCATATTCACTAAGTTGACAAAGCACTCCGACCCCATCAACTTAGTAGGCCAGTCAACCTCCCACCAAGGTGGGTCCCAACCAGCAGGGGGAGTATTCATTTTTTTGTGCATAATAAGGAGGCACTTCCGGTGGGTCCGAGCTGACAGCGGGGGGAACGTTTTTTTCATGCAATACGGTGGCCCGTCCGGTGGGTCCCAGCAGTCAGGGGGCAAATGCTTTTTTGCGAAATACGGTGGCCCGTCCGGTGGGTCCCTGCTGTAAGGTGGAGGAATCATTATTTTCCGCGTAACAAGGAGGCACTTCCTTGCTGCCGTCGTGGACCCAAATTGTCACCTCTCCACGACATGATCCACGTCCGATGGAAGCCGCCCATGACCACGCTGACCACGCCACGCCAAGAGCACCAGGGCGGTGGACGACAGCGAGGCCTAGGAAGGGGACGACGTGGAGCCGGGGAAGACGCGGCAGTGGAAGCCCGCGCGGAGAGGAGTACGAGGGTTCACTGGTTCGACTGCGGTGTGAGGCTATCGTTGCCGCGGAATAACAGGGGGTGTGGGTGAGTAGAAGGATGGCCTCTCCAGCGGTGGGAGTAGTAGGGGGTGGTGAGGCCTCCGCGGCATCATAGTCGGCCACGGGAGGCAAGAGCACGCGGCACGACCGGCCCTCCTTTGGGCGGCTGGAGCAAGAAGACCAGAGGTTGAAGAAACACTACGACCGATGGATGGACATCATACGGTCACTGCAGCTAGAATTGTTCATATTGACTAAGTTGACAAAGCCCTTGGTGCGGGTCAACTTAGTAGGCCCACAGGTCAGGTTCCGAAATGGTGCGCCCCAGATGTCAGGGGGAGGAACCATTTTTTGGGCGGGTGAAGCTAGAATATCCGAAATTGAAGAAGAAGCACGGCATCTGTTGGATGGACATCCAACGGCCACTGCTGCTAGAACCGTGTGTTGCCTATAATAAGTTGACAAAGCCTTGCGTATGCGTCAACTTCTTTTTTTAGGGGATGCGTCAACTTAGTAGGCCCACAAGTGTGTGGGAGAGAAATTATAGCCCATTCGCGATTTGTAAGAATGTACAGCCATTTTTGAATTCTAATGGAATTTACTACAACCCATTTACAGTTTGTTAAAAGTACAACCCATTTTCGAGCTAGGACAATGATTAATAATTTCAACCAACTGTTCAAGACAGAATTCAATAAAAATTTCACACATTTTGAAGGGATCCGAAATATTTTTATCCCGAAATTTCTAGTCAGATTAAATATAAGTTTGTATTACGTAAAAATTTAACGAAACATTGCGCGCGCAACAATAAAAAATTAAGATTTTCAAAATCCATAAATAATATTTTATAAACTAATTCCGTGCTTGGTGCATTTTTTATAGTTACTGCCTAGTTTTTATAATTACATCCCATTTATTATTTTTTAAAGCCCATTTTCCTGTTAAGCCTAATGCATCCCTCCCATGAATGATTTGCAGCCCAGCGGGGCGGAGAATAACAAGTTGACCTTGCCTGGGTATTCCTAAAAAAACGTATAGCTGGGCTAGCCATTTTCATCTTGAAAAAAATTAATATCTGGGCTGGATATCTGTCCTGGGCTAGACGGGCCACAACCTGCCCAGTTAATACCCTGCTCTCCTCTGAACAACAACGAAAACATCGCAAAGAAAAACTCTGCAGTGCTCACGCCTCAAAAACACAAATACTGCTCGAGCTGCTTGGTCCCAGTAGTCGGCCGCACCTTGTGCAATACTCTCATTTATTGACTACATAGGTTGACAATGGTGTGGGACCGTGATGTCAGGAAACCAGGAGGAAGCAAAAAAATATAGTTGTACATAATAAGGAGGCACTTGCTTATGTACGGCTATGGCCCTAGTGGGTCCCTACTGTCAACCAGTCAAAATAAAGTCATCTCCTGAATCCTCATGTTCATTGACCATGTTAACAATACTCGGCGCCACGGTGAGCGCAACAACTCGAAGGACGATGGAGAGGGCCTCGCGGGCCCTACGGATGGTCTCGATCATGGCGCCATCGCTCATTCAGGAAGCCAGGATCATCGGACACCTATGAGCACCTTCGAGAGACTGAAACGGCATGAAACGGTAAGGCCGCGCTTAGGAGCTCTGGTTTATTTCACAATTGTATTAAGATACAAGTGTAATTTACTCATCATCGGAAACAACGCGTAAAATATAGGCGTAATGAAACCGAGGTCTGTAAGTAAAACCGGCGGGTTACGCATGTAATTTGAGAGACCGGTGTATATTTTACTAGTTGAAATCGACCAACCAAGCGCTTCGCCCGAGACCATCTGCTTTTACTTACAAGCGTCAGTTTTACAAGCGGTTTTGGTTGGAAAACGACGATCCAATCACGGCCTAAGATGATGCGTTGGTCGGAAGATCATATGGTTTCACGTCTAGCCTACCCGACTTGTCGTATAGGCTATGAATGAAACATAAGACGATGAACTTCTTAAGCACGGAAACTGTCGGCGTTCTGGGAACGGGGGTCCCAAGACTTGCCTGCATGCGGCCCACGGCGTGGCTAAGTTAGCGGGCCGTACGGTCCGTCTTTATCAACAAGGCATCCAAGACCCCCGCGAGGGGCCAAGCCTCGCGAGGCAGACGACGCAAGACCTCCTCAGGAGTGGCCTAGCCAGGCAGGCTCACGAGGAGCGAAGATATAAACGTCGGGCAAACCTCACGAGGCTCTCGTGACGTGAGCCATGACGATCGAGACCAGGCGGGCGCCAGCGCGCACAGCGTCCTTGTTTCGTCTTTGGTGCTAAGGAGGCAAGCGCAGGCGAGGAGTACCGAGGCATCAGGCAAAGGTTGCCACATCGGTGCAATGAGACCAAGACCAGAAGGACGGCAAGACAGAGGTCATCTTGGAGCCCAAGACGGCGTCACCACCAGAGCCTTTCGCAGGCGAAGACCACTTTTGTCAGGATAGCTTGTACTAGTTGTCCCCCTTCAAATTTGCCCACCGTTGTTGGCTCCCTTCCCGCTCAATATTTGGGGAGAGGACCAGGGCCTATATAAGTAGAACCAGCCACCACAGTAGGGGGTTCAAAGCTTGATCTGATCTGATCGATAGCCTACCTTAGCCACAAGAACAACTCAACCTCAGGAGGCTGTTCTTCCCCTTGTACTGTTCATCATCAGCCCAAGAGGCAATCCACCACCACCACAATGGAGTAGGGTATTACACCACAACGGTGGCCCGAACCAGTATAAATCTTGTGTCTCTTTGTGTTGCGAGTTCGTCGAGTTCATCCGCGAGATCTTAGTGAGCTAGGGCGTGGCTCGGTAGGAGGGAAAGACTTCGCGCGCACCCCATAGTTCGAACCTTAAGGGAAATGCTGGAACCTCACATCCAACATTTGGCGCACCAAGTAGGGGTGCGCCGTAGCTCCTCTCCACCAGCCTGCGCCCCGCACCGCCGCACTTCGCCCCCATGGCAGGTGCCCCGCCATCCACCTCTGTAGCTGGCATCGACAGCGGGGCATATGGGTACCGAGCCCTGGCCCCCGCCCTGCGGCGGGTGTGGTGGCCGACCAAATTCAAGCCAGAGATGGCACCGCATTACGACGGCGCGGCAGACTCGTTGCCGTTCCTGCTAGCGTACGAGGAGGTTGTCCTCGAGGCCGGAGGCGACGACAAGATCATGGCCAACTGGTTCCCCATGGCCCTCGCCGGTGAGCCACGCGCCTGGCTGCTCAACCTCCCTGGATCCACGGTAGCTTCCTGGGGGGAGCTCCGCGACCTCTTCACTGCCCGCTATGCAATGCAGGACTGCCATGCAGTCGCGGCCCTGCTGGGCGGCTCTCAAGGACCGCCTTCAGATCGCCACATCAATCCGTTCCTCTGTCAGATTGGAGCCACCTCCAAGCGTCCGGGGGCTCCGCCGGGTTAGGCTGCGCCAGAGGCCGACCTCACCTTCGGCTCAGAAGACCACCCCGACTCCACCGCCGGCTCAGGCATGCTCCCAATGCTCTGCACACCCACCATCTGCAACGTGGCTATTACCAAGACCCTCATCGACGGCGGTGCCGGCCTCAACTTGCTCTCCATAGAAGCCTTCAGCCTTCTTCTCGTATCGCTCGAGCGTCTCAACCTCAGCAAGCCCTTCTCAGGAGTTGGTGGTGGTGCTGCACACGTGACAACTATCACACCGAGCTGGTAGACTTCAACATCGCCCGCATCAGTCTCCCGTACAACTCCATCCTCGGGTACCCAGCTCTCACTCAGTTCATGGAGGCGACTCACCCGGCCTACAACCTCATGAAGATGCCTGGGTGCAAAGGCATCCTCACCATCAAGGGGGATGCTAAGGAGGCCGTGACGGCACTCAGGCTTGCCTTCAAGACCATGGCGGCAGCACAGCCCGCCGGCGCCCGTACCCCCGAGGCCAAGGAGGCCACACCTACCAAGAAGAAGCAGCTGTTCACCCAAGACAAGGCGGAAACCAAGCAGGTGCCGGTCAACGAGGACGGGTCCTCGGGAGCCACCTTTACCATAGGCGCCGGCCTTGACCCGGGTCAAGAGGAGGCCTTGGTGAGGTTCTTGCGCGCAAACAAGGGGATATTCGCGTGGGAGCCCAATCAGCTGGTAGGGGTCCCGAGGGAGGTGATTCAGCATCATCTAAAGGTATGCCCCAACATACGCCCCGTGAAGCAGCGAGCGAAACGGCAGTCCACAGAGAAGCAGGCCTTCATCATCCAGGAGACCCGCAAGCTAGAGGCGACAGGTGCCATTCGCGAAGTTCGATATCCCGAGTGGCTTGCGAACCCCGTCGTAGTGCAAAGAAAGGCGGGAAGGAACGGATGTGCGTCGACTTCCCAAACCTAAATAAAGCCTGCCCCCAAGATCCGTTCCGACTCCCGCGCATCGACCAGATCGTCGACTCCATCGCCTCGTGCGACCTGCCATGCTTCCTGGATGCGTTCTCAGGGTATCATCAGATCAAGATGGCGGTGGAAGATGTGGATAAGACACCCTTCCTGACACCATGTGGGGTGTACTGCTACACCTGCATGCCCTTCGGGCTGCGCAGCATGGGCGCGAATTTTCAGCGGCTGATGCACATCACCATGGGGCGGCAGCTCGGGAGAAACACAGAGGCCTACGTCGACGACATAGTGGTAAAGTCTCGCGAGGCGAGGACATTGATTCAAGATTTGGAGGAGACCTTCGAGAGCCTGCGCCATGTGAACTTGAGGCTTAACCCGGAGAAGTGCGTGTTCGGCGTCCCCTCCGGCAAGCTGCTGGGATTCCTCGTATCCCACAGAGGGATCAAGGCGAACCCGGAGAAGATCAAGGCCATCGAAGAGATGCAGAAGCTGCCAGGACGGGTGACCGCATTGAGGTGGTTCATCTCCAAGCTGGGAGAGCGCGCTGATGACCCACAAGTATAGGGGATCTATCGTAGTTCTTTTGATAAGTAAGAGTGTCGAACCCAACAAGGAGCAGAAGGAAATGATAAGCGGTTTTCAGGAAGGTATTTTCTGCAAGCACTGAAATAATAGGTAACAGATAGTTTTGTGATAAGATAATTTGTAACGAGCAACAAGTAACAAAAGTAAATAAAGTGCAGCAAGGTGGCGCAATCCTTTTTGTAGCAAAGGACAAGCCAGGACAAACTCTTATATAGAGAAAAGCGCTCCCGAGGACACATGGGAATTATCGTCAAGCTAGTTTTCACCACGTTCATATGATTCGTGTTCGGTACTTTGATAATTTGATATCTGGGTGGACCAGTGCTTGGGTGCTTCCCTTACTTGGACAAGCATCCCACTTATGATTAACCTCTATTGCAAGCATCCGCAACTACAACAAAAGTATTAAGGTAAACCTAACCATAGCATGAAACATATGGATCCAAATCAGCCCCGTACGAAGCAACACATAAACTAGGGTTTAAGATTTTGTCACTCTAGCAACCCATCATCTACTTATTACTTCCCAATGCCTTCCTCTAGGCCCAAATGGTGAAGTGTTATGTAGTCGACGTTCACATAACACCACTAGAGGATAGACAACATACATCTCATCAAAATATCAAACGAATACCAAATTCACATGACTACTAATAGCAAGACTTCTCCCATGTCCTCAGGAACAAACGTAACTACTCACAAAGCATATTCATGTTCATCATCAGAGGGGTATTAATATGCATATAGGATCTGAACATATGATCTTCCACCAAATAAACCAACTAGAATCAACTACAAGGAGTAATCAACACTACTAGCAACCTACAGGTACCAATCCTAGACTTGGAGACAAGAATTGGATACAAGAGATGAACTAGGGTTTGAGAGGAGATGGTGCTGGTGAAGATGTTGATGGAGATTGGCCCTCTCCCGATGAGAGGAGCGTTGGTGATGACGATGGCGATGATTTCCACCTCCCGGAGGGAAGTGTCCCCAGCAGAACAGCTCTGCCGGAGCCCTAGATTGGTTCCGCCAAGGTTCCGCCTCGTGGCGGCGGAGTCTCGTCCCGAAAGCTTTCTTATGATTTTTTTCGGACGAAAGACTTCATATAGAACAAGTTCATGTAGAACAAGTTCATTTTAAGTATTATATTCTTGCGTCTTACTGTACTCTGTTCATGTAGAACAAGTTCCTAAACCTTAAGAACAATTGTTCTAATTTAAGATTCCATTGCTATCATAGTTCAAAAAAGTGCTAGGTGTTAACTGTGTGTTTTGCCACCGCCTTGCGCTTTACTGACCAAAGCGCATGCTTATGCACGCTTATGCATGATTAAGCGTAGTTATGCGCAATGCGTTTAATAACGCCTAGAGCCTAGGCGCGCTTAAGCGCTCGCTTAGGCGCGCCTTTTTTAACTATGATTGCTATCGTGCATACTACTTTGCTCTTGTATCACTATATTTACTCATACAAACTTATTTTTAAATTGAAGGATCCAATCGAAACTCCAATGGCACAGCAGGTATGTTCACGCATGTCTCTTTAACAGGCTTGCTCTTATCAATAGCTCTGTTGATTTCAATTTCTATTGTGTATACAGTTGACTTCTCATATCATGCACATTACTAGCATCAAAACAGAGCCAATAGTGTTGTTGTACATGTAGACCCGTACCCATCTGAAATCTTGTTGTGCCGTGTAGTTTCCCACGCTTTGTATTCTTTCACTGCTGCTTTGTCTTGAACTGATATAATTTGAATCGTGTCTCTATTTTGATTTGGCAAGACAATGCAGTGACCATAGGACACAGCATATGTTTGTTTGATGCTTTTAGTATGTACTGGTACTTGGCAATAGAAGACTTGGTAGTTTAATCCTGTCCACCTTACTAATGAACTGGTTCACCGAAATGAGTTTCATATACTAGTACATGCTAACCTGTTATGTGTCTGCTTGTTTCTTCTTTTAGAATGCTGACAGAATATTGGGGAAGAGTGCCTTATTAAGCAATGGTAAAGGAAGTAATGTAGATAAGGTTCAGGATAGTGACACATCCTTGTTGGTCTCCAACAAAGCAATGGTAAAGGAAGACTATCTCGAAGACAGTGAGACAACCCCAAAGTCATGTCTTGGTTTAGTGTTGGAGTTACTGGCCGCTACCACTTGCACAAGCTATTTAAACTCACTGTCTCAATCAGTTAGGTTTCAGGAGTCTCAACTACAAGCTGAAAGGCATCGAGCAGCTGTGCTGCGACAAGAAGCGGAAGGACTGCGGAAGTCCCTGGAGCATTCAGATGCATACTTTCTGGTGCAACAGCAAGCGTTGGAGGATTTTAGCGCCAAACAGGACAAAGCTAATAAGATTGCTAAGCTTATTACCAGCATGGTGGACACCACGTTTCTTGAGCTCTTATGAAGTTGTTTCAGTTATGCTCTTGTTTTGCTACCGCGTTTATTTGCACCGGTGGCCAATTTTGATGGCCAGTGTATGTAATATGCTGCTTTGTTCCCTATATTTGCACTAGTGGCAAACTTTGGTGCCCAGTGGATGTAATATGTGTAATAGCGGTAATAGGCTAGCGTTAATTGCTTGCTTATTTATTTCCTTATTGTCTTGTTTAGTTGTTTGCTTGTAGTCACTGCAGTTCTTTTTCTGTGTTTTTCTAGTGGCCACAGTAACCTATTTTTGGAAACTAGGCCAAAATAATCATGGCAACACACGGACTATTGTAACCATGGGCCTCCTGTGGGCCGTATGATCCATGGGCCTTCTATGGGCCGTAGGATCCATTGGCCTTCTATACGGGCCGTAGGATCCATGGGCCTTCCACGGGCCGTACGATCCATGGGCCTTTTACGGGCCGTAGGATCCATGGGCCTTCTACGGGGCGTATCATCATTTCGCCAATCATGGGCCATACTATTCGTGGACAATAATGGGTCGTTTATTGGCCGTATTTGATAACTCTATGAAAACAGCCCAACGGGTTTTTTTCGACATGAAAACGGCCCAACGTATTAACGGGCCGCAAACGGGCCGACTGTAACCACGGGCTAAATTTGGCCCACAAGCAGAAAATGACAGTAACGGGCCGTAAGTAACCGAATGCTCGAAATGAGCCCAAGAATAAATGGGCCCTGAGAAGGCCGAAAGATATCATGGGCTGGAAATGGCCCAACGGAATAATTGGCCGTTAATGGGTATAAAGTGATACACTGTTCATTACGGGCCAGTTTTACCATGGGCCGTTAAGGGGCCGAGGGTTACTAAGGGCCTCATATGGGCCGAAAGACATCATGGGCCATACATGGGCCAGAAGTTAAAATGGGCTGGAATTATATTGGACGACCCAGATGACGCTACTGGGCCTAATTCGGATAAGCCGTAAACGGGCCCTGGGATAGCGAGCTGTAAATGGGCTATATGCGAACAGGCCGTTAACAGGCTTGCCGTGGCCCGGCCCGCAACCTTTTGACCAAGTCAAACGGGCCGGCCCTTTCACACGAATGGGCCTCTGTTGGGCCGTGCCACTTGTCGGCGTATCATAGGCGCTTTGGGTCCAATGAGTGGATGACATCTGTCCAAACGGTGAGCCGACACATGTTTCCTCCAGCCAATGCTGATTTTACACGTGGAAAATCCCCATTGGTCGGGGCTGTTAACGGGTTACCGGATCCAAAACCGGACCCGATAGCTTAACGGCATTCCGTTAGGGTGGATGCCACATGTCGGTCACCCTTGACGAAAGCACTTCTGTGACGCGCGATTTATCGTCATGGAAGTGGACACTTTCGTGATGATAATTTTGGTAATGTCATGGAAAACTTCTACGACAGCACAGGTATGACTATCTTGATTCTGTCATAAATTTGTCATGGATGTACATGCATGACAGAAAACATGACCTACTGTGACAAACACGTATCATCACAGAAGTGTATTTTTTTTGTAGTGGCTGGTGTGTCACAAATCCGTCAAGCGAATCTCAAAACCTTACTAGTTCTTACCAAGCAGTAGGTGGTGATCGGCAACCGTTGTAGTCAGAACTCTCAAAATCTTGGATAGAGCGATTGCCAGGGAGAGTCAAACGCAGGACGAATATGTACATGGAGTTGGGAAGGCTTATAATATGGTAACAAAAATGGTCAACAATAATCAATTCAGAGATGCAAAGTTGAATAAACGCTCAACGACGGTACTGTGCTGGTCCTAGGCTAGACCATGCTAGAGATGCCAGCCTAGAACACTAACAAAATCACGGCGCTACACGTAAACAAGGGAAAAGCACACTCTGGAATTATTATTTTCGCCCTGTTTTTTTTTGCGCTTCTTTTTTTTTGCGAAAAATCACTATAATGGCGAGTGCCTCAAAACTCTTCCCAGGTCAAAATGACAGGATGGGCACACATTTTTTTTGACTATTCTTTTCCATAAATCAGGGCAGCGACGATGGAAAAGTGAATTTTGGCCTAAAAACTGCCCGGGGGTCTGCAGACTCTTTTTTCTCCGAAACCTACTCAGGCAAGGAAACATGAATTAGAAATTAGATGGATCTTGAAAACAAACCTAATATAAAAGGAACACGGATTGGTAGTGGATATATGGTGGTAGGATATGGCAGCGGTGGTGGTATATGGTAGCGGTGGTGGTATATGGATACGGATCGGTGGTGGTATATGGATACGGATCGGTGGTTGTATATGGTAGCGGTGATGGTATATGGATACGGACTGGTGTTATATGGCAGCGATGGTGGGATATGGCAGCGATGTTGGTATATGGCAGCAGCGATGAAGATGGTGCGACGGCGACGTGACCCACTGTGACAGAACCCGAAACTCTAAAGGACTAGACGCTAAGACCAGCAACTAGACACGACGATGCAACCGCAAATTCAACTAAGCAAAACCCTAAAAAGATTATGCAATGGCTTAGATTGGTTCAGATATGATGAACTAACCCTAATTCCTTTTGGCTTTTTCGTGGACTGTAGGCATGAAGAACAGACTCGATCTAAACTACGAAAAACTGTAACATCACAACGAGCAACCTAGAAATCTGATACCACTTGATAGATGGTGGCTATCGTTTTGGATGGAATAGACTTTAACGATCCGACGACGAACGTGCAAGGACGTCGCGCCTTAGCAATCGCTAAACCAACTCCGCGAGGTTATTGACCATGCCGGAGCCTGATCAACCTGACCACGAGGGTCTATTTCCTGCAAGCAAACAAAGAACAAGCAAGAAACTGATATTGCAATCTGGATATTGAGAATAAAATAGGAAAGCTTTATTGATCAAGTGGGGTTCTATGACATCTTGGTCTGGTCGTTGAACACAAACGAAGTATGCGAAGTTGCAGCTATGGCGAACTTTTAATCTAAACAAAACCCAAAGTCTAAACGACCAGAATATGGAGGAAGAGGGGGGGATTTCGTGGCCCTTGGAGGAGGGGTCCGAAACCAACCCTAACTCTTGTTTCCCCACACATACGGACTCCAAAAACAGCCTATACTTAAGTATTTCAAAATTACATGGGCTTGGCCCAATAATAAGGTGAAGCAGCACCTAGAATAGCCTCTGGACAAAATTTATGAAGTGGCATCTTGTATATTTCATCCAAGGCTTCATGCACTCATTATGGTGGCTTCAAAGTCCTGAAATCATCACTTGTAACTCTGTTCTTGTTTCCCTTGCGCATGCCATCATCTCCATGCTTGGTCTTGCTCCAGTGTTCATCCTTCTTATCCATGCCAGGCCCTTCATTTGTAAGAAAAACAAATGTATCCAATTTGGGCAGCATCATATTCTCATGAACATTAGAATCATTACCAAGAAACGAAAGTACCTGATAATTTCATTGTCATGCGCGAGCTCTAGTAATTGGTCCAGTATATGTAGCAGTAGGGACGTGGGTGTAACAATGGTATTGATGTCCTCATCATATAACCTGTAACAATTCTTTGCGGGATCAATTCATTCTTATTATCAGGAACAACAGTAATACCTCCCTTCTTAAGGACACAATGAACAAGACTTACCCATTGACTATCAGCAATAGGATAAATTACACCTGCCTCCAGAAGCTTTAGTATTTCATTTCGTACCACTTCCTTCATCTTAGGATTTAACCGTCGTTGGTGATCAACAACTGGTTTAGCATCACGCTCCAAATTAATTTTGTGCTGACATAGAGTGGGACTAATTCCCTTAAGATCATCAAGAGTATATCCAGCAGCAGCACGGTGCTTCTTCAGAGTTTTCAATAATTTCTTTTCTTCATGCTCTGAAAGGTTAGTACTAATAATAATAGGATATATCTTATTTTCATGAAGATAAGCATATTTCAAAGTATCAGGTAATTGTTTAAGCTCAAACACAGGATCACCCTTGGGTGGAGGAGGATCCCCAAGGATTTCAACATGCAAATTGTGTTTAAAACTAGGCCCCTGATTAAAGTATATTTCATCTGTCTCCCTTCTTTCATTCATAGGCATATCATTTTCGTGGTCTAGCAAACATTGTTCTAAAGGATCACTAGGAGGCACGACAATAGAAGCAAGACCAATAATTTCATCCTTACTAGGCAATTCTTTATCATGGGGTTGTCTACGAAATTTAGAGATATTAAAGTCATGAGACATATCCCCTAATCCGACAGTAACAATATCTTTCTTGCAGTCTGTCTTAGCATTAACAGTATTCAAGAAAGGTCTACCAAATATAATGGGACAAAAATCATCTTGTGGGGAAGCAAGAACAAGAAAATCAGCATGATATTTTAACTTCTTACACAAGACTTCAACATATCTAACAATCCCAATTTGTGATATAGTATCTCTATTGGTGAGCTTAATAGTAACATCGATATCTTCTATCTCAGCAGGTGCAATATCATTCATAATTTATCGGTACAAGGAATAAGGAATTGCACTAACACTAGGACCCACATCACATAAGCCATGATAACAATGACCTCCAATTTTAACAGAAACAACAGCCATGCAAACAACAGGTCTATGTTTATCTTTCATATCATGTTTAGCAATCCTAGCAGCTTCATCAGAGAAATAAATAACATGCCCATCAATATTATCGACCAGGAGATCGTTAACCATGGCAATACTAGGTTCAACTTTAATTTTCTCAGAGGGTGTAGCTGTTCTAGTATAACTCTTACGAACCACAGTTGAAGCTTTAGCATGATCCTTTATTCTAATAGGAAAAGGTGGTTTCTCAATATAAGGAGTAGAAACGATAGTATCAACATTCTAAGTAATAGTCTCTTATTCAACTTTAATAGGTTATATTACTTTAACTTCAATTGGAGGTTGATATTTAAATCACTTCTCCTTAGGGAGATTAACATGAGTAACAAATGATTCACAGAAAGAAGCTACTATCTCAGAGTCAAGTCCATATTTAGTGCTAAAATCACGAAAAGCATCGGTATCCATAAAAGATTTAACACAATCAAACTTGAGGTTTATACCTGACTCCTTACCTTCTTCGAGATCCCAATCTTCAGAGTTGCATTTAATTCTTTCAGTAAATCCCATTTGAATCCAATATCCTTCTTCATATAAGAACCAGTACAAGAAGTATCGAGCATGGATCGATCATTATGAGAAAGCCGAGCATAAAAATTCTGAATAATAATTTATCTTGAGAGCTGATGATTGGGGCATGGATGTAACATTGACTTAAGCCACCCCCAAGCTGGAGCGATACTTTCTCCTTCACGAGGCCAAAAATTATATATATAATTCCGATCACGATCAACCATATGCATAGGATAAAACTTCTGATGAAATTCCAATTTCAGTCGGTTCTAGTTCCATGATCCAATATCATCACATAGCCTATACCATGTAAATGCCTTTCCCTTCAAAGATTGAGGGAAGACCTTCTTATTGACAACATCCTCGGGCATACCTGCAAACTTAAATAACCCACAAACTTCATCCACATAGGTTAGGTGCATATTGGGATGTAATGTTCCATCTCCTGCATAAGGATTAGCTAGTAGTTTCTCTATCATACCCGAAGGAATGTCATAATAAATGTTTTCAGTAGGTGCAGTAGGTTGAGGAGCAACTCTTTGCTCTTTTGGTCGAGGTGAAGATACCCCGAACAAGCCCCTCAAAGGATTATTTTCCATAATAACAAGTGATGGTAAATTTCAGCACACTATATAAATGTTTCCTTAGCAAATTCCACTTACCAAAGGCGCTACACTCCCTGGCAATGGCACCAGAAAATAGTCTTGATGACCCAAAAGTATAGGGGATCTATTGTAGTCATTTCGATAAGTAAGAGTGTCGAACCCAACGAGGAGCAGAAGGAAATGAGAAGTGGTTTTCAGCAAGGTATTTTCTGCAAGCACTAAAATTATCGATTACAGATCGTTTTGTGATAAGATAATTCGTAACAGGTAACAAGCAACACAAGTAAACAAGGTGCAGAAAGGTGGCCCAATCCTTTTTGTATCAAAGGACAAGCCTGGAAAAAATCTTATATAATGCAAAGCGCTCCCGAGGACACATGGGAATTATTGTCAAGCTAGTTTTCATCATGCTCATATGATTCGCGTCCGTTACTTTGATAATTTGATATGTGGGTGGACCGGTGCTTGGGTGCTGCCCTTCCTTGGAAAATACTGCCGCTTATGATTAACCCTTATCGCAAGCATCCGCAACTACGAAAGAAGAATTAAGGTAAACCTAACTATAGCATGAAACATATGGATCCAAATCAGCCCCTTGCGAAGCAACACATAAACTAGGGTTTAAGCTTCTGTCACTCTAGCAACCCATCATCTACTTATTACTTCCCAAGGCTTTCCCCTAGGCCCAAACAATGGTGAAGTGTCATGTAGTCGATGTTCACATAACACCACTAGAGGAAAGACAACATACATCTCATCAAAATATCGGACGAATACCAAATTCACATAATTACTTATAACAAGACTTCTCCCATGTCCTCAGGAACAAACGTAACTAATCACAAAGCATATTCATAATCAGAGGTGTATTACTTATCATTAAGGATCTGAACATATGATCTTCCACCGAATAAACCAACTGGCATCAACTACAAGGAGTAATCAACACTACTAGCAACCCACAGGTACAAATCTGAGGTTTTGAAACAAAGATCGAGTACAAGAGATGAACTAGTGTTTGAGAGGAGATGGTGCTGGTGAAGATGTTGATGGAGATTGACCCCCTCTCGATGAGAGGATCATCGGTGATGACGATGGCGATGATTTCCCCCTCCATGAGGGATGTTTCCCCAGCAGAACAGCCCCGCCGGAGCCCTAGATTGGATCTTCCCAGGTTCCGCCTCGAGGCGGCGACACTTCATCCCGAAAGCTTCCTTCTGATTTTTTCCAGGTCAAAACACACCATATATAATAAGATGGGCGTCGGAGGCCTGCCAGGGGCCCCAAAAGGACGGGGGCCGCGCCCAGGGGGTAGGGAGCGCCCTCCACCCTTGTGGCTGGCTGGTGGCCCCCTCTGGTGCTTTCTTCGCCCAATATTTTTTATATATTCCAAAAATATATCTGTGAAGTTTCAGGACTTTTGGAGTTGTGCAGAATAGATCCCTAATATTTGCTCCTTTTCTAGTCCAGAATTCCAGTTACCGGCATTCTCCCTCTTCATGTAAACGTTATAAAATAAGAGAGAAAAGGCATAAGTATTGTGATATAATGTGTAATAACATCCCATAATGCAATAAATATCAATATAGAAGCACGATGCAAAATGGACGTATCAGAGATATCATCGACATATTGCCTCTATTTCGCACAAACCCTCTCTCACACCCACCCACGTACATACCTATACATAAAGAAGAGGTGCACGCACGACACACGTACTCATGTCGCATTCCCGGCCACACCCCCGCGAGTACACGGTGGAGCTCATTTCTGTATGAAAAGGCAGCCCACGTGATAATTTGACGCGTGTAGCGGTTGTTTACTCGAAGGAGGGTCGTGTACCACGCGTACATGGAACAAACTTGTAACATCCCAAAATTCTAAAATTTGTAATGGTACATTAAATATATATTTATGATTGTGTGTTTGATTGTTGTGTGATTGATTGTGTGAAATTGAGTGGAATTTGAAACCCTTTGAAAGTAGAATGAGAGAGAATGAAATGAGTGTCGCAAACTTTCATCTTTGCATTTTGATCTCCATGAATTAAAATTCATTTTATCACAAAACTCTAGAGTGAAGATAATATGACTTCTTCCATTTAAATAAATGAAAAGGGTTTTGAAAATATTTTAATTCCATTTGGCAATATTTCAACTTCAGAAACTTTATGCAACTCAATGATTTTCATGAGAGAAGATAAAATGACTTCTTCAAATTATATGAAATATGAGTTGAAAGTTTAAAAGAATCAAATTGAAAGTCCCTTAGATGTTACTTTCAAACCCACTTTCAAGTTGGAGTTATTTGGCTTTTATTCAAATTATTTTCCTCCTAAAAATAAATAGATGGAAATAAGTGTAAAATGATTCCCTTAAATGGAAAATTAGGAGAAAATAAATTTGAAATTATCTTGGTATTTTAAGAATGATTTGTATTGGGTTTTATTGCAACAGTAGCACTCTTTGCCTTATTTGAATTTTTGTTGATTTTATTTGGACTTGAAAAATAGTTCATGTTCTAGGATTTCTTTTTCTGAACATTTTGATATATTATATGCCAATATAACATTTTTATGTATTTGTGATTGTTTTTTACTTGTCTGTGTTTTAGTTAAAAAAACAAAAAGAAGGTCGCAGCCTGCCCAAGGCCCATCTCTCTCTCCCTTGCTCGACTCTCTCTCCATCGCCGATAGGTGGGACCCGCGCCACTTTCCTCCTCCCTCAAGAATCGACAGAGCTCCTCCCCGAAGCTCACCAGCGCTACGCCCAATTTTCTCGGGATCGCATCCCCGATTTGCCACCTCCTGCAAGTCTACCCCTCCCTATAAATACCTCTCGCCCTTGAAAGATTCCGCCCCTAGAACCCTATCCTCAACACTTCAATGCCATATGAATCCCTAACCGGAGCCCGAGCTCCGCCGCCGCTCCATTGCTGCTGCTTCGCACGACCCCGAACTCCTTGCCTCTCCCCAATCCCACCAACACACTCCCCTCACTCCGCCTGACCCCTCCGACGACAGCCTCAATCTCTCCGATGCCCAAAGGGCCGTAGACGCCAACCCCCATACGCCGCCGCCGCTGTCACGATCGCCGCCGTCGCTCCCATGCACCCCCAGCCTCGTCGTCTCCACCTACCTCATCACCGTCCTCGCTCGCATCGAACGGAGCCCTCCTCAACGCTGGAGATCCATGGGAGAAACCGCCTGCGTCAACCCCGAGCCGACACCACCGACGACGACATCATCCGAGCTCTTCCACCACCGCGGTAAGCCCTCAACCGTTCGATCTCCCTTCAACATTGTAGATTAGATCACAGTGAACATTTAGGTTTTTATTGAGTAGATCAGTTTTATTTTCGCTTTATACTAGGTTTTGATCGAATCGGCACCTTCGGTTTTTTTATTCGCGCCGCCTTTGGTTCTCTTAGATAGCGATCGTTCACCTTTTAATCTATGGTTAATGGCCGATTAGTAAGATTTTGTTTTTGAGTGACACCTCCAACGAACCAGGACAAGCCACGTGGTTAATGGCCGATAAGTAAGATTTTGTTTTTTGTTTTCTTTTTTAGTTCTGCTTATTTTCATAGATAGTTTCGATTTTAGATTGCTTGTATCTTTTAGCATAATTAATGATTTTGAGTGATTCCAACTGCACCGTGTCTTGAATTATATGAAGTTTCTGTTACTCACTTGAAATTTTGAATTTGGGTAGTTTAAGTTTGAATTATTTCAAATATGCTTCAAACACTATTTTGGCTCTAGTTTGAATTCTGAAATAGATTTTTCAGTGATTGTTTTTGCTCCTGATCACTTCTGGTTTTGTCTAGCACTAGGTTTGATTTGGGAAATTTTAGAAAATATTAATCTAGGGTTTTAGGAAAAACGGAATCATTTTACATAGTTTAGTGTATTTTGTTTTCCCTTAGTATTTATTTGTTCTTAACTAAAAACCTTTTTTATCTTTGACAAATTTAGTTTTGTTTATGTTACTGAACAGTAGACAGTTTTATTTTATTTTAAAATTTTATTTGCTTTAGTTTCGTATGACACTTGTATGGGTCATAGTTAGAGTTTTAGAAAAGCTTTTTATTTGTTTCCTTTTGCTACTAAAAGTTTATGAAAAAAATCTTGCTGTTATTTTAATGAAAACCTATTTTCTTTTCTGTTAACTTATTAGTTTAGTATTTTGTTTATTCTTAAATTTTACTAGGGACAAAGCTATTTGTGTCTCATGACTTAAAGTTTTCTTTACTTGTTTTCCTTGGTTTCTATTTTCGTGTCCCTTGTTGATTTGCGTTTTATTTGTTGAATTTTATTGTGAGTGTTAGAATTGCTTGCTAGTATGTTTATTTCTGTGAATGCTATGTTTGACTTAATAGATTTACATCGGAGTGACGAATAGTATCAAGTTATTTTTGAGAGGGCTATTATCTTCATCAACTTACCAAGCAAGCTCACTTTGACCATGTTATTCATACCTATGTTTTTATTGCATCTAGTGTCACCATTCATAATCCCTCCAGTAGTGATATTAACTTCTTGTACTTGAGTAGAATGCATGAGGTAGGAACCCATCTCCCTGTTTGTCAGGACCCCGATCCTAAGTCACACCGATCTAGCATGTAACACAACATATCACTTTGCGGCCTCACACACGGTATTCCCACGGGTGCCACCTTACCTGGCCCAGGACCGTTTGCACCTTTTGGCTCACGTATATGATAGTGTCGCTAGGATCCAGATGACAAATAACCCGGGCCGACATGGCTAGTAGTAAACCCAAAGTGGCACTAACTTACAGGGATAGGCATACATGACCCAGCAACGAACGTGTCGGTCATCAGCAAGTGAATCCGGGCTGTAGCAGCTGGGCTAACAGGACTCCGGAGAATCCGGGCTGTAGCAGGCTAACAGGACTCTGGTAGACACCCCGTGACATTTCCCTGAAGGGACAGACACAGGAATGAAGAAGGACACATGCCGGCCAGCCTAAGTGTTCCGGAGCAATAGCAAGCTACCATGGCTCAGTGGAAGCACTAGGAGACATTTCCCGGTAAGAGAGGCTACCAAGGATAAACAACTAGGTTGTCGGATTCCACACATACCAAGCATTTCAATCATACACACAATATGCTCGATATGTGCAAATACAACATGGCATCACAACAAAACTCTACAACTCAAAGTATTTATTCATTAGGCTCCGAGGAGCCAAGTATTACAAACATGGTTCTCATGACCCAACATACAGAGCATACAAGCAACAAGCAGAAGCATAAACATGTTTGAGTACAGACAACTACAAATGAAAAAGGCTGAGAAGCCTGACTATCTACAAGACCCTCCCAAGGGTACAAGATCGTAGCTGAGGTAACAAGCTAAACATCGAAGTCCGCGCGGAACTACTAGTGAGACTGAAGTCTCTCTACAAAAACATAAATTAAGTAAACGTGAGTACAAATGTATCCAGTAAGACTTACATCAGAACTAGCTACATATGCATTAGTATCAATAAAGGGGTGGTGGAGTTTGACTGCAGCAAGCCAGCTTTGACTCGGTGGCTAACCTGAACTACGACTGCATGTAACTCTTTTGAGGTGGCGCACACGATTCCACATATTCACCATAACAATACTCCACTATGGATCCGCTCCCGTCTCCCTACAAGAAGGCCATCCATAGCACTCACGCTTATCTTGCGCATTTTAGAGTATCCACTTTCACTTGTCTATGAACTGTACAGGGAACCCAGAAGTCCTTTACCACGGACGCGGCTATTCGAATAGATGATGTTAACCCTGCAGGGGTGTACTTCTTCACACACGCTCTTGCCACTTACCACCATGTACACGTCGTGTATCTCAAAGAACCTTCAAGTGGAAGCTCACGAGGAGTCGGCCACGACCTGACTAACCACAAAAGTCTCTAAACCAGGTTTATTGCCTATTTGGGTTCCATCCGCAAGGAGATCCGGCCGGGGTGTCGCTCACGGCCCCAAACGGTGTGTGCAGGGTTCCCAAGCCCACCTTGATGGATGGATCTACGCTTGGTACACCATGCCATGGTTCCTAGTCTGTCCCAAGCCCACCTGTATCGGGTGCCACTTGGTAGACTACTAACACAACCTGCAAACACCAGAAACTAGTTGCAACTCCTGGACAGAGATCGGGTTGATTAATAAGTCGAGAGAGCTTGGAGTGCCCGGAGCCCAATGTGTGGTAGTAGTTGTTCATGGATAACAAACACAGAACTCAGTTCCTGAGGACGGTTTCAACGAGACAACCCACCATGTACTCCTACATGGCCTCTCACCGCTACCTTTACCAAATCGTGTTCACACACTTAGCTCTCAACAGTAGGACATGTTCACCACATTCCAATTCATTCCAGATGAATCAGACCTGACTCAACTCTAAGTAGTAGCAGGCATGACAACAGGCATGGATGAGTTGGCACATCAGGGCTCAAACAACTCCAACTCATGCTAGTGGGTTTCATCTATTTACTATGGCAATGACAGGTCATGCAGACGAAAGGGGTTCAACTACCGCAGCATGTAACCGTTGAATCATTGTTGTCCTAATGCAGTAAAAGAGAGCAGGGGAGAGAGAGTGGGATTGTATCAGAATGAACAAGGGGGTTTTGCTTGCCTGGCACAATGGTCGAGGGTACTGCCCTTCAACTGGATACTCGTGAATATCCTCGGGAGCAGAACCTACCACGGAGATTACACCGGTAACACAATCAATACATGGCGATATGCAATAATATGATGCATGCACATGACAAGGCAAAATGAGTGTGTTGGGCTAATGCAACTACAACCAGATGGGTTTGAGCCATTTTGAACCAAAGATTCAAAGTTCAAACTCATTTGTGATCTTAAATAGTGCTTTATCATGTTTTGCACTAAACAGCAAGTTAACTTGTTTAAACATGCATGAAACAAGTACAGATGGATAGATTGGATTTTTCTGATAATTTTTCATATATAAATTATTTCATTTGGAGTTATGGTTGAATTTCTATGATTTTTATAAGTTTGAAGTATTTTCTAAAATAAATAAATCATTTCTGATTTATTTCAAGTCAGCAAAACAATTATGACGTCAGCACTGTATCATTGTGATGTCAGCAGGTCAACTGGGCGGTCCAGATCAAACCTGGCCGGTGGGACCCACACGTCAGTGACACACGGTTAACAGGGGTTATTTCTAATCTAACTAAAAATTAGGGGCGCTGGGGCCCACTATCAGTGAGGGTGGGGTGTTTAATTAGTGCTTAACTAAGGGGCCACGTCAGCTCGCCGGGGTTTGGCCGGCGACGACCAATACGGCGGCGGCAGCGCACCGGACTTGTGCTAAAGGCGACGGGGGCGGCGGTTGAGGGCACCGGGGCGTAGCCTGGGCTCGCCCGCATCCAAGGAGGTAAGTGGGAGACCGCTGGGGCACCGGAGCTCGCCGGAGCAGAGCTCGTGGCGGCGGCCAGAGTGCGGCCAGGTCCGACTCGGTGCTAGGGTGCACGGGAGGGGAAACGGGTGCTGGAGTTGGCCTTCTGGGAGCTCCTGAGCATGGGCTTGAGGTCGGACGCGAGCTGCGGTGGCTGTAGCGATGGCGGCGACATGGCTGGCAGCAGGGAAAACTCGGCCACGATGGTTACGGATGCTAGAGGTCACAAACGACAAAGATAACGAGGGGGGAAAGACGGTGAGCTCACATTGGTCACGTAGACAAGCTCAGCGGCTCGGGGACGTCCTGCGTGCGGCCAATCGACAGCGGTGGTGGTCGGAGCCCGAGGTGGAACACGACAGTGATGGGGGTGTTCGGTAGCGTCCGGTGATGCTAGGCTCGGCTAGGATGAAGCTGGCGATGATACAGAGCTCGGGTACGCGGAGATGGAGCTAGGGAATGGCTGGCCGTGGTGGTTCTCGGTGGTGTGTCCATGGCGGCTTCGGCCAAGAGGGGGAGAGCGAGGGAGCGAGAGGGAGAGTGAGAGAGGGTCGAGGGGTTCCAGGGTGGGTGCATGGCACCATCCGAGGGGTCCAGAGGGAGGCGGCAAGCAGGAGGTGGCCGGGGCGCGTGCTTGCGCGCGTGAGCCACACGCCTTTGTCCTACTGTCCAAGGAGGGAGACGACTGGCATGGCCCAGTGGGCTGCTACAGTCACGGGCCAAGGTAACTCTCTCTCTGCTTTTCTATTTCCATTTTGTTTTCTATTTTCTGCAATTGGTTTTGATTTTATTTAAATACCAGACCATTTCATAAACTTCTGAAAATTATTATGTGGCCTTTTTAAAAAGTATTCAGAGCCACTTACAAACTTTCAGAGTTATTAGAGTTATATTTAATATATAACAAATATAACTCCAATGCAAATAATTATTGAATTAACTCAAATGTCCAAAATAAATATTTATGAGCTCCTAAAAATATTGGTTTGAATTTTACCTCTGGCAAATATTTTCAGAGGGAAACATGAACATTTTCTTGGACCTATTTGAAGCAATTTTTATCTTGGTCATTTTCAGAAATGATTTCTGAGGCTTTCACATGGCCCCATTTCAAATTCATTGAAATTTAAACATGATGCACACATGACTAGCTAGTCTAGGTCAAGGTAAGGCTAGGGATGTGACAACTCACCCCCACTAAACAAGAATCTCGTCCCGAGATTCAAGACGTGAGGTAAGTAGACAGAGGGGACACAAAGCTAGCATGATCTTCATGATTCAACTGCCCTTCTGGAAGATGTTGATCCATTGCTTCAAAATGATCTTGACGTCTTTGCTTTCGAGATCCTCATTCAACACGATGACGACAGAAAGAAACTCTATTGGAAAGGATCATTGAAGCTCTTCATACCAGGCTAATGGCAATTCAAAAACGATCATTTGAAGGAATTCAAAGAAATGGCATACTTAGTTTTGGAATGGAACTATGGTTATAGAACAATCGGCAAATGGAAGGCACAATCCGACTGATACCGAAGATATAACCTAGTGTCTGAGCTTGCTCTCAAGAACTTGAGCATTTCCATATTCATCAGGGTTTTACCAGCATCTATGCCAAAGATCCTGGCAACAGTTCCTACTACCACGATGAATAGCGATGGAGGATGCAGATACAAAGGAAGACAACACTTTCTCAGATTTTACCTTGACGACGCCAAGGAAACAAAATCTAGAGGATCTACCGAGAGACATTTAGCACTCTGCTTATAATGTTCTCCTTGATGTACTAGGTACCACGGTCAATGCTTAAAAGCATCAACATGGCCATCAAGTAAAGGTCGGACTTCGGGAGCACAAAAATCCATAAGGAACAACTTGTGGAATAAGTCATACCAAATCCTCGTGGAGAAGATGGTCGAATTGCTCATTCAAGATACTATAATAATAGATCTTCCGGCTAGGTGTGTCGGCCAGAACATCAACCTCGTCGGGACCTACATCATAGATCTTGGAAATGTTCCAACCATTATATCTTCCTGAGATTCAGATCTAGTTGGTAACAGGATTTTTCAGACAACATGTCTAGAAAAGAAAGGATGCAACACAAGTCGATCAGATGACGTTGATCTAGTTGGTAACAGGATTTTTCAGACAACATGTCTAGAAAAGAAAGGATGCAACACAAGTCGATCAGATGACGTTGCGAGATTCTCAGGAGATGAACTACGATAGTAAGCTCCAAAACATGAGCTGGTTCTGCTACATAAATGTGAACATGATGTCCAAGACAAGCATGACCACATAGTAGTCTTATGATAAAACACTACCGAGTTCTGGTTGGGAACCATCATTGGGGATATCGAAGTCCTTGTATAAGCCCGGGTCTTAAGAAGGAACTTCTTTTCCTTGATCAAGTCAATCAGTGGCTTTGTGCGCTAGGAATACATATGGAATGGAGATGATCAGTCTATCAAACCATAGAATACTTCGCACATGCGTGACTGACTTGGGACGATTCTAGAGGAGGCCAAAAAACAAACTTTCTCGAATTCACGGCGGCAACTTGCTTCAAATGAACATGAACTAGAGGAAGTCACTTCTTTCGTCCAAACATATACCTCATGAATGGAACACGAAGGCAATGCTTATAAAGTTTCCAACACTATTTAATGTTCAACATGAATCATGGACGAGATAAAATGCTGCTAATGGGCACAACAACAAGTCATTGGGATTTCCATCTAACTGGAGTTCCACAATTATGTGAACATGGTGATAGCACTGGGCAGACCCAAGGATATAATGGTGCATGCTCGAGGGGTCAACCACGAGTGAGACAACATTATGAATATCATTGGTTCTGATTCGATTTGATGGTAGCCCACACTCAAATCAAGGGTTGGATAATACAATAGCGTCGACAATTGATCACGAGGATCAATAGATGAAGATATCATCTTTCTTCAACACACACAACACAAGGATATCCCTTTGGAATGAACTAAGTTAGATATAGCTTTTATCTTCCAACTCCCCAAGTTGTTGTTTAGCTTAACCAATTAGTTCAGAGGTATCCAACACAGATTCTTGGAGAATGGGCGGTTTACAAGAAACCAACTTGATCACAAACTCAACATAGCGGTCAGGTAACAACCTGGTAATACTTCCTAGAAGATATTCGGAACATCCGGAACCACCGATATGTTACTAAGCTTGAGAACAATCTTGCTTTTCAGAGCAAGACGATATGATCAAATAAGCAAGGGATTGAATAATCCTAACTCATTGATCGAAAAGTGCACCAGAATTTTGGACTAGGCAGCACAATCTATCTTAGAATGATGATTCAATAACCAACATGCTACAGCTCGAGGACAATTGGCTGCTTTTAGGTGACTTTAACTTTATGCATTCCATTGAGAATCGAAACCAGCCAGGTGGTGATGTGAATGATATCTTTTTGTTTAATGAAATAATTGGCCATTTGGGTCTTGTTGAACTTCCAATCAAGGGTCGTCAGTACACATGGTCTAATATGGAATCCACACCCCTCCTCGAACAAATTGATTGGTTTTTTACATCTGTAGCTTGGACACATGATCATCCCAACACAATGGTCATTCCGCTTGCACGCATCGCCTCCGACCACGCCCGTGTGTGGTTTCAATTGCCACCGCTATACCCAAGGCAAAGATTTTTCGATTTGAAAACTATTGGGTTGATTTGCCTCGGCTTTATGGATTGTGTATCCGAGGTTTGGAATCGCCTGCGGATAAATCCTCAACTGCCTTAATCATCTCCGCTAAATTCAAATCTCTTCGTTATGCTCTTAAGAAATGGCATCTTAACCTATCCACAATCAAGGCGCCATTGCTGATTGCAACAAAGTAATTGTTTTTTTGGATAATATTGAGGAATTTAGGCCCTTGAGTTCGCCGGAGTTCAACTTTCGAAGATTGTCAAACTACATCTTGAAGATATACTTCATTGGCAGTTCATTTATTGAAGCAACGTTGTACGATCAGAAATATTAAAGTTGGTGAGGAGAATTCAAAGTTCTTCCATGCAATGGCAACCGAAAGATATAGGATAAACACTATTTCTTCGATCAAATCGAGGATGGGAAAGTGGTTTCGACCATCAACAGCTTAGCTGGGATGTTTTGGTCGATTTCAATCGTAGAATGGGCCAAGCAAAAGGTATACAAATGGGTTTTGACCTTGACACATTAATTGACCGTATTGATGGGCTGGAGAGCTTATCCTTACCTTTCACGGATTGTGAGGTGGATACGGTGATTAAGAACATGCCTTCGACTGCGTTCGGCCCCGATGGGTTTACTGGTCTTTTCCTCAAGACTTGCTGGAATATATTAAGGACAGATTTTATGAAATTGGTCAGGGAGTTTTATGATGGAAAGTGCAACCTGGAGTGTCTGAATACATCTCTCATTACACTCATTCCAAAAAGTTGAGCCCAGAATATATTGGTGATTTTAGACCCATATCATTGACAAACACTTGCCTCAAGTTTTTAACTAAACTTTTGGCAAATCGATTGCAGAGTGTGATTCTCAAATGTATTCATCGCAATCAATATGGGTTTGTTCGGTGTAGATCCATTCAAGATTGCCTTGCATGGTGTTTTGAATATATACATCAATGTAAGGCATCCAAAAGATCTATCATCCTTCTTAAACTGGACTTCACGAAGGCGTTTGATACCATCGAACATGATCTGATTCTCAGGATTCTGAAATGCAAGGGTTTTGATGACCGTTGGACAGGTTGGATTGATAGCATCTTGTCCTTTGGTTCCTCTTCGATCCTCTTAAATGGGGTGCCTGGTAATCACTTTGTTTGCCGCTCGGTGTGCGATGTGGAGACCCTTTATCTCCTTTGTTATTTGTGATTATGGTGGATCTATTGCAGTCCGTGGTCAATGAGATGTGTGCAAGGAACATTCTCACACTGCCCATACCTACCTCTTCACGGGATTATCCGATTGTTCAATATGTGGATGACACTTTAATTGTCCTTCCTGCGGTGGATGACCAACTCATTGCTTTCAAGGAGATGCTTGAGACCTTTGCTAAGTCAACAGGTTTGAGGGTTAATTTTAGTAAATCATCTTTGATTCCACTGAATATGTCTGATGAAGAGGGTCAACGTATGGCGGCTTTGCTTGGATGTGATGTTGGCTCTATGCCATTTACTTACCTGGGATTGCCAATGGGTACTACTCGACCCACAATATATGACTTGCTACCTTTAGTGGACCGCATTGAGAGACGATTATCTGCCTCATCCTGTCTGTTGAATCAGGGTAGCCGGCTGCAACTCTTGAAATCGGTTTTATGTTCCATGTCAATATACTTCTTGTGTTCCCTTACATTACCTCAAGGAATTTTGAAACAGATAGAACGTATCATGCGGCAATGCCTGTGGAGAGGCAACTCTGACACGCCAAGACAATCTTTAGCAGCTTGGGAGTTAGTTTGTCGGCCCAAGAACCAGGGAGGACTTGGGGTTTTGGACCTTGGCAAACAAAATGAAGCCTTGTTGATCAAGCACCTCTTCAAATTTTATAATAAGTTGATGTACCTGGTTTCACTTATCCGGGACACATATTATGTTGTTGCTCCACCCCAAGTAACGCAGTTGTGGTTCCTTTTGGTGGCGTGATGTGATGAAACTTTATGGCAAATTTTGTAAGTTGGCCATCCCTCATGTTCGCCTCGGGGACTCGTGGTTTTCTCGCTGGATCGGTGGCAACTTAATAACGAGGTGGTTTTCATGCAACAGCGCTTCCAGCGGCTTCATTCTTTTGTCATTGATGACACACTTACCATTAAGAATGTGATGGAGCTGCCTGTCCCAACCGACAATTTTCACCGCCTTTATCAGCTTGAAGCTTTTGAGGAATTCAATCAACTTCGTGCAATAATGCCTCTCATAAACTTACATGAGGGAGTTAGTGACATATGGAAATGGCCTTCAAAAACCGGGGACTATCAATCCAGGATCTACTATTTGTCTTGTTTTTCCAAGTCGTGGCTGACCCTCTCTTTCGTGGATCTCGAAATGTGCTTGCACCCTCAAGCTCAAGGTGTTTGGATGGCTTATTTTGATGGATCGTCTCAACACCGTGGATATGATGCGTAGACGCCATTGGATTATCCAGATGATACTTGTGCCATTTGCTTCTCGTGTTTGCATGAAGATAGAGCTCATCTCTTTTTTCTTGCAACTTTAGCCAACGTGTCGGAATTATTTGGGCATTTCATGGAATGTTCAACCTAATCGCACCACTTTTGAAATGGCTTGTGAGGCCAGGAGGAATTTGGTCAACCATTTTTCACCGAGGTAGTATTTACGGCCACCGAATATTTGGACCCAAAGGAATGGAAGGATCTTCGAAATGAGCTGCCCACTTTCGTGAGCTTGGAGGAGGAATTTTATTCATGATATTACTCTCTTAGCTCATAGAATCAAGTGTAAATATAGAGATAGATTAACTGATTGGATAGATTCTTTACACTAATCACCCTCTGTAAGTAGCCTTCTTTCCCCTTTTGTTTACCTTTCTAATTTTGTACAGAATCTATATTTGTTTTAATAAAGAGCTGTGAGGCTGTTGCCTTGCAGTACATAGTCAAAAAACATGCTAACAATGAGAATATTGTCCATTTACTACCAAGCAACGAGTTGCTCGGAGTATTGATTTTACACATCACAATTCACTTGTCGGTATTCCGGTTACAACAACACGAGGACCAAGAAATGAATGATGATGGTGACAAGTACCACTGCATCAAGAATTCATAAAAGATGGTGCAATTCCTATGATATTCTTGACATAAATAGGGTAATACTCCAAGGTAGAACATGACAAAAACTGGATTGGCATTTTGATCCGTGGAATACAACTACTTTGACACAATCCTAGATATGGATGAGGTACTGGGGTTTGTTTCTCCTAGTCATTCCGGAATAGAATGGCTTGACGGACCACAAGAATAATAGGCATCGATGAACACGATCGCACACATACTCTTGACTATCAATTGATAGATGGAGGTTGGAATATAACTGAAGTGGGACAACTCAGAGAACATATGATTATTTGAGTTGTGGATGCATAGATCAGTATGTCGAGCAAAGCTCAACATTTCTTCCGGGTAACCCATGCAGAGTCACAACTATAACAGAGAACTCATCAAGAGCACTCTGGTTGTGATCTTTTGGTTCAAAAGAACTTCCGTCATAATGGTTCATGGTATTGGAAGAGCGATATACCACAGACCTCGAGGACTATCACAAATGTTACTAATATCCTAAGGGAACTAGCAAATACTATTAACGTGAGATAAGTAAAGCGAATCTTGGGTCAAGAACCCAGGAGCAGAATACCTACTACTAAATGGCATCATAGGATGCTTTCGAGAATGACGACCAGAATCATCACACTGAGAATATAAAGCATTGTTAGATTACTGCGTGGTTCTCTAGGATGCCTAGGGTCATAATACTAGCTCCAACATATATGTCAAGGCAATGGAGCACCTCAACAGACCGTTTAGTGTGCTTAATCTGGCCCAAAAGGACATCGGAAATGGGAAGAAGGGACTTGCAAATGCATCATACTATTTAGAAACCTGGGATGACTCGAACAGCATAACGGCTGTAAATGCTCAAAAAAAGATTTGAGACGTTCACAAGGATTTGCATAGTCACTTAGCAACATCATATCAAGGTTCTGGTTCAACTGACAACATACTAAAAGTAGTAGAACTGAACTGATACTTGAATCCATCATTCCTATAAGTCTACGGATTAGTAACACGTGATCCTGATAGAAAGAAGTGAAATCCTAGTTTCTTAACCCCGTAGGAAAGATAGTATGACTCGGATCAGAAGGGCATAAGGTATAAGGACTAAAATGAGCATTGTGTTCCCTTCCACAATCAATTCCCTTATATAACTAAAGCATTTCTACACACGACTTCGACCAGTTTGTCTTGGTAATCCTACAGGCAGTCAGGATCTGGTACCAAAACTGTCAGGACGCCGATCCTAAGTCACACCGATCTAGCATGTAACACATCATATCACTTTGCGGCCTCACGCACGGTATTCCCACGGGTGCCACCTTACCTGGCCCGGGACCGTTTGGGCTTTTTGGCTCACGTATATGATAGTGTCGCTAGCATCCACATAACAAAGAACCCGGGCCAACATGGCTAGTCGTAAACCCAAAGTGGCACTAACTTACAGGGACATGCATACATGACCCAGCAATGAACGTGTCGACCATCACGAAAGTGAATCCGGCTGTAGCAGTGGGCTAACAGGACTGAGAATTTGGGCTGTAGCAGCTAACAGACTCCGTAGACACCAAGGTGACATTTCAAGGGACATACACAGTAACGAAGAAGGACACATGTCGGCCAGCCTAAGTGTTCCGGAGCAGTAGCAAGCTACCATGGCTCAGTGCAAGCACTAGGAGACATTTCCCGGTAAAGAGAGGCTACCAAGGATAAACAACTAGGTTGTCGGATCCCACACATACCAAGAATTTCAATAATACACACAATATGCTCGATATGTGCAAATACAACATGGCATCACAACAAAACGCTACAACTCAAAGTATTTATTCATTAGGCTCAACTACTGCAGCATGTAACAGTTGAATCGTTGTTGTCCTAATGCAGTAAAAGAGAGCATGAGCGAGAGAGTGGGATTGTATCGGAATGAACAAGGGGGTTTTTCTTGCCCGACAGAGTGGTCGACGGTACTGCCCTTCAACTGGATACTCGTGAATATCCTCGGGAGCAGAACCTACCACGGAGATTACACCGGTAACACAATCAATACATGGCGATAGCATCAATATGATGCATGCACATGGCATGGCAAAATGAGTGTGTTGGGCTAATGCAACTACAACCAGATGGGTTTGAGCCATTTTGAACCAAAGGTTCAAAGTTCAAACTAATTTGTGATCTTAAATAGTGCTTTATCATTTTTTTCACTAAATCGCAAGTTAACTTGTTTAAACATGCATGAAACCAGTACAGATGGATAGACTGGATTTTTCTGATAATTTTTCATATATAAATTATTTCATTTGGAGTTATGGTTGAATTTCTATGATTTTTAGAAGTTTGAAGTATTTTTTGTAATAAACAAATCATTTCTGATTTATTTCAAATCCAAAAAACAATTATGACGTTAGCACTATGTCATTGTGATGTCAGCAGGTCAACTAGGCGGTCCAGGTCAAACCTGGCCGGTGGGACCCACATGTTTGTGACACACGGTTAACAGGGGTTATTTCTAATCTAACTAAAAATTAGGGGCGCTGGGGCCCACTGTCAGTGATGGTGGGGTGTTTCATTAGCGCCTAACTAAGGGGCCACGCTAGCTGAGGGAGTCCTGGATTAGGGGGTGTCCGGATAGCCGAACTATAACCTTTGGCCGGACTCCTGGACTATGAAGATACAAGATTGAAGACTTCGTCCCGTGTCCGGATGGGACTTTCCTTGGTGTGGAAGGCAAGCTTGGCGATACGGATATGTAGATCTCCTCCCATTTGTAACCGACTCTATGTAACCCTAACCCTCTCCGGTGTCTATATAAACCGGAGGGTTTTAGTCCGTAGGACGAACAACAATCATACCATTGGTTAGCTTCTAGGGTTTAGCCTCTCTGATCTCGTGGTAGATCTACTCTTGTACTACCCATATCATCAATATTAATCAAGCAGGAGTAGGGTTTTACCTCCATCGAGAGGGCCCAACCTCACGTAAAAACATTGTGTCCCTTGTCTCCGTTACCATCCGCCTAGACGCACGTTCGGGACCCCTACCCGAGATCCGCTGCTTTTGACACCGACATTGGTGCTTTCATTGAGAGTTCCTCTGTCGTCACCTTTAGGCCTGATGGCTCCTCCGATCATCAACAATGACGCGTCCAGGTGAGACTTTTCTCCCGGATAGATCTTCGATTCGGCGGCTTTGCATCAAGCGGGCCAATTCGCTTGGCCATCTGGAGCAGATCGAAAGCTACGCCCTTGGCCATCAGGTCATATTTGGAAGTTTGAACTACACGGCCGACGTCCGCGGAGACTTGATCTTCGACGGGTTCGAGCGACAGCCAAGTGTGCCGCACTATCACGATGGGCATAATCTAGCTCTGCTGCCGAACAGTGCCCTGGAGGCCGCACGAGTGTTCGCTCCGACCCTTAGCTCGGAGCCGACTGCGCCAATCGAGGACGGGTAGCTGGACACCGCCTCGGGGGCTGTAATCTCTACGGCGGTCGAGCCGAACACCATACTTGTCCTTTGCGAAGATCGTGACTCCGAGGTGCCGGACTCCTCTCCGGACTCCGAACCTTCCGCGCCCCTGCCAATCGAATCCGATTGGGCGCCGATCATGGAGTTCACCGCCGCGGACATCTTTCAGCTCTCACCTTTCGGCGACATCCTGAATTCACTAAAGTCTCTCTCTTTATCAGAAGAGCCCTGGCCGGATTATGGTCAGCAAGGTTGGGATGTGGACGACGAAGAAATTCAATGCCCACCCACCACCCACTTCGTAGCCACTGTCGATGATTTAACCGACATGCTCGACTTCGACTCCGAAGACATCAACGATATGGACGACGATGTAGGAGACGAACAGGAACCAGCACCTATAGGCCACTGGACAACGACCCCATCTCACGATGTATACATGGTGGATACACCTAAAGGAAACGACGACGAGGAACAAAGGGATGCAACGAGTGATCGTTCCCTCGAAAAGCAATCAAAGCGACGGCATAAGCGCCGCTCCAAACCCCACATCGACAGAGAAAGCAGCCATATAGACCCAGCCATAGAGCAGGGCGAACCAGCGGAAGACGAACATGGCATCGAGCAACCGTCCGAACAGGGCAACATGGATAAACAACCCTTCCCCGGCGAAGACAACAGTCCAGACGACCTCACGCCGGACAAGTTGCTGGAGCAGAAGAACCTCCACAAAAGGCTCGTCACCACTGCGCGTAGCCTGAAAAAGTAGAAGCGGAAGCTCAAAACAGCGGAAGATGCACTCAGAATTAGATGGAGCAAAGTACTCAACACCGCAGGCAAATACGGCGACAGTCGCCACACAAAGAGCTATCCGAAGAGAAAATTACTGCCGGAATTTGATGATGAGGCCTTAGAGCCTCCGCAATAAAAAAATAAGGAAGCCACCCGGTCGGGTGAACGACCCCATGGCCAACTCAGTGCGGCAAAGGACGCCGCACACAAGCCGGCACGCGATCCACACAAGGATTCACATCAAAAAGATGGCCCAGCCAGATCTATCTATGGGCCAAGAAAGCAAGCTCTAGTAAGCAATGCAACACATCAAATATCCGAACATCACGGTACGCCCAGATATAGGGGTGCCGCACACCCCCTATGTTTCACCGATGAGGTGCTGGATCATGAATTTCTAGCGGGATTCAAGCCCGTAAACATAGAGGCATACGACGGAACAACAGACCCTGGAGTCTGGATTGAGGATTAGATCCTCCACATACACATGGCTAGAGGAGATGACCTCCACGCCATAAAATACTTACCCCTCAAGCTCAAAGGGCCAGCCCGGCATTGGCTTAAAAGCCTTCCCGAAAAAACCATTGGAAGTTGGGAAGAGCTCGAGGATGCTTTTCGGCAAATTTTCAAGGACCTATCTCCGATCTCCGGATGCGCATTTATTTAAGTCACATAACTCAACAGCCCGAGAGTCAGCCCGAAATTTGAAACAGATTCCTTACTAAAAGAACCAAATAGTCGATCGTCCGGACGCCAAGCCTTAGCAGCTTTCAAACACAACGTCCGAGACGAATGGCCCACCGACACCTCGCCAAGAAAAGACAAGAACAATGGCCGATTAACAAGCCTCATGACCCGCTTTTGTGCAGGAGAGGATAGCTGGTTGGCAAGATGCGCATCAACACCCAAGTACATCCGGGTTAGGGATGGAAACGAAAACTGCGATACAGCAAGGACCAGCGCCGGACCAAGGGAAACATCCCGAAGAGCATGACAGTCAACGCCGTATTCAAAAGCTCTCGACAGAATCAGAAAAAGATGCCCCTCAAGGATAACAGGGATGAGCGATCCAACCTAAACAAAAATCTTGGACAAGATATGTCAAATACACAGTACTCCCGGGAAGCCTGCAAACCATACCCACAGAGATTGTTGGGTCTTCAAGCAATCCGGCAAACTCAACGCCGAACACAAGGGGCTCAACACACCAAGCGAGGACGATGACGAACCCCACAAGCAGAGCACCGGAAAACAAAAGAATTTCCCACAAGAAGTCAAAACAGTAAATTCACTTCACGTGACAATAGGGGAGAACATAGCGGCGCCCATAGAGATACGCCACCATACGGCCTATCCTGCAGGAGTCCCGCCACCGTTGTTAAAACCAATCACCTTCACCATCAGATTACTCTAGAAGTATCCGAATGCAGGCTGGACTGCCTTGGTATTAGATCCGATAATTGATGACTCCACTTTACACAAGTCCTAATGGACGGCGGCAGTGATTTAAACATGCTATATCGTGACACAATCCGCAAAATGGGGATAGACCCAACAACAATTCGCCATAGCAACACTTCCTTTCAAGGGTAACGATAGGCCCAGTGCCCATTGTACGGGCTCTCTCCTCGCTAGAAGTTATGTTCGCTCACCCAACAACTTCCGCCGCTAAAAGCTAACCTTCCACATCGCCCCATTTACAAGTAGCTATCAAGCACTATCGACGCCAAGCTTTCCGCTTTAACACAATACCCCATTATGCATCCCTTATACTTAAAATGCCCGGTCCACGAGGCATCATCTCATTAAAGGGAAATATCGAGGGTCCCTCGAGCGCGGAAGATTATGCGGCTGCCTTAACAGCCACACACTAAACCGGCTTCACTAATCAAAGCACCTAAACAGGTCGTTCAGACCCCGGACACAACTAGACGAGTCTGGCGCAAACATACAAGGGCTTACTAGCCACATACTCCCGTTCAAGGGGCTCCGCGCATGTACAACAAGAGACAATAAAGCTCATTGTTATTTATTTTTTAAATTGTACTTTGTTTATTTAATATAACGTACATTTTCACATGATCTTTTTCAACTAGGTTCCTCTCTTTTACAGATGAACACCGTGCTACACCCGCCCGTGATACGGCACAACAGAGACACAGTACGTACGCGCAGAGGGACCCGCTCCAAGGATTCTTTTAGATTAAGACCCTGCGTAAACCTTTTTTACTGTCTCTTGTTGATACACATCCCCCGGTTTCTTGATATAACCGAGGTGGAGGCTGGCATCTTGGCATTGGCCACGTCAGGATCTTGCGCGTACCTGGACACCAGGGGCTTATTACTAAGGGCGTTGTTCAGCCTGTTTTCATAAAGACCGAACACCTTAGGGAGTGTTCGGCGTCACGAGTTTGTCCTTATATGCATCAGCTCCGAATCATGTCTTTGGTCAAATGTTGGGTTTGCTCGCCCTCGTGTTTTGTTGCCTTACGCCCGCTCTATCGGCTAAGGCGGCACCAGAGAACTATCGCGATCGTGCCCCGCTCGCCAAAGCGAGCACCTCAAGAGAGAAAGCCGAAAACTGATCGTCATGATATAGCGTGAGACTGGTCAACCACTCAATGACCCACCGAATCTTTAGGATTCCTCCGCTTAACGAAGGGTCGTTTCCGTCAGCACACACGTGCCTCTGAATTGGCGAAGCGGTGCCCCTAGGGGCTATATAGTAGCCCCACTGTCAAACTCCTATGGCTAAGTGAAAGTGATAAAGCATTATAGTCTAATTGCCTAGTTCGCTACGCTATCACCTCCTTTATAGGACCAAGACGTTGGATCAAGTGTGAAAATGCGCCTTCTGCGAACACCCCCGCATTATATGCGTAATGCTGAGTCAAGACTGCCATCTTTCGTGTTATATACACATATACATTAATGGCTGCACAGGAGGTATTTTAATTCTTGCAGGCACAAGTATAAAAAGCTTTTATATTGCATCGAAATATTGTTTTACAATAATACATGTGATTCAAACATGATATCCTTCAAGCATTGCGTCTCTATTAAACGAGCGCCTCATGAACTTCCCGAAAATAGTGCTCGCAGTACTGGCTCGTCCAATCTTGGGATGCAACGTCGGTGGCTTTCATCTCCGCCAAGATGTCTTGACACGGCAAGAGCCATCCGCGCACCTCTATGCATGTTGACCTCTTCATTGCATTGATATGCGGCACCGCACCAAGGAACTGCTGCACCAAACCAAAATAACTCTTCGGCTCGGGCCTTTTCCGGCCACAGATGACTCACGACATCCTTCATGGCGAGTCCGGATTACCTATTCAGCTCCGCCCATTTGTCCAAATGCTCGGTTAATGGAAGTGGGCGCTCTGGATTGTGGAACTGCGACCAAAAAAGCTTTTCCACTTCGTGATCCTGTTGATCTCGGAAGTGTTCGGCCGCGTCCGCGGCACTTGCCGCCAAGTCCAGATAATTATCCGCCGCACTCCACAGCCGGTCCAACTGAGCATATTTAGGATCCCCGAACTTCATCCGCAGCATAAAGGGCTTTCCAGCCGCGATATCTCCGGCCTGACGTAGCTCCTGCTTCATGGCTCTCATTGCAGAGCGAGCATCCTTGGCCTCGTAGTGGCCTTCTCCAGTCCTTTGTTCCGCCCGATCTTCTTTTTCAAGAAGCTTGCAGCGGTCGGCAGCATCCTTCAGCTTCACAGCCATCTCGCCATTTCCTTCCTGCTTCGGCAAGGAGCAGCATGTTCGCTTTCAGCTCTTCGCCGCTTTTAAGGCAGCCGCATCACTTTTTCTGGCCTGCTCCTTGGCTCGGGCGAAGTTCCGCCAAGGTTCTCCATGGCAGGGCACCGTCTCGTGATCAAGCATACATGTTGTAAGGCACGGGCATCAAGCCCCTTACCAGGTGTCTCGCGGAGAAATTGCATACCTTGTGACTCGCTGCCGCTTGTTGACAAGCGCGATGTCGGCATTCTCCACGTCAAGTTGCCGCTTTAGCTCGGCAAATTCATCAGTCCGGCTAGCCACCGGACACTTCGCCACCTACATAGGAAGAGCGACATAATATACCTAGGATTATGATCCTCGGCGCGCTGTCATTTTTGACAACGCACCAAGTCTCAGGGGCTACTATCTATACATGGCACATCTTTTATATGCGGAACTGTCAAAAGGTACATCATTTCGCGTACCTCAAAACCTATCAGTAAACTCCTGACGGCCTCATGCAAACCGCTCTCCGCGGATGAAATCCTTTCAATCACCGTGCCCATCAATGCACGGTGTTCTTCTGAGATAGACGCTCGCCCGAGCAGATCCTTCAGCTCCTCCGACCGTGCACCGGACGGTGCCGGACTCGTCCGATGGCCTTTTTCGAAGGCTGGACACGGAGGGCTTTGGGAGCCATATGGCTGCTTTCTGGCCCTGCCGGATTCGGAGAAACCTCCGTGATTTACACTCAGGGTCGCCGCCGCAAGGCGGTACGGCAGGGGAGGCGTTCGCTCTCCATCATCTCCGGACGAAGATCCCGTGAAGATGAGCTCACGAGAAGGGCTGAGATCCCAACTACAAGGTAAAATTTCAGTTATCTTTCTCGTGAATAGAATAGGGATGTCTCTTATTTTAAAACTCCCTCTCTACTTACGGCTCATTGAGGGCTGATCCCTTGAGGGCACAAGGCGGCCGAGGCACCTCCCGGCGCAGGACCCTCTGACGAAGATTTCTTCCCCCGCTTTGAGAGCATGGTCTCCGGGTCTTCAGAGGCAGTCCTCTTCTTCTCCTGGATGGAGGGATTCTCGATTCCTCCTTTCCTCATATCCTCCTTCAGGGAGGCGGTAGCTTCCTTGTTCCCCCCTTCGCCTTCTTCAAAGGGCGCAACCTCCAGCATCCTGGTTAACACGGGATCCGGCGTGGTTTCATGGCGGGGGGACCGGACATCTGATTAGCTTTGCTTTCTCTATCCACTCCTATTTAAGGGACAACTCTTTTAAGGGCAATTTTATGATAAATATACGGATAGCGAGTCCGGGTACAGGGCTACTTACTTGAGTATCCGGGCGATTGCAGCTCAGACCTGCGTCCTCGGTCGAGTCCGGACACATTGCTTGTGATCCGAAGAACAATTTGTACATCTCCATGGGCTTCGCGCCTGTAAAGTGTTGGAGAGCTCGTGGTCCCTCCGGATTAAACTCCCACTAGCAGAGGGGGCGGCGTTTGCAGGGCAAATTGCGGCGAATCAACATGACCTGCGTCACTACGGCCAGGTTGTTGTCTCTTTCTAGGAGATCTTGAATGCGGCCCTGCAACAAGGGCACGTCCTTGGATGGCCCCCAGTCGAGCCCTTTATTGACCCATGACGCCACCGTGGGGAGGACCCGAGCGAAGGCAGGAGGCGCCACCCACTTGGTGCCCCAGTGGAGCTGTGATATAAAACCACTCGCTGCCATAAGCTGAACTCCTCTTGAAAAGATCCTCGGCCATGGAGCGCCAACATTCTTGCTTATAACAGCCCCTCCGCACTCCGCTTGCTGCCCCTTGATCATCTTCGGCTCCAATTTGAAGGTCTTAAGCCACAATCCGAAGTGAGGGGTAATGCGGAGGAAGGCTTCGCACACGACAATGAACGATGAGATGTGGAGGATGGACTCCGGATCCAAGTCGTGAAATTCTAACCCGTAATAAAACATGAGCCCCCTCACGAAGGGGTCCATCGAGAAGCCTAACCCCCGAAGGAAGTGAGACGCGAACACCACGCTCTCACAGGCTTGGGAGTGGGAATAACCTGCCCTTGAGGAGGCAGCCTATGCGAAATTTCGCCGGTTAAATACCTGGCATCTCTTAGCTTTAACACATCCTCTTCCGTAACGGAGGAAGGCATCCACCAGCCTTGAAGGTCAGAGCCGGACATCATTGAAGGTCCGAAGCGCCTGAATCTGGAGCTTTGGGTGTTGGAACTCGAGGCGAGGGGCGGATTCGATTGAGATTGAAAGAAAGGAGTATAGCCTTGGTCTCTTTATAAAGAGGTTGAATACCAAGAGCCTTCCCCGTGACCGTTTGGGACTCGCCTCCGATAGAGGAGACGTGCCCACGGGCACGATTGGGTTACCCACGCCCGCATTGATGAGAATCCCGAAATAGGGGGACACGATCTCCGCTTTGAAAAGACGTGCCAAGGGAACCGCCTCGCTAAACGCGCTGAGGTGGGACAGTAAAAATGATTCGAATAAAGGCTTGGCCATGGTGTGATGTCACACTGCGGAATACGTCAGCAGATTGGATTTGTGCAAATATTATTCTCTCTACGGTAGTACACTCTCCTTGTGTTCAAAATCTTCTATGAAGTATTCGGAGGAGGAACCCGCCTTGCAATGCCGAAGACAATCTGCGCGCCGGATTCATCATCACTGAAGCCTGGTTCAGGGGCTACTGAGGGAGTCCTGGATTAGGGGGTGTCCGGATAGCCGAACTATAACATTTGGCCGGACTCCTGGACTATGAAGATACAAGATTGAAGACTTCGTCCCGTGTCCGGATGGGACTTTCCTTGGCATGGAAGGCAAGCTTGGCGATACGGATATGTAGATCTCCTCCCATTTGTAACCGACTCTATGTAACCCTAACCCTCTCCGGTGTCTATATAAACCGGAGGGTTTTAGTCCGTAGGACGAACAACAATCATACCATAGGCTAGCTTCTAGGGTTTAGCCTCTCGGATCTCGTGGTAGATCTACTCTTGTACTACCCATATTATCAATATTAATCAAGCAGGAGTAGGGTTTTACCTCCATCGAGAGGGCCCGAACCTGGGTAAAAACATCGTGTCCCTTGTCTCCTGTTACCATCCTCCTAGATGCATAGTTCGGGACCCCCTACCCGAGATTCGCCGGTTTTGACACCGACACCAGCCCACCGGGGTTCGGCCGTCAGTGACCAATACGGCGGCGGCATCGTGCCGGACTTGTGCTAAAGGTGACAGGGGCGGCGGCTGAGGGCACTAGGGCGTAGCCCGGCCTCGCCCGGATCCAGGGAGGTAAGTGGGAGGCCGCGGGGGCACCAGAGCTCGCCGGAGTAGAGCTCGTGGAGGCAGCCGGAGTGCGGCCAGGTCCGGCTCGGTGTTAGGGTGCATGGGCGGGGAAACGGGTGGTGGAGTTGGCCTTCTAGGGAGCTCCTTAGGACGGGCCTAAGGTCGGACGCGAGTTGCGGTGTTAGAGCGACGGCGGCGACATGGCCGGTAGCAGGGAAAGCTCGGCCACGGCAGTTACGGATGCTAGAGGTCGCAAATGACGAAGATAACGAGTGGGAAAAGATGGTGAGTTCACATCGATCACGTAGACAAGCTCAGCGGCTCAGGGACGTCATGTGTGCGGTGAATCGACGGCGGTGGTTGTTGGAGCCCGAGGTGGAAGACGACGGTGATGGGGGTGTTCGGGAGCGTCCGACGATGCTTGGCTCAGCGAGGATGAAGCTGGCGATGATACAGAGCTCGGGGACGTGGAGATGGAGCGAGGGAGTGGCTTCCCGGTGGTTCTCGGTGGTGTGTCCATGGCGGCTTCGGCCAAGAGGGGGAGAGCGAGGGAGCGAGAGGGAGAGCAAGAGACGGTCGAGGGGGTTCCAGGGTGGGTGCGTGGCGCCGTTCGGGGGGCCCAGAGGGAGGCGGAAAGCAGGAGGTGGCCGGGGGCGCGTGCTTGCGCGCGCGAGGCACACGCCTCTGTCCTACTGTCCAAGGAGGGAGAAGACTGGCGTGGCCAAGTGGGCTGCTATAGTCACAGGCCAAGGTAACTCTCTCTCTACTTTTCTATTTCCGTTTTGTTTTCTATTTTCTGCAATTGGTTTTGATTTTATTTAAATACCAGACCATTTCATACACTTCTGAAAATTATTATGTGGCCTTTTTAAAAATTATTCAAAGCCACTTACAAACTTTCAGAGTTATTAGAGTTATATTTAGTATATAACAAATATAACTCCAATGCAAATAATTATTGAATTAACTCAAATGTCCAAAATAAATATTTATGAGCTCCTAAAAATATTGGTTCGAATTTTACCTCTGGCCAATATTTTCAGAGAGAAACATGAACATTTTCTTGGACCTATTTAAAGCAATTTTTATCTTGATCATTTTCAGAAATGATTTCTGAGGCTTTCACATGTCCCCATTTCAAATTCATTGAAATTTAAACATGATGCACACGTGACTAGCTAGTCTAGGTCAAGGTAAAGCTAGGGATGTGACACTGTTGTCAAGCCCGGGACGTATAAGTTTTAATGCTATGCTATTGTAAGACGAGGTTTGGTATGAGTGCTCGGGAGTGGCGTGAAGAAGGAGGACTCTACGTCAATGACGACAACTCCATGATGGCATCTGCAAGGACTGCATCTTCAAGGCCTAAAGACTTCAAGACTCGAGACAAGAATTCAATATACCTCTGGGTGGAGAATGGTTAAGAAGGGTACTTTGTGCCCAGTACTCAGTGATTCTGAAGAAGCGCTGTGATATAATGCAGAAAGCTCCACCTTGGCTCAAAGAGACGGAAGAATACTTCATGCCCGGAAGCTTACCTATGCAACCGCTAGTCACTATGGGCTCTGGCTTGGTTGACCCTAGTGGTTACTCTTGCTGGGACGGTGCCAGCAGATGTAGAACTATGGTAGGATTGGATGGGCACCAGACAGTGGTCAGAGGAACTCTTCGAAAGACCATGTGTCGGCCGTCTTGTTCTCAAACATCATAAAGCGCAAGAACGTAAAAAGAGGGATCGAATCTTGCGGGTAAAGTGTACAAACCTCTATAGAGGGTTAAAATCTAATCGATTAGCCATGTCCCCGGTTATGGACATATTGAGCCTCTAGACTTGGATCTATCTCGGAACTCTCAACACCGGACTGATAACTTAATTGTTGGAAACTTATGATGATTTTGGGCTATGAGACATCGGTTGGCGGAAGCATGTCATGATAGAAAACTCCATAGTACAGACTCCCGTTTATTTCCTTTGATGTAGCAAAAATAAAACCAACTTATACGCAAAAACTCAGACACAGAGCCACAAAGCCATATTGCGTATAGTATAATTTTATCATCAGTTTTTCTTATAGTCATCTTGCCGGTACATTCAATGTACCGACCTACACGGCTGCAACGTATCATGTTACTGGATTATTTCTACGACGAGTGAGTTTGGTTGTTGGGTTACGGTCTACACTCAACCCGCCGATGACGTTGATGGGACTCCACACCTGATTGTTTGTTTCCGTTGAGACTTATGAGGTATATATCAATTTTACGTTATTTATACATGTGATTGCACTTTGATATATACATTATGTACTGTGTGTGCCAGAATTCTGATCCATGGATGGCACAGATACACAGAGGCTTGACAGTTTGAGGTCGGGTCGCTACAGATATGGTATCAGAGCACATGTTGACTATAGGACATGAGCCTAGAAACTGGAAAGCCCTTAGGACAGGATATCTCTAAAACTTTATTAAATAAAAGATCCTTTACTTCTTATTTTTTCTGATTTTATCAAATATCCCCTCTTACCTCAAATAGTTAGAATATACCCCTTTTCCTTTTGACCACATGGAGGATCAACTGAAGCTGCTCCAAGAAGGACAAGATATCGGACAATTGATGACCTCGTCAGAGTAAAGAGAATTTCACCATACATTAGAAGAATTGAAGCTACAAGAGTTGAAGACTCCGAAGACTTGAAGTATTTGAAGAATTTGAAGAATTATTGGATCTTTAGAAGACCAAACCCCTGTTATATACTTGCGCTGGATGTGGCGATTTGTGAGCTGTCATTATTTTGGTTTTTCGACAACCACAAATAAAACCTATTTTCAAAGCTATTGTTTGTATTGTGTGTATCCCCCCATCCCTCTCTTGTATCTCATCCCAAAACCTTTGGACTCCATAGATGATGAATGAAGTTGGACTGGTATCCTCTGGACCGTTGACTCAGTTGGAGGCAGATCTATGGATTCAAAACATTGAGGATCACTTCGGGAAAAAATGATTGCAAGGAAGTATGAGGTTCAATATGCTCTTCAGTACTTCACAAAATGTGCTGCCACCTGGTGGAAAATGCATCAAGCCATACAAGGATGTAACCGAGCAAGAACTTGGGAGGAATTCAAGAAGACTTTGTTGAGATCACGTCTTATCCGGAAGCACTATGATAACCCGAAGAAGAAACCTTGTGCCTCCAAGATTTGCGGAGAAATAGGACACACCAGTGAAGAACACAAGGATGGATGCCCTTATTGTGAGGAAAATCACTAGAGGAACAGTGCCCAACTAGGCAGGTGACTTGTTTCCTGTGTGAAGGAACTACGCACAACCCTCCTCGGTGTTACTTTTACCCCAAAGTACAAGAAATTACCAAGAAGCAGAAAGAAGCCCTCAGGGAAGTTTGGAAAAATCTGTGATTGAGGAAGTTATTGAAGACCCTGATGGAGAAGGCGTAAAACAGATTTTACGCTCATGCTTGCTATTCATGTGGAGAATAAGGGCATTTTTTACAGTATTGCACGAAGGAAAGCCAAGATTATATGGGAGACTTCCTGACAGCAGAAGTGAAGTGCCCCTCAGGGAATAGAAGCTATGATCATTACGGAGAAATCCAAGAAGAGAAAATGAAGGCATCCCCATAACAACCCAATTTCTACAGAAAAGGACCTATGTCATATCACTTGTTTCAGGTGCAAGGATTTAGGTCATTACGCTGATAAATGTCCAGAGAAGAAGCAAAGAACCCAAAGAGCATACACTATCCCCAATAAGCCTAAAGACTTATCAGATGTTATTTGTTTTCGTTGCAAGGAAGCAGGACACTATGCTACTAAATGTCCCAACAAGATGAAAGCTGGAGTTGAGTAGTTGGAATTTAAATATTGGTAATCAGTGTAGTAGGAAGCATTTATTTCCTTAAGGAGATGGAGTTGAATTTTTGTAATGGAAGTCTCGGATATTGTCACGGTTCATGAATAAATAAAGTTAAAGTGTACTATTTTCATATGTTGAATTGTATGTGTTAATACTCTATGAATAGAGATTTTGACCATTTTTCGAGGATATGAGAAATATGGTCTATGGATGAATTTGTGCGTTTCATTTTAAGGGTGGTAGTACCCTGTGAGAACACCTGGCCGATGGAAAGGAAAAAAATTATTTTGCAGAGTGAAGTTCGGAAAAAATAAGTATGAGTTTTATTTTAATCTCTTGGTTACCCCAAGAGTATGAAGGAATGAAGTACTATTGGATTTAAAGGAGGTATAATGATGGAATAGGAAACAATAATAACTCGATGGAGGAGTTAAAGTTCTACTAGTGTTCAAGTGGGCCATAACCCATAGGCCTAGGATTTGAAAATGAATAGACATAACCTTGATGAAGGAGGAAATTTGGAAGAAGCTGTATTTTCATCAGCTCACGTTTCGTAGGAGGTTACGCAAAAACACGAGAGTTGTGAAGAAATGATAGATGTTTTGTTTGGCTTGCAGAACCAAAGGATTTACCCGAACCCAGTTCAAGGACAAGAGAAATTCTGCAAGGCTTGTGAGAATGCCCGAGTTTTAGAAACATGAGATTCATTAAACCTCATACATGGTAATGATTTGGGTAAAATGGATTGATCACCATACCGACTTACTCTTGTCATTCACTCTTTCTATTTGGGATGGTAAATCCAGAGTGACTTAGCCATCGTAGAGAGATGACGATGTTAAGACCTTGTTTAAACCTTAGAATGGTAGGACAATTGATCCATGTACTGGCAACCGTTGCCAAACGTAGGATATATGGTGAGATTCAACCCAGACCCTTTCCTGCAGGAGAAACCACTAATTGTTGACCACCATGAGATATCGATGGTTGTATAGAATTGGCGACAAACTTGTCAGGTACGAAGACCCAGTCACCTTACCATGAGGAAAGGACACAAGATTTTGAAGAAAAGGTTATGCCCAACTGAAAGAGCCTCAGTGACGGAGTTATCCTGGAGAATATGAGAAGACCCAGACTGTTCATCCAAAGGAGGAGTACATGAATTTTGTTGGGACCGTAATCATGCTTCTAAGTGTGGTAGCACCCCAGACCTTGCCGATCAATGGATTTGCTGGAAGACCCCAAGCCCTAACCTTTTTCTTTCTAGCCACTTAGACTCTCGAGGACGGGATCCATTTTAAGTGTGGTAGTTTGTAAATTCCCAAAATTCTAAATATTGGAATGTTATATTAAATATATATTTATGATTGTTTGCTTGATTGTTGTGTGATTGATTGTGTGAAACTGAGTGGAATTGAAACTTTTTGAAGTTGAATTAGAGGGAATGAAATGACTTTCCCAGACTTGCATCTTTGCATTTTGATCTCCATGAATTCAAATCCATTTTATCACAAAACCCTAGAGTGAAGATGATATGCCTTCTTCCATTTAAATAAATGAAAGGGTTTTGAAAAGATTTGAATTCCATTTGGAAATATTTCAAATTCAGAAACTTTATGCAACTCAATGATTTGCATGAGAGAAGATAGAATGACTTTTTTAAATTATGTGAAATATGAGTTGGAAGTTTAAAAGAATCAAATTGAAAGTCCCTTTGAAGTTATTTTGAAACACACTTTCAAGTTGGAGTTATTTACATTTATTCAAATTATTTTCCTCTGAAAATAAATATATTTAAATAAGGGTAAAATGATTCCCTTAAATGGAAAATTAGGACAAAATAAAATTGAAATCATTCTGGTATTTTAAGAATGATTTTTATTGGGTTTTATTGCAATAGTAGCACTGTTTGCCTTATTTCAATTTGTTTGGACTTGAAAAATAGTTCATGTTTTAGGATTTCTTTTTCTGAACATTTTGATATACTATACAATATTTTTATGTATTTGTGATTGTTTTTTTCTTGTCTGTGTTTTACTTAAAAAAACAGAAAGAAGGTCGCAGCATACCAGAGGCCCATCTCTCTCCTTCGATGTTGTAGATTAGATCGCAATGAACATTTAGGCTTTTATTAAGTAGATCCATTTTATTTATGATTTATAGTAGGTTTAGATCGAACCGGCACCTTCTGTTTTCTTATCCACGCAGCCTCTAGTTCTCTTAGATAGCGATCGTTCACCTTTTAATCTCCGCAGTGCACACCTCCAGCGAACCAGGAACAACCACGTGGTCACTAGCCTATCCGTAGGTTTTTCTTTTTTTTCTTTTTCTTTTTTCGTTCTGTTTATTTTCAGAGATAGTTTCTATCGTAGATTGCTTGTATCTTATAGCCTACTTAATATTTTTGAGTGATTCCAATTCCACCGTCTCACAAATTTTATGAAGTTTTAGTTAGTTACTTGAAATTTTGAATTTGGGTCGTTTAAATTTGAATTATTTAAAATATGCTTCAAACACTGTTTTGGCTCTGTTTTGAATTCTAAATAGATTTTCAGTGATTCTTTTCGCTCCTAATCAAGTATGGTTTTGTCTAGCAATAGGTTACTTTTGGGAAATTTTAGAAAAATTTTAATTAAGGGTTTTAGGAAAACAATACTTTTTACATAGTTTAGTGTTATTTTTTACCTTAGTATTTATTGTTTTGAATGAAAACCTATTTGTATTTTTGACAAATTTAGTTTTGTTTCTATTATTTAATAGTAGACAATTTTATTTTATTTTATTTTATTTTCTTTAGTTTTGTACTAAAACTTGTATAGGTCATAGTTAGAGTTTTATAAAAGCTTTTTATTTGTTTCCTTTTGCTACTAAAAGTTTATGAAAGAAATTATTTCTATTATTTTAATGAAAACCTATTTTCTTTTCTCGATAACTTACTAGTTTAGCATTTTGTTTATTGTTAAATTTTACTAGGGACAAAGCTATTTGTGTGTCATGACTTATAGTGTTCTTTACTAGTTTTCCTTGGTTTTTATTTTGGTGTCCCTTGTTGATTTGCTTTTTATTTGTTGAATTTTATTTTGAGTGTTAGAATTGCTTGCTAGTATGTTTATTTATATGAATGCTATCTTTGACTTAATGGATTTACAACGGAGTGACGGATAGTTCAAGTTATTTTCGAGAGGGCTATTATCTTCATCAACTTACCAAGCAAGTTCACTTTGACCATGTTATTCATACCTATGTTTTTATTGCATCTAGTGTCACCATTCATAATCCCACCAGAAGTGATATTGACTTCTTGCACTAGAGTATAATGCATGAGGTAGGAACCCATCTCCCTGTTATCAAGCCCGGGACATATATAGTTTTAATGCTACACTATTGTAGACGGGGTTTGGTATGAGTGCTCGAGAGTGGCATGAAGAAGGAGGACTCTACGTCAATGACGACAACTCCATGATGGCATCTGCAAGGACTAAATCTTCATGGCCTCAAGACTTCAAGACTCGAGACAAGAATTAAATATACCTCTGGGTGGAGAATGGTTAAGAAAGGTACATGGTGTGCCAAGTACTCAATGATTCCGGAGAAGCGCCGTGATATCATGCGGAAAGCTCTACCTAGGCTCAAAGAGACGAAAGAATATTTCATGCCCGGAAGATCACCTGTGCAACCGCAAGTCACTATGGGCTCTGTCTTGGTTGACCCTAGTGGTTACTCTAGCTGGGACGATGCCAGCAGATGTAGAACTACGGTAGGATTGGATGGGAACCGAACAGTGGTCAGAGGAACTCTTCGGAAGACCATGTTTCGGTCATCTTGTTCTCAAACATCATGAAGTGTGAGAACATAACAAGAGGGATCGAATCTTGCGGGTAAAGTGTGCAAATCTCTACAGAGGGTTAAAACCTAATTGATTAGCCGTCTCCCCGGTTACGGACAAATTGAGCCTCTGGACTTGGATCTATCTCAGAACTCTCAACTTCGGACTGATGACATAATTGTGAGCAAATTATGATGATTTTGAGCTATGAGACATCGGTTGGTGGAACCATGTCATGATAGAAAACACCGTAGTACAGACTCCAGTTATTTCCTTTGATGTAGGGAAAATAAAAGCAACTTTTACGCAAAAACTCAGACACATAGCCACAAAGCCATATTGCATATAGTATAGTTTTATCATCTATTTTCTTACAGTGATCTTGCTAGTACATTCAATGTACTGACCTACACAGTTGCAACGTATCATGTTGCAAGATTATTTCTACGACGAGTTTCGTTGTTGGGTTACGGTCTACACTCAACCTGCTGATGGCGTTGATGGGACTCCACACCCGATGGTATATATCAGTTATACGTTATTTATACATGTGAGTGAACTTTGATATATACATCGATGTACTATGTGTGCCTGCATACTGATCCAGCGATGGCACTGATACATAGAGGCTTGACCATTTGAGGTTGGTCCGCTACAAAAGTTTGACTTGACGTGTTAGTATTAAATAAATTTATATTCCTCAATTGCACATATAGAATATAAAATGATTGTCATCGAGAAAAAAGAAATCCTGTCCACTATGTACAATGGAGCCAGACTGCCGAGGTTTATCTCTCATCACACAATATCAGACAAGGCAGTGATGGCCTCTCTCTCTCTCTCACTGTTGGTCACTGATCTGGCTGCAACCCATCTGCCGGCGAAAAGGGAGGATGTGCAACGTTTCTCCGTTCGACATTGTTGAGGAAGCACGTCCCGATCTGTGATATCCACTGTTCTCTCTTACCAAGCTCCGGCGCGGTAGGGCCTTCACCACTTGCTCCCTGCTGCAGTATGGGTAGATCACGCCCGCCGCAGCCCTCCTAGTTACACCCCGACGACCCTCAGGTACAACTTCCTCAGGACTTGCTCCACTTCCCATCTTCCCATGTTGCTGCATGCGGATCTTCTTTAGTTCTTTGCTTAAAATGTATCTCGACCGACGTACTTTCCATCTTGCAATCTCGTCCTCAAACCATTTTTGATAAACCACCATGCTGCTTTCTTTCCCTTATGACATGGAATATGCTTCTTTTTTGTCGGCGTGTGTGTCTTCAACTGTTATGGGGTAGCATTTTTTCCTTTCTACCTCTTTTTGCAAACAGGGCTTTCACCTCGTTGCTATTGCGACCTTTTGGTGAACTACACAAATCACTTTTTTTTCTTAAGAGTGTTTTGTGCAGTTCCGCCAAAATGTCACATGGGGAACGTTTTCACATCTCTATTGGACTGCAGAAAGGGAGATTGGTTTTGCTATCCTCCTCGTCCAACTCCGTGCCTAACCTTCTCCAACAATTACTTAGTCCTAAAGCGAGATTGCAGAGGTGATCAGCTTCTATTTGTATGTGTTATGTTTCATCATCTAGTTCCACTATTATTGTTATCACACTGACTTTAGTGGAAACAGGGATGATCAACTCGATTTTAGTGGAACTGCACAAAATGATCGGATTGCGATGTCCTCCATACACCTCTTTCTTGGTTATAGAGCTGCGTGAAACTAGCTGCCAACCAATGAACACTGTGCCCCGGAAATGGGGCCATGCCTACAAACATCATCGATCAATTATATATTTTCTTTATTTGTACATCTTCTCACAACTTTGTCTTCAGTTGTGATGTGAATTTTGGCGCTATTCTGTGAACCATTGAGATGCATTAGCAGCCATGGTAGTTTCATTTGTTTTTGATGGAATGTTGGAACGAGACAATCTTGAGGCAAGGGGACACATGAATCCTAAGTTGAAACCTTTTTTTCTGTGGAAAGCAAAGTTGAGACCCTCATTGCATTACAGTATAATTACATTATGCTGGAAAATTATGCGTACATATAAACAAATCCTTTAAGATTGACTGCAATTCCAGAAACAATTCAACTTTGTTTCGCCGACATGTGGGACATCCTTCATCCGGCTCCACCTGCCATGTAGCAATATTGAGTGCACAACTGCAGGGGAGATTCACCCTGGTCATTGCGCCGCAGTAATAATGACTAGCGAGCCGTCAAATCACAAAGCCCCACCTTCACCATAGTAAGTTGCTTGGACGAAGCAACAATAATTTCTCTCTTTGTTGAATCTGCTGTTAGTCCAATATTCCCAGAGAAATAAGTTGCTTGGGCAAAGCAACCATCACTTCACCTTTCCCATTATACTGCCTCCTTTTTTATTCAAGAAACCACCACATGCGAATATTGGACGGTAGCAACACAGCAAAGTGTAGTAGCACTACTCAATTGAAAAATCGAAACCAACAAATGAACTACTAGATGGTGAGCATTTGCTAGTATCATGTAGTCCATCTGTCCATGTATATATGGCTTAATGCGATTTCCGAGACTAACTTTGGCCCCGTTTGGATCCATGGGTTGGAGTTAGTTTGAGCTAGTTGGGGCTCAAATAGCCCTAAAATATCATAACATGATAGTTTGATAGGAGCAAGCTGCACCTAACCCACCAAAAAAACTATCCCACCCATGGGGTGCCAATTGGAGCTAGTTCTCATTGGGCCCACTGAAAAATCACTTTTCTCTCTCTATCCCGCCTGCCAAGTGGTGCTAATTGGAGCTAGTTCGCATGGAGCCCACTAAAAATCACTTTTCTCTCTCCATCAAGCGCATTTTTTGTCACTTTAACACTGTCATCCAAACATCTCTTTGGCTAGAGTTAGTTTAGGATTAGGCATGAGTTAGTCTAACCTCTAGCTAAGTTAGAGTATCCAAACAAGAGAAGCATAGGACATGCAAGTTTCTCAAAGGATACTTTCAATTTCATACGTCAAAGGATCTTCGAATGTTTTAATTTTCAAATTATATAAAATCTTATCAATAGTCAAAGGCAACCTCGAAGAATACATTGGGCCCTATATATACGTATGGATTAAGGGAGTAGTACTAATCGCAACACATGCATGCGTGTGGAGTACTACAGTACTAAACAAGAATGTTTTACATGCATTGTTTTATTATATCTTAGTTATGGCACTTAACAATTTAATGCACAAAACAAGAACGGTTGACGGGATCTATCGAAAGCAAAGAGCCTTTTTAGCGGGGATTTTCATCATTCTATGAAGGTGCAAAACCAAGTGTTAGTACTACACCAAACAACTTCAAAACGAGAAACATGACCCACTCACGGCACGGCACGCCTATCTCATTTGGTCCATCGGTCAAAGCGCTTCCTCTTCTTGGCGTAACAATAGAGTACAATAATTTTTTTAGAATGCTCTTGGCATGTCGCTAACATGTGGGAGCGAGTGATGAGTTAACCAACCTCAATAGACGGCAAAATCACCAGCCGCACTTTGAGAGAGACGAGGAGCGAGAAGCGATACGGGCTGGTGGATTACTAAAGCTGGGTGTCGCACGGAGGCCAAGAAATATGGTGATAGCGTGGGTGGGTCATGTCTGATGTAACTACACTGGGTTCCCGTGTTTTGGACTCTTCCGGTCTACTGTGAAGTAGATTGGGTAGATTTTATATCGCTAAATATAAAATATTAAGAGTCTAGACGCTCCACCGCGAGGTTTCTTGCTCCTTGTCGGTCGTCGGAAAGCGTTCTTCTAAGTCTTGCCGACACGTGGGACATCCAGCATCCAGCTCCACGTGTCATACAAGAAAATGGAGTTAAGTATAGTAGGAGAGACTCACCAACGGTCACAAACGTAGGTGGAGTACGTGCACGAATCACCTGTAAAAAGGAATACGAGCATGAAGAGAAGAGGTGCAGGCACCGACACAAGTACTCTTTGCCTCTTACAAGGTGAGCTCATTTCTGTATGAAGAAGCAGCTCACACGATAATTTGGCGATTGTAGTAGTTATTCATGGGAACCACGTGTGGACAAATCAAAGTTCGATCATGACGCGCTGGTGCGTTTTTTATAAATTAAGTTATTCGATTCGATGGCATGTACACAGCATTAGTTTCTCAATGGAACCTGAATCGTGCATGCACTAAATGACGGAGCACAGGATGGTAGCCATGCACATGGTCAGCCCTTTTTGATGTGTCCCATCAACACGCAGGACAATGAGAAGCTTTTGCTTTATGATAGTGCGCTTAATACAGGTGGTAGCCATGCATTAGTTCATTCGTTGTCAGATTGCCAGAAGTATATATACTGTAGTACCATCATTATTGTTCGACTTCCAGAAGAGGTGAAGAGCCAAGCATACGGTCACCTACTCACAGTATAACCGACCGTCTATGCACGAATTTTTTTACGTACAATCTGAGTGGATTGCTCCAATGATCATCACACGTGATCCAATCGATTCGCACCCTTCCACGCTCCATTTTATCTTGCGTTCCTTCCTCCGTCCAACATGCTGACAAGTGGGCCCCATGCTCATGTATGCCAATGTGGTAGTCAATTATTTTGTCAGAGTTAGGTATCACACCCTTTTGATGCCACATCAACGTACTCACTAGAAACAAGTTAGACGTGTTCGGTTCAACCGCCTCCCTAGGTGTTTGGAGAGGAATTGGCCGGCACGAGGCGGTTCTATAGGTGGGCAGGCGGCAAAAAATAGGGGAAAATGCACAATCCAGCAAGACGAGGGAGGGAAGCTTCTACAGTCACGAGGGACGTGGCATGGGCCATTGGGCGGCAACACGCGGTCATCCAGGCATGCAATAAAGGATGCGAAGAGGCTTCCTATATCAGCAAGGACCAACTTCCCTACCGACTGCTCATCCAATAGAACTCCCAAGTTAACTGTGGTGAGGCTGGAGTAGTCATCAGATGGGTGACCGGATGGGAAGTGGACTCGATGCTAAAACTAATGGGATGGGCCACTGTAAACGTTAAAATGGCTTAAATGTATATAGTGCTTCATCCTATTAGTTGAACCTTGAGGTCTTTTTTTTAATTTTTGACATTTTTTGTTTTTTGAACACATGTTAATCGAAGGTTTATCGTGTTACTATTTGATCATTTTTGTTTTTTGAACACATGTTAATTGGCTTGAAAGAAGGTCTATCGTGTTACTTCACGACATCTTTCCAAAAAAAGTGATGTGACTTCTGTCAACCTATAAGGCATGTCTGTCAAATTAACCTCGAGGTACTTGTTCTCAAATTAAACTCTCGGCCTTGCAGGAGTACTTGTTTTTTGAACACTTGTTAATAGAAGGTCTATCACGTTACTTTTTGATATTTTTTGTGTTTTGAACACATGTTAATTGGCTTGAAAAACAGTCTATCATGTTACTTCATGACATCTTTCCAAAAAACGTGATATGACTTCTGTCAACCTATAAGGCATGTCTGTCAAATTAACCTCGAGGTACTTGTTCTCAAATTAACTTCTGGGCCCTTCAGGAGTGCTGCAATTTGTTAGCGTCAATTGCAAGATGAGCCAGCAAGCTAGCAGTGGAGTTTCCAACATGCTCAAAGTGCACACAATATTGAGTAGAAAGAAGCATGCCCAGGAAATTAATGCGTTCTTAGGGAGGCCTTTGCTCAAAGAGCAAGTGTATATAAGGTATAGTCGGTAGGCCATAAGGACGAGGAGCGGGAAGCGATACGGGCTGTTGGATATACTATAACTAGGTGTCCCACGGAGGAAACATTACAACCAAATTACAAAAATAATGGTAACTGGTTTTACGTGTTTATAATGGTATTATCATTGGACTGCCATTTAGGATAAATGATGAGGTGGATGAGAGAGACCATAAGAAAATGCATGTCTTCTCTTGATTAATAGATGATCTATTAGCAACAATATGTCTCACCAAATATTTATCGTGTTATCAAATATAAGACTAAAAATAACCCACTGCAACATATTTTGATGTCTCCTCTAATTTACGTGATAGGCTTAAGATAAAACTGTCTTATCAAGCACTGTGCAGGCTCTAAATAGTAACAAATTAACATTTGGATAGTCGACAATAACATGTGAGATTATGAATATTTCTTTTTGCAAATATATTAGAACAAAATGTTCTTTTTTGCTGATAGAAAAGAATGTTCAATGTGACTGATTACCTCCATGCTGGTTTTGACTACTTAAATTTAAAAATGAACCACGTGTTTTGTTTGGTAACACAAAATTAGTAACTAAATGGTGATTGGACACCATGTCCTGCCACATATGTATGTGCAGCAAGAAAGATTTATTCACGTACAGGGCAGGCTTGTACTGCCTAGTGATCTAAACACTCGTATATTAGTTTACGGAGGGTGTACTTCTTTGAGAAAAGTAAAGAAAAGAAATGGGGAAGCTTACTATGACAACATGTGAAGTTTTGAACCCACATTTTGTACTAGCACGTGCCCTACAAGTCTCCACGGCTTCGCATGAATGTTCGAGGTGGTTCACAGATAGCGCTGTAGTTTCTGTGTTGCAGCAGCATGTGCAAGGTGGCAACAATCTGAGTGCTAAAGAGTTTATCCAATGGCTGGTTTTGTTTTGATTTTCCAACTATTGACCATTGGATAGAGTGAATCAATGGCTTACATTCAAAGTTATTCTCACACTATAGAATGGTATAGGAATGTGGAGAGGTTTGGTTCATTTTATATCGCTGAGTAATATAAAATATTATGAGTGTAGACGCTCCACCGCAAGGCTCCTTGCTCCTTCTCGGTAGTCTGGAATCTATGTCCTTACACTCTTTTTTTAGTTAGCTTTGTTCATCCTTTTGCCAACACGCGGGACATTTAGCATCAAGGTGCATGTGTCATGCAAGAAAATGGAGATAAGCAGTGCATAAGTGAGTCGTGCACTTCTATGGCACGTACTATGCAATATTTTTTCTCCTCAATGGCATGTGAATAGTGCATCTACTCAATGACGGAGCACGGGATGGTAGCCATGGACATGGTTGGCCCTTTTTGGAGAGAGTACTAAATAACTTTGATGTGTCTCGTCAACTCGCATAAGGCGAGAAGCTAGCTTACTACACGTTCTCCCTCGCCCACGCGCGCGTGGTGGCTCGCAGCACGAGGAGTAACTTTTGCTTACAAGCGGTGGATGTGCAGTAGTTCATTTCGTGTCAGATAGCCAGAAGTATATACTACTGTAGTACCATCATCATTGTTCGACTTCCGGAAGAGGTGAAGAGCCAAGCGCAACGTCACCTACTAACCTATAGTATTCTACAATAGCCAAGGTTGGTCCACCTTTTTAGATCCTGGTTAATTAATATAGGCGTCTCTTGCAGCGGCACATCATTTAGAGCAAGTACTCTATCCGTTTCTTCTCTATCATTCATAGGAATTTAAAATGCAGGAATAGGAAAAATAAAGGATTGGAGTGGCATGTCCACTTGAATCCCATAGCATTAACACAGTGTTCCCCTAAAAAACCCAGAGTGTTTGACACAGGAAAAAAATGGAAGTGAAAAAAGTTGGAGTGGATGCTAGATTGCCAATTAACACATGATTTCATAGGAAAAATTCTATAGCATTCTATCCTATGAATCAAACGACCAATGTAGGAAAATTATGAGGGGGGTCTCTCCAACAATGTGCCTCGGCACGCACCTAACATCATGGGGGTCGAACTTGGAGTCATTCATCTGGTACATGTGGCATCTCAGATCTGGACACAAACTGATTCACACCTTCAAGGTCCATTAGGGATAATGTTGTCCTCAAAGTCGGACGTACACAGTCAAGGTCCACGGTCAAGGGGGTTAGGACGGACCCGTCCTCTCACTGCGTCCTCCATTGAAGCGGCGCGCCGGCCGAGGGTGCCGCCCACTGCACTCCCAGCTGTACCCGCCTCCTCGTCACATTCGAACACCTACATTTAAACCCGCGTGGAATGCAAGAAACCCACTCCGGCCACACATGTCCATTCAGGATCGAGATGCCGGCCAAGCTCCTCCTTCCACCATTTTCTCCACTCTTTTGGCGGCATGCGACGAGCAGGAAGAGTAGTTCTCCGTCATAAAAGTCATCTGGGTGGCCCGCCGAGCCGGGCAATTAGTAGTGAGGCAGCTCGCTGCTCCACCTACCTCGCTAGCCCGTCCGAGCTAGTTGCCGCACTAAGCCAGCGCGTGGTCCCGCAGCTGGCCGCTCCAATACACCTCGAGGAAGAGTGCCGACTTGCTCCACGCCGGCTTGTCGGGGAGCACGACGGCACGGGCATCGTCGCTGCCCTTGATGTCGTTGCATCGTACAGCGCCTCCATTGCCTGCAACCGCGCCATCCGCTGTCGATGCACGCGTAGTCGCGCCATGCAGGCAGAGAAAGAAGATGCCGCGGATGTTGACGAGGTGACGCGGCTACGGGGATGTCGATGAGGTGACGACCAACACGTCCCTGACCGCCGCCATCATCAAGGAGAAGCAGAACAGGGGAGACCGCTGGCGTATCCCATGAAGGCCAACACCAAGGTGACGCCGACAAAAACAACCAGTGTCTTGCAGGATTCTTTTTCACCCGGATGCTATAGGAGGACAAAGAGATCGGCCATCGACCTTTTAGATTAAGTATATCTTTGTAGAAAAGAAATTTAGATTAGGTATATTAATTCTACCTTCAACTCTGGACTAGCACAACTAATTTAATGTAAATGTAATGAAATCCATCTTGTTTATATGAAATCTAGCCGTGTTTGCACAAACTTGCGTCCATGTTCGCGCTCTCAAGCGAGCACTATTCGTCGCTAGAGTGGGATGACGGACTCCATCTCTGACAACCCCGCAAAGTGCGTCACCACCATTATGATGGCCAGGACGCGGCGAAAGAACGACACCCTTCATACCGCACGCTCGTCTAGATGGCTCGGTAGCTCATGAAGTAGCACCAACAACATGCCTTGTGCTTCTGGTACTCCATTGCAATCGTTGTTGCTGCATCCGCAACACAGGTTGTAGTTATAGGCGAGCACGACGACACTGCGTGGCCATCCATCAATAGTGGCCAGTATGAGGATGACATCACCATGTGTATCCTATTTTACTAAAAATCATGAATGAAGAGTATAAACATGTTTACGTACAACCTGAGTGGATTGCTCCAGTGGTCATCACACATGTCGTGTCATGCAAAGCTTCATTTATTAGGTTATAGGGTCATTTTGTTTTGGTATGTGTGATGTTACTCATCATAGGAAGAGTACTAGCTATAAGTTACTCAATTTACCTCTCTCCTCATTAACTAGTTGCCACATAGGCACATTTGCTGAGTTGGACCCGGTGTTACTCTTGAAGTTAGTCCCACTGAGGTTAGTCTTAGGCCTTGTTCGGTTCAACCTCCTCCCAAGGGGTTTGGAGAGGAATGGATGGGAATTTGGCTTTTACATTATTTAATCCCCCACAATCCCAGTTAATCCCCATAAAAACCCCTTGAACCGCACATGCACTTAAGGTTAAAAATGACCGGGAGTGTCAGTGTCAAAACTGGCGGATCTCGGGTAGGGGGTCCCGAACTATGCGTCTAAGGCGGATGGTAACAGGAGGCGGGGGCCACGATGTTTACCCAGGTTCGGGCCCTCTCGATGCAGGTAATACCCTACTTCCTACTTCATTGATCTTGATGATATAAGGATTACAAGAGTTGATCTACCAAGAGATCGTAGAGGCTAAACCCTAGAAGCTAGCCTATGGTATGATTGTTGTTGTCCTACGGACTAAACCCTCTGGTTTATATAGACGCCAGAGGGGGCTAGGGTTACACAGAGTCGGTTACAAGGGAGGAGATCTACATATCCGTATTGCCAAGCTTGCCTTCCACGCCAAGGAGAGTCCCTTCCGGACATGGGACAAAGTCTTCAATCTTGTATCTTCATAGTCCAACAGTCCAGCCAAAGGATATAGTCCGCTGTCCGAGGACCCCTAATCCAGACTCCTCAAGAGTCTCCTCGAACCAGGCTTCAATGACGATGAGTCCGAACGCAGATTGTCTTCGGCATTGCAAGGCGGGTTCCTCCTCCGAATATTCCATAGAAGATTTTGAACACAAGGATAGTGTCCGGCTCTGCAAAAAAAATTCCACATACCACCACAGAGAGAATAATATTTCCACAAATCTAATCTGCTGACACATCCGGCAGCATGACATCATACCACGGCCAGGTCATTATTCTAACTGTTTTTCTCAACCAGCTACTGCACACATTGCGAGGCGGTTTTCTTGGCACGTCTTGTCGAAGCAGAGATCATGTCCCCTTATCACGGGATTCTCATCAATACGGGTGTGGGTAACCCAACCGCGCCATCAATTACGGCGCTTGGGGAATAAGAGGTTTTACCAAGCAAGTGCGGAGGCGTAGAATCCCTGCTGCCTTTATAAGGGAATAAGGACTCCCTTTCGCACCCACGTTTTTTCTTCCCGATCCATTCCCCTCCGCCCAAGCTCTAGCGCCCAAGCGTTCATCTTCTCTGCCCACCAAGGCCTTCCGAAAATGTCCGGAGCAGGAGGCAAATGGATGGCCTCTACCGTCCGGAAGAAGGATATCAAAAAGCTTCGGGAGGCCGGGTATCTGGCCAAGAAAATCAGCCATAGTATCCCGACGGCGGGACAGATCGTCCCCACCCCGGAACCCCATGAGAGGGTTGTATTCCTCCCTCACTTTGTCCGCGGGCTAGGGTTTCCCCTCCACCCGTTCGATTGCGGCATCATGTATTATTATGGGATTGATCTTCACGATCTGTCCCCCAATTCCTTCCTCAACATCTCGACATTCATTGTCATGTGCGAGGCTTTTCTTCGCATCTCACCGCACTTCGGTTTATGGCTGAAGATATTTAAGTGAAGCCCAAGGTGGTGGGCGGCTAGCATGCCGAGTGCGGGGGCGCTATGGTGAGCAAGATTCCCAATGTCATATGGCCAACGGGAACCTCTAATGATTCTGTCAAGGAGTGGCAACAGCAGTGGTTCTATATCACTGAGCCGCGCGGCACGGAATGGGCCGCCACTCCCGAGTTTCAACCCGGTGCCCCCCTGCGGCTTACATCCTGGGTCAAGAAGGGCCTGGACTGGTCCTCGTCCGACGAACTGTCGGTGTTCCAGACGCGCGTTAAAGATATGGGAGACAAGAACATTGAACTTGTCAATGTAGTCCACGTGATGTTAGTTCGCCGGATCCTGCCTTTTCAACGCCGGACATGCAATCTATGGGAATTCGATCCGGCCACGCACCAAACCTTGTGAGAGATATTCGGCTCCTCGCACAAGGACATCTGGAAGGTGCTTTTTAGGTCCAGCAAATCATGGCCGGACTCCGCCGAGGATCGCGGGTACCAACTGTCCGGCCCTGCAATTTCGGTAAGTCATCAAACTTTTTATCCGCGTAACCAAAAGGAAGCGCTTAACGTGATTTATACAACTCTCCTGTGGCTGGACGAAGAAGGCGGAGCAGATCCATTGTCCGCCCCGCTGTTCAAGAACTGCCGCCCCACTTCTACGAAGATGCTGGTCCCGCGCTTGCAAGGTACCAAGAAGACGGTCGAGAAGGAGGCCAAAGACCTGGGCGGCTTTCGCTGCATGCACTTCGGACACAATATCCAAGGCTCGATGTCTGCCTCCTTCAAGAGGAGGAGGAGGAGGAAGATGAATTTCCAAGGGGTGAAGAACAAGAGGACGACCTCCAGACACTTGGAGGCCGAGCTGCCTAAAGGGGAAAGGCCTCTTCCGGAGGAGTCGATCGCCGCCACGACACAATGCCCGGGGGGACCCTGTGGCCCAGCCCCTGGTGAACTCGTAAGTCTATAAAATCCGAGTATGTTTTAGGCGTCTAGACTCATCATGGCATTGTATTTTAACCTAAGCCATAATTTTTGTAGTCCGGCGAGGTCCCGTACCAAACAATCCTCATTGGAGGATTCGCTGAGCTCGGATGCTATGGAGAGCGGGACGCTCCCAAAGACCCCTTCCTCCAAACAGGTGCATAACACCGAGGCTTCATCCCAGATGGACCCCGGCCAAGGAGGAGAGGAAAAGACCGTGAAGGCGGCGCCTGGAGACCAAATTTCAGGGGCCGAACACATGGGGAAAAAGATTCCCATGGGAGCTGAAGGCGGGGGCCATCTTGAATGCGGCTCCCAGCCGGATGCGATTTCGGAGATCTATACGGCTCAAGAATCAAGCAGGCAGCCTCCCTCAGCTGGAGGGGGCAAGCCTGTTCCACCGGCAACCTCTGTCCAACCAGAGGTGTCGGATGCTTTGTTGGTGGCGCTGAAGAGCGCCTCCATCATTGATGAACACCGTGCCCTTATGGGTGCGGTGATTGAGAAGATTAAGTCAGCTGAGAGTGGACTGAACGAAGCCTGTATCAGCCTTATAAGAGGCTTTGAGGTATGTTTTATGAGTTTTCGAAGAGTGTCATAGTATAAATAGTAGCCCCTGATACACTGTTCGGTGAAAGAAAGAACTGGACAGAGGATCGAATTTATGTTCTTAGGAAGACTCATTGAATGACATGTATTTCTCTTCTGTTATAAGCAGGCATCTGTATCGGCTACTGCCACTCATACTGTGGAGATCTCCGTAGTGAATCAAAGTCTGGAGCAGGCCAAAGAAGAACTTGGCCAGTTGAAAATGCAGTTGAGAGATAAACAAGGTATGCACAAGTCTTGTTCGCGTTTATTGCGAATGACTTTTCAGTATGAAATAAGCTTCATGATTTGCGCTAGGGATTGTGACCGAAGTCGAGGCCCTTAAGAAGGTTGTGGACGAGTATCGGTGTACAAAAAGAGGGGTGCATTTTTTGTACCCCTATACCAGTGCACGGGCAGTCAGAGCCGCGCCCACAGTCACACCAAGCAGAGCAAGGGAGGTGAGCCAAGGTAAGACTAGAGCGCAGGATGGCCAGAGCAACACCAAGGCCAAGACCACAAAGAGCAGAGGGACAAAGTAGGTTCCCCCGGCAAGGCCTTTGCCGGGCGGCCTCAGCAGCCCCGGCAAGACCCTTGCCGGGACAGCTCACCCCACACCAACAGAGCGAGCCATCGTTGAGCCCGCGATCCCCAACACCATCATCCACATGGGGCCAGGGCTCGGGAGGCAACTCCGTGGTGGCATGTAGATGTTTGTGAAGACATGTTCAAGATCAGATGACGATTAGAAGACGATGATTCTCGGCAAGATCCTTGTCGAGGAAGGCCACCAGACCCCCGGCAAGATCCTTGCCGGGGACGAAAGCACGCCACGGCAAAACCCTTGCTGGGCCACCCGGCAAGGCCCTCACCAGGGACGCTGGTAGGGCCACCGCTAGGCCCGCCGATGACCAAGCTTCCACCACCGTTCACATGCGGCTGCCAGCACAACCAGCTGGGTGGTCACATGCGTGGCGGCATGCAGATCTTCGTGAAGGCTCCACCACCGCGCCACCTCAGCTGCCTGCCTGCCTACATGGTGCCACACGCACCACTGGCCAAGGCTTGTGTCGAAGCAAGGAAGAGCGGCGACGGACGGGACGAGCCTTGCCCCCGTCCCGAATAAAGCAAGGGGACACCTAAGCGATGCATTACATGCATCTTGTCCTGTAATACGAGGGATAACCTCGCAACACTGTACACCTTTCCACCTCCTGTGTGCCACTGTGGCAACCCCTTTTTCCTATAAAAGGAGGCCTGAGGCGACCAGGTGAAGGATTCGGCTCTTTCGAACCACGCGCTGACCACAACTAGTTCGGGAGCTCAAGAACTCTCAGAAATACACCCACCAAAGCAGGACTAGGGTTTTACGCATCCTCATGGCCCGAACCCGTGTAAACGATCCTTGTGATGTCTACTAGCCCTGCTCTCCTCGCAACCCTCCGCCCCGGCAACCGTAGTAGGGATTCTTGTCATCCCATAGGTGTCGTTCCACACCGACATCTTTGGCATGCCAGGTAGGGGGGCGCAATTGTGAGAATCTTGTCTAGTAGTCAGCCTAGTAGTTCTTCGTAGTTTTCGGTTTCTGAGAAGAAGGCGGCTAGAGAAACGACGTCGGCTCGGCAACAGAAAAGCAAAGTTATTCCGAGCTTTGAGTTATTTCCTCTTTTATTTAAGGTTATCATCCTTCAATATCTCGCCTATGTATGATAAACATGCACGCAAAGGGGCCCTCCCGCGATTGGCAATGCCCTTGTTATGTTCCGAGTCCGCTCAACAGCTCAAAGCGGCCACGTCGAGAGTGGCGGGGTTAGCCTTCCGCACTCGCAACGCCCCGAAGTTCGATTTAAGTCAAGCTCGACACCGAGCGCCGCGCTTAAGGGCGGCAAGGTGGTCCGCCTGCAGCAAGCACACCCAAGCAAGCTAATGGGGATCCGTTCTCAAGACGCCGCTTTGGGTTTACGCTACAAGCGATCCTACCCAACAACGTTTGGTGGACATACAAAGGAAAATCGAACAGGAAAATAACATGCATAATACTGAAAGTGCTGCAGAGTTGTATTACATCAAATTGTTGCTGCGGTTCTAACTAGAGATAGCGATTGTCTTGGTTGTGAACCTGCAGCGGCAATAAAGGACGGGATGCCTAATCCCGACGCTGGCCCTCCACCCTCAGAATTCCGCCGACACGGCTGATGATGGGCTTGATGCGCGCCCTGAGCGGCACGAGGTCGAGACCTCCAAAGAAGCTTTCCAAAGGCGGGCGCCGGTTGACGCCGGGTACCAAGGCGCCACCTTAGTGAGAACCTTGGTCATGGCACCCTGGCAAAGCCTCCGGGACTCCTCGGCCAGCGAGGCCACCCGGTTGGCGTGGAGCCGCTTCAGAGCGCCGACGGCCGTCTCAAAGAACATGGTCAGGCTGCAGTAGGCGCTCATGCTCCGCTCTGGGACATACCTCACGTCTGGCATCCCCATGATGGTCAGCTGCGTGGCGGCCTGGTTGGCGACAATGGTGAGGTGATCGAGCCAACGGTTCTCGCCCGCCACGCGATCCGCTGGTTGAGGCCTTCGCTCGCCAAGAATCGCTTCTCAGCCTCCGGCCTTGGCTGTGGCCCCTCTCGGGTTTTGGCCTCCGACAGCACCATCTCGAGACCCTCCAGCTTGAGCTTGAGGTCTTTGATGGAGTTGTTAGCCTTGGCGAGCTCCCCATCCTTGCTGATGACCGCGCCCTGCGCCTCTGTCAGGGCATTGTTAAGCGTGACCTTTTCCTAGGACAGGTTCAGGGCCTACTCCTTCAGCCCGTCGTGCTCCGCCTCCAACTCCTTCACCTTGCCGACGTGAACCTGGGCCTGGGCATTGAGTGACTCTTTGTGCCTCTGCTCTAGCTCGCTGGTCCACTGCAGGACAAGCTTCTCCACCTCTGCTTCCTTCCCATGAAGCGTGGCAGCGAAGCCTCGCGCAGCGAGGTCCTCCTCCGGGAGTGCAGCGCGCCTCGGCCGAGTGCGGGCGGCTTCGGCGTCGCTGCCAAGTTCTTTTCGCCGCCTCTTGAGCCTTCTCGACGCCGGCGAAGCTTCATGGTGAGCTCCACGTCAAGGCTTGACCAGCTCGCCTCGAGCAGCCTTGAACTCCTTGTGGGACTCGGAACCAGTCCTGCGCTCGCAATGCGCTCGAGGTCCGCCCGCTTTATCCACCACCGCTGTCCTCGACTTAACCTTGTCCAAAGGGCGCTGTGGAGCGCTCGAGCTTCCGGAAGCTGGCACCCATGACGGGAGGAGCCGCTCTTCCTGCGAACCGTCGCCGCCAACGATCGACTAATCGACGACTTCAAGCCCGGCAGTGGCAAGCACCTCGTCGTCGAACACCTCTCCCTCAACGGGTGTCCTCGTGCTCGACGAGCCTGGAAGGTGGACGAACAAGTCGACACTCACCCTTAGGTACTTGCCGGATGCGGAAGCAGCAGATGAGGAAGGCTGGTCACCAGCCTCCTCGTCCTCCTCCTTGGCAGCGGCCCCGCCGGCTTCCCCGGCAGGGGCCCCTTGTCGGCCTCCTCAGCGGCAGCCTTGTCGGCCTCCCAGGTAGGCCTCTCGGCGGCATCCTCGGCAGCATCCTTGGCGGCCTCCTCGGCGGCGATCTTCTCGGCGTCCGCCTCAGCGGCCTTGGGGACGTCATTTGGGTTCACCGAGGAGCAATCTGGGCGCCGAAGAAGGGGGTGAGGCAAGGTTAGGACCAAGAGCCAGAAAGAAAAAGAACAGGGGCGAACGGCGAACGGCTTACCAGTGCCGGTACTAGGCTGGGAAACGGAAGTCCCCTCTCTGCCAACATTTGGCGTCGAGGCAAAGCCGCCGGCGCCCAAGTTCTACTCCTCCTCCTCCATGTGCGTAGGCTCGGTACTTGGGGCCCTTGCCGGGGACGCCCCTCGGGGCGGCGTGGTCGATGGGGGCAGCGTGTTGGGGGTACCCCTCTGTGGATCCTGCTGCTGCTGCTCTCCTCCTACATACCTGGCAAGGTCAGCACCAAAGTGTTGTGCCCCTGGCACATGTCGACGGGGGAAGAATGATGAACTTACGCTGGGGGCTATGCTGGGCGCTGCTGTCTGGGCTACTCAACACCACCAACGGCACCCTCGAAGTACCAGTCGAGGGCTGGCCACCCGCCGAGACCTTGGCCCTTTTCGCTCTCTGGGCCAGCGTCTCCGCGTCCCTGCAAAGACAAAAACAAGTCAAGACAAGCAACGCAGATCGAGGAGGTAGAGATAACGAAAAAGAACCAGATACTTACTCATCGTCTGCCTCCTCCTCTGCTGTCTTCCTCTTCCTCCTCGGGCTGAGGGATCCATAATCAAAAGTAACCTCTGTATCAATATTCACCGGATGAGGAGAAGGAGGTGGTGTCTGGACACGCGCGGACGAAGGAGAGGCGGCTGTCTTCTTCGTCACCGCGGCCTTCGCCGACTTATTTGCCGCCATGCCCTCGTGGTGGCGCCTGACCCTACAAGGTCACTGTGGTCACAGAGCCCTGCTTTAGCCGGACTGCTCGCGGAACTGGCCTGGCCACGACTCGCCTCCCCGTAGGGTGGTGTCGGGTCTGCGGTCTCGCCTCTTCCTCCGACGACTCGGCCGTCACATCTTCACCAGAGGAGCCTCGTGTCGGCGCTGTTGGCTCCCCAGCCGCCGCCACCGGGCGAAGCTCCTCCTCCTCCGCGCCGTCGCGTCTCGTTCTTCCACACGCCGGGCGCCGCCGCCCCCGGCAAGCTGTGCCTCCCTGGCCCTGGTGGCGATGTAGTCCAGCTCCGCCTGGTGGTGTCCTAGACAAGCAGCCGCCGGCGCCGACGCTGACATACCCTCGTAGGTGTCAAAGGACTGCTGCACTGACGCCCTTCGCCCTTCCAGCTCGGTCGGGCTCGCAGATCGCTGCAGTCCGCATCATGGCAATGATATCGACCAGCGAAGTTATTGCACAACGGGACCACCCCGCTGGCAGCTTGAACAAAGGCCCTTGAGGGCCTTGCCGCCTTCGCGGCGCCTCGCGACCTTGCCGGTCCGCCGACCGCCGTCGCGCCCACGCTGCTGGAAGAGCCGCTGGAAGAAATGGCGTGCGCCATCACTGTGAAGTTGTAGTCGAGGCCGGGACGAAGCCGCATGATGTCGGCGGGGTTCATGAAGAGCTAGGCTGGCCTCCCCTTGCCATGCAGTGGAGCGGTCCAGCGGAGGATGAAGTCCGCCCCGATCATCTCGAGGGTGAGGCCGGCCTCGGTGAGCCGGAGGATCCTGGTGGTGGCGACAGTGAGCTTCTCGTCGTCGGCATCGAGGCCGCTCCAATCGCTTCTACGGACCGGCGGCGCCTGGCGAACTTCACAGAACGCCGGCGGGTCCTCCTCCTCTATCCAGCACCACCAGCCCCGCCATTCTTCCCATCTCTCCTTCATGGCGCCCTCCGGGTACGCTCCCTTGTATCTTGAGACCCAGGCGATGCAACCGGAGATGGAGCCCCCTGGTTGGATCCGAGGGGAGAAGTAATGGCGGCAAAGCGCCATGTTGGGGTGCACCCCGGTGAAGCCTTCGTAGAGATGCGCGAGAAGAGACATGCACGCCATCGCGTTTGGAGTAAAATCTAGGAGGCGGAAGCCAAAGGTATGCATGACGTCGCTGAAGAAATCGGAGAAGGGAGGACAAAGCCCGCAGGAAAAATAATCGACAAAGAAGGGGTACCAATTTGGGGCAACCTCGGCGCAGTCGGCGGGGATGACGCGCGTGGCTGGATTCACCAATCTTCGCGTGTTCACTCCCCACAGTGGCCTGAAGGAGTCCCGAAGATCGAACACGCCCACTGTCGAAGGGAAGATGGTGGACTGCTCCGCTGCACCGCCATAGCACTCTCCGGCAGCTCCGCGGCTCCAGCGTCCTTGGCCACACCCTTGCCCTTGGTGGATTTTGGCGCAATGGCGGCTGGGGGAGGAGAGCAGGATAGAGGGCGGCGGAAGCGCAACGGCGGCTAGCAAGAACAAAGCCTGTAGAAGAAGAGGAAAGAAGGAGGAGGTTTTCGAGATTGGGGTTGCGCGAAGGGTAAAAGGAACAGTGCGCCCGCGGTTATCCCTTTTTATGGGGAAGCCGCGAGTCGTGCTGCCCATTTACTATGATGTGACGCATGCATGCGGGAACCGCCCCATGCATGCCGCCCACATCACACACACCCCTCCACGCCACGCCACGCGCGCAGGTCGTGGGAAGCGCAGCGCGGTAAATCTTTTACCGCGGTAAAAACCGCCCCGCCTGCCCGCGCACCGTTCTGGGCCTAGCCCAACAACACGTCGCGCTTATGAGTGGCCCAGGCCCGGGGGCTCCTGTCGGCGTACCAAAAGAGGGCTGCATTTTTTGTTCCCCTATACCTGTGCACGGGTAGTCAGAGCCACGCCCACGATCACACCAAGCAGAGCAAGGGAGGTGAGCCAAGGTAAGACCAGAGCGTAAGATGGCCAGAGCAATGCCAAGGGCAATACCACAAAGAGCAGAGGGACAAAGCAGGTTCCCCCAGCAAGGCCCTTGCCGGGCGGCCTCAGCAGCCCGGCAAGACCCTTGCCGGGACAGCTCGCCCCACACCAACAGAGCGAGCCACCCTTGAGCCAGCGATCCCCAACACCATCATCCACTTGGGGCCAGGGCTCGGGAGGAACCTCCGTGGTGGCATGCAGATTTTGTGAAGACATGTTCAAGATTATATGAGGATTAGAAGACGACGATTCTCGGCAAGATCCTTGTCGGGGACAACAGCACGCCACGGCAAGACCCTTGCCGGGCCACACGGCGAGACCCTTGTCGGGCCACCCGGCAAGGCCCTCACCAAGGACGCCAGCAGGGCCACAGCTAGGCCCGCCGACGACCAAGCTTCCACCGTCGTTCGCATGCGGATGCCAGCCCAACCAGCCGGGCGGGCACCTGGTTGGCGGCATGCAGATCTTCGTGAAGGCTCCACCACCACGCCATCTCAGCTGCCTGCCTGCCTACATGGCGCCGCACGCACCGCTGGCCAAGGCGCGCATCGAAGCAAGGAAGAGCGGTGACGGACGGGACGGGCCTCGCCCCCGTCCCCAAGAAAGCAAGGGGACACCTAAGCGATGCATTAAATGCACCTTGTCCTATAATACGAGGGATAACCTCACAACACTGTACACCTTTCCACCTCCTGTGTGCCACTGTGGCAACCCCTTTTTCCTATAGAAGGAGGCCCGAGGCGACTAGGAGAAGGATTCGGCTCTTTCGAACCACGCGCTGACCACAGCTAGTTCGGGAGCTCAAGAACTCTCGTAAATACACCCACCAAAGCAGTGACTAGGGTTTTACGATCCTCGCCCCAACCTCGGGTAAACGATCCTTGTGCTATGTACTGGCCCTGTTCTCCTCGCAACCCTGCGCCCCAACAACCGTAGGAGGGATTCTTGTGATCCCATAGGTGTCGTTCCACACCGACACCGAGGCCGAGAAAAATGCAGCCATAGAGCAGGCTCTTCGTGAGAAGCACGAGGCCAAGGTTATTAAAGCTGAGCAGGAGCTGCAAGAGGCCGTGAGGAAATGCGAGACCTTGGAGCAGAGTTTAACGGAGAAAGAATCCGAACTCACCAAGGCGCATCAGGCCACGAGCGATGCCCGGGGGGAAACCCAAAGCGCCCTGTAGGGGATCCAAGAGGCGAGAAAGATCGCGACGGGTAAGGCTTTTTCCATGTAAAGCAAGTATTTGAGGGGAAAACTATGTTTCTAATTTTGAACTGCATTGTGGGTATTTGCCGAGCTACCTCAAGAGCATATCGATGTCACCAATTCTACCGAGCCGAAGAAAGGAACACTGCAGATAAGCTCTTCTAGTCGCAGTATTTGGCACCGAATTATCAAGAGCCTTTGTCCGATCAACTGAAACAGCTGATTGAACTGCATAAGGCGGCAGAATTAGCCATGAAAGATTTGGTTATCTGGCTATGGTATGGCAAGCCGATTCCAAGCAGCTACTTCGGGCTTGTGAAGCGGCTTGTAAGCGCTTGCCCTCGACTTGACGTCATCAAGCGGTCGGTCTGTATAGAAGGTGCACGAATGGCCTTCGCCTGCGCAAAGGTGCACTGGGGGAAGATGGATGCTGAAAAGCTGATGACCGAAGGACTGCCGGAGGGGAAGGAGCACCGCAAGCCCGAATTATATTATGAGATTGTCCGGAAAGGATCCTACCTTGCAGCGGAGCTATGCACCAAGGACATTATATTTCCATGAATGCAATCATGTTGTCCTTTGTAATGTTTGAACAAGGTCATTTGTTTATTGCCTGTTATATAAAAGTTTACCCTCCCGTGCGGCCGTTTTATTTGTTAAACCTGAGAGTTGGCCAGTCGTCGGCTTCTGCCCCCACGTAAGGAGTACGGGGGTGTTCGGGATAAACCTGAGCACTCTTTATCCCAGTTTTGGGTCCTTCGAAGGAGGTGCTCAGCACAACAAACCTGGCAATTGGACTATAGGGCTTTATAACTCTCACTTAGCCATAGGAGCTTTAGTAAGGTAGGCTCAGCCCCTGGTGTTCGGAAGACTGTACTAGGGGCTCTATGAGCACCTGATTGGAAGAAAAACCGATCTGTCGCACGCTGCATTGGTTATGGAATTATGCGGGAGAAATCCATAAAGATTTTGTGACCTCTCGAACAGCTGACCAGCGCCGCCAGATCATGACAGCTTGCCGGGCTTTCTCATCGAGGTGCTCGTCCAAAGAACCGACACAATCGCAGTAGTTGTCCCAGTGCTACCTTAGCCGATATAGCGGAACGTAAGGTACCAAAACATGGGAGCCGGGCAAACCCAACTATTGACCCAAGACATGATTAGGAGCTGATGCATATAATGCTATAGGTTCGAGGTGCCGAACTTCCATGAAGGTGTCCGGACTTTATTGCCGTGTTATGGGTAAAATGAAGCCCCTGGCATATTTAAGGCATATCGCTGTGTACGGATGCCACTTGACAAAAGAATTTCAATAAGAAATAATAGCAGGTAAGCGTCATATAAATCCACATGTTGTATTTGAATAGTACGTCTATGCGTATGAGTACAGGTAATGTGATAAAAAAAGGAATATGATTGCGGAACCTGCTGAGACCAGGGGAGAAGCCGAAAGGATCCGTAATATAGCCGGATGGTCATCGCGGGAAATGTCTAAGGATTCCTTGCTGCTCAAGCTGCCTCCGTGATAGCCCGGCCCTAGTCGGGCGCAAAGGTGAACTCGCAAGGAAACGTAAGAAATGTTTGCGTGCGTCGAGAGCAGCTTGAGCCGCTGAGTGCGGCCTGTCCGTGCCTTCGCCGAGTGTTTAATTGAGCTCGACGAGCCGGGCTATCCTTCCGCAGTAGTTCGAGTCCTTGACGGTGTCGGGAGCCTGGACATCGACTCGAGGTTCGGCTGCAAGGTGTTGCTCATTGCTTCTGCTGCCAAGGCAAAGGTGTACTTGTTGGTGCCGAGGGAAGATTTGGCCTTGCTATCGACTCGCGATGATGCCGCTGTGGACCGGCATATTGAGTTTACTAGAGGCATAATGTGGCACCGCGCTGAATCGAGCGAACGCTGTTTGTCCGAGCAAAGGCTCGATAATCATCGCGAAAGGGAAGATTTCGAAGATTAACTCTTCGGTACGGTAATTTTCTGGTGATCCAAAGACTACCTCAAGGGCAATGGAGCCTGTCCAACTGGCTTCCACACCTGGTATAATGCCTCTGAAAGTGGCTTTAGTGGGTTTGATCACCGAATGATCGATACCGATCTTGTGCACTGTGTCCTGGTAAAGCAGACTTGGACTGCTGCCTCCGTCCATAAGGACTCGAGTGAGGTGGAACCCGTCAATTATTGGGTCGAGGACTAGTGCGGCTGGATTGCCCTGATTGGCGTTAACCGGATGACCCGTGCGGTTGAAGGTGACCGGCCCTAGTTCATATTGTGGGACGACTAGTTCTATTAAGTCGGCATCCCTAAGGGTGCATATCCGGTCCGAGTTGGGAATTTGGGTGGTATTTACCACATTCACCAATTGAATATGCGGGGGAAATTTCTTTTGCCCTCCTCAGATTCGGTGCTCGGGCTCTTCGCCGCCATCATCACTTTGAGACCCCCTTCTCCGCTTTTTGGCGCCTGCCCGCCCGCTTGTTTGAAGACCCAGATTCTCTCTGCTGGTATGGATGGCTGGCATTCCTGGGGTTCCATGAATTTGGCATTGGCGACGAGTATGCGGTCCAGATCGATGGACCCAAATTGTTATTTTGGGTGGCCCTTTCGCGACCGGATATTGAGCCCCTAAACCCGCATTAATCGCCAGATTTTCGCTTTTCACCATATTTGCGCGCTTTGTGTTTGTTGCGCCGTGGTTTGTTGCTATCCCCCTGGCTCGACGTGTTGTGTTTGCTTGTCAGATTGTTACTACGAGCCAACCAGCTATCTTTGCCCATGTAAAAGAGGGTCATAAGTGTCGTGAGGGCTGCCATGGATTTTGGCTTCTCCTGGCCGAGGTGCCGGGCGAGCCACTCGTCACGGATGTTATGCTTAAATGCCGCTTAAGGCCTCCGTGATCCGGACAGTCAACAATACGGTTCTTCTTAGTTAGGAACCGGTCCAGACTTTCTGGCCGATTCCCCGGCTGCTGAGTTATGACTTAAATCGTCAAGATCCGGCAATGCACATAAGTGCCTTGGAAATTATCGGCGCTTGGGAATGGGGTCCCTGCACTTGCTCGCCTCGCTGCCCGCGGCGGGTTTCAAGTGGGGCCCAGCTGCCCAGCTTTATCAGCTCAAGCTCAAGACCGCGAGGGGCCAGCTCACAAGGGCAGACGACATGATCCTTCCTCGTGAGCAGCCTCGCAGCAGGCTCATGAGGAGGCGGAGAGATCAAGGCATGGTACTCACGAGGGTGCCCCGTGATGCAAGCCATGACGATCGAGATCAGCGGCACCGGCGGGCTCCAGCCAAGCAGAAGTGTCCTCGCTTCCCTTTGGTGCAAAGGAGGCACATGCCAAGGCATCGTGCAAAGGTTACCGCCGGTGCAAGACCAAGACCAGCAGAGCGGCACGACGGAGGTCATCGGGAGCCCAGATCTATGCCACCGCCGCTTTGGCAGCCGAAGACCAACTTTAGTCAGGATAAGTGTACTAGATGTTCCCCTTCAAAATGGCCAATTATTGGCGCCCTTCCCGCTCCCTCTCTAAATAGGACTAGCCACCACAGAGAGAGAGGGACGGGTCGAACACACCAGAGAGAGAGAAGCGACTGGACTCACCCAAGCAGTCCATCGCACCAGCTCAAGAATAGCCCCTCACGAGGTTGTTCTTCCTTTGTGCTGTTCTTCATCAGCGCCGGAGGCAATCCACCACACCACACACTGCAGTAGGGTATTACACCACAACGGTGGCCCGAACCAGTATAAATCTTGTGTCTCTTGTGCTGTTCATCGTTCCTAGTTTAGATCCCTTGCAAACCATTAACACGTGAGCTAGTAGGAGAAAGATTCCGCGCGCACTCCTGCAGTTCAACTCAAGGGTCCGCCGAACCCAACCGGCATTTGGCACGCCAGTAGGTGCACCGAATTTTCTTCCGCTGGTCGCAGATCTACGCCGGTCCATGGTCGACGCCGCCGAGCTCGCGCTGAAGCGCCGGGCTGCTTGCGCCGCCGAAGTCGCCTGAGACGGCTCCTGGCCGGCGGCACTCCCTGCTGCTCCCTCGCCGCCACCGCCCGGGCGGGAACGAGCAACAGGCCTCATCCCTGCATCCATCGGTGAGGCTGTAAGGCGGCACCGCTACTCCTTCGCCGCCTCGCTGGTTCTTTTTGTCCCACAAGCACATCAAGGCCCCATGGAGGCTCGAGCCGCCCATCGCGGCAAACGAAGCTCCTGCACTACCGCCTCTGCCGACAACGCTCACGAGGAGTGGCTCGACCGCCACCGAGCCTCGCCCAAGCCGCAAGGGGTTCCCCTGCGCGCCCCTCTCATTGCCTCGCCTTCACCCCTGCTGGAGGCTGGGAGCCGAGGTGCCCCCGCCACCTCCTCCCCAAGAAGGCGCCTGCCCAAGGCGCTGGGCCCTCGGACGAGACCTCCACGTCCGGCGCCAGCAACAAGAAAGTGTCGGATTTCGGGTTCCGCAGACCTCTAGGTTCGAACTCCGGGTGCACGCGAGATCTCACCCCTACCTACCTGCACCTCGCCGCTAGGATCTAAACTATGAAAGGAACAACACAAGAGACATAGGGTTTATATCTGTTCGGGCCACCATTGTGGTGTAACACCCTACTCCAAAGGTGTGGTGTGGTGGATTGCCTCTTGGGCTGATGATGAACAATACAAGGAAGAACAGCCTCGCGAGGGTCTATTCTTGGCCGGTGCGATGAACTGCTAGGGGGAGTTCAGTCGCTTCTCTCTCTCTCTCTCTCTCTCTCCAGATTACAAGGTGTCTCTAGCTCTGTGGGTGGCTAGTCCTATTTATAGGCAGAGGCCCCGGCCTCTTCCCAAATATTGAGCGGGAAGGGCGCCAACAATTGGCCATTTTGAAGGGGAACATCTAGTACACTTATCCTCGACTAAAGTTGGTCCTCGCCACAAAGGCTCGTGGTGACGCCGGCTTGGGCTCCACGATGACTTCCTTCCTCCTGCTAGACGGTCTTGGTCTTGTTGCACCAAATGGGTGCCTTTTCTTGGTGCTCTCACTGCTTGCCCCTTTGCACCAAAGAGGAACGAGGACATCTGCTGGCTGGCGCCTCACCGCCCTTTGGTCGCCATGGCTTGTGTCATGGGCACCTCGTGAGGTACCCCGCCTTGATCCCTCCGCCTCGCGAGCCAGCCCGACGAGGCCGCGCCTCGAGGAAGCTTCCTCGTCCCGCCTCATGAGGCCTGGCCTCGCGAGGGTCTTGAGCTTGTGCCGATGAAGATGGGCCGTGCTGGCCACCCTTGAGCCACGCCAGCAGGCCGCAGTGTGCAAGTCTGGGCACCCTTGTTCCTGTAACGCCGCGTAAAGGAGCTGCCAGAGATCCTCGCCCCAAGAAGGTGCTCGCGTTCTCAAGACCGGAGCACCGTGATCACGCCCAGCGCCACCACGCCAAGACCCCGCGCTGCTCCGTGCAGCGTGCACGGAATCCACAAGAGCAAGCTCCGCGATCGCCAGAGAGCCCCCGTACATCGCAGTTGCCGCGCCGCCGATCTACGAAGGCCGCATGGCCCGGCAAGTTCAAGCCAGACCTGCATCCTAGCTACGACGGCACCGCCGACCAGCAGAGTTCCTTCACTTCACGAAGCTGGGCATCAAGCCGCCAACGGGACGAAAAGGTCATGGCGAATTGGTTCCCCATGGCGCTCAAGGACGGAGCCCGAACCCGGCTCCTGAACCTGTCTCTCGGCACGATCTCCTCCTAGGACGACATGGCCGCATCAAGCAGCGGCCAGGAGAGACCCTGCAGAAGTACATCCAGCGCTTCAACAACGCCCACCTCAAGATCCCCAAGGTGACTGAGGAAGCCATCATCTCAGCCTTCTCCGATGGCGTGCGTGACGTCAAGATGAAGGAGGAGCTAGCAATGCGTGAAGACCTGTGCACATCCATGGAGCTGTTCAACTTGGCGACCAAATGCGCCAGGGCTGAGGAAGGGCGCCTCTCCCTCCTCGAGCTTCCGGCTGCCGATCCATAAGAGAAGAAGCCCAAGGTCAAGGACGTGAAGCACAAGGGGGCAGCCATGCTCACGGCAGAACCAGACACCAAGTGAGGCAGGGATCAGCCCGAGTCATCCAAAGGTAGCTCAGATCACAGATACCACGACCTCCACACCCACAACACCAACGAATGCCGGAGCCTGGGCTGTGCGAGAGATGACGGCCGACGCCCCGAGCGCAATGATCGGGGCTACGGCCGAGGAGGAGGAAGAGGCGAAGGACGTTGGGAAGACCGTGGCCCTCGCCAAGGATGGCGTGACAGACCTCACGGGGACCGCTGGCAGGACCAGGCTCGCGAGGGAGGTTGGAGGGACCATGTGACGCCCAATATGCGACCCTATCCAAAAGGAACTCGACGGTCCCACCAAGGATAGACCCGCATATTGAGACGCTTTTGCAAGGTGGATATCATTACATCAACATTACATAATAGATGGGGATACATACATAAGGCACAAATGCCACAAGAATACATCATCATCATATATAAGATCAACATCCGACTACGGATGAAACATAAATGTAAACTCAAACGACATCCACTCTGCTAGCCTGTGCTGCCGACCGAACCTATCCCCGATCAAGAAGAAGCAGAAGAAGCACTCCAACACAAGCAAACATCGCTCTCACGTCATGATCATCGCAAACCTGTACCTGCAACTGGTGGTGTAGTAAACTGTGAGCCACGAGGACTCAGCAATCCCATTACCATGGGTATGAAGACTAGCAAAGCTTAATGGGAAAAGAAAAGGGGGTAATGTGGTGAGGTTGCAGCAGCGACTAAGCATATATGGTGGCTAACTTACGCAAATGAGAGCGAGAAGAGAAACAAAGGAACGGTCGTCAACTAGCAATGATCAAGAAGTGATCCTGAACTCCTACTTACGTCAAACATCACCCAGGAACCGTGTTCTCCTCTCGATCAACCCCGAAAAGAGACACTCACGGTTACGCACACGGTTGGTGTATTTTAATTAAGATCAACTTCGGGTTTTCTACAACCAGATATCAACAAATTCCCATCTGCCACATAACCGCGGGCACGGCTTTCGAAAGTTCAAACCCTGCAGGGGTGTCCCCACTTAGCCCATGATAAGCTCTCGCGATCAACGAAGGATATTCTTCTCCCGGAAGACCCGATCAGTCTCGGATCCCGCTACAAGACATTTCGACAAAGAATAAAACAAGACCAAGAAGCCGCCTTGATGTGCCGACAAATCCTGATAGGAGTCGCACGCATTTCGGTCTCGTGGCACACCGGATAAGTCAAGCTACGAGTAAAATCAACCTCGAAGTTGCCCGCAGGCCCCCGCAGTTGCTCGGTTCGACCAACACTCGACGGAGCACTAGCCCGGGGCTAAATAAAGATGACCCTCGGCTCCGGAAACCCAAGGAAAAAGGGCATAGGTGAGGCAAATGGTAAAACCAATGTTGGGCCTTGCTGAAAAGTCTTATTCAAAGCGAACTGTCAAGGGGTCCCATAAATCACCCGACCGTTAGGGACGCAAAATCCGGGAACATAACACCGATATGACGGAAACTAGGGCGGCAAGAGTGGAACAAAACACCAGGCATAAGGCCGAGCCTTCCACCCTTTACCAAGTATATAGATGCGTTAATTAAATAAGATATATTGTGATATCCCAACAAGTAAACATGTTCCAACAAGGAACAACATCTCGATGTTCCAACCAGGAACAAACTTCATCTTCACCTGCAACTAACAACGCTATAAGAGGGGCTGAGCAAAGCGGTAACATAGCCGAACAACGGTTTGCTAGTAAGGGTGCAAAAGATTAGAGGCTGACATGGCAATTTGGGATGGCTTGATAAACAGGTAATAGGTAGCGCAGCATAGCGATAGAACGAAGCAACTAGCATAGCAATGATAGTAGTGAGATCCAAGGTAGCGGTCATCTTGCCTGAAATCCCGCAAGGAAGAAGAACGAGTCCATGAATAAGACGAACGGAAGAAGCCGAACCAAGCGTAGACGAACGGATCCTCACGATCGCAACGAAACAGGAACTAACAAGAAGAAGCACACAACATAGTAAAGACACCACCATGAACAAGACATGATGCACAAACAAGCATGATGCATGACAAAGCTACATGAAGCTACTCATGGCAAGGGATGATGCAAACAAGAGCAACACATCAAGGCAAGTTTAAATGAGGCCGGAAACAACATATAACAATTCCGGTAAGTCCTCATATGCATATTTCGAAATTGGTCCAGATCTGAATAAACCTGATGTTCAAGTTGTTAAACAGCAAGTTAAGATGCACCACGATGATCTACACGAAATTCTAGTCAAGTTACATATAAAGTTCATTAGATTCGGAGCTACGGCCTAGAAGATATGAGCAAAACAAGATAAACATGGCATTGAGGAAAAATGCATATAAACATCAAACAAACACCTCAAAACAAGGATGCAACATGATAATATGAAGCTACATGCAAAATCAAGCAAGTTTCATATAGAGCACACTCAAAACGGAGCAACGGATCAACACATACACTCTATGCAAGTCATAGCAACAATCTGCCCAAAACAGCAACTAGGCATATTGCAAGCATCAAAACAACATGTTACAGGACCTCAACATAATAACAAAAGGCATGGGCATGATGTACAGGTAAAGCATTACAAAACATGAATACTGAGCTATCTCCAGAAATGACTAGAACTTGCTCAAAATGACATGGCAAGGTTGCAAAATTGAATAACATGTAAACAATGTGCCAGGAAACATTTTGATAGCAAAAGTAGAGCTCGATTGACTCAAGCTATGGCACTCCATAATTGCAAACAAGGGCATGGATGGATAGAGCAAGACATGTTTAACAAAACATCCTTACTGAAGTATCTCAAAATATGCATGGATCTCTTGGTAGCATCAAGTAAACATGGCATCAAAATATCAGCAAAACAGGGCTGAAAACAGCAATATCAGGACACCTAGTTTGCATGCTTGTGCTAGTCACCACATAGATCACAAAAATACATGGCATACACCCCTGGAAAGAAGACATGGCATATTACAAAACACATGTAGGACTCAAGTCCATAGGATGCACACATCAATCATGGCAAAAATGACAAAAGTGCATGTTCTGATAAAAATCAGAAACTAACATCACATAGCACACTTCCAACAGCATTTCGGGAATCAAGATAAGCTCAAATGAAAATGATGCAATGAGATGAAATGATCTACTCATCGAGACGAACATTTTGACATATTACACGCGCAAAACGGAGCAAGGATGACAGAGATATGATGCAATGAAAATGGAACAAAATGTTGACAGATTCGAGACTTAGTGGAAATTTCACCTCCGGGAAAGTCAACGGGACGGGAAGGTGCGAGACGGAGGGATACGGTCAGCGCGGGTGCGTTTGGTTCGGGACCCCGGTGGATCTCGTCCCACCTGGACGGATCCGACCGGAGCCGAACTCCGGCGAGGCGGCAGCTCCGCGCGCCTTCGCTCGGGCGCTGGCGAGGCGGCCGCACCAAGTGGAGGAGATGGGCGGCGAGCCGGGCGCAGGAGGAGGCGGCGGTCTGGCGGGCGACCGGCCGGGCGGCGCTATGGCGGTCGGGCTCGGGCGCAGGTGCTGGGCGGCGCGTCATGGCGGGCGGGCGGCCGGAGGCGGGACCGAGGCGCCGGGCGAGGCGAGGCGAGGCGGGAGAGGCGACCGGCGGAGGCGCGGTGCTCCCGGCGACGCTGGAGCCAAGGGCGGCGGAGAGGGCGGGCGCCGCCGGGCGGACGGGCGCGCGGGCGAGGCGGCGGCGGGTGCCGCGCGGGGCCGGACGGGCGGCGGCGCTGGTCCGGCGGCGGCGGACGGGCTGAAGGGTTTCCCGCTGGCCCAGGGCCTGGTCAAGCGGCGGGCGGGGACGCCGGAGGGACACGTGGCGCGCTGATTGGCGCGAAGGGCGGACGTGTCCGGCGGGGTGCGGACGCGTCCGGGCGCGGAGGAAGAAGGAGACTAGGGTTAGGGGGGGAATCATCCGCGATTTTTGGAGGGGAAGGTGTTTATATAGGTAGAGGGAGCTAGGAGAGTCCAAATGAGGTGCGGTTTTCGGCCACGCGATCGTGATCGAACGACCGAGAGCATGGAGAGGAGTTTGCTGGGTTTTGGGCCACTTTGAAGGTGTTGGGCTGCAAACAAAGAGGCTTTTTGCGGTTACCCGTTAACTGTTGGAGTACCAAACGACCTCCAAATGATCCGAACTTGACAAAGCGGTTCACCGGTGCTATACCAAGGCCGCTTGACAAACCTCGGGCATTCCGAGACCGCTCCACACCCGCACACCTAAAAGAGGTAAAGGGGGCACCGGGAGACATAGGAGTGCCGGATTGCAAAACGGACAACGGGGAAAATGCTCGGATGCATGAGACGAACACGTATGCAAAAAGAAATGCACATGATGACATGATATGAAATGCAGATGATGACATGGCAAAGTGCAACACGCAAGCACATGACATGGCAAAGACAGCGAATAACTGAATGACACCTGGCGCATCGAATCCGGGGCGTTACAGACCACCCTCGTGAGGACCGCCCTCAAGGAAACGCAGGGCTCCCACCTCTGCTGCAGCCGCCAAGGAGGTACGAAGACCATCATCAGGACGAGGGGGCTGGGGGCTTCGAGGAGCAGCGCGCTATCGCTTGCATCCTGGTTGGCGCTCAGGCCCCAGCCTCTCAGCGCATCTTCAAGCAGTTTGCTCGCGAGGTGAATGCAATCCTCCCCAAACCTGAGGCCACACGCCTCTCAGGTGGTCGTCGTGCGCTATCACGCTCAGCTCAGCGGATCAGCTCAAGTGCGCGGCAACGGCCGGAGTCCTCCCCATGCTTTGCTCACGGCGGTGCGCGTTGTCCCTCCCGGAGTCCATGCCGAGGGCTCCTCCCGAGAGTTTGTGCTCCACACCGCCATGCCTCCTCAGTCTTGGATCCGCCTTTCTCCCTCCTTCGCCTTCGTGATGCCGTAGGGGATACTTGAGCTCTGCTGCAGACGCCGCTGCAGCACCTCGCGATCAAGCGGAAGTCGCGGGTCGCCGCCCGGCAAGGTCTTCATGACTCGAGGCTGGGGCGAGGTCGCCCGAGTCTGCAGGACGAGGGGCACCCTCGCAATCCACCTGGAGTACAACGGCGCTTCCATGATGCTCTTCAAGGTCTTCGACGTGGAAGGACGCCGGCTGGAGTGCTGCATTGAGAGAGGTGGTCGGGGCCCTGCCGCGGCGAGGACCAGGCTCACCGATCGCTCCCTCGGCAGCTCCTCAGGCGGCGGAGGCGGCGGAGGGTCCAGCGACTCCGCCGAGCTCTTCGCGACTTCGGAGACGAGCGACGACAGCTACGAGCCCCCGAGCCTGCGTCGCTCTCGGAGCAGGGCGGGCTCGTTAGGCCACCATCGCCTCTGATCTGAATGAGGTTGGCGCCGGTGCCTGACGGCCCACTGTTGATGATGGCGTCTCTCGCGGAGGCGCGTGTAGTTAGCATTCTTTAGGATCTGCTCCCTCTGTTCCCTGCGTGTCACATCCTAGTTAGACCATGCATTAGCTTGTGCATCATGTTTAAATTTCATTTGAATTTGAAATGGGGAAGGCAGAAACCCCAGAACCCCTTTTAATCCAACTAGGGTTTACTAAAATTATTTTCAATGAACCTGAAATGCCCTTCAAAAATGCTCATCATCTTTGCTTTGGTTTAGAGCCTCTGCCAAAAGTGGTGCACCATTTTCTAGGACATCCTAAGGTCTTTGAATTAAATCATAGCTATTTGAGTTTGGGCATTTAAAATTATATAAAATATTTCAAATGCCCAAATATTCCCAAACTAAAATGTTTCATTTTGGGAATAGTTCAACTATGGACCTGGTCCAATTTGGTGATTTTTGGAGCTATCTAAGTATTTTTAAAAACTCCACAAAGGTGCAGAAAAATAGAAAAAGAAAAACAAAAAAAAGAAACTTACTGGCGCCCCCGACCGCCCACTGCGCTGCCCAGCCCAAAGAGCAAGCCAATGAGCTGCTTGGCTCGGCCAGCAGCAGGCAGTGCTCAACAAGCGAGCACCGCATGGGTGCCACGCGCTGGCCACCGCCGCTTCCCTCCTCGAAGCGACAGACGCGGTTCAAGGCCCATTCTCTCCCACGAACCCCTGACACCTCCTCTCCTCCCGGCTCCTCTCTCTCAAGGCTTCCCGCCATGGCCGACGCCACCGCCGCCCAAGACCATCGCCAGAGACGCGCTCCCCGCGCCGTCCGGCTCCTCCTCATCAGGTCTAGGAGCTCCGCCACCCTCCTCTACCCCCGAGCTAGCCGAGCCCCGCAGATGCTCAATTAGCCCGAGTCGACCGCACCGACTTCGCCCGAGTTCGCCGTCGCCGGAGATCCCCTTCAACGCCGTCGTCGCTCCGCCTGTCCCCGACCGCACCTAGTGTTCCGTCGAGTTCCCTGTGACCTTAACCATCTCCCCCTCCCTTCCTTTCTTGCCCCCGAGCTGTGTAGTGACCTCCCGGAGCTCAACCAAGACTTCACCGCTGAGCTCGCCCGACGTGTTCCCGGTCACCTCCGCCACCTCTCGTGTCTAACGACTCACCGAGTCACGAGCATCTAACCATACACTCCTCAAGACTCACCGCAGACTCCTAGCCGGAGTTCGCCGTCAACTCCGGCGTCCGCTTAGGTCATCGCCGGTGCCGACTCCCGCCGCCTGACCCCAACCGACTCCACCGTGTGTCATGCATGTCCCCAGCTACCCATAGCCACCCTCCGCTGCTCATTTGGTTGCCGAACGGCCAACCACTTCCGCCGCAAGGCTGGCTCGCTGGCGGCTAGACGCCGTGTAGCCGACGTTGATTTGACCACGGTGGCCCTCGTTGACTCGATGAGTCAATGATGTGGGGCCCAGCCCTCGTTAACTAAATAGGATTAGTTTTAATTAAACTTTAGCTAAACTAATTACCCTGACACCCTGGACCCACAGTCAGGTTGACCTGGATGTCTCCATTGACCCTGACGTCATTCTGACGCATGGCTGACGCAATAAATTAATTTATGGATTTATTCTAATATAGGAAATTCCAGAATATAGTTCAAACTTCAAAAATTCATAACTTTTAATTTGTAACTCCAAATGCAAAGATCTATATATGAAAAATGATCAGAAAAATCCATTCTATCCATTGGTACAGGTTTCATGCATGATAAAACAAGTTAACCTTGCTGTTCAAGCAGAATAAGATATTGCACCTTTAGGACTATTTTAAAATGAGCTAGCATTTGAATCTTTGATTCAAATGAGTTCATCCCTTTTTGTTTCAGCTTGCATTAGGCCAACACACATACATATTGCCATGTCATAGCATGCATCATATTGTTGCATATTGCCATGTGTGTTTATTTTCGGTATGTCTTTCGTGATAGGTTCTGCCTCCGAGGATAATCCCAATATCCATCTCAAGGGCGATCCTACCACCACTCCATCGTGCAAGCAACCCATTGATCATTCCGATACAAACCCATGTTCTCGCTTCGCTCTTGTTTACTGCATTAAGACAACGCGATTCAAACTGTTGTGTGCTGCGTAGTTGAACCCACTTCCTTTGCATGACCTCGTCATTGCCACAAGAATTAGATGAAACCCACTAGTATGTGTAGGAGTTGATTGAGCCATGTTTGTGATTCCTACCATGCTATGCTTGCTATGCTTAGAGTTGTGTCGTCCGCTCATCGGGATGATGAACTGGAGTGAAAGGTTGTGTCGGGTTCGAGAGTGAAAGTGTTGAACACGCTTTTGGTAAAGGTATCGATGAGAGGCCATGTAGGAGTACATGGTGGGTTGTTTCATTGAAGCCGCCCCTAAGAACTGAGATCTGTGTTTGTGATCCATGAAACAGTTATTACCACGCATTGGGCTCCAAACCAATGGACCCTCTCGGCTTCTTAACCACCCTTGTTCTCATCCGAGTTGCAAGTAGTTTCGTGTTTGTAGCATGTCAGGGGGACGCAACGCTGACCTTAGGGGTGGGTTGTGTTGTGGTAGGCACGTGGCCCGTGTACCGAAAGTGCCCGCTTGGTATCTCGGGAACCCTGCACACATCGCTCGGGCAGTATGGGAAACCTCGCCGACTCCCTCATGGATGGAACCCGAATAGGCGATAAACCCAGACTAGGGACTTGAGTGTTTAGGTAGGCTGTGGCCGACACCCACGCTGGGCTTCCGCTGAAGGTTGCCGAGTACATGTCGTAAACGACGTAAGTGGTGAGAGCGCAGGTGAAGAAGTACACCCCTGCAGGTTTAATATGATCTATTCAATAGTCGTGTCCACGGAGAAGGACTTCGGGTTGCCTATATCAGTTCATAGACAAGTAAATGGATACTACTAAAAGCCTCAAGATAGTGTGAGTATCATGGATGGCCCTCTCGTGGGATGACGAGAGAGGATCCACGGTGGAGTATTGTGATGGTGATTAGTGGACTCTGTGCGACAAATGCTTTTCAAGTGGTGTCATGTAGGATAGCTTAGCCAAGAGTCAAAGCTGGCTTGTCAAATAACTCCACCACCTTCTTGAGAATGTGCATGTATGATAGGATTCTGTGGAAGACTTGCTTTGAGTACCTCCGCACTCATGTTTGCTTAATTAATGTTTTTCAGACGACAACACTGCCCCCTCCGATGGGTTTTATGTAGACCTTGACATCGACGAGTGAACTAGCCACCTGTGTGGTGATCCAAGGCTTGTGAAGGGCCACTGAGATAGAAGGGCTTCACAAGCTTTCTTTCTTTCTAGAGTCTGTACTGCACTAGTTTGCTTCCGCATGTGCTTGTATGTTTGTATGACTTGAGTGTTGGGTCATGTGACCCTACCTGTATGGATATAGTTATGTATGGCTCCTCGAGCCTCTTAAATAAAGTACTTTGAGTTGTAGAGTTTTGTTGTGATGCCTTGTTGTATTTACTCATATCGGGCATATTATGGTATGATTGAAATGCTTGGTATGAGTGGGATCCGACAAACTAGTTGTTTATCCTTGGCAGCCTCTCATATGGGGAAATGTAGTCTTGTGGTTCTCGAGCGATAGTAGTCCGCTACAGCCCGGTTCACCGAGTCCCGCTAGCCCAAAGACTACTGCTTGGACACTTGACTGGCCGGCATGTGTTTCACTTCTCTTATGTCTGTCCCTTCGGGAAATGTCACGCGTGATATTCGAGTCCTGCCTAGCCTGCTACCGCCGGGATACCGGAGTCCTCATAGCCCAAAGTACAGCCCGAATTCATACGTTGATGACCGACATGCTCGATGTGATTCATGTATGCCTGTCCCCATAGGTTAGCGCCGCTTGGTTCACGACCAGCCATGTCGGCCCGGTTCTTTGTCATGTGGATGCTAGCGACACTATCATATACGTGAGCCAAAAGGCTAAACGGTCCCGGCCATGGTAAGGCGACACCTGTGGAATACCGTGCTTGAGGCCGCAAAGTGATATGAGGTGTTACCGCCAGGTCGATGTGACTTGAATCGGGTCCCGACGGCGCTGGCATCAGAGCAGGGCTGCCCGTAGGTTCGCTAAGCCAAACTGGTCGATGTTGAGTCTAGAAATGCTTTAGTTATATGTAGGGAATTGATTGTGGAGGAACGTAAGGCTCTTTTTACTCCTTTACCTTATGCCCTCCGATCTGAGTCATCCTCTTCTCATTCTACGGGTATAGGACTAGGCTCTCTCTCTCTATCAGTTCACGTGTTACTAATCCGTAGTAACTTATAGGATTGTTGGTTACATCCTCGCTCAGTTTCTACTAATTTTTAGTATGCTACCAGCTTGAACCAGTAACCTTGATATGATGTTGTTGAGTGGTTTTGCAATCTGATTTTGAATGTCTCAAATCTGTTTTGAGCATTTACAGATGTTATGCTGCCCGATTTTCCCTAGAAATTCTAATGTCTTTGCATTGTGGATGTGCTTTGATGGCCACCCGCCCCGTAACCAAGTGGTTCGTCGACCTGCTGCATTGATGTGTGGTCACACGGCAATGTTGGTTCGGTGATGATCGAGACCGTTACCGATGGTATCCTGAATATACCGCCGAGGAGCAGTTTAGGATTTTAATCAAAGCCAATATCTGTGCACGCTCAGATTTATCCATCTTATCCCGAGCTACCGAACCGCTTCCACCGTTCTTATGGACTTGGGATCACTATTGGAATGTCCGCAAGATGCAGCCTATTCAATGATGACAATTATTCGAGCTGTAACTGCCTTGCTGGGCAACACCGATTTCGCTACATGCCAAAGATCCTCCCCGGGCGCATGGCTACCTTCGGGTATGTACAGCGATGCATCCCATGAGGACTCACTTCTTCGCACCACTACAGAGATGTTGGAAGACAAGGACCGTGAAAACCGGCCTTGCGATGGAGCTCTTTAATGCCCGCTCGATCACTGGCTACTCGACTGGTTTGCACCTGCCGTGCAAGCCGGATACATGGACATGAGGGACTTGTACCTGTGCGGGCTGGTCTGCCAGACTTTATGGAGTGGCGTGAGGTTGGAGGCATCACCTCCTCGTGGACCTCATCTCGCCGCCGCTTGTTGGACCACGGCCACATCCGAAGTCCCTATGGTCCGCAAGCTCCACAGATCGCCTGCTTCCGGATGATCATGTTCCACTTCCGTGCTTGGGTGGTGACTTCTATGAGGACTACTACGGAGCTGCCTGAGTTAGTAGTAGTATTCCTAGTATTGTAATAGTTGTATTTCCACCGCCCCACGTGACTTGTGGAATATGACTTAGTGTGTATCATTCCGAAGTGTAGAAAAATAATGTATAGGAGTTTGGAATGCTTCCGATGAGATGTAACGCCTTTCCCTATAGTTGTACTCGCCGGGCTTGTACTAAACTATGAATGGTGTGTATGACCGCTGGTATATATATGGCAGTTTTATATTACCATGTCATACGGATGAACATCTCTGCATTCCGTGTTATCCATTACATTCCGCACTTCCTTGTTAAATTCTGCCATCCTGGTTTAAACCGTTGTTTTGTTTCCTAGGATGGTCAACACCAAGAATAATCCTGCTGCTCCGGAGCAGGGAGAAGCTAGTGCAGCCAGGAATGTGAATCTGCCTCAACCGCCATCTTTGGCCGAGGTTATGTTGAAGCGTAACGCAATAAGCGTGAGACCAATCGCCATCGGAGCGGATTGAGCAAAACACCACACGCCAGCCAAGAAATGATTTGTTTCACTCAATGACTTCGCCAAGTCTGTATCCACCGGTTCAAATATTCCGCTGAGCCTCTCGACGCGGATGATTGGCTTCGCAAAGATCAACCACAAGCTGCGTTCGCCAACGTGGCTGAGGCTGATAAGGTTACTTTTGCCGCTTATCATCTCAAGGCCCCGCTAGCCTTTGGTGGGAGAATTATGAGGCTATGCGTCCGTTGGACAAATTACTACTTGGGCTGAATTCAGTGCCGCTTCCGTGAGCATCACATCCCGAAGGTCTCATGGATCAAAAAGGAGGAATTCTGCAATTTCACCCAAGGTAGGCTGACAAGGATGCTTACACCGTGAGTTTGGGAACTTAGCACGTTATGCTCCCAAGAAGTTTCTACCGACGCCAAGAAGCAAGCAAGGTTCCGCAAGGGACTTAGCCCCGAGCTACGCGAGACTTTCGCTCGCATGAGTGCACTTCTTTTCCGGGTTAGTCAATAAGGCTATCGGTCAAACTGGGCAGTCTGATTTTGAAGCTTCACGCAGCACGTCCGTGACTCGTTCTTCATCCGCTCGATCTCGGCGCCGGTTTGATTCCAAATACTGCTCGCCACCTGTGTTCACCCCGAGGCCATCCTTTGAGGCGCCTCGCCCAACCAGCAGATGTTCCGCCCAAGACTTATGGAGGCCCCAATGCTAATGCTGCTCCACGCCCAATATGATAACTTGCTTCAAGTGGGAGAGACGGGCCACTACATCCGTGAGTGTCCCTGCAACAACGCCACCAATTTGGAAAGTCTGCTGGCCGTGGTAAGCCAGCAGAAAGGTGCTCCATGTTAAACCAGCTTGCCACCGCTCGTGGCCACGCCAACTATGTTTCAGCCGAGGAAACCTATGAGGATCCCAACGCCGTTTCTCGGCACGCCCTTGTTAATTGTCATCCGGCAACTGTTCTTTTTGATACTGGAGCATCTCATTCATTTATTTCTAAGAGCTATGCTCGATTGCACAACACCACATTCTGTGACATGCACACCTCCATGGAAATTCAGACTCCTGGTTCTAGATGGCAAACCTCTAGAATAAGTCATGGGAATGAAATTCTGGTCGATGATTAGTCTTTCTTGCCTCTTTAATAGCTCTCAAGTCCTCGGACATAAACATCATCTTGGGTATGGACTGGATGTCAGCCCATTACGCTAAGATTGATTGCTCTACTAGAACTGCTCAACTCACCCATCCTTCGTGCAAGACAGCTAATGTTTTAACCCGAGTGGCCAAGCGCCGCTTATACTCCTTAAATGCCAACCCCTTCCGCACCTCAAGATATTCCGAAGTCCGTGATTTTCCTGATGTCTTTCAGAAGAACTGCCAGTGTTCCACCGACAGGATGTCGAGTTCGTGATAGATCTTGTTCCCTAACCGCCCCAATTTCTAGAAGACCTTATAAGATGGCACCCCTAGAACTAGCCGAACTTAAGAAACAACTCGATGAGTCCTTGCAAAAGGGTTTCATCCGTCCTAGTTCATCCCCATGGGCTTGCCCCGTCCTCTTCGTCAAGAAGAAGGATGGAACGGATCGGATGGTTGTGGATTACCGACCGTCAATTTGGTCACTATCAAGAACAAGTATCCGCCCCTGTGATCAACGATCTGTATGATCAGCTCGCTGGATCCTCAGTCTTTTCCAAGATGGATTTGAGGTTGGGCTACCATCAAATCAAAATCAAGAACGGGGACATTCCTAAAACGGCCTTTGTTACTCGTTATGGCCAATACGAGTACACCGTCATGTCCTTTGGGTTAACCAATGCTCCAGCCACTTTCTCTCGTTAATGAACTCAATCTTCATGGAGTATTTGGATAAATTCGCCGTGGTATACCTCGATGATATACTCATCTACTCCAAGAATGAGGAAGAACATGCCGAACATCTAAGGCTAGTATTGATGAAACTTCGAGAGCACCGCCTTTATGCCAAATTCTCTAAGTGTGAATTCTGGTTACCGTAAGTGACCTACCTAGGCCATGTAATCTCGGTAAGGGCATTGCTGTCAATCCCGAGCGAAGTTCAAGCCGCCCTGATCGACTCCACCTGAATCGGTCAAGCAAGTTCGAGTTTCCTCGGTTTAGCGAGCTATTGTTGCCGCTTCGTCGAGAATTTCTAAAGTTGCTAAACCTCTAACCGAACTCCTCAAGAAAGATAAGAAGTTCGAATGGACGCCACAAAGGCGAAGTTCAGCTTTCAGAACTGAAAAGACGCTCGACATCTGCTCCCGCATTTGTTCCACCAGATTTTTCTAAGGACTTTATTATCTATTATGACGCCTCACGACAAGGACTAGGTTGCATACTCATGCAAGATCGTCATGTGATTGCCTACGCTTCTCGACAGTTGCATCCACATGAGGATAACTATCCCACACACGATCTAGAGCTTGCAGCAGTGGTTCATGCACTCAAAACCTGGCGACATTACCTTCTTGGTAATCGCTATAAATTTACACTGATCACCAAAGTCTGAAATACATCTTCACCCAACCGGATTTGAATCTCAGGCAAAGACGTTGGGTCGAGTTGATTACAGATTACGACTTAGGAATATCTTACACCCCAAGCAAAGCCAATGTCATGGCTGGCGCACTAAGTCGCAAATCTTATTGTAACAACCTGATGTTACAACAAAGTCAACCATTTCTCCACGAGGAATTTCGTAAGCTTAATCTTCACATTGTTCCTCGAGGATTTCTTTCCACCCTGGTGGCGAAACCTAACCTTACGGATCAGATCATCAAAGCACAGAAGGTAGATCCGGGAATTTCCCGCATCAAGAGAAACATCAAGAAAGGAGTCATAGATTGTTTCTCCATTGATGAACAAGGTGTCGTGTTCTTTGGAGACCGTCTAGTGGTTCCCAAGGTGCGCAACCTGAGGCGATTGATCCTTAAGGAAGCTCATGACTCTCCTCTCACCATTCATCCCGTAGTACTAAATGTATCAAGACCTCGCCAGAGGTTTTGGTGGACTAGGATGAAGAGAGAAATCGCTCAATACATTGCTAATCGCAACGTCGTCGTCGAAAGTTAAAGCAGAGCATCAACGACCTGCTGGTACCCTTCAACCTTTGGAAATTCCTGAATGGAAATGGGATAAAATCGGTATGGATTTCATTACCGGTTTCCCAGACCAAGAGAGGGAATAATGCTATCTTCGTTGTCGCCGATCGCCTTTCCAAAGTAGCCCACTTCCTACCCGCTCGTGAGAGTATAACCGCTAGCAAGCTAGCTGATTTGTACATCTCTCTAATAGTGTCTCTTCATGGTGTTCCATTGAGATTAATTCAGACCGTGGAAGTCTCTTCACCTCTCGATTTTGGGAAAGTTTCCAAATGCTATGGGAACTCGCTCTCCTTTAGCACCGCCTTCCATCCTCAATCAAGTGGTCAAGTAGAACGAGTCAATCAAATCCTAGAGGATATGCTTCGAGCTTCATCATCTCTTTCGCATGAATTGGGAGAAATGCCTTCCATTCGCCGAGTTCGCTTATAACAATAGTTATCAAGCTAGCTTGGGCAAAGCTCCTTTCAAGTTCTTTATGGACGGAAATGTCGAACGCCTCTTAACTGGTCGTAAACCGGGAAAGACAACTCTTGGCCCGGATATGATTCAAGAAGCGTAAGAGCAGGTTCGCGTTGTTCGTGAGAAATTGAAAACAGCCAAATCTCGCCAAAAGAGCCAATATGATCGCAAGCATAAGCCTATGGCTTATGAAATTGGCGAAAGGCTTACCTTCGGTTACCCTTTGAAGGGAACCCATCGATTCGTATCAAAGGCAAGTTGGCTCTCGTTACATTGGACCCTTTCGCATTCTTGCCAAACGAGGAGAAGTTGCCTACCAATTGAACTACCTCCGCATCTTTCCAAAGTCCATGATGTCTTCCACGCTTCCCAACTCAGCGTTGCTTCTCGGATCCTATCCGTGGAGTGGACCACAAACGCTTGATCTCCAAGATAACCTCACCTATCGAGAATATCCAGCTTGTATCTCTGATCAAGCCGAGCGCACCACCCGACGCCGTAATATCAAGTTTCTAAAGGTTCAATGGTCAAACCATTCCGAGCAAGAAGCAACTTGGGAAAGGGAGGATCGCCTTCGACTTGAGTATCCCACCTTTTCGCAATGATCCTAAATCTCGGATGAGATTCTTTTGAGTGGGGGTGAGTTGTCACATCCTAGTTAGACCATGCATTAGCTTGTGCATCATGTTTAAATTTCATTTGAATTTGAAATGGGGAAGGCAGAAACCCCAGAAGCCCTTTTAATCCAACTAGGGTTCACTAAAATTATTTTCAATGAACCTGAAATGCCCTTCAAAAATGCTCATCATCTTTGCTTTGGTTCAGAGCCTCTACCAAAAGTGGTGCACCATTTTCTAGGACATCCTAAGGTCTTTGAATTAAATCATAGCTATTTGAGTTTGGGCATTTAAAATTATATAAAATATTTCAAATGCCCAAATATTCCCAAACTAAAATGTTTCATGTTGGGAATAGTTCAACTATGGACCTTGTCCAGTTTGGTGATTTTTGGAGCTATCTAAGTATTTTTTAAAACTCCACAAAGTTGCAGAAAATAGAAAAGAAAAACAAAAAGGAAACTTACACTGGCGCCTCCCCGACCGCCCACCCGGCTGCCCAGCCAAGAGTCAAGGCCAATGAGCTGCTTGGCTCGGCCAGTGCAGGCAGGCAGTGCTCGGCGGCGAGCACCGCATGGGTGCCACGCCACTGGGCACCGCCGCTTCCCTCCTCGAAGCGACCGACGCGTTCGCTCCCATTCTCTCCCGAACCTCTGGACACCTCCTCTCCTCCCCGGCCTCTCTCAAGGCTTCGCCATGGCCGACGCCACCGCCATCAAGACCATCGCCAGACGCGCCTCCCCGCCGTCTGCACTACTCCTCACCGTGTCTAGGAGCTCCGCCACCTCCTCTACCCCGAGCTAGCTAAGCCCCAGCATGCTCAAGTAGCCCGAGTCGACCGCACCGACTTCACCGAAGTCCACCATCGCGGAGATCCCTTCAACGCCGCTGCCGCCGCCCGCCCCGACCGCACTAAGTGTTCCGTCGAGTTCTCGTGAGCTTAACCATCTCCCTCCCTTCCTTTCTTGCCCCCGAGATGTGTAGTGACCTCCTGAGCTCAACCAAGACTTCACCGCCGCTGAGCTCTGCCGCGACGTGCTCCCTGCCACCTCCGCCACCTCTCGGTGTCTAACGACTCACCGAGTCACGTAGCATCTAACCATACACTCCCGCACTCACCACAAGAACCTAGCACGAGTTCGCTTTTCGGTCAACTCCGCGGTCCGCTTAGGTCGTCGCCGGCGCCGACTCCGCCGCCTGACCCCAACCGACTCCACCAAGCTGCGATGTCCCCAGCCACCCATACCCACCGTCTGCTGCTCGTTTGGTTGCCGAACGGCCAAACTCACTTCCGCCGCCGGCTGGCTCGCTGGCGGCTAGACGCCGTGCAGCCGACGTTGACTTTGACCCCGGTGGGCCCCTGTTGACTCGATGAGTCAATGACAGTGGGGCCCAGCCGTTAACTAAATAGGATTAGTTTTAATTAAACTTCAGCTAAACTAATTACCCTCGACACCTCGACCCACAACAGTTGACCTGGACGCTCGCTGACCCCGACGCTATTCTCGACGATGGTCGACGCAATAAATTAATTTCTGATTTATTCTAATATAGGAAATTCCGAATATAGTTCAAACTTCAAAATTCATAACTTTTAATCAGAATCCAAATGCAAAGATCTATATATGAAAAATGATCAGAAAAATCCATTCTATCCATTGGTACAGGTTTCATGCATGATAAAACAAGTTAGCCTTGCTGTTCAAGCAGAATAAGATATTGCAACTTTAGGACTATTTTAAATGAGCTAGCATTTGAATCTTTGATTCAAATGAGTTCATCCCTTTTGTTTCAGCTTGCATTAGGCCAACACACATACATATTGCCATGTCATAGGATGCATCATATTGTTGCATATTGCCATGTGTGTTTATTTTCGGTATGTCTTTCGTGATAGGTTCTGCCTCCGAGGATAATCCCGAATATCCATCTCAAGGGCGATCCTACCACCACCCATCGTGCAAGCAACCCATTGATCATTCCGATACAAACCCATGTTCTCGCTT